>JAOTOM010004948.1:0-622330 GCA_034440615.1 Ashinkailepas kermadecensis
TATGCCTATTGATAGCTGCGGAGCTCTGCCGCGGGTGGTTCGTCCTTTAATATACTCTGGTTCCGTGGCCGGTCCTTGAGTCGCCAACAACAGAGCCGGGTCGCAACTTCCATCATCGTATAAATTGCGACAACAGCAGAGCCGGGTTGCGGATGCATGGGCTCTCTAGATCTGTCAGGAGACAGGAATATGTCAGAGCGTCCCTCATCGGCCCTTCCCATTATGTCTGACAACCCATTGTCTTCATAGTAATCACCTTGATACACAGGACACATATCTATCTCTGTTGATTGTGGAAGAGAAGTCTTCAAATATGCATGCTGTTGCGCTGCTGGTGCATCATCTTTCCTTTCCACTGTCATGTGGAGGTGACCTTATGAAGACCGGACTGGATACGCCACTGGCCACGTGCACATGTCGCCTCGACGCTCCGGGGGGTGGGGGACGGTGTCGCGCGGTCGTCGGGGAGGAGGGTTGATAGGCCCCG
This sequence comes from Ashinkailepas kermadecensis, assembly GCA_034440615.1. Taxonomy (NCBI): domain Eukaryota; kingdom Metazoa; phylum Arthropoda; class Thecostraca; family Neolepadidae; genus Ashinkailepas; species Ashinkailepas kermadecensis. Next base: position 488 of record JAOTOM010004948.1, read on the forward strand.
TTCACGCGTGATCTTCACACGCCAGCTGGTGATGACGCTGCCTGGAACTGCTGCCTGCCACAGGAAGGTCTGCGTTCAGCTGATGCATTTGATTGCGCTGTTCTGTACACATATGTCTAGTGTCAAGTGTCGAACAATGTGTCAAATGTGTGGCTTTTGAGCAAATCATGCTAACGTCACAAAACATCTAAACCAATTCATCAAATCATTCGTTGATCGCGAATGCGACTAGCAAGGTATGTTGAGTGATCCTGGCTGGTCATATTTTCCCTATATCTGTTCGGCGCGTGACGGCATGGCGGCATTCTATATGGTCCTTGCTTGCAAATGGTATTTTTGAATTGGTCAAACGGTAAATCCCGATTTCATCCGAGTATCGCCACTCGATACCTAGTGCTTACACGCAGAGTGATTGGACTTGCCAGTGTATCATTCTGCCATGCGTGTGCAGTTCTATCATTGTTACGGGGCGTACCTAAATCCCATGATCGTTAATTATCACCTATCCATGTCAGGTATTTCAAACCCGTCACGTGTCACTGGCTGTGCGATGCTATCTCTAACATACTACGAACTTTGTGTCTATGCATCATATTTAACCGACCGATTATGGATGCATATATACGCACAAATGTATATATATATGTATATATATATATATATATATATATATATATATATATATATATATATATCTCTATCCAACTCATACAGATATAAATAAAACCCGCGAGACATACATAGGTCGCCGTCAGCGCTTTCTCCTTCCCTACCTTACACATGCCCACCACGGTCTTCCCTACCTTCCACATGCCCACCCACAGTCTACCTTACACCTTACCCTACCTTACATATTCTCCTTCCCTACCTTCACATGCTTACACCCACGGTCTTCATGGAAATACCTGGAGGTCAATAAGGCGACAGAGCAGGGGACCGAGAAGAGGATGTGTTGGTGTATCATGACTTACTTGCTTCGCAGCTCCCAATCCGGCTGTGGCTACGCACGTTCCTCAGGGTTTGTTTACCACCCCCGGCCGTAGCACGCCGACGGGTGACAAATGGAGACCATTTCGGAAACGGTTAATGACCACGTATGAACCAAGGATATTGAAATGCGGACTGCTACCACATTTCATCGACGACAAAACAGCATGACCAATACTATGCAATGATAAATTGAAAGGAGCGACTGCGACGGCAGTTCGACCTGACCAGTGGCGTCGCCACGAAATTCTTCCAGGGGGGGGCAAGGTCGGAAGGGGGCCTCCTGTTCCCCGAAAGGGGGCCTCCATTGTGTTAGGGTCTCATATTGTTTTCAGGCTCTTACTATGGTTCGAGAATGGGGAACATGATTTGATATTGGTGTTTTGTTTGTTCTTGGCATGGTGCATCATTTACTCAAAACGCAATAGCACTAATAATTTTCGCTGAAAACTGGGTCATACCAGGGTATAAATAAGTAATATTTGGATAAATACATAAGTACCAAAACAAACCAACGTCTCAATGCTTTCTCGAATCTTCCCGCTGGCCTCTAAATTGCAGCGAGCTGGCGGGGCTGGTGCTAAGCATATCTTACAGATATCTGCCATTGATCAACCCACTTTTAAGTCCTCCAAGTCTAACTGAATATAGCTAGGTTCATCACTACTGTTATTTATTCCCACCAGCTTGATGTCATAAGCAAAGCTTGAACGATCATTTCTCAGTCATAGGACGACAATTTCGCAAAGGTGACAACGAGAAGTGGATTGCATTGGTTTTCTGAGCGCCATCTTAGGAATTTGTTTATTTTTATAACATTTGGTGCTGGCTGCAAGGCAACTGTCACACGAGCTAAAATATATCCTCAGCGAATAAATTCACGGCAAGAACAAGCATTGAACAGCAATGCATAAATGACAATGCAACAATGCAACAATGTCAGTGCATACATAATCCAAACCTTCAAATTCCACGCCGTTACGCCCATCGTTTTCGCTGTGCTGTACCGTTTTGTAAATGACTGAGAAGGTATGGAAGCTGGGAAGCTCTAATCATGCAGGCTGTAATAACAGAAAAGAAGTTTGTTGGAAGAAAATGCATTTAAAAACATCATTCATCCCATTTTATATGGGGCATGGATGTTGTATTGTATGCTTGTGAGGGGTAATTTGTCCCCTCAATGTTGGTTTTGCCCCATGGGCGTATGTTTCGGAAAATTATTGAGGGACCAGTGGAGTACCTATATTTGCGTCAAGCAGGAGGGGGCAAACGGATTTGCAGGGGGGGGAGGCACCTACGCCCATTAAAAAGTCCTTGGATTTCGACCGCTATTTTGTCAAAGGGGACATTTCGAAATAATATAATTAGTCATCAACTAAATTGTCCTGTGGAGGGGCCCAATCTACCACTATGGTTTCTGATTGGTCGGATTTCAACCCTAACTCCACCACCCAGTTCTAAGGTTTTCTTTTGGTACCTTGATAAGTTATCTCACACTGCTGAAATTACACCTATACCACAAAACCGGATCGGTATCCCAAAATTCAAGCTGGAGCCCTCCAAAAAGGAGAGATTCCAACAAATAAATGTCCTGATCAGGAAAATGGCTCTGGAGCACCGAACATTTTTCTCCAGATGCCTTCAAAAATTGCGTATGGCACCGAAAAGCATGCCGGATCTCGAAAAATCGAGGTGGGATGCAAAAACATGGCGCCAGAGGCTCGAAAAATCAGGCCGGGATTTGGACATAAAAACCCAGAAAAGATCCCAAAAAATCGCGTTGAGCACAGAAAGCTGGCGTTGGGTCCCCGGAACCACGCGCCTGGGCGCGATAAGTCGCCCTGGGACCAGAGAAATCACACCGAAGCCCCAAAATCGTACTGGCGCCCCACAAATGTGCATCAGAAGCCCCAAATATACACAGCCAGACCCTAAGAGTACAACGGTGCCCGAAAATACAACTAACCTTCCAAAGCGCACCGAGTCTCCCAAAAAGCGATAGGGCCTTAAAACATGCGTTGCAGCCCTAAATAAACATGCCGGGAGCTCGAAAAAATACACTGCAAGCTCGCAAGGCGCACAGGGGCCATGAGAACGCACAAGGGTCTGAAAAAGAGGTTGGGCCACAAAAGACAACATGGTTCCAAAAGTACAAAACGACCGGGGGCTAAATAAACACATCAGGATCTTCGAAAACGCCCTGTCACGTAAAACATACTCGGTGCACAAAAAAGCAACAAAGCCCGAAAACGAGCAGTGTTTCGAAGATGTATTAGGCCCACAACTTCAATTTAAAATGTATTACCCACCACTTTAAAATACAAAATTTCACAATTTCAGGCATTCCAGTTCATAGCACCCGATCGCCACGACGGCAACGTCAGTGCACGTGCACACCCATCTTTCGTATTCGGTGCATTCGCCACACTTCGTGCGATGCTACGGCCTCTGCGAGGCCTTCTGCGTTTTGCTAATTGCTGCCACATGATACAATTGCGCCATATTTGACGTGATGTAATGCTTCGTATGGGCGTTGGCTGCGAAAAGTCGATTGATTAAATTCGATCATTAGTTTCCTACTTTCCACATCTTCTAGTAGTTATGAAATGCGGTTTCCGCTGAGGTTTGATGCACTTCATATCTTTGCTGCTATCCTCCCAGATTGGCTACCGAACCGAGGCCCTGCCTCAGTATTCTTTGTTGGACCCATTGCGTCTTTCTTGCTCTATGATTGTGTATTATGGCTCCAATCCATTTTTGTTAGGAGCCTAAAACATTTTCGAACCCCCTGCTCGTTTTATGGTTTGTTGCATTTTTGCGCACCGAGTTTTTTTACGTGTCCGGGCGTTTTCGAAGACCCCGATGTGTTTATTTAGCGCCCGGTCTTTTTGTTTGTTTTGGAACCATGTTGCCTTTTGCGGCCTCAACCACTTTTTCAGGTCCTTGTGCGTTATCATGACCCCTGTGTGCCTTGAGAGCTCCCGGTATGTTTTTGGACCTCCCGGTATGTATATTTATGGCTGCAACGCATGTGTTAAGGCCCTGTCGCTTTTTGTGAGACTCTGTGCGCTTTGGAGGGCCAGTTGTATTTTCGGCCCCCGTTGTGCTCTTAGGGTCCCGATGTGTCTATTTTAGGCTTCTGACGCACAGTTGTGGGGCCCCAGTACAATTTTGGGGCTCCGGTACGATGTTTCTAGGTCCCAGAGGCTTATCGCGCCTAGGCGCGTGGTTCCGGAGACCCAACCCCAGTTTTCTGGGCTCAATACGATTTTTGTGAAGCCTTTCTGATTTTTAAAAGTCCGAATCCCGGCCTGATTTCTCGAGCCCTTGGCGCCATGTTTTTGTATCCCACCTCGATTGTCCGAGATCCGGTTTGTTTTTCGGTGCCGTATGCAATTTGTGAAGGCATCTGATAACATGTTCGGTGCTCCAGAGCCATTTTTTAACATGGGCATTTAGTTGTTGGAATCCCTCCTTATTTTGGAGGGCTCCAGCTTGATTTTTTCGGATACCGATCCGGTGTTTGTGGTTACACTGTGCTTACGTGTGGCCCAAGACGCCAATTTTTGAGAGCCTCAACGGGACTACCGATGGGAATTGTGGGTCCCGAGCGCGATATTTGAGGTGCCTGGTTCGAGTTTGTGGGACGCGTTGTATTTAGCTGTGGCCCCAACGCGATTTTGGCGGTTCCTGTTGCAATTGTTCGGGCCTCGGAGCGAGTTTTCCGGGGCTCGCCGTATTTATTTGGAGACCCATACGCGAATTCTGGTGGACCGACGCGAATTTTGGTGTTCCCAGCGCGATTTTTGAGGCCCCGGCACGATTCTTGGGAGCTTATCCCTCTCAGGATGGAGGGGCATTTGCCCCTTTGATATAGCACTGCGGCCACTGAAGGAGTTTTTTTTTGTCCCAGAGTGACATTACGATTAAGGATTGATTTTTGGGGCAGCTGCAACTTTTGGGGCGCCGGTGCGACATTCTGGGCCTCCAGTGTGATTTTCAAGGGCTGCGACGCGACTTTTTTTGAGACCAATGTGATCTTTTTGTGCCCCGACGTCATTTTCTTGGATCCCTAGCGCGACCTATAGCGGCCTCGACACTTTCTGGGGGTCCAATGCGCTTTGGGTGCTTTTGGCGTCATTGTTGGGCCCCCAAAGTTATTATCCATGTCCGGATTGTTTTTCGTTGCTCCGGCTTCATTTGTTTTGGTCCCAATCAGACTGTTGGGGCACGGTACGACCTGTCGTGCCCCTGGCATGATTGTGGTGGTCCAGGCGTGAATTTTTGGTACCCCAGGCTCAGCATAATTTGCGGGGGCCCCGCCGGATCTTTTGGGGCCCATATCGTGATTTTAAAGTACCCAGACACGACTCCTACTATTTCTTAATGGTTTCTTCTTGCAAATTATAGGCTTCCCGTCGCGTCTTAAGGGTCTCGTCTCATTTCCTAGAGCCTTTTTACTGGTTTTCGACGTCTCCTTGTGTGTCCTACCCTCCTCCATATTCAATGGTCCTCCTCTCCCGTCTTGGAGGGCTTCCTCTTGCATTCTGGGGACCCTTCAACAAGGCATGGGGCTTCATCTCATCTTCGAGGGGCATTCTCTGCCAAATTAGGGGCCTCCTGCCACGCCTCGTGGGCCTCTTCCTTTATCATGGCAAAGCCTTACCCGTTTTGAGGTATCTTCAATTTTGGAAACCTCACCTCTTCCATACCTGCTACCACTCCCATCTTAAGGGCATCCTCTCATTTCCTGGGAACTCTATCCGGTTTTCGGGGTCTCATTTGGTCCTGGAGACCTACTCCTTCTTGAGGGACTCCTCTCGAGTCCGGCAGATGCCTCATTTCTATTCTAGAGGCCTTCTTTTTCAAATTAGGGGCCTCCTCTCACGTCTTGGGGCCTCCTGCTCTGCGTGTGGATTCGATCTTTATCCATCTTAGGGGTGGTCTCTTATCTCCTGGTGGACTCCTCTTCTCTTCCAGGCGCCTCCTCTGCCAAATTACTGGCAACCTTTCCTATCTTATTGGCCTTGTTATTTCCCGGGGACCTTCTTAGCCGTCTTCGAGCCTTCTTTTCCGCCTGGGAGCCATTTATCTTATCCAATGGCCTTTCTCTCCTATTTTAGGGGCCTCCTCGTTCATCATGGGGTCTCATTTCCAATCTTGTGTCGTTCTCTTCCCAATTAGATGCCTCTTGCCACGTCTCGGAATCGTCCTTTTCTATCTCGGTGGAACCTCACCTGTTTGGGGCCTGCTTTTGCGTCTCCGAAACCTCATCTCATATCTACTGGCTTCCTTTTCCGTCTTAGGGCCTCCTCTCATATTCTGTGGCCTCCTTTCCGGTGTTGGGGCCTCCTTTGCAATCCTGGTTTCCTCCGTGCCATTTTTGACACTCTCTTGATTTCTGGGGACTCCTACCCTCTCCTAGGTGACTCCTTTTTTAAATTAGGGGCCTCCTCTCACGTCATGGGGGCCTCCTTATCTGTGTTTGGAGCCTCATTATCCTCTTAGCAGGGTGCTTTTGCGTCCTAGTCCTAGATTTTCTCTTCTAGGGTCCTCCTCTTCCAAGATATGGGCCTCATCTGGCTGGTCTCGGTGGCCTTCTCTCTTTCCTGCGGAGACCTTCTTACCCGTCTTGGGGCCCCTATTGCGTCCGGAGAAATCTCCCCTATCTTGTCTTAATTTTATATTGCAGGCGCATCCTCTTCCGTCTTGGGGGCCTCGTTTTCCAAATTAAGACTATCCTGCCACCCATCGGAAGCCTTTTCGTCTAACCTGGGTGGCTTCTTGCCCGTATCGGTGGCATCCTTTCCGTCCTGAGGGCCTCCTTTTCGTCCTGGGGCCTCCTTTTCATCCTGGGGGCTACCTCCCAATCTCTGTTCTACGTCTTAGGGGACTCCTTTTCGTCCCTAGGTGCATCCTTTTCGTTCTGGGGGCCTCTTTTTCGTCCTGGGGCCTCCTTTTAGTCCTGCGAGCCTCCTCCAAATCTCTGTTCTACGTCTTGGGTGCTTCGTTTGCGTCCTGGGGGCATCCTTTTCGTCCTGGGGGACTCCTTTTCGTCCTGGGGGCCTCCTTTTCGTCATGGGGGGCCACCTCCCAATCTCTGTTCTACGTCTTAGGGGCCTCCTTTTCGTCCAGGGGGCCTCCTCCCAATCTCTGTTCTACGTCTTGGGTGCTTTCTTTGCGTCCTGGGGGCATCCTTTTCGTCCTGGGGGCCACCTCACAAACTCTGTTCTACGTCTTGGGGCCTTCTTTTCGTCCTGGGGGGCCTCCTTTTCGTCCTGGGGACCTCATCCCAATCCCTGTTCTACGTCTTGAGAGCATCCTTTTCGTCCTTGGGTGCATCCTTTTCGTCCAGGGGGCCTCCTTTTCGTCCTGGGGGCATCCTTTTCGTTCTGAGTGCCCCATTTTCGTCCTGGGGGCCTCCTCCAAATCTCTGTTCTGCGTCTTGGGGCTTCCTTTTCGTCCTGGGGACCTCCTTTTCGTCCTGGGGTCCCCCTTTTCGTCCTGGGGGCCTCCTTCCAATCTCTGTTCTACGTCTTGGGCCTCCTTTTCGTCCTGGGTGCCTCCTCCCAATCTTTGTTCTACGTCTTGGGGACTCCTTTGCGTCCTGGGGGCATCCTTTTCGTCCTGGGGGCCTCCTTTTCGTCCTGGGGCCCACCTCCCAATCTCTGTTCTACGTCTTGGGGCCTCCTTTTCGTCCTGGGGGCCTCCTCTCAATCTCTGTTCTACGTCTTGGGGGCCTCCTTTTCGTCCTTGGGTGCATCCTTTTCGTTCTGGGTGCCTCCTTTTCGTCCTGGGGGCCTCCTTTTAGTCCTGGGGGCCTCCTCCCAATCTCTGTTCTTCGTCTTGGGGGCCTCCTTTGCGTCATGGGGGGCATCCTTTTCGTCCTGGTGGCCTCCTTTTTAGTCCTGGGGGCCTCCTTTTCGTCCTGGGGACCTCCTTTTCGTCTTGGGGGCCTCCTTTTCGTCATGAGGGCCACCTCCCAATCTCTGTTCTACGTCTTAGGGGCCACCTTTTTCGTCTTGGGGGCCTCCTTTTCGTTCTGGGTACCTCCTTTTCGTCCTGGGAGCCTCCTTTTCGTCCTGGGGGCCTCCTTTTCGTCCTGGGGACCTCATCCCAATCTCTGTTCTATGTCTTGGGGGCCTCCTTTTTGTCCTTGGGTGCATCCCTTTCGTTCTGGGGGCCTCCTTTCGACCTGGGGGCCTCCTTTTAGTCATGGGGGGCCTCCTCCCAATCTCTGTTCTACGTCTTGGGTGCCTCCCTTTGCGTCCTGGGGCATCCTTTTCGTCCTGGGGGCCTCCTTTTCGTCCTGGGGACCTCATCCCAATATCTGTTCTACGTCTTGGGGGCCTCCTTTTTGTTCTTGGGTGCATTCCTTTCGTCCTGGGGGGCCTCCTTTTTCGTCCTGGGGGCCTCCTTTTCTTCCTGGGGGCCTCCTCCTAATCTCTGTTCTACGTATTGGGGCCTCCTTTGCGTCATGGGGGCCTCCTTTTCGTCATAGGGGCCTCCTTTTCGTCATGGGGCCTCCTTTTCGTCCTGGGGGCCTCCTTCCAATCTCTGTTCTACGTCTTAGGGGCCTCCTTTTCGTCCGGGGGACCTCATCCCAATCTCTGTTCTACGTCTTGGGGGCCTCCTTTTGTCCTTTGGTGCATTCCTTTCGTCCTGGGGGCCTCCTTTTCGTCCTGGGGCCGCCTTTTCGTCCTGGGGGCCTCCTTTTTCGTCCTGGGGGCCTCCTTTTCTTCCTGGGGGCCTCCTCCTAATCTCTGTTCTACGTCTTGGGGCCTCCTTTTCGTCATGGGTGCCTCCTTTTCGTCATAGGGGCCTCCTTTTCGTCATGGGGCCTCCTTTTCGTCCTGGGGGCCTCCTTCCAATCTCTGTTCTACGTCTCTTATAGAGACCTGATTATATTTCCTGGGGGCCTCTCAGTCTTGAGGCCTCATTGACAGTATGATCTTCTGTCCCGTCGGCCTCCTTGCTCACCTTTTTTGCTGTGCACTTGCGGATGGGGGGCCTCCTCAAATTTCAGGGGGGGCGGCGCCCCCCCCAGTTTCACGGCAGGGGGGGCGACTGCCCCCTGCCCCCCGGTGGCGACGCCCTTGGACCTGACCTCGCACGACCTCCGACTCCTGACTACGTCAGGACAAGTTACTGCGTATGAAGGAATGACTGTGGATGATGATCCTTCAGCTGGCTCAATATTGGTAAACGAGGGAAATAGCGTTGCGCCAAACGAATGCATGACTTATCATCCACTCCTCTGGTCCGCTTCTCTGAATGCTTTGGCATACGTGTCCAAATTGGAGCGAATGCTCACGTATGTCTGCTGTGCATGGCCGGTACCATGCCTGCATACCTAACGTGGTCTCTCGCCGTACAGCGTCGTCTGAACACCACCAGGTCATCTTTCCAGAGCCCACCCCTGACGTGGTCTCTCGCCGTACAGCGTCGTCTGAACACCCACCAGGTCACCTTTCCAGGGCCGATAAGAGGTCCGAGGCGAGGTCGTGCCGGTAGAAAAAGGTATGGTCAACTGAGGGTAGGAATGACACAAAAGCGGGATTTTACACCTCAAATACAGACACAATTCCATACCCAATTACACAACTACTACATACACAATTACATACGAAATTGCCAACCAATTACATGCGCAATTACATAGCAATTACATACGCAATTGCGTACCAATTACATACACAGTTACATTTTACATACATAATTATATGATAATGGATATTTGTTTGCATATTCAATGGATGAACCACGGATTAAATGCCAGAAAAAATACTCAGGTAACGTCGGCGGCGCGAAACGCTTGCAGCTGCACTGTCATTATATAGCAAGAGTACCTACCACAGGAAAATCATACCAGGCAATGATTTATGGTCACTTCTGCTCCGTGGCTGATCTTGCTGGAGTTGATGAGCAACAGGCCACACTGAGTGGATAAGGGTTGACCAGTGTGGATGAGTTCAAGGATTTTCTTTAGGAGGGGAGGGGGAAGGCCCCACCAAAACAATTGCCATGTCTTCGCGCACGAATCGCGGCGAAAATTTGTGTTTTGTGTGGTGAAAATATGAAAATTTTCGTTTGATTTCATGTGTTTTTTGTTACTATGGTGGTGGGGGGGGGGGGGAGACCTCCCCCTTGGCTGCACCGCTGGATAAGTTGTAGGTCAGATGGAATGGAGCCAGTCTGACTGGCATTGTGAGCTGTTCGTCAGATGAAGTGGAGCAGGTCTGGTTGGTGTGGATAAGCCGCAGTCCAGACTGAGTGGCGGTCTGACTTCTGTGGATTGGTGGAGAGGTGAAGGAAGCTCTGTAGGCTTCAGAGGGAGTAGGTTGATGCGACCATCCACGGTCCTCCAGTACCTACATGTCTCTCCCATCTAGCTGTGCCACATGCCGCACTATTCAAAAATATTATTGAAGAAAATAAATACCAATCAGAGATAGGCTATAGGTACACAATATTGGATGCATAAATTATCTTAGTAACTACAATTTTAAAAACTTACAGTGATATATATAAATATATATATATATATATATATATATATATATATATATATATATATATATATATATATATATATATATATATATATATATATATATATGGATGTGTGTGTGTGTTTGTGTGTGTGTGTGTGTGTGTGTGTGTGTGTGTGTGGGTGTGTGTGTGCATAAATATAAATGTATATGCATAAGGTGCTGATCAAGTTATTTCTTTGCGATTTGCTGATGTCAGTGCTCGCGCTATTACATTTGGTGGCCATAGCTGACTCCCGAAATAAAAATGAGAGAGGAAATCCTTTATTTTGGCATTCGCAGTGTGCAATTTTGCTGATAATTTTGCACAAACGAATGCTGGTGAGAAAAATAATAAATGATGTTAACACAAGCTGCGAGGTGTCGGTGAAGTGCCGCAATGCGACATTTAGCATATTATGAATTCATGGACACTATCAGAAGTAAGCAGAGCGGCGTTGTTTTTTGGGCACCAGCCAAAGTATCCTATAGGTTGCATATAGTTCTTTCAGCGTTGAATTAGAACCAAAAGTCTAACATGCTTTCACATATACGCAATCCTGAATGGCCAATACGCGAGCAAATATCGGAAGTTGTATCTCATTGTGGCCCGTAAGAACGTTGTAATCGCAATATGATGAGTAATCACATGACAACTATGGGAAGCTGCATTTCAATGCCGTCTCCATGCTACAACAACATTGCAATTGCAGCATTTAAAATACAGTCACTGGGCACTCATTAAAGTTGCGTCCCGATGTTGTTACCACACTACAGGGCAAAATTGACAGCAACGCTTGATCTGAACCACCTGGTGATGATCACCACATCATTCGTGATTACTGGGGATTGCCTAGATACTCTCGCCTCCTGGATATCCTGCCAGATACCAGTGCTTATATTTTGATCCTGACAACTCTTTCCTTTGACGCTTTCCAGTTTGGCTTTCCCGTTTGACTGTCATCGTATTGGACTTTTTCCATGACTTTTTGCCATTTGACTTTTCTTTTCCTGTGACTGTGTCTTTTCGCGTTTTTATCATAGTACCCTGTGGGACGGCCATGGCCATGTGAGACGGTGTTGAATATAAGTTAAGTTAGGTTAAGTTAAGAAGATAAGTTCTCTTAAGATTAGTGAGGAACTCACAATAATTGGGATCTTGACAGAGAGCTCGCCTCATTTTCAGGGAAAGCGGCGGGATGGTTCGTCCTTAGCTCTTTGCTACGCCACCGGCGTATATTCCTACTATATTTTCAGGGTCCGCAGTCAGAAATGTTTGAAGTTAAAAACAACTGTTTTCTTCTTTTTCAATATAAATCTAGTCCGAATTCTTGCCCGGGTGGCCTTCCAATGCTAAACAGACCTTGTTGCGCGAACTCTGTCCCCACCACCCGATCCAGGAATTCCAGTTCAACGGCAGAACTTTAATGGAAAGCTTTACGTGCCGCCACTCAGTGGCGTACTCAGGGGGTGGGGAAAAGGAGGGAAGTTTCCCTGGGAGGTAGGTGGTGGGCCCTATAGAATGGCGTCGAGTTTCCGAAAAATTGCGCCGAGAGCCTGAAAATCCCGCTGAGGTTAAACAAAAAATCATATCGGGGGACCAACAAAATTCGCGTCGGGGACCCCTAATATCGCGTACACCCAACAAACCCAAAAATCGCGCTGTGACCCCAAGATCCGTCCGCGTAATAACGATCGAGGTGTCGTCAACCCTCTCCTCGATCAGTGGGCGGGTTAAAATGTTGCCCCTGCATCTTTGCGAACTGTTCGCCTGATAAACCCAGGAAGCGGATGCGAGTTGATCCTAATAGTTCACGGAAGCGTTTATATTTCCTACGTAGTACGCCAAGAAGAAAAATATCCGGTGGAAAAATGGAAAGATGAATGCATCTCTCCTTTGTCTCCGAATAGACGGCGGGTTAAGCTTTAATGATTCGAGTTTTGGAGGATCGTGCCCGCACCGCACCGTAGATCGTGCCACACGAGCCACGAGATGGCTGGCTGCTGGCACCGGACACATTCTCATCCAGACTTTGATGGGTGGGTTTACAGTACATTTAGGGTCCAGCAGATTTATTGCACGGCAAATCAAAATAGACCAAATTACGGAATTCCGAAGAGCGTAGGTCCTAGCGGCTCTAATAATCCGAAGCCTTCAGGCATGCCCATAAGAATTTAACCCGTCGCCATGACACCCTTCATGAGATTTCATACACCTATCGGGCCGGTCCTGAATACAGCTTTCGGCGGAAGCCGTCAGCTCTAATAACGACATTTTCAAAGGGACTCCATTGTGTGTCCTGCGCCTTGCGTCTATTTTCCAGGCACTGGGATTGTTTCAGGCACACATTATAAGAGGTTAATTTTCTTATTTTTATTTATGAAAGTAGGTTATAATTTAATTGCTGTATGCAAGAATATTTATTTACCTTTAAGCGCAACGATATTACTGGTAAAATTGATGCACAATCTAGCAATCTCTTCTTGTTCCCTGTCAGCATGTTCCGTGCCCAGAATAAATCTGTATAGAAGGCGCACGCGCGTTCCTGCGCCACCTACCGGTGAAGCAAGTTCCGGTCTTTCGACGCCATGTTTGTTTCGCCTTTTGATGTGAGCGGCAAGTAATGTCCAAGGAAGCTTTGTTTCGAATATATTCGATACCGTTTACCGAAAAGTAGGTGCACTTGCAACCTGAGGAAGAAATATATCGGCAGGAACATCTATGTTCCTCCAGGACGTTTCCTAGCCATCTGCGTGAAGAAATAGGTAGGTGTATGCCCGCTGGCCGTGTTCATTCATGCTGGCGTTGGCTTCTTATGTCAACGTTATATTGTGCATGAGTAGGTATTTGGCGATTTCTGGTTGCCTGTAGTTTGCAGTTTGCATGCCATGGCAGACGTTCTTGCAGTTCATCTCCAGTGGTGGGTGGGCGGCTCATGTTCATATTTTATGTAACGACCATACGAAATTCAGCGTACGGTCGCTGCATGCTCTGTATAAAGTCATAAAGTGTTGAGGCTTAATGTTGAGGCTTAGTGTTAAAGACATGAAGACATAACAGATCAGTGCAACTTATGAGCCACAAGGGCCCTTCTTGGTTGCACTTTGTACACTGAACCAGTTGCCCACCAAATCTGTCAATCAACCCTCCCTGGAATACAGAAAAACAAGCCCCCTATTCTTATAATGATTGTCTATGCTGTTTTTAAAGAGGTTCAGTGTGTTGCTACTGACAATTGTTCCTGGCAGCTGGTTCCAGTGTTCTACTACCCTGTTGGTGAAGAAAGACTGTCTTAACCTTGTCCTGCTGTGATTAACTTTAATTTTGCATTGATGACCTCTAATTGCATCATTTCTGTTAAATTCAAACATTTCCCTGTTCCTGACCATGAACAAATTTAAAAACCTCGATGAGATCTCCTCTCAACCTTCTATATCTAAGTGAAAACATATTCAATTTCTTCAATCTTTCCTCATATGCCAGGCTGCCTATACCATTAACCATTTTTGTTGCCCTCTTTTATACTCTCTCTAAAAGCCAACAATCTTTCTCATAACTAGGGGACCAAGCTTGGACACATTATTCTAAATGTGGCCTGACATATGCACAGTAAAGCTTCCTGATGACCTCACTTTTGTATGACATTCCTCTGTATTGCCCCAAGCATTCTTAGTGCCTTCTTCCTGGCTCTCACCTGGTTGGCTCCCCATATACTCAAGCATCACTCACCCAGAGATGAGTTCCGTGCCCGATGAGGGGAGCCCGTATCTGCAGGTATGCCAGTCCCCTAGATTAAGGAAAATATTGTTATCAGATAGTAAGGGCAAGACACAGGAACTGGAAAGTGTACCTTAAGCAGAATTTGTATGCTTAGAGTAGCCACTACATTCTGCTAATATTTTGCTGTCAGTTAAGATTTCTGAAAAAGAACATATAGAGATTAAATACAGAGATTGAATGTAGATATATAGAGATCTCTATATTCTGAATATAGAGAAGTTAAGGTACTCATCATGTTTGATTAGTATATTATCATGGTTAATCTATTCAATATATTCATGCAACAATGTGCAGAGATTTTAGTGCAATGCAGCTTTAAATGCACCCAGGTCCATTAAGGTTACTACATCATCAGGCAATGAGTTCCAAGTGGCACAACATCTGAGGCAAAAAAATATCTTCCTACAATCCACTGATGCATGCTTCTTTGGTCTGTTCCCAATTTTGTGTTCAAAATAACACCTAAGTCCTTCTCCTGCTGAGTCATAGATAGTACTTGGCCATCCATCAAGTATGGCACCTTCATATGCTGCCTACGTACATGCATGACATTGCACTTATCAAAATTAAACTTCATTTGCCATTTTTCGAACCACTTCACAAGCTCGTCTAAGTCGTTCTGCAGCAAAACCTGCTCATTGTGCCCTGTTATTGCCCTAAAGATCTTCAAATCATCCGCAAATTGCAAAACCTTACTGCTTAGGCCACATTCAATGCTATTCACAAATATAATGAACAACAGTGGCCCCAGTACCGACCCCTGAGGGACTCCACTAAGAACATTTTGTCATGATGACTTTGTACCATTAAGCATCACTCTCTGCTGTCTATCTGAAAGCCACAACTAAATCCATTTTAGGATGCTACCTGCAATGCCATGGACCTGAAGCTGCATCATTAACCATTTATGGGGTACCTTGTCAAACAGTGTTGGAAAAACTGGCGTTTGTTGGTGTTATGCATACCAATAAATTTTGTACTCCAGGATTGTGACTGGACAAAATGAAATATTTTGTACTCCAGAAGGGAAAAGGAAGAACAACATTGTTTGGTTGAGTTCTACCACTCTAAGTCCATACCTGAAAACAACTAGCAGTTTCAGCAGTCCGTATGCGCCCACTCACCAACAACCCCTGTCGACCATAACAAAACTTTGCAACACGTACAACCTGTATAGCATGCCATACCAAGACATGTTTCTCGGTGTTGCGCTAAAAACGTCTCCGCTGGCCAGTTACAACTGGCGGCATGTGACGTCATGTGAGAAGATCCTACTTTTGTGTCATTATATCGTCAATATTTAATTAAATATGTATTCAATATTTATTCAATATTTATTCAATATTTATCAATATTTATTGTTATATATTATGCATTTATATTAATCAACATTTATTCAATATTTATTATTCTGAGTCATGGGCAAATATCCCTAGTTGGCAAAACTGGAGGTACTTGGTATCGCCCGAGTAAATATTTCAGGCCCCGTTTGGCAATTAAGATGCTTTGAATGCGCAATCGAAGGTCATTTTGTTAAAGAGACAACTTTTTTAGACACCATGAGCCCGTTCAATGCAAAAAAGTCACTTTATATTTCCTCAAAGTGGCTTTGGAGCAATGAAGTTCTCCGAGGTGACAACACCAAGAAACCAATGCCATTTGTGAACTTATGAATGACTGTCCAATAATATTTTTGAAATCTGTGCTAAGATAAATTGTGCGCCTTGAAATATAACTGCATTTGGAGTTCATCAGTGTCGGTGAAGGGTCTGTAATACCTGTTCCGATTTTACTCCGACCCATCTGTTGCCGGCCCGGTAATCCGCCGTAGTTTTACCGCTGGGGTAAGCGAATCAGACCCGGCTCTATTTTCCAGTACATCTTTGACAACTGTTGGGAGGGACGGGCTGATGGAGTTGGTGAGTGTTTGTGGGTTGATTATTTTTTAGGTTTGTGGTGTGGGTACCCAAATGTGTACTGGCAGTGATAGCTAAGTGTGCCCATTCGGTTTCACTCTGTCGATTGTCATCATGAGATGTGAAGTCGTATTTCCATAAGTTTGGATCACACTGGCGAGTGTGGCAGGAAGTGGCGCACGATAGAGACCATTGTTCAGAGAAGTAGGGGTTGGCTGTGGTGTTTGCCACGCCTGGTTTTTCTCCCCTGTTGTAAATAGATCAGCCAGAAGGTTTTGTTTGCCTGGTGCAGAGGTTGGTGGTGAAGGTGGAATGGTGTAAAGCCTTGGCTCGGCGGTTGTCATGGGTTTCGATTCCTCGTGGTGCCCGCCATCCCTCCCAGGGTCCACTGATGGGGTCCACCCCCAGTTAATTGTATCTTGCTGTGAGGAGCTTGTAAAACCATTTTCATCATTTTAAACTCATCTTTCTACTGGAAGTCTTCCTGATAGTTAGAAAACCTCACAAGTTATTCCCATTTTTAAAAAGGGTTCAAGGCATGATGCACTACATTATTGCCCAGTGAGTCTTACTTGTGTCCCATGTAAAATTCTGGTGTGGTAAAACGTGTAATTGTTGAGCATGTAACAGCATGAAATGCTAACATTGATTTGTAATTCCATTAAAGCAATGCTACCTAATTATGGACAACTCCTCATTTTTTTACTGCAGCAAAATTTTGGACATGGATGTTTGCCAAGATGTTTATGCATACAACAATGCTAACATTGGTTTTGAGCCCCATTAAAACAAGGTTAATTGTCGGCAAGTGCATTGCTATTTTTGTATTCCAGCTCAACATTTTGTACTCCAGTTAAAAATTATGTACTCCACTACCAAGAAAAAAATATGGAAATCCTACACTGTTGTCAAATGCCTTACTAAAGTCAAGATATGCTACATCAACCTGATTTCCCTGATCAAATTGTTCTGTAGCAAAATTTAAAAAGTTAGAGGTTTGTGAGACACGATCTCTCTTTTCTAAACCCATGTTGAGTATCTTGAATCAATCTGTTTCCTTCCAGAAAACTAACTATTCTATCTTTGATAATTGATTCGAGTACCTTGCAGACTAGGGATGTGAGGCTTACTGGCCTATAATTTTCAACTTTCCCTCTTTCTCCTTTCTTGAAAATAGGAACTACATTTGCCCTTTTCCAATATGTTGGAATTTCATTTTGTGAAACTGATCTACAAAATATTATACTAAGTGCAATTGCCAGTTCCTTTTCAGCTTCCTGCAATACCCTAGCATAAATTCCATCAGGTCCTGCTGCCTTGTTTGGCTTTATTTTTCTGATATAATTGAAAACAACATCACTATCAATTAAATCAATTACACCTGTCACTGAACTGTGGTTCACGGTTGGCAAATTTGTCACATCCTCCACTGTAAACACTGATTTAAACTGCTTGCTCAGCTCCTCAACCATCTCACCATCCTCACTCAATATAGTCCCATTTACTTCCAGTGGACCAATTGTGCTTGAAACTTTACTTAGCTTGTAGAAACTAAAGAACTTTTTACTGTCCCCATTACAGTTCCTACCCAAATCCAATTATTTTGCCCACCTTGCTGCTCTGGTTTTCTGCTTCACAGCATCTCTAGCTTTTTGATACGACCTTAGATTTACGATATTTGAAGCTTCCTTAAATATTCTAAATGCATCTTTCTTAGCCTTAATTGATCTCCTCAAATCTGGTGTAAGCCATGCTGGCTTTCCTACCCTTCTTTTGCGCCTTTGCTTTTGGGGGACATGTCTAATCTGAATTTCCATCAAGTAAGATTTGAACTTTTCCCACATTTCACAGGCATTTAAATAACACAAATTCTTCTTCCCATTTTATGGAACTTAAAGCCTCTCTCATGCAGTCAAAGTCTGCCCTGTTCAAATTTGGAATCTTTGCCAAGTTATCCTTGATTGTCCCTGCTATTTGTACCTTAAATCTCACTATGTTATGTTCACTTCTTCCCAGAGTTTCTCCTACAGTCAAGTCTTGAACTAATTCACTTAAATGTGAGAAGACAAGGTCCAAGAATGAGCCCTGCCTGGTTGGTTCCATTACAAACTGGTGTAAGAGCAAGTCCTCTTCAAGGCATTTCCTAAACAGTTTACATGATGGGGAGCCAACACCAACATTTTCATATCCTTTTAGATTAAAGTCACCAAGAATAAGGCATTTCCTCTGAAAGTTTCTACTGATTTCCTCACAAATCACCTTATCGAGCTCCAGTTGCTGAGAATGTGGCAAGGTTCCTGATCGATACAAAGCTCCAATCCTCAGTTTATTGCTGTTGCCTCTTCCCACAGCAACATCAAGCCAAATGGACTCCAGACACATTTTTTACCCCATCTGCTACTTTCTGAGAACTGTATAAGCTATTCACATAGAGCACTACACCACCCCCTTTCACTGCTGGACCCCTATTGCATGAAAACATATTGTATCCCTGGATCTCATAGTCCTGCAAGTTATCCCCAAAATATCCCTCACTGACCCATGCCTCAGTAATGCAAACAAAATCTGGTTTCTCCTCAGCAATATAACACTTGAACTCATCAAATTTGGATCAAATGCTCTGATCATTAAGCATCATACACTTAACAAAAGTTCCATAACCCTCTGGCTTTTTCATGTTGAGTAGCTCTATCATCTCTGGATGAGCTACCACTCTTAAATTTGTAGAAACTAAAGAATCTCTTAGCATTACCTGCTGAACATTCCAAAGCTAATTTGATTTCGGCCAGTCTTTTAGATGCCCTAACACACCTAACTTTATTTCTAGCTATTTTATATGATTTGAGGTTTGCCTCAGAGTTGGCATATTTTAGCTTCTTGAATGCCTGTTTCTTTGACTCCAATAAATGCTTTACTTCCCTGGTCAGCCATGAAGGGTGCTTAACCCTGGTTAATCTAATTCGCCTATTGGGAATCAACCTATCCTGACCTTGAAATAGTTTGTATTTTATCATTCTCCACATTTCATAAGCATCTAAGCCTTTCAATAAGTCCTCCCAATTAATTTCATTCAGGAAGATCCTGAACTCATTGTGATTCCCTTTAGTAAAATTTGGAATCAATATCTTATTGGTTCCTACATTTCCAACATACAATGAGAAGTGTATAATGTTGTGATTACTATTACCCAAGGTCTCATATGTTCACATTTTGTACAAATTTTCCCCATCAGTAAGCACAAGATCTAATATTTCATTTTCCCTTGTAGGTTCATGAAGGTTCATTTGAAAGAAGAAATTTTCCTCAAAACAATCCATGAAACTTCTTCCTGATTGTTTAGACCTATAGTTTTGCTTCCCAATCCTGTTATGTTGAAATCCCCCAACAAAGCAGTTCTCTCCTGTGCTCTCCTACTTATTTCTTCCTGCGTCAACCTGTCCATGTTTTCATTATGGTCTGGAGGTCTATAGAATGCCCCAAACCTTAAATTTTGTTCCATTCTTCAGAATGATATCTAACCACAAGGATTCTACTCCTTCATTATGTACACTATCATCTATGGAATGACATTTCATTACTTGTCTGACATACAAGAGTATACCTCCTCCTATCCTTGCCTTCCTTTGATAAGCATGCATGTTGTAGCCGTCAATTCAAATTCTTGCAAGTTGTCTCCAATTGACTCCAAATTATCCAGTTGTATAAACCGTACCCACCGTAACCTGCATATGGAATAGGCTCCAGGTAGGTGTGCGCCCCCACCAGCTCAAATTTTCCCTTTCTGGATCCATTCCCGATAGCTTGGCCATAATCAATCCTGGCTTACTCTGGAGATCAAGATGAATGTCAGTTGGGGACACTGGTTTTATTTTCCATTTTTGGAAACCTTACATTTTTGGAAATCACTTCCATAATTCGGAATGTTATTTTCCAAAATGGGAACACAAAACTATGTGCTATTCGTGAATCTGTGTTTCTGTCACAATTACAACCATTAAGACAAAATCCAAGTCACCATGCCAAACAATCGAACTCACCACTACAACCTCAGCCATGCCACTGGACATACCACCAGAGTGGGTAACTTACTTTCCGGGTTGGGAGTCGGAGAGCATACCGACTTCTTCCGGAGTACATTTTCATGGACATTATTTTTTGATACATAGAATCTGTTTACCAGTAATCAACCAGAAAAAAACTATGTAATCAGTACCTACATAATATGCATATTTAGGTAATATGCATTCTTATTTTTGGTCGAATGAAATGTCAAAACATAGGAACAAAGAAGTGAATAATGGATGACACCGCCCAGCAGTGACTCGTAATAATCAGCACTGTTTCGTCTCATAACTCACAGGAGCAATGTGCTTTCCTTTCACTGTTGGTCTCAGTACAAGGCTAGCCATATGAAAAGCAAACAAAAATACTTTACACTTCACCCTCAGCTCAGAGCGCATACCTACCTACCTACCTACACAGTCAATTTGTTGATGCGCCCAACAACCCTAATAACTAACTACACAGTCAATTTCCTTCCTAATACGAACGCAATTCTGCTACCGCACATGCCACAGTTGGACGTGATCAAAGTAAAGGATCAGTCAAGGTCTTGTGTTTGCAGTATGACACTGTTAACCATGTGTTCAAAGTTGCTAATGGTTGACATCATAAAAACTACCCTGCATTGATTGGTTGACAGACAGATTTCGGAACAGAAAATGCTAACAGCCAATTCTGATCGGTGGACTCAGGAGGATGTCTCTTAAAACTGTCAAACTTTCCCACTATATGGGTGGCAGGAACGCGGTTTTCCGAGATACGGCTCCAGGGCTGGATCTCGCATGACATGGGCGCTAAATGACCTCGTAGTCAGTGCGCCCTTAAGCCCAAATAACTAACTCCAGAGCCGGAGAACAGTGTACTCAGTGCGCATGCACATCATCTAGCAAGTTGCTGTTGGTGCGTTGTCTGCAATTCTGGTGGTTGAGATTGATTAAGTGTGAAGCTGTGGTCCAGCTGCTGACTGCTACAAAATGTGGTTAGTTTGAGTGGTGACCGTAAGTGGAGTAACTAGCGTTATTCTTGGGTGTGGTTCTGTTTGTTTTTATTGATATCTTTGTTCCCACATTTGTGTCAGAGTACATGTGAAGCCCATCCTATCCAGTATGAACCTGGAGTGAAAAAATGTTTTCAGAGATAAAATCTCTTAAGAAGTGCCTTAATTCTCGCCCTGCACACCACCTCATGGCTTCATCATCCTTGTTTTTCTAAATGGCCACACTCAAACTATTTTATTTGTTAGAATACACCTTTGATTTGTTTCCTTAGGTGCAAAGCCCAACAGATATAATAAGGTGCTACCATATAGATGCAACCAGCTACAGCATGCAATTTTTATTTAATTCAAGCTAAAATTGATTTTAGTGTAGTGATGATGTAATAGGTTCCAAAAATGGGAATGCTGACACCAGCATTCCCATTTTTGAAAGATAGCATTCCCAATTATGGAAGTAATTTCCAAAAATGGAATACAAAACCACCATTTCCCCAACTGATGTTCTTTGCATGACTAGGCTTTAATTGAGTATTTCCCCCCTTGCTTCCATAGACATATTAGTACGTCAGGCAACTTATATGATAGTGTAAAATAATATAAAGTGCAACATTAACCAACAGCCCTGACTGTCGATGAATGTGTGATCAGGTTAAAAGCAAAGCCATGCAAGAACAGTGTACTCAGTTCAATTCAAACCTAGCACCACCTGTACAGGAAGCAAATACCTAAACAAACTATGCCAACAATTTGCCCACATGAGGTTACTGGAATACACAATGTAGAGCAATATGACTGGAGGGATATGGGCATTGCATACCACCTATTTTATATCATTTCTCTTCCCTTAGGCTCAAACCAATTAACCAATTAGCCCCATGTGCAAATTGGGCTGGGCAATTGGTGTCCCAAAATCCTAGTAAATGTCCTAAAAAGCCTATTACAGCATTGTGATGGCCCTTCACCCAAAAGTTATGTAAGTTAGTGGTGTATCCACCAAATGGGTCCAAGGGGATGATTCCCCCCGATAAGCAATGAACCCCAGTCCCCCAAAAATGGTACTGAGCCCAAAAAATAATGCCAGAAAATATGTGGGGCCCAAAAATACACAAAATACCTTGGAACAGGCCACCATCATACCCCCCTGAATTGTGTAGGGGTGGAAAATGGGTTCGTCCCCAAAAGATCCCCAAGGCCCAATTTGGGCCTTAAAGGACCCAGCCAGGCCACTAAGCAATGATCTGGAGCCCCCTCCCCCAATAATGCACTTGATATACAAAACACCTGGTGACCAAAGTTATTGTGTGGTGGCCTTGAAAATCATGCTGGAGCCAGATAACCTTCACTGAGCCACAAAAATAACAATTTGCCCCTCAACCTACCAATTTTTTCTTCTTCTGAACTGGAGTGCTGGCGGGGTGTTCTTTGGTATCATTGTTTTTGTTCCCTTAGCTTGTTCTTGAGATCCTCATACCATCTTTGTAACCGTGGTGTGTTCTGAGGATCCTGTTGAGCTTTCAGGCCTTGGATGTGTTTGAATGCACCCAGTGTGTTTATTTGGTTCCCTAGTGCATGCATACCTCGTATAGTTTGAGTGTTAAGAAATTCAGGGGAAAAATGCGTTCAGTTGAATCAACACTGTCAAGAACACTCAAACTCTACACGGGACAGCCCTCCAGGTCCCAGCATGCTGCCTTGAAAATGTCTTAACAAGCGCACTGGAGGGGGGGGGGGGTAAAATCCGCACACCCCTCCGGTTTTTCGTACATAACTCCAGATTTTACCGGTCGATGTACGCAATTTTTTGCGTACCTGTTTATCAATGTCCGGCGCGTATTTTAAAGGAAGAAAACGGAAATTAGCCAAAAAAATTTGAGTTGGGGCCGTTAAAGTCAAAACATTTCGTTGCGCCAGACCACAAAAGTCGGCGCTGATGCGTTTCCCGTATATTGGCAAAAGGGAAGTGTTCTTGGTAACACTAGTGACTTGTTCGATGTATATTGTTATGCTATAGTTTCAAGATCATGTTAGGTCGCCGAGGTCAAGTCAGGTCAAGTTAATGACGTTAATGGAGCCAAACTTGGTCAACTGAAATGTTCTCATAAATGCAAATGACTGTCATGCGATTGATATCGCTTTGCAAGTTACTCCCTACACATCCTGAAAACTACTGTTTGTCATTGTGTATCTAAGCATTTCCATACTTTATTCATGTACTTCACTCCTTTCTTCGCGAAGCCGATTGCGCCGAGCTGCCCGACGGAGCAGTCTGGCGGGCGGCCCGGTTCCGGTAACTGGAACAGGTAACTGACCTGGCAAAGTGCTGCTATATAGGTGACCTGAGGTCAAATGTCGGGTCTAGCATCTGTATTGCATCATTAGTAATGTCCAAAACATCATTGATGCCCATTTTGGAGCATCTAAACACAATCACAGCGATCCATAACAATGACAAGCAGTCATGCAAAAAAAGATTTTTTTACATGTGACCTCATTTGACCTTGAAGATATTGACCTAAGGTCATGAAATGTGCACACAATAGAGTTTACTACCGTACCAATCAACCCTGCTAATTTCGTTACTCAAGTTCTAATAAGACCCAAGATCTTGGGGGGGGGGGGGGTCCGCCTCCTCCAGTGCGCGTAATTTTCAGAGGCCCTCCAGGGCGCGTGTTAAGTTAACATGAAATGTTGCTAAAATACAGAGATGGTCTGTGTTGATTGTAATCCTGACCATCATAACCTGGGGATATACTACACAACACAACAAAATAAAAAGCATGGAAAATATGATCAGTTGAATCTACAAGCAGGAAGATCACTAATGCTGAAGTCATTCATGTTGAACAAAACATGCAAATATATATGATAATGAAATGATCTGTGGTAATGTGTTCAAGATTCGCTGGAAAGTGCAAGCTTAGATTTTGGTGTGAAGAAAATATCCACTTGCTATTTGATCACCCCCAAATTTTCCTCCACATCCAAGATTACAAAGCACAAATCCAACTGCTCACAGGGGTCACAGGGCATTGATGTCACAGGTTACCTACAGTGAGATGTTGGCAGCATGTCTTGTCTTTTCAGTTTTTGGGTGCATTATTGCAATAGATGGCTAATGGTGGATGATTTAGGATGCTTGGAGACTAAGCTGGCAGCACAACAGACCAACAAGTCATTTACTTGTTAAGGCCATCTGGGCCTGGGATCATGCTAAGCAGGATCTTTGATGACCCTTGTTGGACATGGAGCTGCATAGGCTGATTTTGAGCCTTTAGTTCAAATTCAATGGTCGTTTTCCCTGCTGGGTCACCAAAGTTGACCTTGTAGTGGCCTGCCGTGAATGTGTGTCTGTCAAGTACTGACAGCTTGTCGCGTGCTTATTTCATGCTCGAGTTTTTGCCTGGAGCATCGACGTCATTTCTGGAGTGACCAGGATCACTCCCTAGCAGTTTTAGGTGATCAATCACAGGTCGTTGAATCTGGAAAGCTCTTCGCCTTCCTATCTGCTGTGAAATTTTGCTCTATATATCTGGGGCGTTAGCATCAGGATGCAACGGGAGGAATGCACGCAGTACTGGGAACATAGTATAACAACAGTTTAAACAATTAACTTGTTTTGGGTGCTAAATGACCCTGGAGTCAGCATGCCCTTAAACCCAAATAATCAACCAATACATAAAATTACACGGTACACAATAATTTCCTTGTACTATGATGCATCCAGTCAAGCAATGCAAATTCTACGATATGGGGCATATTGCTAACCTTGCGTGATCCACCGTCAGATAACGGCAGGCTGGAGCTCAATTCGTGAAGTATTACATCTAAAACAGGCCTGCAAATCGAGGGAAAAAAATCAGTTCGAGCATTTAACACTCGCCCTGAAGGGCCTCTGAAAATTACGCGCACTGGAGGGGGCGGATTCCGCCCCCCCCGAAGATCTCGGCTCCTATTAAAGCTGGAGGAACGAAATTCGCAGGGTGGATGGATACGGTAGTGAACTCTATTGTGTAAACATTTCATGACCTTAGGTCAATATCTTCAAGGTCAAATGAGGTCACATGTGTCAACATTTTCTTGTTTTGCGTGGCTTGGCTTGTCATTGTTATGGATTGCTGTGATTGTTTAAATGCTCCAAAATGGGCATCAATGATGTTTTGGACATTACTAATGATGCAATACAGATGCTAGACTCGACATTTGACCTCAGGTCACATATATAGCAGCACTTTATCAGGTCAGTTACCTGTTCCAGTTACCGGGCCGCCCGCCCGACTGCTCCGTCGGGCAGCTCGGCGCAATCGGTTTCGCGAAGAAAGGAGTGAAGTACATGAATAAAGTATGGACACGCAATGACAATCAGTACAAATGACAAACAGTAGTGCATTTATGACAACATTCCAGTTGATCAAGTTTGGTTCCATTAACCTGCCATGAACTTGACCTGACTTGACCGCGGTGACCTAACATGACCTTGAAACTATATAGCATATCAATATACATCAAACAAGTCGCTAGTGTTGCCAAGAACACTTCCCTTTTGCGGAAGCGGGAAGCGCATCAGCGCCGATTTTTGTGGTCTGGCGCTGGATTTTTTAAATAAACTTTTTGACTCGACTGATTTTTTTCGACCGATTTCCGGTTTCTTGCTTTAAACGACGCGCCGGTCATTTCTAATCAGGTACGCAGAAAATCGCGTATATCGACCGGTAAAATCTGCAGTTATGTACGAAAAACCGGAGGGGTGGGCGGATTTCGCCCCCCCCCTCCAGTGCTCGTATTAACCCGCGCCGTCTCGGGGGGGGGGGGGCTTCATAGGCGCCCCCTGAGGTTTTCCGTGGATAGTGAAGGAACGTCGCCGGGAAGCGCGCCGAAATGTGGCATACCTTTTCCCACATCAATTTGGCATGTGTCAAAATTTTTAGGTCGGGTCATCTAGGGTCAACGAGATAGTCAAGGTCACCTCCAAAATGGGTCACCTCCATGGGTCACCTCCAAAAAAGTTCAACCAAACGTCACGCTTTAACGGATAAAGATATTTTAAGGAAACTTTTAACGTTTGCTTATCTTTAGGGGACGAAACAAAACGCACCAGAGGAATTCTCATTTTCCCCCGTTTTTATTACGTAGTTTTACATATTTGCCCATTAGAGCTAAAGTCGAAGATTTTGGCTAAAGTAAGCATTTTTTTTTTTTAATAGAGCAAGTTGACTTCGAACTACGTGTTTCGGTTCGCTCTACCCATTATAAAAAAGTTCTAGAAAATTGAAAACTCAATTTTGAAATAAAAAAAGAAGATTTTTGGATGGGTAAAAGTGTTATGGCCATGGTCGATTTCGCCTTCCTTTTCTGATTCCAAATATTTTTTTTCTTCAAATCTTTCCCAAAATGAACTCCCCAGAGCACAAAGAATGCAAGTCGTGAAAACCTAGGCCCCCTATAATGACGTCACTTTTTGGGGATATAATTTTGGGGGTGGTGTCTGGCCCTACACGTCGAGCGCTTTCCGATGACACCTCTCGTTTTCGTGCGACGCTTAGTTTGGAGATTACAGGGGGGGGGGGGGATTTTTGTCAACCCTGGGCACTGCATGATCAACGCAGTCGATGCGTCACTAAACTCCAATAACTAACTAATTGTGTCAACCCCCCGAGACGGGGAGTGAGTATATGACAGGAATGACGGGGAAGGTTAAAATATGTTCATATTGTTGCCTGCATTATTTGGGGACGAAATTGATGGCAGAATTTATTGATTAAAATTGAGATGCATCATGACCTGTAGTCGATGTGCCCCTGAACCAAGGGGACAAAATTGAGTTACATTATAATGTGAGCTGTGTATATACTACCATCAATTTTCCAAATGAAATGGAACAATATCAGCACAATATTGTATTGAGTATATGAATGGATGGTAATTTATATTTAGGGATCTTTGATTTGGGAGGAAGAATGTGTTCCATCCAATTTGAAGTGGATAATTTTCTTTGTCACATCAGTGAGCGCTATATGATCACCATAGTCGATGCACCCTAAAGCCCAAATAACTAATTAACTTTATCACATCAGAAACTCTGGCTGGTATATTCCAGTGACCTTTGCACATTGAAAAAATAAAATGTACGATAAGTTTGTGGTCATGCCAAACAAACCATGCAACCTTCTCTCAGTGAGAAATAGAAAGAAAATAGGATAGTTACCTGGATAGGATAATGTTATACATGACAACTTCTACCACCCTCTGCGAATGTGATGGGCTGTACCATACAGATGATGTCCATACTGTCTACTACGAGAACATGCAGATCATCCAGATCCTGAGGATAGTTGACATTTCGTCTGTGCGGGTACAGCAAATTGATTAACTAGTGTGTAGGTCCCCACAAAATGTGAATGTTACCAGACACAACCCCTAATGTTGGCCAATCTAACAGGTTAGAAGTACATTTTGGGGAAAAATGGCTTATTTTCAAGATTATTAGCTAACTGAACACGTTTGAAGTACCGAGTGAAGTGCTCATAATAGCGTTCCTTCATTCATTGCGAGTCCAAACACGAATAGAAAGTCAGCCTTCCACACATTGGAAACAAGTCGAGAGCTGATCAAGGTTGAAAAATGTTGAAATGCCAAATTTTGTTAGTTACGATGTCAGTCAAGTTTCCATGCATTGAAAGACAACATTGATTATCTTCAACATCCTCAATTGACCAATTGAATACACTACAAGTATATTTAAATACGCTCTTTTTCCCTTTTTCTACGTGTGATTAGGAATATACTGTACCAACCGCATATCAGATTCCGCTTCAGGATAACACTATATAGCCGGATGCCAAAATATCACGCATTCGCCGTAAAGTTAATTGTGAACTCGTGGCCAATATAAAGTACGAAATTTAGACGGTTCTTTCCCTCCATAACTTGGAACTGTTGGCTTATTGGCGAACCGGTCTGCGACATTAAGATTATCTCAATGTTACTGTGAATGGAAATCCATCGCACATCTTCTGCTATTTTTCTAGCGCCACGAACCTTGGCCAGTCAAATAATGGGTAGATGTAAGACAGTGTGCTTGATTAGCATAAGAGACTAGAGTATCGCCTAAATTAGTTGTTTGCATTCAATTTTTCCCTCCACTTTCTCTGGCATTTCTGCCACCGCTGTCAACCAGGCGGCTTCAGCTGGTCAGAGCCGGCGGCAGCACATCATTTCAGCCGCCCGCTGCCAGCCCCGACTCGTGTATAAACATCGGGGTGTGATTGCAGGTCAGAATGGCAGCAGATGGCCAGAGGTTCTGCTTGAAGTGGAACGACTTCAGGAGCAGTGTCACTGCAGTTTTCGAAGACCTCCGGCAAGATGAAGAACTGGTTGACATCACGTTATGTTGTGAAGGGAAGAAGGTGAAGGCCCACAGGATGATGCTGTCCGCCTGCAGTCCTTACTTCAGAGAACTACTCAAGGTAAATTTGGTAGTATTGCGTTGGGTGTGATATGTCAATGTTTTGCCCTCAGCGCCAATCTACGACCACCAATGAACACTTCCGTGATGTGTAGGATGTGTTTATTATTCGTTTGTAGAACTCAGCTCTAGGCTGTATGACCAACGCAGTCGATGCGCCCCTAAACCAAATAACCAACGAAATCATATCTGCTTTGTAGATTCTGCATGGACAGAGCAGAATCTCCCTGCAGCGGCGTCGGTCTCGTTACTTGGCTGGCTATGGAAATGGTGTTCCGTTGGGTAACCGTAGCCGCCCCGATAAGGCGCGTGGAAGTAGGGAGGTGTTTCCGGGGCTCACACAGTCTGCATCATCCATCCCTCTCTTCCCGTGCTCGTCTTGGCCGTGGTATGTGTCAGTGAATCGACCCGCGAGGCTCCGCTGAGAGAAGGCTAGCCTACGCTAGCCCTTTGGCAAAACGGCTAGGGACCGAGCAGGACTGCGACAAGCGTCTCCGAGGGAAGTGCACCCAAAATACAGTGTCCTGAAATTAAGTGGATTTTTGGAAGAGTGAATGGATGGGGAGTCAAGAAAGCTAATTGATGTATACAAATGTGCAAATATATACCGATATGTTCACCATTGATAGTTATTTGTTATGACCCTTGTTAATAGTTTAATGATGGCGATGATGTTGGTAGTATCTGTCGCTTTTACAAATCAGGGCAGTATTGCTGCCAGAATCCATAAGCAGACCATTTTTTCACTGGAAACAAGACGCTTGGAACCTGGAACAAAAGAGTAAAAGTGGTACTTAATGTAAAAAGTAAAGGTGGTGCCAAAACAACAGTAGTTAATGCTAACAGCCAATGGGTTTGCCACACTTAACAGTCGTTAAGTGTGGTTCTCCACTCAAATTGAACAATTTCAGGACCTTGCCCTGGTATGTGAAGGCATCGACCAGGCGACTGTTGGTTGGGTGGAGGGGAGGGGCATGCGGTCGTATAGTCACGTATGCCGGACGTCTGCTGCAACAAGTGAAGCAGTGGCCTGCGTGCGGCTCGTGAGTATCTGGCGGTGCAGCTGCACATAGCTACCATCGCTACCATCGCTACCATGGGAATATTTGTACCTTCCTTCGACAAGCACGGAGGCCGCGGTAGCTCAGTCGGTAGAGCAGGGTTAAAATAATGATTTTTCGTTAAGTGTGAGATGTCGAAACGAGTACAGTAAGATGTCGAAATTTCCCATGGAATTAGTATCATTTAAAATGCTTTTGATGTCTTTCAGACTCAAAATTGAGCCAATGATGTAGGTACTTATGACTGTACCTTTATCATTTGTTTTGATATTCATATTTTAAGAAGAGTTATATTCAGGATAGGGAGAATAATAACTGTACTATGAACTGCTATTGTATGCCATGTCACATTATAGGTAATCACTTTGCCCGAAATTGCATTGCGAAATGTTCGCGTATCACCATTCCTTGTC
This sequence comes from Ashinkailepas kermadecensis, assembly GCA_034440615.1. Lineage (NCBI taxonomy): Eukaryota > Metazoa > Arthropoda > Thecostraca > Neolepadidae > Ashinkailepas > Ashinkailepas kermadecensis. The sequence continues at coordinate 30,697 of JAOTOM010004948.1, forward strand.
AGCAGCATGCACATGAGATACTCTTAGAAAGGATACAGAAAGACTTCATAGCATTTATCAAGGAGCATGATGTCGATACTTCTTGGAGAAGGATGTCGATTAAGCGTTCAGAAAGTGGTATGTTCCACCCTATTTCACGAATAATTTATCACTGCGGTAGTGTCGGACGCTTGATCGCAAGATTGCGGGTTCGAATCTCGCAACCGGCGGCATAACCGAGTCCACCCGCGACCGACCGGCGTGAGAGGTTGGCGACGCTATATGACCTTGCGGTTGGATGCGTCGTAAAATAACTCCAGATTCTTCTTCTTCGACATGCTTGACTCGAGGTGATATACCGTCACCTGTGAATATTAATAACAAGCTATTATAGCAGCACCGTAGATTGATTATAATACAGCTATGGGCGCGAAACAACCCGGGATGTCGACGCGCCCATGAACTCCAATCCACCACCATAGCTACCACCGGCCCCAGTCGGGGCTGCGAACACGATCGGGAGCTGATCTGCTGAACAACGTGCCACTGCTGTGGACCGTCAGCCAAAAGTGTGCCAATGGGCTTGCCCCGAGTCGGCGATGCCCCGCGGGATGACAAGATTCGGCAGTTTAGGTGGAAGGCGTCGCGTAACGGGATTTTTTTTGTACGTCCCGAGTCGGATGTTTATCTGTTCTTTGACGGCTCTTGTTGGCCTTTTTTCTTTTTCTTTTCTTCTTTTCTTTTCCTTTCCTTTCCCTTTCTCTTTTTCAGTGCACCCAGGAGTTAGGCACAGCATTGTGGCATGCACATCTGATATATACCATACAACATTTTCAGTTGCATCTTCGATAGCAAATTAGAAGGTTTTTATGTACATCCGACGCCCAAGTAGAAATGAATTTAGACGCTGCAGGACAACAGTAATGCTCTTGGTGAACGTGGGTCGCATGATATGAATGTGCTGGCCCCAGTGTTGAAAAATAGGCTGTTCCTGAATTTACGCATCTAGAACGCCATCCTCCAGAAAATTATCTGTATTGTCTCATTTGGAGGTTGAGTGGTGCTGTTTGACAATGAACTGCTCTGTGACAATGTGCTCAAGGTTCACTGGAAAGTGCAAACCAAGGTTCTGATTTCGCAGGTTTGAAGAACAATATCGTCTCCGTATTTGATTAGCTAGCCATTTTCCTCTCCACATCCACGGTTATAAAGTACTAATCGAGCCCTGGTGTGTCACTTTCCCCGGTTCGAGTGATCAGCTCTACTGATCGGACGAAGCTGCATCCACATTCCAGCGTAAACAAGAATGTGGCCGTTTCGATCCCATTCCGCGCTCTAGGTCACGCAGATATGGCGGAATCAGAGTAGTTGTTTCATAACCAGTAGCAGTTGATGCGCCCCTAAGCCCAAACAATCAATCAAAAGAGTAGTTGTTTGTTTATTGGATGGTTCACGACGCACTTTATGCACATTCACGGCTAATGGCGCCGCCCACACTTTTTCGCCGGTGGGCCGCGCAATTGGGAAATGTCCCGAGTGGTGCGAGTGTTGAACCCGGGACCTTTGGTACCTAGAGTTCAACACCTTGATCACTCGGCCATCCCCCCGGAATCACAGTAGAATTTGGCCACTTCCATGAGACATGGCGCACTTTACATGCGAAAACTGGTGGAATGTACGTATCGAATGCAGCGGAGCAGTGCTAAATTATTCGCGAAATAGGGTGGAATATGCCGCTTCCTGAATACTCAATCGACATCTTTCTCCAAGAAGTATCGACATCCTGCTTATCGATGCGTGCTTATGAAGTCTTCGTGTTTCCTTGCTAACAGTACCTCGTATATAAGTATCATGATCATGCTCTCGATAATGGATGGTGATGCACGAGCATTTCGCAAAGCAATTTCAGGCAAAGGGATTATCCATAATGCGATATGACATACAGTACCAGTGCATAACATAGGTCTTTTTCTCGCTATCCCGAATACAGCTCTTCCTAAATTATGAATCTCAAAACAGCTGCTGAAGCTACAGGCATAAGTACGCCATTGGTTCAAATTTGGGTATGAAAGACATCAAAATCATTTGAAATGACACTAATTCTATGGCAAATTTCGACATTCTACTGTGCTCGTTTCGACATCTCACACCTAACGAAAAACCATTATTTTAACACTGCAGCGGAGTGTTACATTTGCGTCTCCTCACCTATTGGCCGGCTCTGGAAAGTGATAGATGTGGGGTTTGGGTTCAATTGCTAGTCAAATGCAGATAGTAAATAGCATTTCGATTTTATTTCGAGTTATTGCTATGTATAATTATATTTGTAAGTAACTATTAATCTTTCATTTTAAGTATGCGTCCTGGGTCGCTTTAACGAAGACATGCTACTGTTTTTTGTTTTGCCTTGAACTCACGAATGACAAACGGTCCAGCATGCCTCCGGACGGTCGAGTGAAGAGTGATGACCGCCTTTCCCCTACATTATCATACCCGCATTTGCGTTCGATATTCGGTGTTTATTCACGAGTTTCTGCGTGTCTGGTTTTGCAGGAGAATCCGTGTCAGCACCCGGTGTTTTTTCTGAAGGACACCACGTACAGCGATCTGCGGGCCGTGATCGAGTTCGTGTACAATGGCGAGGTGAACGTGACCCAGGGTCAACTGAGCAGCTTCCTCAAAACGGCGGAGATGCTGCAGGTCCGCGGCCTCACCGGAGACGACGACAAGGTCTGTCAGCGCTGCTACCCCTCCCCGTCCCCCCCCCCCACTCCCCCCACTCCCCCCACTCCCGTCCGCACAGGCTGACATCAGTCCGCAGTTTTCACCGGTACCGTTAAATTAGCTCCGCATGCTTAAGTGTGGTTTTACACACAAATTTACGCATTGAGAGACATCGATTTGATTTGTATGTGGGTTCTGTGTGACAAATGGCGTCGATGTGTCTCAAAGCTCAAATACCCAAATGACTAATCGACTAAGTTTTATGTATTCACATGGGCGCTGTATAACCAATGCAGTTGATGCGCCCTAAAACCCAAATTAAAAAAAAAAATTATGTATTCACCTCACGGGAACTTAGAACGACCAGCGTGCTGTTGGTTGTGGTTCACTGTTCGTGCCTAGTCTTCCTGCAAAGCAACTCGGGTATCCTCTTCGCAACACTCTTCCAGTGTGTTGCGTGTTTGTCGGCGTTTTCCTCTCGTCTTATTGCAACTCTCCATTCTTTGTGTTTGTACAAGAAATAACACTCAGTTGGGCGGCTTCCCACCCTCTCAATTATCGGCAGCCTCGCCTACCGACCGCATGTTGTCGACTCTCCTGTCCGAGCGACTGCCATATTCCCCCCGCCCCCTACATGAGAGTTTGGCGTACAAAAATACGCGGCGGAAAATCGTTGCGTCGCAAGAGAGGAATTAGTTTATTTCCGTTAAAAATCGGACCCCTCGGCACTGCATGATCACTACGGTCGATGATCCCCAAAAGCCAAAGTAACTAACTAGCCATCGGCCCAGGTTTCCCAGGATGTGGTTAGCATCGGGCCGTCAGCCGTGTCCGGCTGGCATAGATCGGCAAACTAAACACAACTCTGGCTTGCTGCCTCCCACACATGAGCATGGTTGAACCCAACACCACTTCCTGAATCTGTGCTGCTTTCCGTCCTATTTTGAATGTCGTCCGGATGTGTTTAACCCGTGTTTTGGTCAATTTTAGCCCGTGTGTAGCGTGGAGCGACGTAACGCATTTTCCAAACGATACTTTCATCTATATTTTGTCATCGATATTTTGGACACAAATGGAAACGCGACAGATGGCACCATCTGCCCTGATACGCCAGGCCCCATTAATGTATGAAATGCCATCTGCCCTGATACCGCCAGGCCCGATTAATGTATGAAATGCCATCGGCCCTGATTCAGAGTGTTCGCTGCCGGCAGGACACGGCGCCTTCGCCGGCTGCTCCCCGTGCGCCGCTTCCGATGCCGCCGTCGCCGCGTGCGTTCCCACGGCGGCCGCCGGCTCCGCCTCACCCGCCTCACCCGCCGGCTATGCGGTTACCGCCTGGTCCGGTGAAGCGTCCGCTGCCGCCGACCGTGGTAGCACCACCACCACCGCCGCCGCCACTACCACTACCACTACCACCTCCCGTGCCCCTGCCGCTCTCCCTGCCGTCGCCGATGCAGTCGCCGCAGAAACGGCTGGCGCCGACACCGTCTCCGGGCGCGCCGCCGTCCAACAACTTCACGCCGGAGGTGGTGGCGCTTGGCGACTCCCCGCCGCCCGCCGAATCGCTGCCACACGCCTCGCCCGCCAGCAAGCGGCGCCGCCACTCCGGCTCGAGCGGCGGCGGCGAGGGCCCGCCCACTCCGGCCGCGTCCGAGCCCGTGCCGTCGCCCTCGTCGGCCGCCTCCCCGGCCGGAACGTCGTCGGACGTGCCCCAAGCGTCGCCGGTGCCTGCGCCTGCGCCGGCGCCGCTTCCGTTGCCGGCCGCGCCGCTGCCGATGTCCCTGCCCCAGGAGAACGTTCCGATGTCTGTGTCGGGCGGCGGCAGCGGTGGTGGTGAAGTGAGCGACTTTGGACACAGTAGCATGGTCAAAGTGGAGAAAATAGACATTGCCGACGACGACGAGGGTCTGGCGGCGCTCGGGCAGGTTGTCAACTATGAAGGCAGCTACGAGTCGGACCAGTCGCTCGGAGGGATGCCCATCGGTGACGGCAGTCAAGGTCAGAAGCCCTGCTCTGTCTGTCTCGGTGTGTCTGTTGGTGCGGCGAACGTCACTCGCTCAACCTGAGGTTTGTGTGAACGGGTCCCATGTGGAACGCAAGTGGCATCCACTCATTGTGAGATTATGTGCCTTAGCTTTAGCTGACGTGACAATCATCCAACATCAGCATCAGTATTCTTCACAACCAATCCGTATCGTCGCCAAAAGCAGCAAGCCTGGCAATGTGTTACACCAACTAAACAGGGGTTCGAAGGAAAATTTTGAGTTCAGGTTATCCACGGTCACCAAGCCATTCAAGGTCAAGTGAGGTGAACTCCAAAATGTTCAACCAGTTGTCGGGCTTTAACCGGTAAATATACTTCAGGCTTTCAGGGTTTGCTTATTTTGGGGATGCAACAGAGTGCACTGGAGGAGTCTTTGAGTTGATGCGTTTTTAAGGACTTGTTTTTTTGCATGTTTGTCCATTAGGGATAAAATCGAAGATTCTGAGACTAATTTAACTTTTTATGAGGCGGAGTTGACTTAAGCGTTTCTCGGTGCGCTCTACCCATTGCAAAAATATAAATTGAAAAAAAAAAATATCCAGAGATGGTTTTTTTTTGGTGGCCACAAATGTGTAGCCATGGTCCATTTCACTTTGTTTTTCTGATTCCAAATTAGTTTTGTTTTTAAATCTTTGAAAATGAACTCCCCAGAGCCGAAAACATGACCTCAGTCGTGATCTCAAACCCCCTAGTGGCGTCACTCGGAAGGGGTAAATGGTGTGGGTGGTTTCGGGCCCTACTCAATGAGCGATTTCCGATGCGATGACGCCTCTTTCGTTTTCGTACGATGCTTAATTTGGAGATTAGATGGTGAGGGCCAAGAATGAGAGCCCTCCCCCGAGACGGGGTGGGTTAAATAAACAACAACTCTAACTCAGTGTTTTGATGTATGCGGTTTCGTTCGTTTTCCCACAGTAAACTGTGAAGTCGAATTTTGCATGTGACGTGTGGAAATACCGAATAGGTAAACATTGCGACACCAGCGGCCCCTGACTGACTAATATGTCAACATTGCAACACCAGCTAGCTGTACAACTGACTAATATGTGAACATTGCGACGCCAGTTGGCTGTACAACTGACGAATATGTAAACATTTTGACGCCAGTTGGCTGTACAATTGACGAATAGGTAAACATTGTGACACCAGTGGTCTCTACGACTGACGAACATGTAAACATTGCGACACCAGTTGGCTGCACGATTGACGACATGTGTTGGCACGCAGTCTAACGCGGCGCGTGTGTGCCGTTCGCAGGTAGCGGCCTGTTCATCCCAAGCACGTCTGACGGCGGCGCCGGCTCAGGTAAGTGCCTGATCGGCGGAGGTGGGGGACACTGTCTGCTGGTGCCCGTCGACGGGCGGTTATCGCGAGTCCGTGACCATTGTCAGTCGGCTGGCGGCGAGGTAGACATCAGAACAGCCCCTTTTCGCCGGACCCTGTCCGGGCCGGCAGCGAGCAATGTCAGGAAAAGTCTGGAGGTCGCTGCTCGGTGTTGTCGGGTCATTGTGGCCGTGGCAGGACCGAGCGGTCATTGATCAGTTGTTGGCTCGGTGTTGCCGGGTCATTGTGGCCGTGGCAGGACGGAGCGGTCATTGATCAGTTGTTGGCTGGGTGTTGCCGGGTCATTGTGGCCGTGGCAGGACCGAGCGGTCATTGATGAGTTGGCTCGGTGTTGCCGGGTCATTGTGGCCGTGGCAGGACGGAGCGGTCATTGATCAGTTGTTGGCTGGGTGTTGCCGGGTCATTGTGGCCGTGGCAGGACCGAGCGGTCATTGATCAGTTGTTGGCTCGGTGTTGCCGGGTCATTGTGGCCGTGGCAGGACGGAGCGGTCATTGATCAGTTGTTGGCTGGGTGTTGCCGGGTCATTGTGGCCGTGGCAGGACCGAGCCGTCATTGATCAGTTGTTGGCACACCCTCGAACAGAAATTCGCTGGGGAAAAAAACGCGCGGAACGGAGACAGGTTTAATGTGTAACGAAATTCAGCCGATTTCTGCATGACCGACGCAGTCAATGCGCCCCTAAGCTCCAAAGAAATTCAGCCGATTGAAACCCTCGTGCTACCAGACTATGGAGACCATTCCTTTTGTCGTAAGCTTTGGACATTCATATAACTACTCGGTAGTTGTTTCTGGCTGGCCCAGTTGGTTATGTGAACAGTTGTAAAACTATTCATTCAATGATTGCATCTGAAAATATAAATCGCGTTTTTATAATTAAAATTGATGGTTGAAGTATATATCATGTCGGGAATTGATGTGTTGCGATATCACTTTTTTCTAGTATTGCAGCAATTTTATAATGAATGTGGTTGCGTTTTCATCTATTCTTCGTTACTTGGGTATCTTAATAGCGAAAAGTTTTAATTGGATAATTTGCTTGAAATATGTATAATCGTTAACAGTACGAAATTACCGGACAACAATGTGTTCACCAATGTTCTGTCAGACGTACTTGGTTGGAATAAATGCACAACTTGTAAAGTCGTACTGTTTTCGCTTTGTTTTTGTGCAAGAATGAAATTTGCTAAAATCTTAGTAAAAGTAACTCCTTCAACTTGTTTTTAGGAAAATACAAATAGCTGTTGGAACTAGACGAACGTAACAAGTTAAATATTCGTATCCTCATCTTTCGCTTTCACTGATCTTGTTCACTTGTTGAACGTCGATGTTCGGCGAGCAAGACCTGATCTGATGCATCATCTTGAGCTGAAACATTCCGCAAATTCGCCAGCTGTTTTGTCTGTTCCGCCGCCAGCTGAGTAACCCCGGGCTCCATTGAGCTTCGGCCGGACCGATGACCACCCCAAACCGACCGACAAATCGGTGACGGGATTGGAAATTTGAACGGAAACGGTGGAGGTGTTTGTTCTGTGCTCGCGCCTGTGGCGTGCCGGCGTGACTGGCAATGCCGCGCGGTGCTGCCAGTCGGCGGCCGGCCGGCGGGGTGGGAGGGTGAGCAGACAGTGTCCCCCCAGAGTTGCTGTGGATGTGGCTGTGTGACGTTGAAGGTATTCTCGTACGCTGTCGCCTGTGTGCCGCCCGCCAGCTGCCAACGTAACGGTAACGCCTGCCTCGTAACGTAACGGTACCTGACGGTGGCCAGACCAGCCCGTGTAACGTAACTGACGGGACGTTCAGTGTCAGCGCGTTTCGAGCGCCCGCGCTAGGCTAGCACTAGTGGCCCCGAGCGGAATGCTACGAAGAATGGCCAGCTAGTGGCTGGGCAGTATGGTTATTGGGACTCGCACATTTTGAAATTCTCCATCCTCTTTTGGACGGATATTCTTCCGTTTGCTCTGGATTAACGTACGTACGCTTGAGCGCGAATGATCAATTCTGGTCGAAGCGCCATCAAGCCCAAATGACTAACTAACGTACGTACGATGTCTGTCCCGACTTATCGCCTGCGTCTAATTTCTGTAGGCATCGGACGGTTTTCCCTAGCAGTCGCCTTACCCTAGTCGAAGGGTAACGTCATTGGTGAAATTTAATTTATGGATTCTTTATGTGACGCACCGGTCGATTGCTTATACTTGTGTGACATTCACAATCAGTGCTCGTGGTTCAAAATTGGTTGAGATGCGACTGACACTGGACGCTTCGTTTATTTGTGTATGTATGTATGTATGTATGTACGTGTGTTTGTTTGATTTTTTGGCTGGCCAAGTTTGTGCCTTGAACAAAGTGTAAATGTGTGCATTGAAATTAAAACCTGTCAAATTAACGCCTAAATTTAACGTCAACAAAAATACTCCCCTCAAAATTATCTGGTGCATTGCAGTCGGCCGCTAAATTCCTCTCCAGCTAGGTGGCAGGGGCTAGGAGTAAGGTTAGGGCGTTAGGCGCGGTAAAAGCCGCATGCGAAAAGCGCATCCAAAATTCCGGCTACCAATATTTTTCGCGATAAAATTGGCCCGATTCACGTGGACCTTCGGAGTCCCATGACCTCGGGGGCCGGATGACTCAGTAGGATTCGACGCTTGCTGATTGACTCGGTGGGACTTGCCGGGACGCGCTAGGTTCGCCAGGCTCGATAGGTTCGATAGGTTCGATAGGTTCGATAGGTTCGATAGGTTCGATAGGTACGCTAGGTACGCTATAGGGTCGGCTAGGGTCGACTAGGTGCGTTAGGGCTCGGTAGGTGCGATAGACTGCGCGTCTAGCTGCGTAGGGGCGGCACGGATAGGGCGTAGGCGGCGGTAGGGCGAGCGGCGGCGGACGTGTTGGCTGGCGTGGCTGGCGGTGTGTGGCGGCGACAGCGGGGCTGCCGTCGCGCCCAGTGGGTGACTGGCCTGCTCTGCGCGTCACCTGCCACGCCTCTGGCAGGTAAGTCCCGAGAGATGTCTGTGCGAGAATACCGTCAACCACAAGCTGCATGCCGGTGTATGACACATGAAACAGGGAGACAAATCAAGCCAGCAAAGTCGAAACGGGTTTTTCATCGGAAATTGTATTCGCTCGAACCCGAATCGAATATGGATGACGTCAGGTCTAGCTGGTGTTCAACAGAGATGCAGCGATAGTGGTGCCATTCTGTTGTTGGAACACTTCTTTTCGACGTCACCGTCAAACTGTTCCGTTCATTTTTTTCTTCGCCGTAATAATATGGCAAGTGAAATTCCGATGCTTGAAATTTAACAATCGTTAAAGTGTTTTGATATACAGCTGGCTCATGGTGCTCTAGTCGGTACATTCTCGCGCCTGCAGCAGTGGTTAATAACTTGTAAACCTGTAGTGCTGTGGGCCACTTGCCCGGCCGTTCAGTGCAGCGGACGATTTTACCACCGAGCTTTGACTGATGCTGGCTTGATTTGGCCTCCGCACGCATGACTCCCACTGTCTTGTTCTGCCGCCTGTGTGACGCCTCTCTTGGGGAGGGGCGACCATCTAGCGCATACCAGCCGCAACATTTCGCATCTGAGCGTAATCATCAGATTAATCAATTACCATCATTGGTTCAATGTCATTGGTTGGTGGAGTCCAATATTCATATTTCTCTTAAAAAATATGTGGGGTGTAATACTGATTGGTCATTTGATGCTGTTGGGCATGCCTGCTGTACATGACACTTTCGAGAACATGCTCATTTCCTGGTAGCCGACTCGCCTCTAAGCTCAAATTAATCGTCCTTGTCATGTTTATTTCCTCATTCTAAGTATGGTCCAGTTTCACCTGTGAATGGCCAGGCGTAGTAGAGTACAGTTCCAACTGTCAAACGGGGGGGGGTGCAGTTCCTGGGCACAACTGGGCGTAGTAGGGTCTGCCAAAAATCGGACGTCTCCAGATCAAATCTGGATAGCGTCTTGGGGTTTCATTGCCGTCTCGACCCGGGATGTCCAGATTCATGACTAGGCGTCGAAGCAAGGATGTAAATACAATCTGGAATTGAAATAGCATCCAACTCCTGAAGAATATTGCCATCAAAATCGGAACTTGGCATATTTTGAGGTAAGAATCAGTTGCAGGTGGTTCCATATATATTGTCTTGCACATTGTCTATGGGCGCTATATTATCAACATGGTCGATGCGCCCTAAAGCCTAAATAACTTACTAACATTGTCTAGGAACGTTTTTCTTTTCTCTACGCCGTGACGCCTAACAACGAATTTAGACACGCTGCGACTCAACGGGCCTACGGCGAAAATGCCAGGGACCCTACCTGCCCAGGTAATTGCGTCATAAAATAATCCCATTTTTTATATAAAATTTTCCCTGCAGTCATACAAAATCCTCTTTTTTTCATCAAATGAATCTTCCCTGCATTGAGTAGTAGTGTTCCGGGCCCTATTGCAATTACAGATTTCATCATAGGAAACATGGCCCATGTAACGGTGGGCGCCCTCCCCAAGATGTGGCGTCACCCCAGGCTACCGACGTGAACCGTGTTTGGCGATGTGGGCGTGTGTGTGTGTGCGCGCGCTTATGCAGTGACCTATCAACTCACGAGCGGAACCCAGTACGCTGTGACCATTCCCGCTCCTGCTTTCGGGATTTGCGCGAAAAAAAAGTTGATTGCGGTCTACTACCATCGGAGAACTGTCAGTCCGCTCGTGTTTAGCGATTGTGGCGAGTTGATGGACCCAGCCTTCGGTGAGTTGCTGTTCGTGTGAAGACACGCGGTGGCGTGGACTGCAATTTCAGTAGTGCTCGTCATTAAATCTGTTTTGGGGCCACTTGCAATCTGTATCGCACGTGGCACTTCAAACAATTTGCAATATTTCTTCCAAATGGGTGTTGTGGAACAATCCAGTACGATTGATGGTTGCTCGATACGCTGGTGGTGTGGGAGATATTTGCCACCGAATTCGTGTCCCAGCTCATGTTCTTTCTACATACTTAATCAAACACTAAATAGGTGGCATATGAACAGTGATTGTTAAAAGTGAGTTACGACGCGTTTTTAGCCTTGTCTGGTAAATTGGGACCGTACTTGGAGCTGGGGGTCACAATCAGATTGGTACACTTTAGTCGATTGTATTGAAGAGCAAACAGACCGGGCCATTCCAGCAGTGTATAAAATACCCGATGTTCTTTATGGTGGTGCCATGGGCAGGTGAAGCGTATCACGGCAGCGCTCGTAGTTCCTCTGTGCAGCGCCTACTCTTCGCCCGCGACCAATCGGCGTGAGAGATTGGCGACGCTACATGACTCAACGGTCGATGTGTCGTAAAACCAATAACCAACCAACCAACCGTGCAGCGCCGCTGGCCTAGTGTTCCATATTATTGTGGTCGTGGGCACCTAGCCGCCACGTACACTGCAGTGGTCCCACGCCCATTACATCTGCTGCCCTGCGCAATCTCAAATACATGAAATGCTTGGAAAAGAGACAGTTTGTTCCAGGGTGGGCAAAATGCTGGCAAAAACAGCTTTTGCCATGCCAGTGGTATAACCAGTAGAAGTAATTTTTACTGAGACAAAAAACCGAACACCGCAGCAGACCAAGATGGGCTTATATCTGTCGGATGTGGAGAGCATCCAGAATCGCAGGCATGTCATAACCTGTACAGAGTTCACTCGCCTTGACAGCGAACGTGTTTGCCAGTTGCCTGGTATTAACCAGTTTATGCCATGATCTTGCCAACCTTGATTTGTTGTGAACCATACAGCGGTCTTGTGCGAGGAATTAACAAATTATAAATTTTTCAATTTGTTCCCTTGCAACAAAATTTAAAATAACACGATTCAAGTTAGTTATCGGCTGAACAATTTGAGCATTTTGATGCAAACCAATCGCCTTTTTCTTTACTTCTGGTAAGGGCAAGGTGACAAAGCCGCCAAATCCTCAAATCCTCAAACGTTGTATGATTGCCATGCGTTCTACCCGCCGTGTGGCTGAGAGGTACCCATATTTATTTGACAGTTGACGTCGGTGCGTACGGCCCTGGCCTGACACCAATGAAACGACCCGCTCAACCTGAAAAACAGCTCATTCTGAGTCGCACTGAGAAGTTTTTAGGTGGGAACCGGATGGGGGAGGGTGCAGCGGGGCAGCGACCCCCAGTTTTTTTTATGAGTTTAGCATTGGGTCGCATGGGTGTGGCATGGAAAGTATCGACATCAGAATGACTCCCTCCCCCCTCAACTTTGGAACAGTTCCAACGTGAATACAATTTAGTCATCTCAGGGTTGTCGAGAAACAGGAGAGCTCCAATATCACAAAGTTGGTTAATTTTGAACGCCACCTACAAACTCAGAGAAACATCTAGACTGAATCCAGCCTGCCAAGTATACGAATCTCAACGGTATGTTGTTGAAATTCTCATCTCAACACTACATATTTTTTCTTATTTTCACTACATATTCTACATTACATTATATACATAATACACTACATTACACTACATATTCCATGGTTAGTGTTTTCCATTGCACCATGTTTTTGTGGGTACCAATATATGCCTTTGTGATATGTTTTTGTGTCTGTCTAATGTCTTTATTCTCCACACTGGGCCAGTATAGGCTATTTTGGTATGACATTAATCAGCCAAGTTCACTTTACCGACTTACAATTTTTTCCGAACTGGAACAAGCTAGCCGGCATCTTTATGCAATTAAGTAGGACGAGGGCATGATTTCGAATATGGTCTACGGGGCCGCGGTAGCTCAGTTGGTAGAGCGTCGTACTCTTGATCGCAAGATTGTGGGTTCGAATCTCACAACCGACGGTGTTTACCGAGTCCACCCGCGACCAATCGGCGTGAGAGGTTGGCAACGCTATATAACCTAGCGGTTGAATGCGTCGTAAAACGACCCAAGGTTCAGTTCAGAATATGGTCTACCAACATTACCATTAATATTAATATTTTACGTCTCTAATCTCGCCCCTTTATTAGTCAGGTGGGAGTATATATTTCATTAATCATAGGTGTGTGAATTGATCTTCCCAATGCGATTTTTATCGGTGGTATGTTTCAGTCATGTACAGTTGTAACACATTGGCAAGAACTGGGTGCTAGTCGGTTTGCCAGGTGGGTAAGATTTCCTGTGGCCAGCCGACTACGCTGACCAGAGCTGCCACGCGACGAAACCTGCTTATCCTGGGCTGAACTGTACTGCATCTTGTTCGGGTTCGCCCGGTTCGTCTACTGCTGTTTTTTGTAACGCCCGGTACGAAACGGAGCTCGGGCAAGTTGCCGACATGCAAATAATAGTGGAACCACAAAGAAATGGGGATGGGGAAGTGATAGAACTGTCTATATAATATTGTGACTGCCTCGACCCCCCCCCAATCCAATTGGGCGGTTTCCACCTTCAATCATCAGACATAATTCGGCAGATCTTAGTAGAAACGGATATCAATTCGCTTGAACGATCGACGTCTCCATATTGTTGCAGGGGGCCGCGGTAGCTCAGTTGGTAGAGCGTCGGACTCTTGATCGCAAGATTGTGGGTTCCAATCTCACAGCCGACGGCATTTAGCGGGTCCACCCGCAACCAATCGGCGTGAGAGGTTGGCGACCTAGCGGTTGCATGCGTCATAAAAACCCAAGGTTCTTCTTCCATATTTTTGCAGGTTTCCGTCCCTGTATAGGTGGGGGGTGGGGGAGATAATGAAAATACGGTCCCCCACCTTCAGAGCTGATATTTTCGTCTTTTTCATTGACAACTGCCCGGTGTCAAATCTAACCCGTCTCCCAGTTCAATATTGGCTTCCAGAGACGCACTCAAGACATCGCCCGGGAGCGGTTTCACCCCCAGTGGTTGGAAGTTTGGTTTTCCCCCAGCTCGTTCTTTGTTATGCTACAGCATGAACACTAGCGGTACTCACGCTGGGTCCCTGGGTTGATCCCTCACCGAATTCACAGGTTACATTCGGTTGTCTTCCCCGTTCCATGGAGGCCTTGTGTGTTTACTCCCAAAAATACCCTGTTGCTTTGAGGAGCAACCCATCCTAACCCGAGGGGACGAGTAGTCTAGGGGTAAGTTGCCCGTCTCACAATCAAAAGATTGTGGGTTCGCGTCTCACCTGTCGCTACTCTTCGCCCGCAACCAATCGGCGTGAGAGATTGGCGACGCTACATGACTCAACAGTCAACGTGTCGTAAAAACCAATAACCAACCAACAACCATCCTAACCCGAATGCTTCCGCATACTCCATACCTCGGGAACGTCATGAACTATGAACCAACGCGTGGCCGTTATGCGTCAGATTTATTGTGCTGCCGTGAACATTTTGAACCAATCAAAATCAACTAGTCCAATACAGACTATTTTGATTGGTTGAAATTCATCACTTTGCTTTGTGCCCGCGCCAAAAGCCGGAATGACGCCATTCACATATAAATTACCATTCGCTGTACAATTAATACGAGCTTAATTTTGGCTGCCGTTTGGTGTGCGCGTCGTGTCGGCAGGATTTGTGAAAGTGACCTTGATGGGCTGTCGTTTTTTTCTCGTGTGGCGTGCAAATATGTAAATAAGAAAGGGATGAGATAATTTGATTTCATACAAACACATTTTCCTCTGAATGCGTGGTAATTTGAAGATAAGGAACTGGTGGAGATGTTTCGTTTACGCTTCGGTCGTTTCATATCCTCGCGTAGCGGTCTTTGGGTAGAACCTGGGGTTTTACGTCCCCCTGGTCGCTGCCGCACTTTAAACGAATTGTATAAAACCTTCAGATGAACATGCAATGCGGCGCAAAATGACCAGTGCAGTCGACGCGCCCTAAAGCACAAATCCACCACCACCAACATGCAATGCGGGCGTTCTGCGATGGGTGTTGCCGGTGTTCTTAGTGCGGCAAAGATGCGCCCTGCTGCATTTCATGTTCCTTTCTTTGTTAGAGCTACGTTAAGAAATTGGCTCAAGCCCAACTTGCCTTTCAGCATGCGAACATGACCAGGCGCAGAACGCACGATAGCTGACACACGGTCATCCATGCAGGGCCCTGCGCAATGCGTATATCGGTATGCTTGCTAACGACTGTTTTCTGATTTGCTCCTTACTCAGCTGTCGCCTGGGAGGAGGCTGGTGACCAGAGACGATCTCGCCTCTTTCCTTGCACGTTGTGCTCCAAGACGTATAGTTGTCGCCAAACTCTCGTTCATCACATGGGTCTGCACGAAGGACGCACGTTGTGCGATCACTGCGGGAAGCGTTTCAGTACGGTCAGCGCGAGGAATCTGCACATCAAGAAATTTCATCAAATGCCATTTGCGGTCGTTTCTAACTCCACTGTAATTCCGTGATTTGTATCGATGCGGATCTTCTGGTGCGGATGCAGGACAAGTCCACCCGACTGTCAGCCGCCGTTGCAGAGCCGTCAAAATGCGGCCACGAAGCGCACTATGCATCAGACTGGATAAGCCTCCGAACATCAAGGAGGAATACAATATTTGCATATGCCAGATTCGAAATGGTACTATTAGCTTTGGTTGGTTGCTGTTGGTGGGTCAATCGCTGTTTCAACACCGACATTTGTTTCGCGAACAAAGCGACAGTATGCAGGATCCTTTCTGGTACTTGAACATTTCCTGGTAATGTCATGCCCATTTTACTTTCGAAGATTCTCCCGTTTCATGCGTTTGATATATATTCGTACTTTTTTTTGCTCTGAAGAGGTATGGAAATTTTGTGAAAATATCGAATTTATAAAATATAATTTGCTTTTGCAAATCTCTAGTTTCAAGGTATTGGCGGTATCGTTTTAACTCGGTGGCTTAGTTTTTTTTTGTTTGCTGTATAGTTTGTTCTGATTCTACTTCTCTCGTCCAGCGGTCATCTGGAATCGCGCAGCCGACTGGCACCGACCTCGAACCTTCTCCTGCCAGTTGTGCAACAACAAGTACAGTAGCCGCGACGCCCTCGGTCACCACATGAATTTGCACAAGGGCCGTACTGTTTGCGACCACTGTGGAAAGCGCTTCAGCTCGGTCAGCGCTAGGAATGTTCACCTCAGGCACGTTCATGGGTTGACATGACCGGCACCTGCGGCAGAGTAGTTACCATTGCATTGCAATGGCTTCCGTGTGTTGCACCATATTGGCACCGTCGTGCCGGTCGTTCCGAGTAGCGCATACATGTAGAATACACGCCTCCGGTTCCGGCATGCATGTTTCTGTGCTTCTGCTCGTTCCTAATTTTATTTCCTCATCCAGCATACCTCGGGGACGATGTGAGCGGCAGGAGGAGTCCACGCGCCTTTGCCTGTCAGCTATGCGGCAGGTCTTACAAAAGCCCCGACTACCTACGGGACCACATGCACATGCACGAAGGGCGCACGCTCTGCGATCATTGCGGCAAGCGTTTAAGCACCGTTAGCGCGAGAAATGCGCACGTGAAGACTGTGCACCGAGATTGTTTGGATCGAAGCTAGCAGTGATTATCTCTGTCTGATGACCGTCCATTGTTTTGTCAGAATCAACAACTGTGTCGGTGCCTGTATCTCAAAGAAACCTGGGAGCAATGCTGTTTGACGAATGCTGGTGTTGGACGTTGAACGTCGCGGTGTAGAGTGGACACTGAGACTGACGCTGTTAGCTGTGTCGTCGGGATGTGGCCGGGTGAGGAGACAGGAGGCAGCTGGCAGCGTTTTGTTCCGGAGCGCTTCCTCCCTCCACCCCACCCCACCCAAAACACAAAATATCCGGACCGATGGCTCAAGCGATCGAGCTCAAATTATAGCAATTCGAGTCCCTTTTTAGGAAGGATATGAATATACCCGAAATCAACAGGCTTCTCTCAAAAGATGCTTGGAAATTTATCGACGCTGGATTTTCGGCTGCCTCCAGATGCGCTGTGGCAGCATCAAAGCGTTTATCTCCGGTCCCGGGGTATTCTTGCAATCTTTATGGTCTGGCCTGAAGCTGTTTATTGACTAAACTTTGAACCAAGGTGCCAACTCTAGCCTGTAGATCGTTGAACGTTGGCAGAAAACTAAAATCCCAAGCCGTTGCTATTGCTTTGCAACATCCTTGCTGAGGACGGACGCGAGGGCAGAATCTGAAATTCCAGAAGCGATCCAGGAATCAGCTAAGCAAAACGTCGATGTTCCCTTTTGAGTCTGGCCACATACGAAAAGTCAAATAAAGGGGACGAGTGGTCTAGGGTTAAGATGCTCGTCTCACAATCGAAAGATTGTGGCTTCGAGTCTCACCTGTCGCTACTCTTCGCCCGCGACCAATCGGCGTGAGAGATTGGCGACGCTTTATGACTTAACGATCGACGTCGTAAAACCAATAACCAACCAAAAGTCAAATAACGGGCTGCTTGACATGAACTTCCAAAATATGCCTAGTTTAGCCAGTCCACCAAAGATGAAAATCGAAGTCAATGTTAGCCGCACCCTGGTATCCCACAGACAAGTGTTGGAATCCAATACACGCGGTTAAAATCCAGTGACCCAATAAAACTATTGGACAGCATTCGACGGACATTTTTAAAACGTCTGGAAAACCGCAGCCTACCGCTAGGTCCTCATTTTACTGCACTTATGTCACGTCTGTATAACTACCCATATGCGGGATGTTTTTGTTAACCTGTTTCCCAGCCTCCAACTCAGGTGTCTACGACTGTCCGTGGTGCGACGCTGGTTCTGCAGATACCGATATGGTTCTCCCGATAAAACTAATGACAGGTTCTTACGCACACATGTAATATGCTACCTGATCATTGAGAGATTAGTCATCGAGTGGAAGGATTCTTACGTCCTTGGTTGGTTCAGATTCAATGTAAACAAAATATTCAATTTTATGTACACCCAATGCTATCCCAGTTCAAGCGATACATAAATGTAGTCGTATTTATCCCAATACTCTTGGAAATATAGTTTCGGAAGAGTGAAGCAAAACATTTGCGTGGCACGGTGGTAAAACAAATATTTTCTGCGTACTCCGGCTCATGTGAATACAGCGAAAAATTAAAGCGACTGACAAAAAGCGCTTCTGGCCGGGGTCCACAGTGCAACATTCCTCCGCCTTTGCGCAACAAGTATATTCCACGGCATCTATGGCAGTACATGTCATTGCACGAGTGGCGTACGTGTGGGGAGACGCGGCAAATGTTCCGGTATTATCACATTAAGTTACGCTTTACAAGCGGGATCGGAAAAACTGCAATATGCGAGGAAATTGCATTGCGTTAAGCTTTTCATCCCGTTGGTTCAACTTGCAACGAACCCACAGTGCATATAGCTTCGTCCGCACCACCAGAAATGTGTAACCTGTTTCCAAGAACTTCATTTTTTCCCCATAGTATTCAGGACCCTTGGTTTTAGATTGTCCCTTATCCCTTATATGTGAGCAAAGTATTCACGACGGTCCCAATGCGCAAATTATTTCGACCTCTCCAGACTCCGTGATCACCCCGCTCGGGGTAATCCTCGGTGTCTGTGTGTGTGTGATGTATTTGCTTCACACGCCACCTGATTTCGCCTTTTTATTCAGCTCCGTTTCGG
The DNA here is from genome assembly GCA_034440615.1 of Ashinkailepas kermadecensis. Lineage (NCBI taxonomy): Eukaryota > Metazoa > Arthropoda > Thecostraca > Neolepadidae > Ashinkailepas > Ashinkailepas kermadecensis. The sequence continues at coordinate 49,353 of JAOTOM010004948.1, forward strand.
GATGTTCCTGCCAGCCGGGATGCAGCTCCTCGCGTCTATTCCTGTCAGTTGTGCCCCAAGTCGTATAGAAGTCCGAACAACCTAAGCGATCATATGGGCCTCCATAGGGGTCGCACCATATGTGATCGCTGCGGCAAGTGCTTCAGCACGGTTAGCGCCAGAAATTATCACATCAGAAATGTGCACAGGGATTATCAGAACACGCACCCGAGTGATTCCGCGTCGTAGCGTTTTCATCTGTAACATCCAACCATCTGTAACCGAATGCACTCCACAACTTCTTCAGATTTGCCATATCGTATGGATTTAAGTTTTGTGCACCGAGGATTCCGCCCCGAAATGGCTGTTCAACCATTCACGGTACATTGGTTATGCTACGTGCAACTCAGTTGACTAGAACTGAATCTTTTTGATCATTGTATTTAATGCATGCAGACAAATCTGATTCCGCTTCGGCCAGTTACTTGAATATATGACTCTCCATCTCAGTTGGTGAACATTGACTTCGGACGGCGACCGTGGCTTGCTATTACGTCTCATCAATGTAAATTTCGGGGTCAGGGTCACGGTCAGAGTTCGGCTATTCCTGGCAGTTCTGTATGCCAATGTCGGAGTCACAGTCAGAGCGCGGCTTTTCCTAGCAGTTATGCTAATGTCGGGGTCACGGTCAAAGTGCGGCTATCCTGACAGTTCTGTAAACCAATGTCGGGATCACAGCCAGAGCGCGGATATTTCTGAGAGAGAGATTTAGAAAGGTTGTATTGAGCCAACCTTTCTAAAATGTCCAAATCATGGTGTGTGTTCTGCAACGGGGGCGTTGTGGCCGACGCAGGCGAAGTGGGCCGTCACCTTAACTTGCTGTCTTAGCCGAAATACTGGAGGCGGAGGATAGCAGCGTTTGCTCGTCTTTTCCAGCTTCATCCAGTTGCCCCCATGCTGATAGCCGAGTCCGACTGATCCCCATTCATTGAAAGACAGCCTGTTACACTCACACTCATTTCACTCTAAATTCATCCCAGCCATTCTCCATTTCGATGGTGGGAGCAATTGAACATCAACCTTCCCTTCAGACTACAAGGGGGAGAGAAATGATCCCTTAAATTCAGCGTACTTTAAAGAAAGTACTAACCAACCTTGGCATAGAACACGTCTGTACCAAGGTGTTATCAGGAATTTGACCTGAATGTATTGCATCGCGGCCAAGATGGTCAACCGATCACCTGTCGATAATTTATAGATACAATATCTGGATTGTCCACAAGTAAGCCGCCGAAAGCCAGACAGCTCCCGACATTTCTGTAGGGCGGCGTAGACGCAAAGCTTGTCTCCCAGCAAAAATCCGTACAGAGGACCAACCAACCACCAGATCGTTGGTTTGGCCAGAACACCATTGGGCTACTGGAGCTGCAACTGGAAAGCTGAGCGATGTATCTAAGCGACTTTGCCCCGTATCCGTGTGCATCCGTTGGTTTGGAGGTAGGGAGTACACTGGTTTGCGGGGTCCGTTTTTTGGGTCAGCTATCATGAGTCGACGTGGAGGACAACAGAGATTTATAGTCATTGTGTTTCTGGTTGGAGTCTGGCTATCGATAGACTGCGAGCTGTTTGCGACTCTGACAGCGATAGCGATATATCCTGGTGCTCGCATTAATGTTTTGTGTAGGGAACCGTCGTTTGTGATGCTGCTGTTCAATATGTGTGATATGGTTTTCGCCAGACAGTCTTAATGTCAACAGTGCGAGGAACTGGTCTGAAGGGAAGCAGGTGTGATGTTGCAGTTTGCACCGGCTGTGTTGCTCGCCAATGCCACCTGTAACGAGTGATGTGATATTTCTGGCACAACCTATTCATATGTCACCTTGTCAGCGGGAGATATGCCATATCAATCGGCCGCAAAATCGTACTTGCTTCTATCTGTGTTCGGATGCGGTGAATTTTATCAGCTTCGGAATCATGATGGATGCCATGGGCAAATATGTATGCTTTGCAGAAATGCACATTTTGTAAATATATCATACTTCGAGTAATGTATTTATCCAGTGGCGACCGGCTACAACATCGTACTATAGTTCCGGTGCCATTCCGCCTAAAAGCGGAGCAACCAAGATACGTACACACGCATGTATAATACATGTAAATACACTCATGCGTGCATGCATACGTACATACACATACACATACATGCAGACACACATACCTACATATATACACGCATATATATATATATATATATATATATATATATATATATATATATATCTATATATATATATATATATATATATATATAAATATATTCAAAATACAAATATAAAAAATATATAACAATATTATATATCTATAAAAAAGCATACATACAAGTGTGCTCGGTAAATGTACATTTAGTGGTAAAAACGGTTAACCCCACAGCGAACGGTACTTACCTGCAGTAGCGTCCGGTACGTTCCTGTCTTGTTTTTCAGTCTTATCTGGAAGTGTACAGCGCTTATGTATTTGGTTAAGCAGTTATTCTGGGGATCGTCGACATACGACTGAGCGATTGACTCGTTTTCCACACCTGATTCTGCTTTCTTATCCAGCCATGTTCGAGGGCGTTCCGGCTGGCTGGCGTGGACCTCGCCAATTTTCCTGCAGTTTGTGCCATAAAACATACAGTAGTCGTAATTCTCTGGCCAACCACATGGGCCTTCACGAAGGGCGGACAGTCTGCGATCGTTGCGGCAAGCGTTGTGGGACAGTTAGTGCGAGGAATCTGCACGTGAAGAACTGCCGTGGATCTACGCAGCCATTTCCATAATCAGCGTAGTGTGCCATCTATGATTTCCTAGGTAGAATCACCTTCATGTCAGCTGTGTTGCAAACATGTGAGCTCATGGCGCCATGTATAGAGTGATCCGTGTTGGTACCGTGAAGCAGTTCTTGTGAGACATAGTATATTGCGGTTGCCGCTAGAAATCTCGATGAGGATAACACCGGCGTCTATTAGTGTAATTCTAGCAATGCTATATTTTAAATCGCTATCATGCTGATGATGACGGCAGTTGCAGTCCCTGCCAAGCGTCGCATCGTCGCTGTTTGATCGTTCGTCGAACTTTTTGGTAAATTACATATGAGACGTGCAGAAACAGAATTACATAGACTTGATGACGCTTCCGACCCATTGTAATTTGCCATTACATCGGCAAGCACCATCGTTGTCAACTAATTCATTGCGAGCAGTGTGAGAGGAGTGATTGATTGGCACTCTAACCTGGATGTTTTAAACACCAACCCCTTCGCTGTTGAATTTTGGTGGTGCGATTTCCAGAGTGAGGGTAGGATGATTTAATGTGACTTGCACGGTGGCACCAAGTATGGATGTGCTCCTGTGTAATTCTTCATCTTGATATTTTTGTTTCTTATGCAGTGGACATCCGGAAGAACGATGACGGTGGCATTGTTGGATTTCACGTTCGTTCGCAAGCTCGCAAGTTTTGCTGCACCTTGTGCCCCAAAACGTACAGTAGCAAAAACGCCCTCGATAGTCACATGGGATTTCACGAGGGTCGTACGTTATGCAATTTTTGTGGTAAGCTCTTCAGCACAACTAGCGCGCGAAATCTACACTTGAAGAATTGGCATGGCTAGGTTATGCCATTGCTACCAATTTGGTTCCTAATATTCAATTTAGTGTTACGTTATGGGGCTGATGAGCACTCTTGACCAGATGGTGGTGCTTTTGGGTGGTACATTGTGTCCTACCACCGAGTGCCCCTCAATGTACATACTCGTGCCTGTTGGGATGCGTGAGCTTATTCTCAGCTAATTGGTCATAATTGGTTCTTTATTTTAAGCGACTTATGATTAGGTAAATGAGAGTTGGGCCTTGAGCCTTGGCCAGCTAGACGACTGGTTCTCGTGCGTTTCTCTTTGGCACTTGTGTGGGGAACTTCAGTTTGGACACGTAGGTAATCCGTTTTTCTGTGCATTCGTTCTCTTCACTGGGCTGCGGGCCAGTATCAATACCCAAATATAATGATTAGCGCATGTGAGTTTGACTTTGTTTCTTTATTGTAGATCACCATTTGCGTAAGCCTGTGCTGTGTCATGAATATTGCTCGTGATGAAATACATGCTCTAAGAACGAGGAACATCTCTTTTTAAGTGATTACCATTGGCAACGGAGTGAGAACATCGCAAATGTTGGCGTATTACAGTTGCTTTGCGGTTTAATGCGCAACATATTACATAATTATGAGCACTTACGGGCGTTGAGGCTGGGTATCATTGGTGGATCTGAGGGTGGTGTGGTATGATTTCTAGGGTCGGGGTAGCTCAGTTAGACCTTTCGAATCTTGATCGGAAGATCATGAGTCCTAATCTCGCAACAGGCGGGATTACTTAATCCACCCGTGAGCAATCTGCGTGAGAGGTTGGCAACGCTATATGACCTAGCATTCAAATGTGTCTGAAAAGATCCGGAGGTTATTCAAGGTATGATTTTTGGCATGCTGCAGTGACATGCTACCTTCCATTGGTTTTTTTTTACCGAGTTTTTATTTTTGTAGCCATGGGCGCAGGGGTGCTTAGAAAGCTTCCTGTTCCTAACGTATTCGTCAGAAAAAAACATGGTTTGCCTAATTTTCGTTTAGTGATGAAGATGCAGGAATGCTTCCTCATGCATCCGCCATTGGTTCAGTTAACACGAAGAGCACTGTTGCACGAAAGTGGAAACTCCGGATAGCAAGTTCGAGCGCGCTCACCTGGAGAATGGTATTCTGCTACAAGCACCCACACAACCTCGGTGTCTGATTCTTTGAAGCAGTCTGGAAGTGTTGGACTCATACGCAATTTAATTGAGTATTACTTACTCGGAAAAAAGCCCGCTAGCTGCGTCATGTTTTCGCTTTTCTCGCCCACTTCTCCGAAAAGGTGCGTCTCTCTACCGTTTGCCCGCTACAATGCGCTGCTAACTTGGGTCCAGCGGGCGCCCTAGCAACGACACACTAACAATTTGTGACATCGGGACGGCAGCAGACGGCAAAGGAATGCACTCCCTGGCGGACATTTCTTTAAATGATTGCGGTCGATGACCGTCGCTCGACTGAAGCTGGCCGCTCACTGATGACGTCGCCCGCTGTGCACAGCCGACGATGGAGCGGGCGGCACGCGCCGCTACTGCTGCCGGCACTGTGACAAGTCGTATGGCAGCCGCGAGGCGCTCAGCAACCACATGCCGCTGCACAGCGGCCGAACCAACTGCTGGATCTGCGACAAATGCTTTGCTACCACGAGCGGGCGCAACAAGCACGTGCGCATCGTGCACGGCGTCAGAGACTTTGCCGCCTGGCTCCCCACCTAAACCTCGTCACATCTGGCAAAACGCAGGATCTGCGCTGTTTAGATGCCGGGTGGGGAGTTGTACAATAATGCATTGGGTTGCTCTCTGGCTGATATAGGGTCGCGCCAACCTAGCGGAGATGCGTGTGGTGCGAGGTATACGAGGTATACGTGGAGCGCCGGGCGTACTATGTCCGTCTGCTAGCTTACTATGACCGTCTACGTGCGCTGCGTAGCTTTAACTGTCGGTTGTCCTCACCACAATGCCACAATGTCCCAAATGGCCAACGCCAATTCACCGGAAATTCTCAAGATAAAGCAATCGTCCTCTTTCATTGGTGCTCAGTGCATGGCTGCCGACACGTCCTGTTGGTTGCCATATGTCCTCGCTGTTCGTTCCTCAGCCTCCTCAGCCCCTCATCCCCCCTCAGCCCTCCTCAGTCCCCACCAGCGCCATCAGTGTCGATAATTAGTCTATTAATGCGACGCAGAACGCCGTACACCTTGGGGTGTGTCGATCAAACACGACTGGCTCGTCAAAGCAGCCCACAATGCCTGCTGGCCACTATCACATCAGCTGCTCACTGTTCAGCTCGGTGCGTTTTGGCATTATCGGCAGGTTAGATGGAAGTGCATGCAACCGGTGAGCTGCCCAACATTTCGGCTGGTTTAACACGCGCTCGGAGGGCCTCTCACAACGCGTACCGTAGGGGCGGATTCGGCCGCCCTGAAATATCGAACCACTGAAGCTAAAAACACAATTTTGATGATTTCGATTCTGAAACCTTTCATCAGTTCTGAATTTCCAAAATTGTTGGCCAATTTGTTGTGAACTTACGAATGCAGCGTGCTCGGATATTGTAGGATATTGACCTTCGCATTGCGGAATAATTTCCTTCCCCTTGCAGCGAAAAGAGAGGGAGCAATTTGAGTCCTCCATTAACTTATGTTCTAAGCAGGATCAGGATGCATGCGATGATAGGTCTGGTCAAGCAGGTCAATGTCTGGGTGCAATCTGTCGCCGGTCTTCCCTGCGGTTTTCGAACCCTGGTCGTAAAATAAACGCAACTTCGTCATTCAATATTATTAATACGTGAACGGAACACCAAGTATAATAAGGCGACGTGTGGTAAAGGTCAAGGACACCGATTCCGTCGAGGTTAAAACCTGGAAAGATGGGAACTTTTGAAGATGGCAATTATAGAAACAGATGGCACTCCGGAAAATGTACCACCAAAGCAAGGGTATATCTCCGCCCTCTGGGGTGATTATCGAAAAAATCGACCATTTTAGGTCGTAGCAAAAGGTGACAAAAGATTGCAATTTTTTACTTGAATCTCGATACTCCGATACCATCAGAAATTGACTGGGCGTGCAAGACTATTCTAATTTATCCTTTTCTTCCTTTTTCTCTTTTCTCTTTTTCTTACTTCGTATTAGTCCGTATTTTAATGGGTGCTACATGACCTCTGTTGTCAAAGCACCCCTGCATCCCAATAACTAACTAGTCCGTATATTAGCCGCCATATCACCGACGCAGGTGAGTGCCTCTACAGTTGAGTATTTTAGGTATTTAATTTTAGCATCAATTTTATCGCCGCATTTTAGCCTCCTAGCCTGTTACAACCTGAATTACATGTATCTTTGGGTCGATTCAGAGGACGTTTCAGATTGATTAACCTGTCATGACATTGACTACCTGGCACGCCTTTAGAGGAGATGGCCAGTGCGTATATTCCAGTTGGGTGAAGATTATTGATTGGGACAAAAATTATGCACGGAAGCCATTTCACTAGTGCGAAGCTTCATTTGACATAGGGATGTGTCCTGAGGTTGTCTTTTTTTAGTCATCTTTCGACCATTTTCTTTTCCTCATTTTACCTTTGGCCATCTGTAACGGTTTATTTATGAACCATGCGTCGTGTACATCTCAGACGGCATTGGCACGTGGTCATGACATGCATTTAGTTCACAATGTCTCCGCTGTCGTAATACGCCCACCTTCCTTACAATAAACCGGCGGCGATTTTGCAATGGAATATTGTGACTTTGTTGACAAAATTGATTTGCTCATCCTGTGTAACAAACGAAATCGAAATCCGTTGTTAAATATAGGAACTGCGAGGGTGCAAAGTCTACCGGCCGCCCGGCCGCCGAACTTTTCAGATTACAAAGGATTCGTCGGTGCGTTAGAGTAGCGGCGAGATGTAACGGCCGATGTCGACCTCATTTGACCAATGTTATTATTTGGAACTCGACCAAGGGTTATTGGCTTCCGTCGGCATGCTAGTATAGTCCGTTGCCCCGAATATTAATAGCTCGCGGTCCGTGTGCTATGTTGAACTGCGGAGATCAGCGATGTCGAAAATATCAAGGGTTCCCTGCTATGACGTCATGATTCCGTGAGTTGGGGTAATCAGAGGTATGACCACAGTTGAAACGTCCTAAAGGTCGGGGGAGAAATCCTGGATTCGGGAGATACCCAAACAAATAACAGCTTCAGCGGCTGCACCGAGAATGGCAATAGTTGGCTTGCTGACACAAATTTGCAGTGACCTTTGAATATGCATGCGCCACTAACACATTGTCGTTCGCACAGTGGATTCGCTGGGCGCGCCATCCGTGCGAAGTGGCGAAGCTCGGTATACATGCCGATTGTGCTTCAAGAGGTATCGTAGCCGCGACTCTCTGGGTCATCACATGGGTCTTCACAAAGGTCAAACCGCTTGTCACCTATGCGGGAAGTTCTTCAGTACACTTGGCGTGCGAAATCGACACGTCAAAATCGTCCATGGAATCAACATGTGATATGTGCCGTGAATGGCGCTACCGCTCCCCCACCCAGGATATCTCGATGACGAACAGATCGATTTTTTTTGCACAAACCGCATTTGTTCATCGGGTCGTTGTTATCGTTTCTGTAACAAAAACGATGTTGCATATTTTGTCATCGGCCGATACAGGAGGAAAAATGGAAAGTTTTTTTATCGTGACTTGCCGCATTTGTGGACTGATTTGTCTTCTGATCTTGGCGTCATCTTATAGATGAATGTTTGATATATGCCCATGTGCAAGCATTTTCACCTTTAAGAAAAATTAGGGCCGTTCTCAGACGCCATAAAAGGAGAGCATATTAAAGTTAAAACATTGCATGATTCTTTCCCTGTCCCTATGTTCTGAATTGCACCGCGAATTCGGTAGGAATGATTATTGATATAGCAGAGGTGTGTGCATCATATGTGTATAAATAAACGTTTCGAAAAACTAGATGAAAAGGACACAAGCAACTAACATGCGAAGTTCACAGCCGACAACTGATCTACAGTGTGTTCACCTTCTAAGCAGTTTTCGACAGACTGGACACAGGTGAACCCAGGAGACTCGGAAGTATCAACGACCTATTCAGTCAGTTTCATTATCAACGACACGTCGATTTGCACGTGGAATAAGGAATCGCCGCGCATGCATCCCAAAACCTGTCCGGTGTCTGCATCTGGCCAAAACACAAATGCATGTGCATACATACATGTGCACCGTACACTGGTAAGATTTAGCTACCAAAAGATGCTAGAGGCAGTAGTCATCCAACAAGTGTAATTTCAATTACACACGGCATACCTTCGAAATGTTGACCGTTGTAAAGACTGGATTGCTTTTGATGCGTGAACAGTTAATCGGCTTAATGCCAAAATTGACTGCAGTGTAATGTTATGGGCGCGAATGATCAACTCTGGTCGAAGCACCCTAAAACCAAAATAAATAACTAACTAACTGACTGCAGTGTTTCCTGTGCATTTCCCTGGAAGACTGCTGTATCTGTACACAGTGATGAGGGTGCTTCGAATTGTGAAGCCAAACGGACGTGTGTTGTGATAATATTTGATTATAATAATATTTAACACTTTCAAAAGATTGTGGTCTCGTGAATGTTAGGATGCGAACAGAGGACACTGCGTTTACACTGTTGAGAATAGTCAATTTCCTAATAAACCCAACACATGCGACTTGTTATCGCGATCGCGCCTGTTAAATGGTGGCTGTCCATGCCATCCTGTAATTCATGCTTAGCCTTGTACGCATCAAAGGGAAGACGTATGCTCCTCCCGGTCAAATATTTATTACCATATATTCGCGAAGTGAAGAAATTGGCTCGCCATTTGCTCTAGAATTTCCCATTACTACGTGCTCACTGGTCTCAGACCAGATGGGAATGCAAATCATAGGTGCTACTTAGCTAATAAGTAATGAGTAACCCCATAAACAGCGGCTCCGTTCCAACCAAAATACTGGATGAGGATTGTCAAAAATTTATTTCGAACTGATCGCTGCAGCATTTGCAGGATTGTTGACAAAACGCATCGGTTCTTGCCTCTCAGATCAGCCTATGCACTCCGGTGGAGAACAACTCACCTGCCAAATCTGCCTGAAAACTTACCGCAACCGCTCCTGCCTGATGAACCACATGAACTACCACCGGGGCATCACCACATGTCGATATTGCGGCAAGACTTTTGGCACACTCAGTTCCAGGTATAAGCATGAACGAAGGGTCCACGGACACTCTACGTAAGATTCGACGCCATCGTAGCGGTAGATGACGGATCTGCCGTTTCAAAAGTCTCGCCGACAAACACACTCCGTCTTCTGCCTTCCGAAGTTCGAAGCATCTGGATGTCGCCGTGGTGTGTACGGGAGGATTCTTTGGATTACCATTCATCATAGCTTCAGTGTTATTGAAGCATTAACTGCTGTGATTAGTGCTGTAATCTGGTACGATTTGCGATAGGTGTATACTGGGTGCAGTTGGTGTTCCCTAAAAGCACTATTTATTTCAGTGGTTCGTGCAGTAATACAAGTTCGTATTTGAGATAGATCCTACGTCATGTCAGCCTGGGAAGATACAGACAATAATCGTGTTACCAGTCATGGGAACTAGTTTGGTAGATGAATCTTTTGCATGTCCGCGCAAGGCACATTTATTTCATTTTTGATTTATTGTGTACCGTTGTTATGGCAATAAAATGAATGACAAACGCCAAGTGGTATTATGATCGTCGAAATGAAGGATATAGCTATGATTTGTGTGGAAACTAATCACGTGCGATTTTGACCCCGTGGTCAGCTGGCGCTTGGGAATTCAGTAAACATTGGAAGGAAAATTCTGATCACATGAACAAACTCAATGCACACAGTTGTCCCAGCCGTGGCGGGACGATGTTTTGATGCGAGTGGCGTACTTTGAAGACACTGAGCGTGATGGCATGCATGGCTATGATTTTGATTGGATGTTTGTGCGGCTAGATCACGTCACCGGCCATCTGTGTTCCGAGTGTGGCCGCAAATACGCCAGCTACAAGGCGCTCTCCAACCACTCTGCCGTGCACCGGGGCAAGACGTGGTGCACCGTCTGCCACATAATGTTCTCATCCACCAGCAATAGGCAGCGTCACATGCAGCGTAGACATCCGCAATGCTAGAGACTCGGGAGTCAGGTTTGTCTGCAACCCAGGTGTGAAATGCGTACTGGAATAGTTGTGCACGACTTCGGCTGCATGGAACTTGTGCTTGCTGCCTAATATATAGCTCTCTGGTAGATGACACATTCTCCTGCCACGAAGGTAGGCTAATGATCCCTGAACGTATTTTGGAGAGATAGTTGTGAATGGTTTGCACTGCTCGGTGTGCGTCGATATCATGCAGTGATGCCATTGGAATTTCACTTAGACTAAAAAGGAAAGGTCAATGACAAGCAGACACCAGGCGACTGTTCTCGCGAACATCATGTGACTTCTGGCGGTCGATGTACTCTTCGGATCGTATCAATGACTCATGTGCGCCCAGTTGGATAACACGTGTGCGGAACAGCCAGTTCTCCGGTTGTCCTCCGCTACTCCAGATTCCTCGCCACCCACGCCTTACCCTGACTCATTGTTGAGTTCTAGGTGGCGTCTACCCGGGTCGGCAATGCAAGATATGCCTGAGACGGTTTCGATCCACGTCTTCTTGGTACCAACATCGCCGAACGCACGAGGGCCTTACGAGCTGCCCCGTCTGTGGAACAGTTCTTAGTCGCGTGTTTGACGTGCGCCGGCACATGACCTTGAAACACCAAATGCCATTGGACCACATCAACGTGCTGCTAGCGGGAAGAAAGTGATAGTGATGTTTCCTTTCGACTTTGGCCACTGTTGACAATCCGTGAGGAATTGCTGCGTTGTCTTCATGATCCATGGAAGTACGCATTTCCAAGAAGGAAGTTGATGTCTGCGATTGCGATGGTCGGGCCACGTTTTGTCCTTTGCATATGGGCACTGTACCGACTTCTTGTTTACAGTGTGTCCATTGTACAAGCTTCGTTTTGTTTGTTTTTATGCCAGGGTGATGATTATTTATTGTGCAATAGATGGCAAACATGTTTGACGATGCATTTGCAGCTATCAACGCGTCTTCGGTGATGCTCTGCCTGCACGTATCGCTCGGGAATGGGAAAAAAATTGTAATGCAACTAGCTTTAACTGCAATTCACAAACGTCAACAAGGTATACCCATAATTATGTTGGTGGTCTAGTTCGATACATCTCGATATACTTGATGTCGTAGATATACGGGTTGATAACAGTGTTAGACCAACCATCCCTTGATTACGAGACGGATGTGTTCGCCACTGCACGACGGGCCCTACGATGACATGAGATGTAAAGTATTACTGTAACACGGCTGCCAGGACCGTGGCGTGGGGACTGTTGCAATTTGAGGCGTATTTTCAGGACTACAGGACATCGCTAGCCGCTTGGATATTCTGCTTCTTCACTACCACTCAGAGTAAGGGAGTCGTCAGGCCTTTGCAGAGATTCATCGTGATTGGAACACACGGTCCTCACTTTAGCATAGAATTAAGGGAAGGAACAACATGGGTGCTCATTTTCCCCCCACCCTTCCGTGTCGGAAACCCATCAATTGTTATGGGCGCAAAATGACCAATGCAGTCGACGCGCCCTCAAGCACAAATCCACCACCACCATCAATTGTTCATCGTGGAATGTTAATCTTGGTTCTGTAAGAAATGGTCATCGTCAATTTCGTTCAAGGACTATGCTGCAGTACTATAATGTAATAACGAAACATTATCGTTATAGCAATATCTTAGTGTCAGCTAATCAGTTTACGATTTTTTTTTCAATCGCGAGAACGAGGCACTTTGTGAGCATACTACAGCAGTCATTTCTATTATAGTGCTCAATCGTGTTTTCTAGTTTCGACACCGGGTGAACTAAGATATTAAAAGTGTGATACGTGAAATATTGCTCTTCGAGGACGTGCTTTTTTGCTATTGCTTTCATAAATACATCTAGTTACAATTTTTTTTCTTCTGAATGTGTTTCCAAAAGGTGGCAGATGACAGTCACTCTAATCCGTTATCAATATTCTTTTAATGGGAACGCTGTAGCCGTATCTCGGGTGTATCCCATTGCTAAGCCCAGCTGTCATTTATGCTTGTCAGATTCCCGACTGGAATGCCCGATATGCTACCGGACCTTCCAGTCGAAAGCATCTTGGTACGCGCACCGTGGCACGCACGAGGGACTTACGACGTGCCCCATGTGTGGCAAGTTTCTGAGTCGACTGGCCGATGTACGGCGCCACATGAATCTCAAGCATGATATGTCCAGGGAGGAGATCAAAGACATGCTACAGCGTCGAAACTGATATAACCGTGAGTGGATTAGCTGTAATGGGCTATGAATCAGATTATTTCAAGTTTTAGTGATAACAATATTGTAGTGAGTGGTTATGTTTTGATGGATTGAACTTATACAAAGCTTCGGCCTGTAAATGTATGGAAATCGTGCAATATGGTTCGTGTGAAAAATATAACAAGTACGCACTGCTAACGTTTTCCCGTATTTCACTTTTACAAGATGCTTTTATGTAGAATGCTCGTGATATACCAAGATATTCTGGTTTTCTGCATTTCTAGGCGTTTCATAATAGCCAGAGTGCAGGCAATCGGAACAAGTTTGCCGTGCTAGTTTGAGCTAACCCTCGCCCCTCGCGCTGTCACTACGATGACCATACCCAGGCAGTTGCCGATTGGTTATGGATCAGTCCAGACATCCGGCAGTATTTTGTTCAGGACGTCGTGGTCCGAAGTTGCCACGTGAGTCGAAACAACTACCAAGTGACTGTAAATACTACACAACTCGAACACATTGCACCTGCGACTACGCAACGCAGCATACTTTACAGGACAGCATTGAAGCTACCTGACGTGCTGACCACTACAATGTAGCTTCAGCTTCTGTGTGCTAGACGAACTTTTCCCCACAATTTAAGCACCGCAGTCTGTTCTAGCCAAGTTCTTATCAGGATCGTTGCAAGTGCCAGCCCCAATTTTCTGGTGCAGAAAAAAAAACAATGCCATCTGACGTGGCGCGTAGTAATAATCGATGGCGAAGTGAACACTTCGCTTCTCTAAGCGCAATTCTTTGTTTTAGGCTCAGCGGATCCCCGAAGAAAATGCCCGATATGCTACAAGAGTTTCCAGTCGATATCTTCGTGGTATGCACACCGAGACACGCACGCGGGGCTGACCACTTGTCCAGTCTGTGGGAAGTCGCTGAGCCGGCTGGCGCACCTGCGGCGCCACATAAATCTCAAACACGGTGGCTTTTCCTTGGAACAGATCGCGACTCATCAGCGCCGCTAAAGTGACGAAACGTGAGTGATGCCTCGGCACATTTGGCGTTACGGGGATTTATCGTGGCTTTCGGTATTGAGCATGTTGTGGTCGTGCTACCGTCACTGATGAAGAGTGCCACTGAATTAGTGTCACAATTTCAAACTAGCAATTCTAGCTTCGATCCCATTTTCGTACCGCCTCACACGTGCTACCAACGTGATTGAGCTCCTTTTTCTTCTGTAAATGGCTCCCAGGGTTAAAATAGTTTTTTTTTCTTTAGATGTGAACGAGCACAGTAGGACGCCAAAATTTGCCCTGGAATTAGTGTAATTTAAAATGCTTTTAATGTCTCAGGCTCAAATTTGAGCCAATGATGTAGGTACTTATGACGTACCTTTGTCATTTGTTTTGAGATTCATCAATGAAGAAGAGCTATATTCGAGATAGGGAGAATAATAACTACAATAAACTGGTATTGTATGCCATATCACATTATAGGTAATCCCTTTACCTGAAATTGCATTGCAGAATGTTCGGGTATCACCATGCATTATTGAGAGCATGCACATGCGACTTATGAACGAGATACTGGTAGAAAGGAGAAACGAAGACTTCATAAGCAATCATCAAGGAGCAGGATGTCAATACTTCTTGGATGAGTATGTCGATTGAGTGCTCAGAAAGTGGTATATTCCACCCTATTTCAGAATAATTTATCACTGCTGGCTCCCTACAAGAATACTTCACGAATTGTTGACTGTCTATTACTTGAAGGTGTAATCATTTACGTGGAGTATTCATCTGATGCTGGTTGGGGGAATATGGCTGTTCAAAACTATCCATGCGAATATTAACCCTAGTCGTCATCTCCCAGCAGTATCTTTCCAGTATGTCATGGAGGGGGAAGGGAGGCGATTGCCATCTGGTTCTCCCTTTGGCACTGAATGGAGATAGAGCTGCTGGATATAGAGCACTCTGTTACATCCCATGATGCAGATCTAGAGGAACCAGATTCTTGTACCAACCAGCAACTTTCCGGGGCTAGTTAATCGTTCCTTGGAAATTTTGGTATAGAAATATTCAACTCAGCTGTGAACTGAATTTGTTTCGATTAGATGCGCGAAATGCGTACCGTGGAATGCATCTTAGATTTACACGAGGATATCCGGACACCTTATTTAACCTCGTAATGCGCCTTGGGGTGGCGGAGTCGCGACAGCATTGGTGTGAGAATTGAGACCGAGATCCAGAGGTCCCTGAAATCACTGGGTCCGCTCGCGACCAATCGACGCGAGACGTTAGTGACCCAACAAGACTTAGCAGTCGATTTCATTGTAGGTGTGCTCATCGGTCTGAACAAAAGCATGGGCTGCATTTATTTTTGCTGAGTCCGTTACTGTTGCTTTCGTACCAGATATACATAGTATGCGGTCTTGATGGGAACTGAACTACTTGGTATATGGCAAGCCCTTCCGAAAACACTTAAGAAAGATGTAGCTTGTCATGTGAAATGCTGGTAACAGTAACAAACCAGAGTCACGTCCAGCTACTCAAAACGATTGTCGCGATGGAATGTATCGCAAAATAAGCCAGGACCTCTTTCTCTGACAATACCTATTAGTGTCAGCTGCACTTGGGAAAAGAAGGTGTCAATCCCTTCATCCCTGTTCATACCCTTTGCCGTTGGTGCATGCTAACGATATGAGCAAGTCCTGAGCTTGTCCTTGGGTGCGTGAGGAACATTTGCACTATAATATCTATCATTGCACATTGTTTCATTTCACTTTTAGGTTTCAAATCCTGTACTGTAGCAAGTTTCAAGCAGCACACTAGCAATATGGCGGGCGCTGTATGGCCGATGCAGTCGGTCCGTCACTGTGGGGCTGCGCTGGTGACGCCCGTGCCCTGTCTGCAGCGTGTGGTGACTTCCGGTGCGGCCTGTGCGCGGCAGCGTTCCGCAGCTACGAGTCGCTCATCCACCACCGCAAGACGCACGAAGGCCGCACAATGTGTCCGCTGTGTGACACGTGCCTGAACCGGGTGTCCGACCTGCGCCGACATATGTATCGCGTGCACAAACTCGACCGCTTCCAGGTGGCGGACATGCTGGAGAGGCGTGACGAGGAACTGGCCCAGGAGGTCGGGGCACCTCGCACTCCGCCGCCGCTGTCTCAGTGACCACGCACAATGGGAACTGTTCGTGCGCAGTGTTGGCCGGCGGCGGAGCTGTAAGCCCCGCGCCGCGGAAGTCGTATGAGCGCCGCCTGCTCCTGACGTTTTCAGTTTTGTGTTCGCTCAGCCTGGCTGACTGTTTATCAAGCTGTGTTCGTGCTGTGATGGTTAACTCGAAGCTGGAAATAAACTGACGTTTTCATGGACATCATAGCGCCATATTTATTGATTTTGACAAGTGATTGATATCTGAGTCTTCCTCGTTTCACCTCTGGCAGTTTAATACTCACGGATGGATCTACCTGACCGGCAGGGGAACGGAGATCACCTTTGTCCGTCCCCTGATCTCCCAGTGCAGAGTTACAATGGGAGCCGACTGAAATGTTGGCCTCGACTGTATCAGCAAATCCGCCTGAAATGTTCCGAACTCAAATTTGCCACCTACGTATGCATTACAAGTATTTACACACCATCCATTCGCTTCGTACATCAGTTATTGTCTAAACATTTTTAATTTCATTCATTGAGGCTTCGTATTATCATGGACTGGTGCGTTCATAGATAATAGTTCGCTGGTATTTCGCATTCACATTCGCTGCTCCGGCAGTCATTAGGCCTGCTTAAAAACAATTCACAGGTATCGCAGGTGTGTTTTGGAAAAGTTAATTCTTAGGCGGTGAACAGCCACTAGGCTCTCGATTGAATGATGTTCGAAGCGAGGTGGGCAGCCACGGCGACTAATGCACCCTATAACGCAAATCAATGGATACAACTGGCAGGCTGTTGGCAGGGCAGTGGTAATGCTCCCCCATCGAGGATATTTCGCCTGTCAAGGCACTCGAAAGACTGGTTTCCAACACCCCTTGTGTATCCGTACGTAATTGGAACGAGCCGCGGAGTGAGTTGGTGGCGCTGGGTCAGGCGAATTTAATGGTACACTTCAAAAATATATATAATTTAGTCAGGTACCCTTATCGCAGGTCAGAGATCGAAATATCGGCGTAAGTCTTCAAGTTTCGAGTCAGACTGTGCCGAATTCGTATGATATAGAACCTCGAAACCGCGCCCGAATCCAGATGCCGTTGGTACATATCTATCGACATTTAATTTGCTCTTCTGAGGGGTTGGGTCAAGTCAATCCGCCAATTTACAACCGTGATTACTTTGGGCCCGTAACAGCTCGCAGATGACTACATGCTTTTTATTTCTGAAGAGTAAGAATTTTGCTTCCTGGATGCTGAATGCTAATTCTCAACGTGACCAATTCCTGCAACGTTCGGATATTTGTTCGAAAGTTCATCAGAGGTCATTAACCCCACCTGACTCAGGCGAAGTCACGGGCGAGGCGGGGTGTTCTGAAAACTTCAAAACCATTCATGCTGCATGAAATGCAATCATTTGGGCACAGTAGGTGTGGCAAACTGGGCAAAGCGTGTCCCATTGCTGCGCAAAAATAAATGTACCGAACATCCCTAAGTTTTAATGAGATCATAGCTCGGTGACGTGACTGGGCCTGAACGGCCCTTGTTTCGCAAAATATCCTGGAAGAATACGTCACGAGTCATGTTGAATGGCGACGCGCAGTCTTCCGCTGGCCTCGACAACACCTGGTCACGTCAGCTGGGGCGATCGTGGGTGAGATTACTAAGTGCACTTTTATTTCATAGGATTTATTTATTTAGTTATTTATTGATTCATTTATTTCGGAGGACAAATCGCGCATTGCACTGCCCAGATATATTTTCAGCTTCCCCCGATACGTGGGCTTTAATGCGATCTGTGCTTCTTTCTGATTGACGTTCCACATACGGATGGTGATTTAAATGACTGGTAGTTGTGGGTGCAACCTTGGCAGTCTGCGCCCTCGAAAGTCCTAATTTTATAAGCTGACAACCCCCGTGGGATTGGGATCCTCCCACAGATGGTGAGTGGTACTGTTCATTCGGAGTCGCTCATGCCGTCCGTTGGCTCAGTGTTTCCAACTGGTGTGTCGGCGCTACGCATTTTTACCAAACCCACATACGCATTTTTGCGCTTCAAACCCACACTAGCCGGGCGACCAGCTTCCGTGCAGTATCAAGAGACGCGGCTGGCGAGCGGGCAGCCGCGAAGCGTTCATCTTTGAAAGAAAACGGCTAGCCGGAGGGTGGGCCTGCTACTCGGTTGGGGAAGCGGCCAGCCGCGGTGCTGCGCACACTGGCTGCGCCACGTGGGGAGGTTCACCGGGCGGCCGTTCTGTTGCAGGCGCGTCGGGCCGCGGCCCGATGACCACGTGCCGGGCATGCCGGCGGCCGGCGCGGATGGGACGCAGGTCGGACGGCCGCTGCCCGTACTGCGGCGCCCAGAAGCCGCGCAGGACGCTCGACATCCTGCAGCAGTACACCGAGGAGGCCACGCAGTCGCTGGAGACCGGCAGCATATACCGCCAGGTGTTCTGGAACTGGTAAACCGTGCGATAATCTCGGTGTGGCTGTCCAGCGAGAAGAGTGCATTGCATGACATGGTACCGTGTGCTTGTTTGTCCTGTTGACCTCGGTTGTGGTCAGAAATAAATCCTACTTGCTCTTGAAATGTCTTGTATGCTGGACACCACAGGAAGAATTTCTACACCTGACAACGCTTGTGCGTGAAGTCAGTGATGGCACGTTTAGTCTGCTATGCTGGTGTTAAATGTTGTAGCCTTGCAAAAATTGCAGGCACTTTCTGTGGAGCACTTTCAGGGTAGAGCGAGAATGTATCCCATGCAAATCTTTTTGATATATTTGATGAATACCAAGTATTTATGTCGCAGATTGGGAGGAGTTGCTGGATTGCGAAATAATAAACTTCCACTCTCCAGACATCGACATCAACACATCCCTGAGTGGTTATTCTGATGAATGGACGCACTATTGAAAACAACTACGTGACAGAACCGCGCCGTTGCCTCGCTGCCTGCCACCGCTAGCATTTGTATCTGCGTAGGACGGTACCTTGTATCCATAGCTCGCAGCAAGCTGAGGGGGTCGCGGTAGCTCAGTTGGTAGAACGTCGGACTCTTGATCGCAAGATTGTGGATTCAAATCTCACAACCGACGGCATTTACCGAGTCCACCCGCGACCAATCGGCGTGAGAGGTTGGTGACGCCATATAACCTAGCGGTTGAATGCGTCGTAAAAGAACCCAAGGTTCTTCTTCGCAGCAAGCTGAGCCGTTCTTGTAATTCAGGAATGTACCAGACAATTTCTCCAGTAGATACCACGATGTTGTATGCTTTAAAATTATGCAGTAGAAGGGCGTTGTCTTAGCTTGCACATGGTTCTTATCAACGCGGTTGGGCAGCGAACATTTCGACAACTCCATAGACTGCAATGCATGAGTGAGTCATGAAGAGTCGAAAATGGCATACAAAATAGTTGTCAAAATATATGAAAAACACAGATTGATTGGAAAATTGTTCTTTATGTCGCGATATGTAATATTTCGTATATATGTGTCCGATTTTGAAATATCAGACGAATAAAATAGTGAAGATTGGTTCCGAGTTTAGTTGGAGCTGGTACAAAATCCTTCACACCAAATACAGAACTAAACTGATTTCGAGTATTTTGTGAAGTTGATATTTTCTGATATTATTACATTCTGGATAATTGTGTTGTGAAGTATAGTGCTCTTTCTGTAAGAGCAGGGACACATTTTGAGTAGTAATTTCAGAATATATATTTGGTGCGCAGGGCATTGTACCATCGCAGCTAAACTCAGACCCGATGTTCGCACTTAATTCCACCGAGTTATCTTTCAGCAGTATATGTTTATATGAACATGTTTGCATATCATGAAACTGCTTCCAATTTCCTAAGTTAATAATTATTTTATTTCGACAAATATTTATCATCTCTTAGCACCTTTTTGAAGACCACCCTTCATACATCAAGTACATGAGTTTTGGCGTCGAAGCGCGCCGTAAGGCTGCAAATATCCTCGTCCGCCTGGGATCCATCCGGCATCCATTTGTTGCTCACTCGGCGAATGTAAACCGATCTGGTCTCCAAGCATGGTTGCCGCAGCCATCTTTCTACTCAAGTTTTTCTTTGTTCATGTTTACCCACCTAGCTTTTCAGGTTATTCTTTGGTCACCTGCGAAGCAGTTCAAATTCCGTTTTCTGTCTCATTGTGGGTGATGTCTGAAATTTGGAAGTAGCGAAAACTCACTGCAACCGAATGAAGGTTTGGAGCACCTGGCTATTTTTCCCGCGAACCGGAATGACATGTTATTCTTGTTGGTCATGTGACACCGAATTGGCATCACATGGAACACATTGATCAACCATTAAATAATCAGCACCAGCTGGTGATGTTATGTAGTGCATGGGGAATAATGTTTTTCAGAACAGGCAGAGTTAGCTGTCTTCATTTATATTCTGATTTTGATTGGGCCATTTTGTTTCAGAGTATTGGCACCGTTCATTCAGAAGTGACGGCGCTTGGCAATGTCAGCTGTGCGCGAAGAAATTTGTGCGAAAGTCTGCCCTCCTCGCGCATAAGAAGATGCATACTGGAGAAACAACTTGCCAAGTTTGTCAGAAGGTCTTCTCAAACAAAACGAACCTGAAAATACACTCCGTAACGATTCATCGTGGCCAATAGATGGCGCTGCTGTGAATGGAACTAACGACAAGCGGTTGTTTATTATGAGAGATGGTTATATAAGCCTACTCTTGTGTATATGCGAAAAGGCTTCATAGGAGGGCCTTACCCGACCAGACCCGATTGCACCCGACCCGACCCAACCCAACCCGGCACGAGACAACATGATTCCACCCGACTGGATTCTACCCGACTTGACCCGATTCCACCCGATCTGACCTGACCTGACCCGACACGATACGATACGACACGGCACACGGCTTACGGCACGACGCGCCACGGTACAATACGGCACATGGAGGATGAGTGGTCTAGGGGTAGGTTGCCCGTCTCACAATCGTTATATTTGTGACGATTGTGTGTCGTCGGTCGACGTGTCGTAAAACCAATAACCACCAATACGGCACACGCCACGCTTCCACCAGACTAGATTCTACCCGACCCGATTCCACCCGGCATGGCACGGCACGATTCCACACGGCGTGACAAGACACGCTTCCCACGACTGGATTATACCCGGCCTGACCCCACCCGACCCGACCCGGCACGGGGCCGGACGATCGGCCGGCTCAACAGCAGTGTGATGCGTGGCGCCGTGCTGAGGGATGGCGTGTGACACAAACTGAGCGGAAGAAGTTGTGTGACAGAAACGCACGTCATGCTGAAAGTTTGTCATAACGTATTCAAATATACGCAACATTCGGCACAAATCACAACCATTACGTATACAATACTCGGGGAGAAAGCCAATTTCGCAGGGGCACTTCAAATTTCGATTCAGGTGGATTTTTACCAATTTCCATTTGCTGAAATTGATGGCGCTACTTCCGAAATCGGGCGCTCCTTATCGAACATGATGGGCGTACATCAGTCACGCGTGCTTTGCTTAATTGGCGAAATCGTTTGAATTTATTTATGAAATGCTTCTCTTCTCTGCAATTGAACGACGTAGCGTTTTTAGCTTCGACGAGCGCCAAGAGCACCCAGTTATGACGGGGCCAAACTATTTCTGTTCGCTATGATCCCCAATTGTGTGCCTGCAGCCCTGGAGGCACATATCTAGCCTCTCGTTCGCCCTGTGCCCTGAGGAGCCGCATACTGGTAATAGTTTCCGTGTGGTTCTCTCCTAATTGCGGCATCTTTGTGCCTGACTGACTTGGCGTCATGTGTGAAATTGTGCTAAATGCTCAATAAGACGTCGAAGCCAATGCAATGTGGGATGGCCGAAAGCGCAACGCGCATGTTTCAGCGCTATGTGTGTGATGAATACATTTATAGTTCCCGTGTGTATGCGTGCGTTGGCAGAGGTCTCAGCTCTTAGTCATGTCAGGAAAAATGTGCGAACTGCGCAAGAGTACCGGCGAATACGCCATGGATACACAAGACTGTATTCTAAACTGAATTAATCAACAGAGGCAGGTCAACACAAATATGGTTCTCAGGAATGACACCTAACGTTAATCAATAACACAGTCCGGGCGCTAAATGATCACGCTTTGGTCGAAGCGCCCTTAAACCCAAATAACAACAACAATAACAAAGTCAGTTTGCAATTCACCCTGTCAGTGCGGCAGTTTCGTACCCCTTGCAGTACGGGAGATGATGGTGGTGGTGGCAGATTTTACGTCCGCTAACGTTTGTTCTAAGCAACATAAAGATACGATAAACGGCACGATGTAGCTCCGTCCTTATCTTTCAGTTGCTTGGAACTTCTGTCTGTATCTTTCGGTTGACCTTCCAGGTCAACTCAGGCGGGTCAATGTCAGGGTTCCTCGTGCAGTGAGGTCAGCAATCGTTACTAGACTGGCCAAGAGTTGGTGCATCCTCGAGTTACCACACCCAATAAGGGTGTGGGAACACTTAGATGTCTGCTCATGTAAACCCATCCATCCCTCAACCGATGTCATCACCCGATACCGTGTCAATCCATCTTATCACCCGTTCATTTGCGTGCGTGCTTGATTGGTTGGTTGTTGGAGTTTAAGGGCGCATCGACTGCGTCGGTCATGCAGCGCCCATTTTGCGTGCTTGAGGCCAAGTCTCTCGGTTGACCAGTCTGTTCGGTTTTATCGGGGTTGGCGCTCCCCGCCGGCCCGACCCCATGGCTGATGACATGTTGGAGGTCGAGGTCACCCGTTGTGTCGGGAGAACGACAAGGCTCTGGCCCCGATATCCGAGAATGGCGGGCCGGCCCGAACGCTCCACACGGACCAAGCGGCGGGCTTTGGGCCAGTGTCCATCGTCACCGAAAAGCGTACAAGGATCTACGAAAAACTCCACCCCTGGTTGTGACCACTGCGCTTCTACGCGCATATCATTTATGGGAGCGCGGGTTGTTCCCTTATCCGTGTGGAGAAGCTGCAGTGGTCGCGTATCTCAAGTCCGGGACAAGCAGCGTCGATCCATGCAACTACCGTCCGATTTCCGTGGTGTGAGCTCTTGGCACGTTCTTCGAGAAATTCGTGAGCGGGATATTCTATGTTTCAAAAGGAGCACGATTCTGCAGTTAAGCAATGCGACTTTCTTAAGGATGGAAACAATATAGGTCACATCCTGATGCTGGGCACAGAGGTAATTGTGGCTTTCCAGCGAAAATACCATTTAGGTACCATATTTTCGGCATTGGGAAAGTGTGCAACAGAACTTGGCGTCAAGGAATTCCCCTAAAACTCTTTAAGAATGGAATGTGTGGCAATTTCGGCGCGTTTTGCAGAGCCTTTTTGTAACAAAAAGATCATTTCGCATACTAATTGGCAATCACTGGTCTAAATGGTTTGCACAATAGAACGGTGTCCCACAGTGGAGTGTTGTCAGCGTAACCCTGCTCGGGGTTACGATGTATGCCATTGGTGATTCCGTTCCGCACAACATTTGATTTTTAACTCTTCATGGATTAATTTTCTATTTGGTGTTGTGCCTCATGAACTCCACTATTGCAAGGCAGCAGACCGGGCTACGCGTACTTGGAGTGATGGATCATTTTCCAATTCCTGGAATCCGATGTGTGTTCATCAATTGCCAGAAGGTGCACCGAATTTCTAACCGATATGAATTGTTCAGAAAGTATCTTAGAACACTTCGTAGGCGAGTCAAATGGACTCACACGACACTGCGAGGATTAAAGGACATGATGTGGTGTGGATTTCTGTTTTGCCCTTCGCCATGGTAGTTATCTGTTCTGTTATGGGCGCGAAATGATCTACCATGGTCGATGCGCCCTAAAACCCTGATGACACACACACACCTTGAACATGTGGAAATTATAATACACTTAATTCTTGTATCTGATTACAAAGAAAGCTAATTCTTGTAAGTTTACTTAATGGGTAAATTGATACGACTGTGGGAGCAGCGTGATGTGGGCAAGCTGTGCTGCGATAGGGCTCTCCAAACCCACGCGGGGAGTATGAAATGCAACGCTTCTACATTGCCAGTTGCAATAACTTCTGGGAGGCTCGGAATTAAAACTACTCTGCGCAGTGCCTACGTCATCGAGTTAAGTACCACCACGGATAATAGTAAGCGGATCGGAAACTCTCGGGCGGCACTTTGATGTTTGCGACCACCGACCGATACTAGCGACATCTATCGGACGATCGGAGAAGTAATCCTAGATAAGTGATACGAAGGACACCCCATCGAAAAAGCTTGACGTGATGGGGAAGTATAGCTGAATCGGCCTTCTACCACGCGTCGTTTGGAAACAAAAACTGCGCCTTCGGCGCCAGCCGGGGTCGCATACTCCAGTAGCCGCCATCCCTTCGGCCGCCGTATAGAACCATAAAGCTCGTGACCAACTAACCTGTGCCGACTAACTGAGGGAAGCGGAGTGTCATGAGAGCCGGCAGAAAAACAAGGGAGAGCACCTGCCCCCTCCCATTCCAACCGTATATGCCTGGGACTCGTCTGGGGCACGCAACTTCCATTCCGATGCCCCCCCCCCCACAAAAAAAGGCTGCTGATTGGCCAAAGACCGATTGGCCGATCTGGCCCTGGAGGAATAATTGTGCACTATAGTTCTTGAAGTCTTTGTGCCGCCTGCGCTATCATTTTGTTTTTGTTCGACCTGATATGACCTCTACGTTGACCTCGGATCAAAAAAGGACTGAACCAATGTCTTCTTAGAATCACCCAATCTATCTGATGCCGTTATGTATATGGGGAGGGGTAGGTAACGTACCCACCTCCCCGGCCGGAGGGTAGGTAACAACCCCCCCCCTCCCCGGCCGGACGAAGTTTGCGCGGAGCATCGGTCGTGCGAGGGTTATGGTCGGCGGCGGTGGGCTGCTAGTGGGTTAGGCAGGTAGATTAGGTGCCGTGATCCATCGGAGTAACGACGCCATGCGAGTACTGGTTTGCAAATGTTCAATTTTGGGCACCCATAATGCGATATTATTGGGAATGATTTGAATTTAAAAAACAAGCTATTGACCCATCTCCATAAAACAAATTCAGAAGTTCTATAATATTTTATTCTTCTGAAATATGTAGCGTCGGCAACCCGATGAGAACCGAATCAGACAATTGCTATGCTTCAGGGTGGCCAGAAGGGCCCTGTAGTACTGCAGCAGCTCCTCACTCCTAGCAGGACCTATGTTATTTACTCCTACCTGCACTACAACTGCCCTATACTGGTGCTTACTGGTGGCCTGTGTCACCACTGCAGGGTTAAAATAATGGTTTTTCATTAGGTGTGCTATGTCGAAACGAGCACAGTAGGATGTCGAAATTTGCCATGAAATTAGTGACCTTTAAATGATTTTGATGTCATTCAGGCCCAAATTTGAGCTAATGGTTCAGGCAATAATGGCTGTACCTTTTTCATCGGTTTTCAGATTCATAATTTAGGAAGAGCTATATTCGGGATAGGAAGAGTAATGCCTACGCTATAAACTGGTATTGTATGCCATATCACATATGTCCTTTACCTGAAATTGCGTTGCGAAATGTTCGTGTATCACCATTCCTTATCGAGAGCATGAACATGATACTTATAAGCGAGATAGTGTTAGAAAGGAAACACGAAGACTTCATAAGCACGGATCAAGGAGCAGGATGTCGATACTTCTAGGAGAAGGCTGTCTGTTGAGTGTTCAGAAAGTGGTATATTCCACCCTATTTCACGAATAATTTATCACTGCACCACTGGCACCAAGTCTTTGACCTTGGCACCAGGCCTGGTGATGCACCGATCCTTTCACTTACAACCTTTCAAAATATTCAGTCATATACCTTAGGTAAAGATTGCAATATTTTATGTCAGACAATTCCTCCTTCAGACTGCTCCTCAGCCTCAAATCGGACATCCTCCAGCCAAAACCCTTAGTTTCATAGCTGCATATGCAGGTGAAAATTGGTACATTTACGGCGCCCCCTTTGACCAATGCTTCAAGCCAAGCAAAAGCTCAAACAGACTAAATACCACTGATTCAGATTTTCTCGTGATTTAGAGTAAATAACTGGGCAATGCAATGGAGAATTACATGCTTCACGATCCAAAACACATAAGTTGCTCCCAAAACACACACAACGCGCCATAAACGTAGTACACCACGCCATGCGTTTAAATGTTCCCTGAAGCAAAAAAATGAGGGCAGAAATGTTTTTAATTAATTCCTTACCGCCACAGAGTTCCATGCGGCAGAATCACGGCTCCCTAGCTTCTCCAAAAAGCGGAAATTGGCCGAAACTAAACCACGCTTTACTTTCCAACGCGGGAATGTGCTGTTGGAACAAAATCCTATCCAGGATTAGCTTCGGCCTCCAACCGCTAGGTGGCAATAACCCGCCCTTGGTCGCCGATTCTGGGGAGTTTCCTATCCGTTTACTATATGTACCGTTAGCAAACGGAAGGGGCATTTGCTCATCCAATTCATTTGCTCATTTTTCTTCTCAATGTCTTCAAAGGAAGAACGCTACATTGTCACCAGTTGTGGGGCATGCGGGGATCATCTGCGTTAACCTATCTCTATATTTTTAATGCTATTTTTCAAGATAAATGGCGATAGTGGTGAATGGTAGTTCCACCTGTGCCATGAGATCATGGAAACTCTCGATGTCATTGTTGGTTGATTAATCCAGTGGTGCCTTAGTTATTAACGTTCGCGGTACACTAAATGCAATGGGTGCTGTACCTAGTACCGTTAAAAATATGGGGAAAAAACTAATTCTCAGGAACTATGTATCCTTATATTCATTCGCTTGTGTGTACGCGAAGCTCCAGTAAATTGTACTTGTGGATATTTGGGGGTTGGCCGTCAGCCACCCATACTATATCCGCGTCTACATGTGATCAAACTGACTTAAGTCTTGGTCTTCTGTGTTGTTTTGACAGAAAATGCACTGCAATTTTGTGAATTATCGGCGGAAAATGACCAAAGGAGTCGACGCGCCTTAAACCCAAATAGCTAACTATCGACAGGTAATGTACGCTGTTAATATGCTCCATAGTGGTTATAGGAAATGGTGCGTCATGTGTCCCGAATCCTGCAATAGTGATCCAGAAGAAATGCAGCCACGTATGGCTTGTTGGTGAATGTGGCTGTCTTATTCGGCGTTGTCATTTTTCTTCTCCAAGTAATCGCGTCCCAATTGATGCTGGGGTGATGTACCTAATGCGATTATGTGCGACGCAAAGCTAGTTGCATGGAGCGTAACCGCACTGCCTTCAGAGGTATGATGCTAGCCAGGACGTGAACGTGCTGCCAGTGCTCCGACACGACCGTTCCCATTGTCGCCTCCCCGGTCCGTTCGCACCAGTTCCCAACTGATAGTCCCAACTGGCGTTAAATTTGAGCGCGTGCAGCTATTATTATATGACCTATGCAGCCGATGCGCCCCTGAACTACAATAAGTAACGATTTCTGCAGCCCGACACTACCTATCGAGCGATCTGGACTCGTTTTGAGCATTCTGGAAAAAAATTATCACCTACCACGAACATTGTTCTTGGTTTGGCCATTCGCGTTCATGTGTTCAAAATATCTGGGCTGAATGATTATCAGTCGTTCGGAGCCGAACGTGGTGACCGACATTTGATACGATCATGCAGTAGGAAATATTTGCCGCCATATCCAGTTAACTTGCACATGTCGCCATCGAAAAATACGTAGTGTTTACGATCTAAGCCTATCGCGAAGTGTAGTTGAATATTTTGGCTCGTAATCTGCAAGGATTGGGTGGCTAAAAACCATAATATAGGTATAATTTGCACACTGTAGCGACTGCTGTTCGTCCCAGGGAGCTTAATGACTCACTTGTGCCCATCGTTTCAGATACACTGCGTCTGCTTCCATGGCTCACCAACGCCACAAAAGTAGGGACTAGTTTCAAGTGTCAGCATTGTAGCCGGTCTTACACGCACTCGTCGGGATTGATCAACCACATGGAAATGCACCGTGGGGAGACGACATGTCCCACGTGTTGTCGTGTTTTCGCCACCAAAGGGTCCTTGAAGATTCATCTTAAAAATGTGCACAACACGGAAGACCAACCATAACCAACTACAGTGAATGCATGGAAGCATGACGTACCCGAAAAGGGGCAGGGAAGCCCGTAACATTTCGTGTCTTGCGCTTTATGAATTATTGCTGTCATGTGCAGTAAGCGAGCGGACACGCATTTCACCAGTTGGCGGCAAGTTTGCATATTGCTGATGACCATTCCTGCCTTGTTGACCGGCCGTAACTGATGCTGGTTGCTAATGATTCCTGGATCGAGAGTGCGACAACGTGCCATGAACTGCCGATAGTTGCACAGGTGCCGTACATGCATTGGTTTCGGTGAAATACGAATGGGTTGGCCATGCGAAGTGATACGATGAAAAGGTTCCACATTTGTGTACACTGAGGAATTGTGTCAACAGCATGTTCTCCATGAGGCTCGTGTGGCGGCTGTCATACCCTACAGCACATTCTTCACCTATGATGCCGTCGTCAATGCGCAACTAGTTAACTGAGAATCGTCGAACTTGACGCGATTACGCGTAATTGGACACGTGAGTTCAAGGTCTCGGCGAGCTCTTCGTTGACGGGCTGCGCTTAGGTCTTCAGTCATATTCAAGCTTTTCGGAAGACGGTGTAGTGGGATATTTGTCTGTTAGGATCGCTCAGGATGTTTGCTGGCTGGACGTGATGCGTTCATGAGGCGGAGCGGCGTTGAGAGTGAATCATTCCGCTTCGATGCGTTCGTGTGCCACAGTGTTTGGTGGTTTTTCTTGGAATACACTAAGAAAGCCTGGATAAGCCGCACGTATTGGAAGTACTCTTTTCGACCTCGGCGTCCATCTTTTATCTCGGGGCTTTTGGTACGGGCTTAGGCCTCATTAAACGTTCCATTCCGTATGTGAAGTGAGGTTAGCTCCAAAAGCAAAGCGTAGACCGACCTCGTGTCGGAAAAAGGCACCATTTGGGGGCGCTGGCCGTGTCGCGGTGATTAAGTCGATGACATTTGGACCCCGGATCGTAAAATCGTGGGTTCGAATCTCACAGTCGGCGGGACTACCGAGCCCACCCGCAACCGATCGGTGCGAGAGGTTGGCGACGCTCCGATGGCAGTTGAATGCGTCGCAAAAGCACCCAAGATTAGGTGCGCTGGCCAGGGCAAGGACAGGAGACGAACTATTGGGCTGTTGGCCCCGTGCTCTTGGCACAGGGCCGGGCACCATGTCGTCGCCAGCTCCGTGGACGTGCCGAACTGTTGTCTGGAAATTTGTCGGGCTTGGCGCTGGGTCGCTTCAAGCGGCGTGGCCGGTGCATTGCACGGGACAGGAGGTGGGACACCAACCTTGCTTGAAAGAAACCTTGCGAGCATGTCACTGGAGATATTGGGATGGAAGGCAACAATCTATCTACGGGCTTAAGAGGAGGTAACGTTCAGTAAAGAATCGAGCATTGAGCCACTATGACCATCAAAAAGTCACTGACTTCAAATTCATGCCATTGGATCCGCTTAGGTCTGGTCGTGTTATTTTGCGTCGGGTCGGGTCGGGTCGGGTCGGGTCGGGTCGGGTCGGTCGGTCGCGTCGCGTCGCGTGCGTCGCGTCGCGTCGCGTCGCGTCGCGTCGGATTGGGTTGGGTCTGGCCGTGTTGTGTTGGATTGCTCGTATGCAATTTGCTCGTAACTATAGAAGAGGTAAAGCTCTGCATTTAGGCGTCCCTTAGTTTTCCAGTAGGTTTCACAACATTGTGGCTGTCAGCAACATGTTCACATTGTTGCTGAACAGGTGACAGACAGATTTAAAACAGCACATTATGAACGGGAGGTTTATGCGTCTTGCCCAAAATTTGTCGAAACATGGTCCAGTAATGTTGGGGTCATGCGAGTAAACCACAGCAAGCGTGGCTGTCGAAAATGCACCGATAGAGACTGCTGCAGTAGATGTCGGTGAGCCGCCAGCGCCCGTGCACCGCATTGACTCGCCGCCCATTTTCAGATCGCTGCTATTCAGCGAAGTTGTCGTCCGGGCATCACAGTGCCCCTAGTCTCGGAGCCGTTTGCTCGATATGCGGCAAACATTTCCGCTGGCCGCAGGGTCTGTGGAACCACATGGAACTTCACCGAGGCCTCACCACTTGCAGCATATGCCAAAAGAGTTTTTCAACACGCCACAATCTTCGCCTGCATATCAAAAGAATGCACCCGCCTGTGGAGCCACCGAACTGATCTAGTAGGTGCACCAGGGGCGAATTCCATCCAAAACGCTTGATCGATATTCAATGTCATTATAGTTCCCGTATCTGAGTGGTGAGTAATGGGTGGGGTGGGTTGGGGGGTGGGGGCGATATTGGTATCATAGTTCCGTCATGTCCGCACCAGACATAGCATGAAAATTGAGTGGATGATTGAAAATCGAAGGTTATAGTGCCCGTTCACAGCCGGCTTTTCCCTCTGTGCGTTAGGAGCGCGAGGTTGGCTCAAGGGGTGGTTTTTTTTTGGTGATGTGGGGGAGTAATTTTGACGCCACACCATTTTTCTGAGAACTCCTGAGCTGTTCACATCGCTTAACTTAACCGTACCTTCCGCAAATCGAGGAGCACACTGTGTACAGTTGGGTCTTGCATGCTCCAGTCTTTTAGGATACCAGACCTAGAGCGGGCCATCCAAGTCACCACCTGGTCTTAGTGCGGTTTTTAGATCACGTTGCAACATTTGTCATTAGCGAGGCGGACAAGATACATTACAAAGCGAAATGAGTGCATATATAAATGATGGAAGATAAATGCAAAAATACAAAATGTGTCCTCGGTTCAAGTCGGTATGTCGAATGAAGTGTTTTTGTTGTGTATCGCTTCGTAGCTGAATAAATATGTTCGAAAAACCTAAATGCATCTGGTGGCCAATGGCATTCAAAGCTTCAGGTCAATATCTGGTCAGGGTACTGAGATCACCTGAAATGTACGAGGACATGTGTATGGCAAGCGCTCTTAAACCTCATACGGATTATTACGAATACAAATGGCTATTCCAGGGTAATTTTAACTCCCGATTTAATTTCTGATGCGACTGGGATTCGCAAATTGGATTTGGAATCTTTGTGTAAAAAACTATTCCGAGAAAAATAAAAATTAGGATATGTTCTCGAATTTCTCGAAAAGAGTCGAAAACATTTGTTTTCGCTTTAGTGCTACCATTTTCGTTTCCTTCTCTTATATTTTCATCAGCACCATCTGGTACGAAAATTGTTATCCTCAACAAGTTCATGACATATTTCCAGGTATTTAACCTTGGCGGAATAAGTGACGGTGGCCTTTGCATGTGTCACAAGTGCGAAAACTGAGCGGACCTTCTGATGTGCCAGTTTTATTACAAGGGCGAAAACTGTGTGGGCCTTCTAAGGTCCCAGGTTACAAGAGCGAAAACCGAGAGGCCTTCTAGTGTATGTACGAGACAAATGCGTGGTAACTGCGAGACAACGCCGGCTCAGCATGATAGTCAGGCTTCTCTTTTTTGCGGTGTGTCAAGTTCTTCCTTCTTGACTGAAAATTATACCCAGCAAATTGTATTTCCTACTGTCATTGCAACGTTTACTTTTAATTTATCGTATTCATCGTACCAAGAAATGGTTTTGTGGAGACACTTGGCCACGCCACCACAGGAGGCAAGGCGCGCTGCCAGCGCTACCACCGTGCGATGTTGGTTGGTTATTGGTTTTACGACGCGTCGACCGTTGAGTCATGTAGCGTCGCCAATCTCTCACGCCGATTGGTCGCGGGCGAAGAGTAGCGACAGGTGAGACTCGAACCAACAACCTTTCGATTGTGAGACGAGCATCTTACCCCTAGACCACTCGTCCCCACCGTGCGATGTCAACTGTATGATGCCCGATACTGTGTGTATCTGTTTCGCTCATCCAGTGCCTTCAATTGTGCGCTACGTGGACATAGAAACATAGAGGGTAGGGAACATAGAAACACTACGTTCTTTGATTTCTTTTCGTGGGGGAGGGGAGCTTGGTTATTTACCCTATGTGTTCTGCATGAAGATAATTGATTTTAAGATGCGTGACCACGCGCACTGTTCACCCTTGTCACTTTTAGCGATGCATGCCACCGCAGCATTGCATTCATATCATCTCAGGGGGCCGCGGTAGCTCAGTTGGTAGAGCGTCAGTCTCTTCATCGCAAGATTGTGGGTTCGAATCGCGCAACCGACGACATTTACCGAGTCCACCCGCGACCAATCAGCTCGAGATGTTGGCGACGCTATATAACCTAGCGGTTGAATGCGTCGTAAAAGAACCCAAGGAGGAGGCATTCATATCATCTGATCCCATGTGCAGGCCAATTTTCATTTTCGAAACAAAAACATGCTAGACGTATGCCAAGTCCATGGAATGCATAATTATCGTACAAACAGTTGTGAATCCAGCCACGTTCTTCAGTTTGTAAACACATTTGGGTGTAATGCAACATGCTTTGGTTCCCAAACACACCTGGGTGTGATGCAACCTGCTTGGGTTCCCGAACACACCTGAGTGCAGTGCAACGTGCTTAGTGTATCTTATGCTGCTTCATAGTTATCTGTTCTATCTCGCTTCTGTTGCGCGATGTTTTCGTGGCGAGCACGCAACAAGGATTTGGTTGATTATGGCGTAGCCACATATATAGATACTTCCCTGTATGGTCGACTGTAGTGATTGGAGGCATGTTTTGGTTCTGCCATGCGTTTTATTTAAAGTATGTATACGTTTATCAAAATGCTAATTATAGGCAAGGTGGCCGAAATGTTGGCTGATGGTGTTGGACGTGATTGAACAGTGTTGCATAAGCTAATTAGGTTACGAATGTTGCGGTTCTTATTTGTTATTCACAGACGTATAACCATATATGGTCACAAATATAACACACGCTAATAGATGGGTGCTATATAACCAATATCGTCGATGCGCTGTAAAGGCCAAATAACTAACCAACACGATGATAGGCACCTGGAACGTGGTCTAAAGATTCTTGATATAAACCTTATTGGTACGTATTATATGATCCCAGACTTACATGCTCCAGAATTATCAGAATCGAGATTATTTCCCTCATACTGCCAGCCTAACCTGACCTAACCATCTTGTCTCCATCCCTGTCGTGTGCGCCATGGACGCCAATGGGCGCCAAATGACCCTGCAGTCGACGCGCCCTTAAACCCAAATAATCAATCAATCAATCAATCCCTGTCGTGTAGCCGAATCTCCAGGCCGGGCGTTTTGATCGTTACTTGGTGGTGTGTATCGCGGGAGGAAACAATCTGGTAAATTTAGGCGGACGACCTAATGAATGTCCCTTGAAGTTTTTGTGAAGAGAACGGAACATGCGGTTTTTTACGATCACTTAGCTATTTCTGTATATACCATCGCATTTCCTCACGCCATATAGTGACAGGGGAGCGGGAGGTTCCTGCGATCGGCGTAGTCTGAAGGGAGGTCCGCTTTTGTCGCATTGGATGAAGGCGTTCGAGATGGTTCCGATCACATATGCAAGTTTAAGTTGGAATAAAAGAGGGTAGAGCGGAGGGGTTCTAGTTTTTAGACAAATAATAGTCGTTAAAAATCGTGCCAACTTGGTTCCAAAATGCAGACGAGGGCTCTCAAAAGAAAGCATCATCCCCCTCATGGATGAATTGATCTCAGATCCCCACTCATCTCTGGGCGCGAATGATCAACTCTGGTCGAAGCGCCCTAAAGCCAAAATAACTTACTAACTAACCACTCATCTCCAGCTGCACCCGTACGGTTGAATGTCTGTTGTGTGCTGCAGCGAAGTGACGGTTGTGTTTTCAGGTGCCAATTGGTACCCCGGGAAGCCGTGTGATCTGTGCGGACGGCCTTTCTTCGCCCGGTCTACGTATAAACAGCACCACGCTCTGCACCGCGGCGAGACCACGTGCAGGGTTTGCCACAAGCTTTTCAGCCAGAAACTCGGCCTCAAACGACACATGAAAAACGTGCACCATTGTGCTTTGTAAGCTGCGGTCGCGTCACAACGAAAGGCCGATCATCGAGGTAGTCCTTGGCAAACATTTTGCTTCGTGTGGACAGCATTGGTTCATGATGCGGATGATTACGAGAAGGTGTGGGGTAGTCACCTGGCGATGTCATCGTAACCGACGGCGGTCTCTTGACTTACTCGTGCGCGCACTTCTGCGCGATAGCGCGTCTTACATGACAGCCAGATTGAGATTGGTAATCAAGCACACTCACTGCGGAGTCACTAGCCGAGCAGGAGCGCGGCCGGTTTTTTTATCAGGGAAGCTCAGCGTTAATGGGAGCGGGACATGGATGACACTGGCAGTCGTCCAATAGTCAACCGGGGGACGATCGGCCATTGGCGGGACAATGTCACCTTTGCCACTCCCCTCTCCTGCGGCTGGACTACTGCTAACTTCTTCGGATGGAATTGTCCTCTTCTGCCATAGCAAGGGACATTCACATATTTGTCTTGTTCTGGCGCGATAGGCAAAGCTCGTTGATTATTTGATGCCGATTTCAATGACATTCAAAATTGGATGGCTGCGAATTTCGACGTGCTGAATCTGTCTCACCTGATACTCAGAACAGCTTATGGAGCGTCTGATATGTGCCTGTGGTTGTTGCAAGGTACGCTACAAGGGGTTTGGCTGATGTCACAGCTAGAAGGTGTGGTTGGGGCGGATAAAGTGATGGCGCATGCTTGTGAAGAAGTATGTAGTATATGGCGTGTATGGATGAATGTTTCCTGACAGTGAATCCGTTTGTCGTGATCGGCCATACAGTGCGGCATCTGCGGTTTTCCTATGCGCGCGTTGAGCTGTTTTGCAACAGGCTGTCAGCAGCAAACCCAAGGTTGGATTATGACGAGCTCGTCGGTTATAATGATATGAGTCATGTTTTAGAAGGCATGTTTGTCATTGAAAAGTTTCATTTTTCATTGTAAAGTTTTTTTTAAAAAAATCGTCTGCTGTGTTGTGTTTTATGTATTCATTGAAAAATACACCTATTTCTTATGTATCATTTGTTTCTACGTCCAGCCCTGCAGCAAAAGCAGCAAATGCGTGCTTATCGTGCACTGTGACTGCCATGAAGTTGATATTGTATAATTTGTGATCCGCCACGGTCTCAGAATATCTGACAATGGCACAACATACACAGGACGTGTGTGACCGCATGGGAAGGTCACATCGGAAGCATTGTTTGATCCAACTCTGACAATCGCTACCAGGAAAAGGTCGACCATTTAAGCTCTTTTTACCTTGTTGCAGTCGGGTATGAACTGGTCTATGTCCTAAGGCCTTCCCTTCCCAGGTGCTTATTTAATGCTTCATGCTAGCAAATGCACGACATGAAGACATTGAAATCAGCGATTTTCGGGTACGTTTTCCGCTATGATATTAACCGATAAGCCCTTAGGCGATCTGAATATCTTCTTTGTGCGTAATGCGTAGCTTTACTTTGTGTAAATTAAAGGAAAGGCAGGATGATGCGGATTCCTTCCGTTGTGTGCGTGCGAGTCCTCAAGGATGGCGGAATGTAGTTGGTGTTTCAGTTTTAATGTGCGCCACGTAGCCTTGCGGCTGGTGCGTCTGTAAACCCCAATAATCAGCCAACAATTTGTCTTCATGATGCCATCTGTCTTGTGCCAACTAGGGCAGAATTAAGCATCATGGACGCGTAACAGAATATGTGCGGATTGTCTTACACTAGTCAAGCAGGCTGTTCATTTTCAGGTGACGATTGGAATCCTGGAAAGAAGTGCTGTATATGCTTCCGGACATTCTCCTCTGTCTCAACGTATACGCATCACAAGGCAATGCATCGCGGGGAAACGACCTGTCCAATTTGTAGGAAGATATTGAGTCAGAAGGGAAGCCTCAGCAGGCACATGGCAAAGCTCCATCCAGACTGCCTTTGATTCCTGACAGACATTTCTTGGTAAGACAACTTTTAGTGACAGCAGACTAAAGGAAAGTAGCGAACAGTGCTGTTTGAATCTTTACCGCTATTATCTTTTTATCCCAGCTTACCGCAATTTTAAATGCATGCAAAGTAAAGTATGTTGGTGCATACAGTATCTCTACTTCCTTATGCGGTATCTACCTAGCTACAATATTTGAATAATTTGTTCTTTTTGTACAATTTGCATGGCCTAACACGACTTGTGTTTCGCAAAGCGTGCCGTCAGTGTTTGTACGTTCTCAACGTACTGAAGGTTGCACCTCGTCGGCATTGCCGGCGTCAACTGGGTATTTGTCGGTGGCCTCAATCTTAACCCGTAATTCGCCACTAACTCCCAGTAACTGCCGTATTGAGGCGAAAGCTCTCCTGCAATGTTGCAGCACGCCGTCTGCCATGACGCGACAGCGACAACATGATTTCATGCCGACAACGGTGTGGTCGACATAGCAGCATAGCAATGGTAGCATTGTATGTACATGATGCTCGATCCCTGTGGTTGCAATATCCTGTGGTCCCCTTTTATGCCTTGTGGAGCGCTCAAAGTTGGCGCTTTGTGCTGTTTCATGTTATGAGAAGAAAACGTCTGCTGGTGTGCCTGCTGTACATTGAGCGCTCTTTATCTATTCTGATTTGCATCTTTTTACCGACCTGAAACATAATTTACGCGGTAGAACATTGTATAACTACCACCAGTTTGTCCTATGATGGGCAGTTTATTGCATATTGCCTACCATCAGTGGTAGCATAGGGGGTGGGGGGCGCTGAACGATCGAGGACAAGAGACAGGCTGTGGGGCTGCCTTGAGTAGGGCGCATGGCCGGCGACCGCCCTTTCGTTGGCACAGACCAATGGAGGTGCGGCACGGTGCGACCAACCGTGACAAAAACCTTCGCCTTTCGAAGGTGGGACGGCCCGGTTGGATCGTTCGTATGAACTTTCAATTATAATATTCTGGCTTCGCGTTCAATGCACTCCGGCTTCGCTTTTGTCCGTCACTGGATATAAATCGACCCCAATCTTAAGGGTTAATGCTCTGCAAACCTCCTTTGGCATCCTGTGCATTACACAGCTTGCACTTATTGTGGGGAAATGACAAAGATTGGTCGCACTATCCGATGCAGTTTTTTTTCTCGAATTTTTTTGCTTGCTCGTTCCAATCGCCGTGGAACAGCTCAGACAGTTGAATCAAGCTCGAAGGGCTACATGCGGCCTTTTTTAAGTGATGTGCTGTATCAGGTGTGTGCTATCACACTATTTCTATAGATCATGCTACCAAACGATAAATTTGTGCCACTATATTTCTCGATAACATGGAGAAGGGTTTGGTATGGTACGAAATCGCCAAGTCTGTCCACGTCGAAATGCCGCGTCCCGCACATCATTTTATCATGTCTACTGTACGATTTAGTCTTGTCAGCAATGGAACCATATAAAGCATGGCTGGTAAAACAATGGTATGGTCCTGGATTGTTGGCATCTAGAACATCATCTGCTCATAATTTGTTTTCTCATCTGGTGGGTGAATTTGGCAATGGACCGCTGTGTGATAATCTGCTAAGTGTTAACTGGAAAGTGCAAACTGACGTCACAGGTTTGGAGAATATTATCTTCCATATTCGATTACACCAGTATTTCTTATCTATGCATCAAACATTGCAAAGCACAAATCCAACGCTGATAAGTGTAGAGATAATGTAGATGTAAATGTAGAGTGTAGATAAGTTCATCCATTTTGTAGCCACGCATGTGATAGCATTCTATCAAAATAGACATTAAAGCATAATAAGTAAGATGCACTCAGCGTCAAACATCAGTTATTGACTATTATTCAGATGAGAATCTTGTATACCCATCCCGTAATGCAACCTTTGGGTTCATCCTCGGTAGCAACCTCCAACATTTTGTTTTGTGGTCATCAATTTTGGAAGTGATTACCTGTCAACGACATGCGATCTAAATATCCGTTTTGTTTTCAGTGTGGTATCCCGGAAAACAGTGTGAGGTTTGTGGTCGCCCGTTCTACGCGTCTTCTTCGTACAGAAACCACAAAGCTCTGCATCGGGGCGAAACAACCTGTGAATTCTGTGGCAAAGTCTTTAGCCAGAAAGGCCACTTGAAGACGCATATTAAGAGGCACCATCCAGACTCTTGAAGCATTCGGCACGCAATTCTAAGTGACGTACTGATGCCAGACGTGCAACATCTGAATATGTAGAAGCGGCCTTGCGATCCCAACGTGTCCACCAGGGTTATTGCTTCTATCCTCGTAGAGCTGTGGGTCGTGGTGTGTGCGTCATAACGCGGTTGTGTGCACGTCGTCTCAGTGCATGCACCAAAATGTGACTCAAAGGAAAACTCCTGCAATGCGGATATGTGCAGTCGTGTTTGTCAATATTGTGTCCAGAGGTACAGCTCATCGACGAGCACTTCTTTGACTCGGCAAACGTGATTCCGATCACTTTTTACCGTACACATGGCATGCACTTTGCTTAGACGTGCCATGTACTATGACACTAAATCGGTGGTTGATCTGCGAGTGCGCTTCACTCCTCATTTTACCGCAACGACAAATCAACTCAATGAGAATTGGTGAGGCCCAACAGTATCAGTAAGGATAATAATTATTTGTTCAACTGGTGAGCCTGTGTATATATTATGTTGCTGAAGTCGTTGAGTGTGTCCAATCTTGCCTGAGTTCAGCCGTGGCTCGTCGGATGTTCGTCGTCTGCAAGTGTTGATGGCTTTGGATATCTGGAGCGACTTGTTTGCGTCTGCCTCTGCATTTTGTGTTATGGCAGCAATTTTCGAGTAAAGGATCAGCCGTGTTCGACGTTCCCGAAAGTGAACGAAGAGAATGGTGCCGTCATTGTCTGCCCTGCTGTAAGGTCACCGTGCTCTTGGGCGTTTTACCCGGGGACCGTCAACGCCACCAATGCACCAATCCATCAATGCCAATACATTTTCATGAAGCTGTCAATGGTCGGTATTTGGTTTGAGTTATCGGGACTATCGACGGTGGAAGTGGGTGGAGAGAAGTTACGGGTTTCGAGAAAATATAGACAGAGTTCGTAGTCTTAACATGGTGAATTGCATGACGCTATTGTTTATTTCGCGGGATGGATAAGGTTTCCTTTTGTATTTCTTTAATCGTTCACAGAAGCAAGAATTTGTGTGCGTATGCTCATCGCTATTCATCAAACGAATTATACTCAAGCTGCCGCACTACAGGATAAAACGAGGGCGTTTCTTCATGATCCATTCAATTGGGATGTTATTTCGGTTGTAGATCCACTAAATATCCCATGGATAGGCTTTACCCACTTTGAGATTAGGAATGGATCGACAGCGAATGTCTCACCTGGTGGATGATATTGTTCTAAGTATTCACAAATCCTTAATTCAGCAATGTTGTGGGAAGGATCGTGGTATAATCGTAATCCAATGAAAAAAGATACCCATGGCCCACGTCCACAACTGCATGCCGTCAATAGGCGAGCTTCGTTAAAACAGTAGTCACAGTTTGTACCTTTCTGACCTGGTATAATCTCACGAGAGTTCCTCTTGATTCAGGTTCTGCTTGGTTTCCGGGAAAAGAGTGCAACATCTGTGGCCGCCAATTCTTCGCCTCATCCACTTACCGAAGCCACAAGTACATGCACCGTGGCGAGACCACTTGCCTCGTCTGCCATAAGGTCTTCAGTCAGAGAGTTCACCTTAAAATACACATGCGTACCATGCACGAGCTCGACCTTGTATTGCTGGAGGAGGGACGGCAGAGTGCCGGGAACTGACGTGGTGTGCGGCAGCGTGACATCTGCGCTCGCCACCAATCGCGGCCTGCGTAGCGTGATGGCAATGGCGGGTTGAAATATCCATGCGTGTACCCATGGCAGGCTTGCACGCGATTGTAGTTCGAAAACTTGGACGGGCGAAAAATGACCCAACATAGTGGCTGCACCCGAATACTCCAAAGCAATCAAAACTTAATAACATTAAGTATTGAAATAATTTTTGCACGTACGTTTCGAAAACGCGGGATCTTTTAAATTGCCGGTGTGCAGTGTTCATGATCTCGTGCGGTGACATGTGCACAACAATGCACCAGCACTCATCTGACACACATTTCTGCCGCGACTGCGTGATGTCCGTGACATATTGCGGGTGGTGTCTGTCCGGTTATTGATCGTTTTGTGTCTGGAGTGACCCGCGGGCCACTGCCTATGTGATATGCAATGTCCTGAGCGTCCAATATACAGCATGCGGGTAGGAGTGCTCGTGATCGATGACTGCGTTTTCCCGGGATGATTGATGTAGCAGCGAGAGTAGCACGGTTACGGTGTACATGCTGGCAAGTGTTTGGAGGCGTCGCATTGAAATGCATCCAGCAATGAGCGCTGCAGTGAGTAGTGTGTGCAATAATTTGCGTTGAAAGTCTGACTGTGCTTTTAGGTTTGTCGTTCCAACCACAGAGTTCCTTCGATTGACATTTACGTATTTTTATGTAGCTCATTTACTTTATTCCGTGTGACGAACATTTCCAAATGCAGCTTGTAAGTCATTGCTACATACGTGATGTGGCCTGATGATGTTCAAATGTATGCTAGCGCGGACGGTGCCGCATTTTCTATCAAGTTACCCTGCTCATCTCGTTAGCCGTGTGATGGTGTTCTCGGCCCACGCTGTCACCACAGATAAGAGAGGTCCGGCGGTTACGCGCCGCAAGAAAAAATATCCCGAAAAGCTAACGTCTACTTGTGATATCAGTATGGCTTCCTAGACTGCATTGCGAATGCATGCCAACGAAGCGATAAAGAGTTCCGCACATTCGTGGCACACACTCATTACCAGCAATTGTAAAAGCTGTGCGCAAATTGGCCAACACACTCGCTCTTCCATAACATGCCAGAATAATCAAACTACGGAAGTCGCAGCATGGCCATGCGTTCTGAAATGCGCCCTGAAAAAAACCCAAACTACGCAAGTCTCGTCGGTCCGGCCATGCCTATTCAGCACAGGTCGCAGTTAGTTACGTACCCAGTTAATTCGCAGTGTTAGCGTTCAATACAGACTTACCGTAAAGACGACAGTGCATTGTCTGGCGCTAGACAAAATCCAAAGCTCTCTCAGAGATGACCACTTTGATTGTTGTAGGTCCGCTCCTGAGGGTTGAATGACACGAATACTCTGAACGTTTCCCTGGACACTAGATAACAACCATTTATCGTTCTTGCGATCCTAAGCCGATTAATCAATAAATGAATTAACTGTTTTTCTCGAGAGATCCTTATGTCCGCCGTCATGCACTGAGCGATGTAGAACATGTTCGAAGGTAACAACGGAATACATTTTGGCATGCAACTAGAAACAACTTGACGCACGATCTGCCACTCTGCGGCAAATGGCTAGGCTTGCGAAACATGCTAGCAAAACGAAACATAAACCTTTCCCAGCCGCTCATTTTGTACCGAATATTAAGGACTACAAATTTTGGCTCAGTGTACCAACAGGAAAGCTAGGGAAGATTCGGAAGATTGTAAGTCCTCTAAAGCAGTTGGAAATGATGCGCACTGAAATTACTAACAATGACCGACTGCTGTTCTCTTCTTCGCTTCCACGCTGCTGATGTTGAGGAAACAATAATTTGAGTGAATTATCTAGTGTGTTAGCCTTTCAGATCCTTCCGAGTGTTTTTTTTTTTAAAGTTTCCGTTACAGTTGTGCACTAATGTGCATCACAAACCAGCATCACGAACATTCACGATGATAACGAGTGGCATAGTATTCAGGTAAGCGATGTTCCAAAAGCCGGAAGCTAGGGCTCGGACCTGCGCAGCATGACTGAAAGCCTCCGTCTGAGGACGTTGTATGTAGCCACCTGAGTTCCCCACATCTGGAGGCAGATTGTTCCATGTCCGGCAAGATTGCGGATGCAGGAGCGGCGCGCGAATTCTGTGCGGCATCGTGGTACCTGGAGCTCACCGTCAGTCGTAGCTCTTGTGCTCTGTTGCGACACAGGTGAGCGACAGTACATTTTACCGCGAATGAGTTTTGCACCATTGAACTCATTCATAATTTTGAAAACTGAGTATTTTCCTCAGTAATGAAGTCCTCCAATTTCAGCTATCCCAGTTCTTCCAACGTGGGCGACACATGATCCCGGTAGTGCAAGTCGGCGACAATTCTTGCACTGAAGTTGACGTGTTTTTGGATGCGCCGCTGGTGGGCTTTCTGCTATAACTTCCCCAGACAGACGCACCGTATCATATGTGAGGGAACACAAGTTTCTCCATTAGCGTCCGTCTCGTAATGTGGTAATGTGAGGAAACTTATAACTCAGCCCAACGAGTCCAATAAGTATTCGGTTGCACAGACGCACAACCTTAGATAAATGCACATCCCATGACAGGTGTGAGTACATTTTCACAAGTAATTTTTCGAAGACTGGGTACCATTTCTAACTCGCCCGGACGAACAGAGCACTCCACAGGCGTATGCTTTCGATTGCGTAAGATTGAAGAACAACCATTTCAGTTATCGAGGGATTTACCTTTAATTGATTTTGAATTAACAAGTTATAAGCGAATAGGTCGGCCATATACTGAAAGTGGCGTCTTGTTTCCTCATTATTGTCAAATGACTTCGGGTTGCCATGTCAGGTCTCTGCTGCCCCGGGTGCCTTTATTAATTGTTCCCATGATCCGCCCAGAGGCCGCGAAACCTCCACACGCAAACACACAATGCTGGTGATCATCGGAGGAAATCCACGCACGGTTTCATGCGAGCACTAAGCGTAGTTGGGTGCCGTGCCCAGAGGCATCGAATGCATTGTTTTAGGTGTTCAGGTTGATTGCGACATCTCACGTCTGCGCGCCCCCGATGATCAGCAATTCATACATGAGAAGTGTCGGCTTACATGTTCACGAATTTCCCAGATGTTTTACTGGTACGGTTTCCACAGAAGGAATTCTATTGTTTATGGTGATACTGTTTATTATAATTATCTTGCTACTCACTAGTGCGAACGTTGCCGAATACTAAGACGTTTTGTTTGAAGTTTTTTTAATGGGTCCTGAGGATTTAAAAAAACTACCTCGAATCACATTCACTACCATGTTATTCATTGTACTGCATCCTTTACCCTTGGCACTATATGCGTTTACAGGAAGTTCGTGGTATCCCGGCAAGAAATGCGAGATCTGCAATCGCCAGTTCTTCGCCCCTTCCTCTTACAGACATCACAAGTCTCTACATCGTGGTGAAACCAGGTGCCCTATCTGCAATCGGATCTTCAGCCATAAAGGGAACCTGAAGATGCATATGAGGGCTTTTCATCGTTGAAAAGCGTGTTGCAATGTCGTCTCAATCCAGCATTATTGGTGTCGTGCTGTGCGCTATGTGATCAATATGGTCGATGCGCCCTAAAGTCCGAAAACTAACTAAGATACTGACGTGTTGTAAGCGTGTTTTTTTAACCACTACGGTCTTTCTGCAATATCTTGGATTTGTATTTTTGTTTAGCCAAAGGCCACCCAAAACCAGAGTAAAAACGTGGGTTGCGCAAAATTGCGTGTACCCAGGCGCATGTTTGCACCAATCTGCTGACTAGGTGCAAATTGATACCAACCACCCCACCTACAGTAGGCCAGCGCGAGAAGTCCTACCACAAACCCTTCTTTGAGCAAATTATGCGAGTACTTCAGAGAAGGATTTTGACGAATGTTCGTTTGTTGAAGTCTGAACGACCAGGTCTTATTCTGAGTGAAAACTTAGTTGTTGAAGCATCGTAAAGAAGTGAGTTATCAAAATCAGGACGGTCGACTTTGAAGCTCTGGAAAGAGAGCGAGAGCCGCCAGCCCCCTAAAAACATCCGAGCATGCACATTTAACCCGAATAAAATTGCGAAAGCATGCGTCCCTGGCATGCTTGCCACCCCTTCCCCACATCATTTTCACAAACCGGTACTCCTGGTTGTACTCCTAGTGAAATGGTTGCACATGTTGTACCCACCTCTTTATATTTTGTTCGTGACGAATATATACCAAATCGGCCGTCTGTACGTCATCTTTTGGTGTTCTAGTCCGACTTGCCAACGGGCGTAGTCGCTACGTCTATCACATGCTTTCCCTATGTGACATTTCATGACGACCAATTGGCATTTCATTCATTCTGGACGACTAGTTCACGACCAACGAAAACTTGTCTGACATTTACACTATTTACTAACATGTACCACAGATGAGTTTTCCATGTATGCTATATTGTTTCCAGTCTGTGGTGTCTTGTATGCTCTTTTGATGGTCTATTTAATGCTTCTTTAATATATCGGCTATTTTCGCGTCATCCTCATGGTACTGGCAGGAGCCAAAGTGAGAGTTGGTATTGTGGACAGTCGTTCCCCCGCACGTTTAAGGTCCCGTTGTGCTTGTCTTGAGTGGGAAATATTCTGTACCCGGGCAAATGTTGTGTCCCGTAACTCTGTGTTTTGCTCCTCTTGTATGCATTGCTGGCCATATGAACC
Source organism: Ashinkailepas kermadecensis (assembly GCA_034440615.1). Taxonomy (NCBI): domain Eukaryota; kingdom Metazoa; phylum Arthropoda; class Thecostraca; family Neolepadidae; genus Ashinkailepas; species Ashinkailepas kermadecensis. The sequence continues at coordinate 94,089 of JAOTOM010004948.1, forward strand.
AATATACTGAGCTCTATTCCCTTGTCTAATCAATGTCTGAAGTTGGACGATATAACTATAGCAGTTAACACACGTCAAAAGAAAATATTGCGACCCAAGTCGATAACACTTCTGCCGAACATCACAACTGTAGCCGCGCCGGGTTGTTTGTGTGCCGAAATGTCTCGTTTTTTTTTTATTATATTTGTTTATTTTCTCCGCCATTCCGCCATTCCAGCAGCGCATCTGGGTAGTGTTGAGCGTTTCGCCCTCATCGCGGAGACACACGACGTGATACGTTCCCCGACGCTTTCTACTGTCTGCCTACCGGTTTCTTGTACGCACTGCCGGTGTGAGGCGTTGTCGGTGACAATGCTTTTGGTGCGGTAACGTAGCGTGACGTCACGTAGCCATGTGTTTCTCAGTGAAAAACGCACCTGCCGGGCTGGACATTTGGTAGGGCGGTAGTAGCTTCATGTAACAACGAGTTTCTCAGTGACAAACGCATCTGCCGAGCTGGACCTTTGGTAGGACAGCGGTAGCGTCACGTAGCCACGAGTTTCTCGGTTACAAACGGCTTGCCGAGCTGGACTTTTGGTAAGGCAGGGCAGCGGTAGCGTCACGGAACCACGAGTTTCTCAGTGACGAACGCACGCGCCGAGCTAGACGGTTTACTTTCATGGGATAAAATACAAACTTCATACGGGACAATGGCGAGCCTTTTCAATAATATGTAGGAATAATTTACACCTGGTGACCTATGCATATCATTCACGTTTTCGTATCACACTTTTTTCATGCTCACGTATATATCCATATATGCCCTGCATGTAAATTGGCTGGCCGGCGGTAGATACCTGCCGCATGATTTGTTCTTTATTTCCTGCATGTTTGCATCTGCATTGGCGGATTTATTGCTGTTCGTTGCTGCACCTTGCATGCGTCAGACATTTATGAGGGATCTTGTCGTAGTTGGTTTTATTCGCTATGAATATAGTTCTTCTTAAATTATGCATCTCAATACAAGTGATAAAGGTAGTCGTACCTACGTTGGTCAATTTGAATTTGAAAGAATAAAAAAAGAAGACTTCACCTAACGAAAACATTTTTAACCCTGGGCTTGCCAAGTGACTGGTTGCGGACGGCTGCCGTCAGGGCCGCCGCACGTACAAGAGCACCCCAGAATGTAGGGCAGACACGTGGTTGGGGTTATGCAATCGGGACGGCCGTGTCGAGGTGGTTCAGGCGGCGCATGCACTTTTATCATGGACACACAACAGTAGTCGCCAGTACCTCGCGCTGCTGGTAACTATTGGTAATCTTGGTGATATCGACGTTGACTTGTATTGCAAGGCGTTACCGCTCTGCAGACGTTCGCAGACCATGCGCATCCAGCTTCGTCGCTGGAGTAGGTAAAACCGGTGATCACCGACTATCCAGGACACCTGATCAAAATTTATCGGCGATATATGCCCCACTGATACGCATTGCACGCAAGCTGTAGCACAATAGCGCCATGTAGATGGTACCCACACCGAGAGACTAGGTGCAGCATTTGACTGCATTTCGATGACTATCTGAGTTATGGGCGCAATATGGCCATAGCAGTCGAGTCGTCCTAAAGCGCAACTAACTACCAAGCTAGCGAAAGCATGCGTACGTACGGCCGGCTGGTGCTGTTGCGCAGTGTGGTGCTTCCGGTGCCCGCCGGCTAGACTGGACGCTCATTGTCGCGTCTGAACGCCGATTCGATCTGCTGTCAGACGTGTCCTTTCCAGCGATCTACACTCGCAAATGACCTGCGTCACGACCGTAATATTTCGTCCGGCGTGGCTCTGGGATGGCATGGATGGCGACAGCCTATATTTATTGTTAAGTTATGGACGTTGCATGGCCATGGAAGCCGATGCGCCCTAAGGCCCAAATAACCAAATCAACCCAACTGCCAGCATTTTCAGAATGCTTGCAGCAGGTCGCATTCATGAACTTTTCCCATGTTCCAACGCTTATTTGTATCATCCAAGGGATATATGCATCGTCAGTGTCGATGACTGGATGTCCCGAGTGAGTCGGGGGTCGGTCCCCCTGGCTTGGTGCCCTGGTAATGTTAATGTTTCACCCGGAACATGCCCCCTGGTTTGATGAGAGATCTCCAGCCTTGATGTATCCACCGAGCATGTCAACCAAATATGCCATTCCTGTCATGGTTGGACTGCTTTCGTCCGAATTCTTGCTGGGGTGGCTTTATGGACCAGAGCTCTATTGCTAAGCAGAGCTTGTTGTATGATCCCTGGCCTCACCACCCAATCAATGAATTGCAGTTCAACGGCAGCATTTTGACCGAGAGTTTAACGCGCCGCCAATGCTCCGACACGGCCATCCCGGTAGCTCCTCCCCGGCCATGTCGGGCAGTCGCCAATGGAAAAGTTTCACGTAGGGGGTTTTTGGTTGTGAAAAAAACGGTAATAATACTTCGTAGACAAAACTGAAATGTTTTGGTCATAGGAGAAGTATTTACAGCATAATTGAATAATTTAACTTAGGGGTTGCGATCGATTTAAAAACCTTCTCGCAGCAATGACTTCACATATGTGGTGGTCTCGAAGCGGCCAAGCCTGAAACACAACTAACCACAAGGAATACGTTGAATTGTTGGAGGGCTTGTGCTACTGAAATGTTACCAATTTTTATGAAAATATCAAGCTTAGAAGGGTAGGTAATCTATGATGGTAGTAATACAGCAACGCACATTTTTGTTTCAAATCCGGCGCAATGCGGTGCGTACAAATAGCAGAAACTCGTCCTATGTTAATAGGTAAGATCAGTCAAATAATGGAAAAGACAATGACATAAATTATGTGTGGCTTAGCTGAACAAACACCATGGCTTCCCCCCAGCAAAGCATAAGCTGTTTATACCTAGTTCCATAATTGGCATTCCATGGTGGGGTAAACTGCAAGCTGCATCCCAATGTAAGTACTTGATAAATGATCAATGAATAGCATGGCAAGTTTATTTTAATTTGTGAATATGGCACATCTCACATTATATGATTGGTAAAATATATGGCCAAATACATACATATGCAGTTGAAATGCACATGTGTATTGCGATAGTTCGGCAGATGTCATAGCATACCTTCAAGCAGTATTGTGATGGAACAGAGTGGGTAAGATTCCTGCTCCAATTACTGCAATATATTGATGATGTCCATGGAGATATCGCAAAAAGGGACTGCTATCAAATGCTGAATTGCAGGGATGATTTTGCTATAAGCTATGGATTTTAGACAAGGTACACATGTCTTCGGGTTGATCGTTACATAGAATGCCAGGCATGTTGTGGAATTTTAATTAGCTTACTTGCAGGGATATATCAATCGTGAATGTTTAGCAATTCATGCAATCAATTATCAGTCAGTGTAGGCAGACATGATCAGCTACCTACAGGTGCAGGTATTCACGAGACAAATTTTGCATACATTTTACCTACATGAAGCAAAGTGGCTAGGTTTGGCTATGTCAGTTTGGTTAGGTTTTTTAATCTATAATTTAAAATATGTTCGAAAGAAAGTCTATGCCTTTATTACATCAGGTTTGGTTTTTCGAGTAATTTTTCTGGAGTGAACATTGCTTGAATTTGGTGTATTTCCCCTATTTTTTCCATGGGAGGTTAGGTTATGTTAGGTTAAGCTATGCTACACTTTTTCAATTTTGTCCATTATTTTTATGCTATATTACCCATTTCCAAGCCCACTTTTGGTGTTATTTTACCAGCCAACTGAAAAGTATGCATTTGTAGAGAAAACGAGTAGCCACATCATGTTGACCACATTCATGAACATTGTGCTGGAAAAAGAAATTCAAAGAATTCAAAAATTACATAGCACAAATTTGCCAAATGTCTTGAAATCTTCAGCATGCTGCAGTCAGCTAGAACATGTCAATTCTCTTCACTTAATGATAATACGAAAGGGCTGTGGATATCTATGTTTCCGACAAGATGGATACTAACAAGTCACAGTTTCCATCTTTGCAAAAAGCGTACTTCTATTTTGTGGGAGTTTTCACAAACATGGAGCATAAAATCACAGTTTTCAAGCTAAACCTTGATATGAAAAACTTAAATGTTTACACTTCTGAGAAAAGTACTCTGTTTCCAGTCTGCCCCCCCCCCCCCCACCTCCTCGTCCTTAGGCGTGTCCACGCCTATCAAAATAATCGTACCCCTGTCTACCAGTGGTACATATACATATAATGTTCGTCGCAGCAAGCGGGGCCACCAGCAGAGATCAGCTGACTGTCTCGGCGTGCAAAATCGCTCGACAACGTCCTCATCTTGTCGGCCGTCGGGAAGGTCGATAAACATTGCTTCTGGCTTAATTGCAGGTGCATTTGTATACATCGGCACACACAATAATAATAGCGTCGTTTTCTACGATCCATTTGCCCCTGACGATCGGATGTGATCCAAGCTAAAACTGTCGCGATTATTTCGAACTGGCAGCTTCCCAAATGGAAGATATGATGGTCAAGCATCGCTGACCTCTACAGATGTGACGTCACAAATATTTTGACCAATCACGAGGCGTGGCATTCTGAGGTGCTTCTTTGAATTATATAAGTAATTTAGGGATTTTTAAGAAATAAATGAATGCCACCATCGTCCTGAAAATTACAAATCACTAGTGAAACTTGAAAAAAATACGGCCTGTTCCGACATGAAACTTGTCCATTGACCCTCCCAGCCGGGGGGGGCGCGAAGCGACTCGAACCCTGTCTTGCTCTGTCCTGTTAGGCCGGCGCGCTAACCAACTGAGCTACCAGGGCAGTATTACTTATCTGTTAATATTACTGATATATAATTAATAAAGTGCTATATAATTAATAAAGTGCTATATAATTATTAATGATGCTATATAATTAATTAAACTGCTAGAAAAGTCGCTAATAATGATGTACGAGAAACATCCTTTTGAAACTTTATCGCTCATTAATTACGCTATCATAGCAAACTAAGCCGGAACGTTTATTGAAGGCGGCAGCTGATTTGCTTTCTCTTTCTATATTTCCCTATGTGACTTTTATCGTGCCGTTCGGTTTAACTCGAGGTCACTTTTCTTACGAAATTTTTCAGGCGCCCGTGCTGGCTGTGGCTTTACCTGACGTCAAATCGAAAACTTGTGAACTAGGAACGATCCTTTATTGAACTGGTTCGGCCATGTCCTCATCAGCTAGGATCTATTGGAAGAAGTTCTCTGAAACACGGATTCTGATGTTTTCTTGGGCTCGTCTAGGATGGCAGTTCCCGTGCTAACCTATTGTTAAGCTCCGGCACAGTCGGGTGCAGACCCGGTTGGTATCGGTGTACTTGTGTAAGTGATCGGGGTATTTGATGCTGTAGGTGGGATCAGCCAAGACCCCTCCTCCAAGCAACAAAACGGCATCCGCGAACATAATACGAAGTTAATCACGACAGACAGCATGCGAATGCCTGCCTTGGCACCACCCGCTTGTGATGAGAGGTTAAACACGCAGTCACGCAGACAAGATTGGCGGCCAGGGGCTCGGGGACGAGTCGCAATGTAGCGTGCCAAATTGTGTGCAGCATTCAATGATTAACCCTGCTACATTCATGTCCCTGTGCTGAATCCTCACCACCAATGTTTGCCGTCTGGAACGGGACTGCTTAAGTCAGACGTAGGTAGCGCAAGGGTGTGCGAGCAGGCGGCGTACGTTTTACACGGCACGGCCACAAATGGTGACTTCGTTCTTACACACTTAATGGTAACGGGTCAGCGTCGTATCCAGAGAGTCTTTCCGTTTTATATATTGTTTTGTGTGGTTCGGGCTATTTCACTTAACCCTTCTGCGCTGAATTGGGCCGGTTAGTTTCTTTGCTTTTCAGGATTGAGGAAGTGGTTAAGTGAACAACACTTGTTACTGCGATGGATTTAGGCATGTCGCGTATATATTTAGCATGTCGCGGCTCAACGAAATATGAAGGCAACAAAGAGGCAAAAGTTTTTCACTGGCTTCAAAATGTTCGCATTTAGCGGCTTTGACTTCCCGTCTTCCGGACTATGAATTGTAAGCCGTCTAGTTTGCATTAAGATACAATTTTCCAAGTCATTCGTGCAATTATATTTGCCTAAATTTGAATTTAATTCCCCCAATTTGTTGAGTGCATGTACGGCAGGAGCATGTACTTTTATATCTTTTGATGACGCCAAATGGCTTCTGATGCCCCAGTAGGACATTCAGGGGCATATCAACGTCTTTAGAACGAACGGCACTACACTGCCGGCCTTAGTTGTCCCCAGCTGTGTACTTAGCGCGAGCTTCACAGATTGGAGTTCCGAAACGAGCCCGCAGCTGACGGCAGCGTGTCCATCAAGCGCGAGGACCAGTGGCGCTGCCTATCGATCGCCGCTGGCGGGGGTCGGCCGCGTATGGAGCCGAGGTACCCACGGCTGGTGGCCCAGCCACAGCGGCGTTTGGTGGTGTCCTTCGGGTGTTGCCTTCTAATGGTCGACGGCAATGGGGGTGATGACCACATTGAGGCGGTGTCGGCAGGAAGGTGGTGTCGAGAATACGCTGATGGCGGCAATCATGTGATGTCGCTGATGGTGGCAACGGCAAGGAGATGGCCTGCATTTTACGATTGCCTCGCACAACATCGGGCCATTTTTTTAACGTGCACCACTTAGGGGCACGGGCTGCCGTAGGGTAAAGCAGCCCGAAATTCTTCCCGCTGAACATTTTCATTCTTTTGGCGTCATGAGTTCTCTGCGCTGGATATGAAGCCTTCAGTTACAAGCGCTGCAACGAAGTCACATCTTGGAGACCGAATGACTGGCTTGTATTGCTTGCTTCTTTCCAGGAAAATAGAGGTAATCTTCAACGCTCTCTATTTTGCGTTTTTAAGGTTTAGGTTTTATGTAATTTACAAATTTCGCTCGGAGCACCCAACCGGTTCCGGGAACGGGCACGGCCTAACCCTCGCTATCAACCCCTGAATACGTCATATATACTGCTCTCCGTGAGGTCTCGAGTTTCCGCAATGTGGTGTTCTCGGGTAATGTGACTTAGAACACGAAAAACTAACTCGACTATTACGAAAACTATTCGCATCAATTGTAGCCCTTATCGAGCATCCTATATCGACTGCCCATTGAATACGCGACACATGGTAGGTTTCTGAGAGCCGAGGAACCTTTTTACATGCATCCAGGAAATCCGCCACCGCAAGCGTCGAAAAGATGCGAGAGCGATTAGAAACAACGTCACTTTTATATGCCTGGGGAAAACTAGAAATGAAATCCGAGCACTTTGCAAGGCTAAAGGAATTTGAGAAATTTGAGGGTGAGTAGGATTGTTGCACGTATTACAAGCAACTACACAATCAATTCAACTTTCCCAACAACCTGGCTTGTATGGACAGAACGAATGCGATGAAGAACTAGCGTAAGTGGAACACCCTTTCCCGGTCTCATCCCTCTCTTCCCTAGTTTTCCTATTTGCTCGTTGTACCGGTGTGTCATTGTTTCAGGGGGCTCCTGGTACCCGGGGAAGCCGTGCGACGTGTGTGGCCGGCCCTTCTTCGCCGCATCGTCATTCAGAAGCCACCGGGCCATGCACCGTGGGGAGACGCAATGTCCTGTGTGCCACCGTATCTTCACTCAGAAGGGCAACATGAAAGCTCACCTGAAGGGTGTCCACCACCGCGAGAGATAGAGTTGCAGTATGACTGATGACGTTGGCGGTAGCCTGCACACGCCCACTGACATTGGAGGGGGACGAGTGGTCTAGGGGTAAGATGCTCGTCTCACAATCGAAAGATTGTGGGTTCGAGTCTCACCTGTCGCTACTCTTCGCCCGCGACCAATCGGCGTGAGAGATTGGCGACGTTATATGTCTCAGCGGTCGACGTGTCGTAAAACCAATAACCACCACCACCACCACCACCACCACCACCACCACCACCACCACCACTGACATTGGAGGTAGTCTGCACACGCCCACTGGCATTGGCGGTAGCCTGCACACGCCCACTGACATTGGAGGTAGTCTGCACACGCCCACTGGCATTGGCGGTAGCCTGCACACGCCCACTGACATTGGCGGTAGGCTGCACACGCCCACTGACATTGGCGGTAGGCTGCACGCAACCACTGACATTGGCAGTAGCCTGCACACGCCCACTGACACTGGCGGCAGCCTGCACGCACCCACTGCAGAATGACCGACGCAATCGACGCGCCCTAAAACACGAATCCACCACCACCACATAAACACCGACTGCAAATGCGATTGGTATCGACCTCAGCGGAATTGCGTGCACCACTGACCTGTCGGGTCGAAGAAAAATGTTAATGTAAAGCCGTACTGTTGCAAGTAAAGGGGCACGGAGGGAGCTTATATAAACGATGCGACGGTCGGTCCGAAGGACCAGGAGGCCATGCCTCAAAACGTTTCCGCAACGTTGAAATCGGGAAACATGCAACTGTTGTTAAGAAGGTGTCGACGCTACCACTTGCCCTTCCCCTTGGGTAGTGCAATACAAACAAATAAGTTGACCCATGCATTCAGCTGGGTCGGGCTTTGGAAGGGAACTCATGTGGGACGGAATAACTGTGAGCAGAATGCTGCCCTCATGTTCCCTTCGGCTGCGTCTGTTCTGGCAAGATGTCTAGAAGCCATGCGTGTGTGGATGCGCTTGCTTGTGTTGGTCCTGACTTGTGCATGCCAATACATGTTATCCTCCAATGTTTTCGATGTTCATACCGACAATGTGCGTACGCCGATAACATGTCCGAGCATCAACATGCCCGAGTGGAAGTTAATTTATGAAAATAAATAACCGAGCAATTTCATGTCAGATTGTTGAGGATTTGAGCAGGAATTTACATGCCTTTCAGGAGTATAATAGTTGGAACATTTCGTCTTCTTGCGTCGATGTGTACTTTCAGTATTGTGCTACATCTTTATTTCCCAGGTGATTTAATTTCATTAGCTGATTAGTGGCGTGGACATCTATTGAGATTGATGGTGGTGCTACGTTTCTCAATCCTTGGGTTGGCGAAAATATCGCTTATGACGGCTAATTTACTCCACACAGGGATGAACGCAGTCTGAAAGAAGATGACAATATAATGGTTTCGACGAATTGCATTTGGTTGTTTCAGGCTCACCTGGTCAATTCCTGCGACCCTACATCAAGTGATTGGATGGGCTATTTGGAAAGACCACAAGCTATAATATAAAAGTTCTTGCATTCTGTTCCAAAGGAGATGCGGAAATCCCATCAAGCTGGTGTTTCTCTCGGTCATTAGTTCCATTCTTGTTAACGAGGTAAAATACCGAAGCTCCCTCTTCCATTTGCAAGTTTCGTCGGAAGAACTTCTTTTTTTGTAGTTCTTTTTGAGCATCATATCTCATTTACATTCAGCACAACCAAGAACGTTGAACTACAATTGCAATGCAAGTTAGAACACAAAAACTGGAGGAAAGACAGCGTGTGTTATTACCGATGCCCTAATACAATTAATTAAATTAAAACAAACAAGCGGACACTTCGCGATGTCGGCCATGCTAAGGTAGCTATGCACAGGCCCAAGTCGGTTTTTTAACCGCATTCCACCTTCCCATCAACTCTGATAAATTCACTCCCCAATGAAATTTTCTCGCCATCGCATCCCCACATAGCCAAACATTGCAACCTGGGGTCATTCATCGGAAAGAACATGACAGTGAACCAAATCTTAGGTGAATATGACAGATTGTCACTTACAGTGTACACTTACAGTACAGTTACAGTTTTAAGCTGCCTATATTTTGCAGAAGAGCGGAAACGTTTGGAACATTCGTTCCAAACGTTTCCGCTCATTGCATGTATTTCCGCATTTCCGCATTTGTATTTCCGCTCCGTAATTGCAATCATTCGATTGCAATTACGATGTTTTTCGGTACGGCAAGTGAACGGGCGAAACTGGGCGATTGTTTTGTCTCACAATTGCAGTGTGTCGTAGTCTTCAGCCAGAGCAGCGCACTAAACTTACGCTGCGTTGCTGTAGGCTGCGCACGTGCACTGTGTATGCTTGAAAGATACTGGTCGGAAATCAAAGCATAGCCAAAGTTAGTTGAATGCCGATGGTAATGATGAAGCTGTTCATGAGAAGGATGACGATGGTCATTGGCGATAACATCCATATAACCAACTAGCTCCTTTTTACTGAACCATTTTGTAAAGTCAGCACTCTAGAATTTCCCATGTGACTGCAACATTTACTATGTAAAAACGGCCGAGAATCTCGCAGGTGTTCCAATGGTGAGCAGTTATGAACACCTGGTGTCTTCCTATAAAACTACGTTAAAAAGGCACATCCTTGTGCCAGGTTCATTATTGTGGTACCTGAGCCATGTCTGTCGAAAAGACGCTGCCTAGGATATGCACCGTGTCTTCTTTTTGTATTCATGTGACGACTGCTTGTAATTTGCAGGCGTTCTGAGCGACCTCAAGCATTCCGCTTGGAGCTGTGACGAGTGCGGCAAAGCGTTCACGCAGCGGGAGTCGCTAAGGCAGCACCGTGCGGTACACAGAGGGGAGACCAAGTGCCCCGTCTGTTTCAAAGTGTTCAGCACCGTTTACAATCTCCAGATGCACATGCGGGCGATCCATGTCATCCGGCAGGACGTGTAGCTGAATGTGCCGAACTGCACGCTCGCCGATTGTCCAGGACTCTTGGTGCAAACTTGATTGTAACACCGTACTGGGGTTAGGGCGGCGGTAGCTCAGTTGGTAGAGCGTCGGAATCTTGATCGCAGGATTGTGGGTTCGAATCTCACAACCGACGGCATTACCGAGTCCACCCGCGGCCAATCGGCGTGATAGGTTGGCGATGCTATATTACCTAGCGGTTGAAGGCGTCGTAAAAGAACCCAAGGTTCTTAACACCGTACTGGCGCGGCACATGTTCAGCGCCCCAGTGACATTCGATGCATTATTTTGTATTGAAGCGAGAGCTGTGCTTACTGGATTTCACTCATTTTTGAATTTACACATTGCAACGCCCTCGCCTTCACCCTTAAACATACCTTTGGGACATGTGTATCAATTGGTAGTTGTATATGGAATTGATTTTACCAGCTCGATCAAACAAAGGAAAAGAGCACACATGACAGGATTATAAAGGGCTCACAATCACCTTTAAGTGACTGGTTCGCTTTTTCCTTCTTGGGTCCACTGGAGTGGATTTCCAGAGTCTCAAAGCTAAGTGCACACATGTTTTGGGAGTTCATGGTGGTATTATGTAGCATTGAGTCTTATACCACCCGAATAAGCGCTGTACATATAACCAATGCAGTTGAGGCGCCTCAAAACCCTAATAACTAACTCATTCCGCCTTGGATTTTTGTTTGCCAATGGTATTCTACTGCTATGCGTACGCGTGAGCGGCAAGGAGGAATTGCGAGATGGTTCGTGTTCCCTGGATGAATTACTTCCATGTGGCTTGCACATATTATTTTGCGACCGTCCCATGGTTTTATCATGCTGTAACTATTGCTTGTTTCCCGCGTCAGTTTCGTTACGCCAGTAGTCACACTGGGGCACGTTTCAGATACATTTTCAGCCAGATTTGGGATGTTGCATACCGTTTAGCTGCACATCTCATTGCAACATAAGCAATCTGATGTAAGGTTTTGTAATTGCAATCTGTATAAAGATTGTCTGCACCTCCATGACATTGCTGTGTGTTTACTGGAGTTTGGTGATCACGTGAAGTTGTCACATGAATATGTGTTCTCTTGGTAACACTGAGTAGCACCTATGACCTTCAGAGCACAGCGAAGTGGGCACTCATCATGCAATCATGGTTCTCAAAGATTAGTATGACTATCCCAAATATGCAACGAAAGTATCCCGGATGTTGATATGCAACGAAAGTATCCAGGATGTTGCCACCAGTTCCTGACAGATTGTTGTCTCTTGTGCGTTTGTGTATGACCAGCGTGTGGCATGTTATCTTTTTTAAATACAAATAAACTGCTAATTCTCCCAATTGCGTCCGTGTGCATGTATATTCACAATATATCGCAGCGGAGTTATCGAATGTCAACCGCATGCGACTGATACAGCCGTAATCAGAAATAACTAGCCAGTTTCCCTGAGCTACTGCCACAATGATGATAATCGGATGCCAGTGCGTGCGAAAACGCCAGTGAAAACGGCGCGGAGGGATAGCAGTAGTGCTTATATCGGAAGGAATATGTACTCGGACGTTGAGTGTGAAGCTGGTCGTGATGGTGCTTGGTATGGTGCAACTTCAATCACGGATCACGGGCAGCCGATCGCGCTATGCCACGTTTGTGTTCTAGGGGAATTGGGTGTAGATGTTTCTAGTTTCAAGAACCGCCCAGGTACCAAGCAGTATGGGGCGATAGCATTTGGTATCGGTATGCGGGAATAGGTGTGAACAACCAGAATTGGAGTAGAATTATGTACATGCAATGGCAAGCCGCGAAGTTTATGGATACACCGCTATTATCTATTTGGTATTTCTGACAATGCACGAAGTACAAACTGTGTATGGAGGCTACTTTTTACGTATAACTGCCACTGTATCGTGTCACCTCTACCGCAGGACAACTTTGGCAGCCGGGAACCAAGTGCGACATATGCGACCGTGTGTTCTACGCTTCGTCCACCTACCGCAACCATAAAGCCTTCCACCGCGGCGAGACCGCCTGTCACATCTGCAGCCGAATCTTCACCGAGAAGGGCAACCTGAAGGCGCACATACGGCGCGTGCACGGATTCGACATCCGCAAATGATTGGCGCGCCGTGGGCGTGAGGTGCCGTCCGGCCGCGCTCGGGTGTGCTGGTGACACCACCTGTCGAGATATTCTGGCGTCGTGCTTGCGAATCGTGACCATGTTGCTAGGATACCGCTAAGGTCTGTGTGATGTCTGGAATGGCCTGAAATAAAATATACTGTTTGTGTTGATTTCCAGTTCTTTGGATTTGATGCTCTGTTTTGTTCATGGTGTTGTTTTGTTCGTGATGTATATATTGGTGCAATTTGTCCCTCGGGTCAAGTATTGCCACCGAAGTACCTAAGGAAGCACCACACGGGTAATTCTTACTCGGTCGTCGCCCTTTGGAATTCATCCATTGCGGAGAAGCAAAATAAAAAATACAAGAACACAGCAAGGGAAGCGTGCCCCCTCTTTCTGTGCCATGCTCTTTTTGTCGGTGGCAAGGCAATCAGTAGAAAGCGAGTTCTCCAAGAAGTAGGAGCCTAGTCAATCTGTACTGATTCTGATACACAATACTGATAGGACAAAAGCCTCATCGGGGTGCTTCATCATTAAGCTGATTTTCTCTTTTTAAAGTACACAGTTGCAATATTTCGCACGCATGTCAAAGAAAACCTTGGTTTAGGGGTCGTGGTTCGTTGCGCGCTGTTTTGACCGGAGAGGTCTTGGTATCACAGCAAGGAGTGGGGGGTTCGTTACGCGTTGCAGTTTTTATTTCCCAGGAAACTGAATGTCGATTTGTTATATAAAATAGTTCCGAAACGATCGAGAGAATATTCCATTGATTCTGTGCCATAATATATTTAATTTATGTGCAATATATTATGATGTGGTCGTCGGATAATTAGGCTCAATCATGTTCGTTGGTTAGTTAGTTAATTCTTTAGGCTTCAGGGTGCATCGACTTCATTGGTCACATAGCGCCCATCTCAATTAAGCTCGTCAATTATGTCAATTATGCTCGTGATCCTGCGATATTACGTGCACCTAGACTGTTTCGGTTCGTGGCGATATGTTTTCAATCTTTCGACATAGTGCTCATTTTGTACCCACGTTTTGTATATATTTGTTTTCCCCTATTTCGAGTAATACAGGCGTATATCGACTTTGGGAATGCAGTTTCCCCAACTGTATGCTCTTGGGTGTGATCCAAGGAAGCTATTAAATATGGAACCATCAATATTTGACGTATTGGACCAAATTTGACCACGAAAAATTGACTTCGAGTCATATAATTGCGAGTGCTCTACAGCCTTAATTTATATATTTCAAGTTTTGCGTTCCTAGTTTAAACTGTTTGCAAATGGTTTTTTTTTGGGGGGGGGAGGGCGGGCGGGCGGGATGCACAACATCCAGTTCGCGTTGTGAGAGGCTCTCCGTGCCTGCTAAGGTAGGGGCGCGAACTAAGCGCCAGGGTGTAGTCTAGTAACGTGAGAGGCTCTCCTCCGTGCCTGCTAAAATAGGACCGCTAACTAAGCACCAGGCTGTAGTCTGGTTATGTGAGAGGCTCTCCTACGTGCCTGCTAAAATAGGGCCGCAAACTGAGCACCAGGTTGTAGTCTGGTTATGTGAGAGGCTCTCCTCCGTGCCTGCTCAGATAGGGCCGCGAACTAAACACCAGGGTGTAGACTGGTTATGCGATAAGCTCTCCTCCGTGCCTGCTAGAATAGGGCCGCGAACTAAGCACGAAGGTGTAGTCTGGTTATGTGAGATGCTCTCCTCCGTGCCTGCTAAGGGACGTGTTAGTCTACGAAGCGACATGCACTAAGTGTACAGCGTCAGCGATAAATAGCGGTCTGCCGTCCCACGCAGTTCTGGTGGTCATGAGAAACCACGTCTTCACGGCGCAATTCTAGTGTAGTGCTGGCAATCTAACAAGGCAGTTAGTGTATCCTGATGTTTAGGCTTGGGCTATTGGGTTCTGTCCGTGGGTCATGTCTATTTATTGGCTCTTTCCTCTGCCCACTGTTTAGTCAACTATAGTGAATCGTATGCTGTACAGCGCGTAATTCATTTTGTTGGTGTTCCAGGACGATCCAATTGGTACCCGGGGAAGAATTGTGAAATATGCTATCGCCAGTTCTTTGCATATTCGTCGTACCGAAACCACCTGGCACTGCACCGTGGCGAGACCAAGTGTGTCATCTGTAGCCGGGTCTTCACAGAGAAGGGCAATCTGAAGGCGCACATACGGCGCGTGCACGGCATTGACCTGAACAAATAGCGGCACTGGCGGCGGCTGAAGCGGAACCGCTCTGGTTGTGCGCCGGCGACCACCACGCCACCATTGGCCAAATGAGTAACAGTATGGGCGCCATGTGACCATCGGAATCGATGCACCCCTAAGCCCAAATAACCAACCAAATGAGTAACAGAAGTTTTGGTTTGGATGACAGGACTGCTTAAAAGCTGGGAATGCGTGCTTCAGGCAGCTGTTACACTGCAGTGCAGCAAGCGCTTTTTTGTCCGTGATGTGTATTGTCTTATCTCAGTAGTCCTGGAAATAAAGGGAGGAACCACAGTCGCCTTTTTTCTTTCATGTGAATGAGCTGTTTGTTTTGAACTCAGTAACCCGTTTAAAACAGCTAAATTGGACGTAAATGCATGAAGACATAGAATGCTTCAACGTCAATGCAAATTGCTATTATGTTCTGAGGAACCAAGTAGACTTCAAGTGCTTATTGGAATATCGGAAACGTTCGGCCACGCCTAATTGGCTTATTTCTGGGAAATGGTACGATACAAATGCAATTTTCCGTGACTGCCTTATGGCCGATGCAGTGATGCTCAAATGTACTCAAACTCAACTGGGGGAAGTTCCCAACTCACTCGCGTGCAGCTCCCACCGTCCTCGCGTGCACCCACGGACAATATGGCACTGTGACACATTCCACAAGTGGGGGACGAGTGGTCTAGGGGTAAGATGCTCGTCTCACAATCGAAAGGTTGTGGGTTCGAGTCTCACCTGTCGCTACTCTTCGCCCGCGACCAATCGACGTGAGATGGCGACGCGTCGTATGACGTGAGATGACGACGCCAATCATCATCGACGTGATTGGCGACGCTACATGACTCAACGGTCGACATGTCGTAAAACCAATAACCAACCAACATTCCACAAGTGGACCCGACCGGCAAGTTTCGTACCTTGTTCACCGTTCCGCAAAGGTCAGCCGTCGTACTGTATCACTTCAATGGTTATTCTATATATGGCGCGTTGGCTACGGTTGTTCTGTATTGAGACACCAAGTAGCAAAATACCAAGACAGTTACGCGCTTCTAAGCACCGGACTATCACCACTGGCGAGTTATGCTGTCGGACCATCACCGGCGAGTTGTGCTCTCGGACCATCACACTTCCAAATTAAGTGTCGTGAAATCACCTCACTGAGCCGTGGCGTCCTTTCCGGCAACATTGGAAGGCATGCCGCCTAGTGTAACATTTTATTTTTCCTAATCCGATAGTGTGCAGGGAATTTTGGACACATATTTGGGATGTGCTCGCATTAGTCCGCATTTTAACGCTCACAGCGCGGTAATGAGTGCACCTGGAACGTATCCGGTCACACCTTTGGGACCTGACGTCGTCATACCGATCTAAAACCTGGAAGACTTAGACATTTTGTGATTGTATTTGTTCCATTTTTTTTCCTATGTCGATCAGTTAAAAATTATGCATATCAAATCTTCGTGCAGTACAGTTCTCAGCTTGGCGTGATTACCTGACCCGATGCCAGTTTTTGTGATGTATTTTCCGGTCATCATTTGTATATAGTCCATCTTCAACTCTGAAGTTTGTTGCACTTAGTTCATGGTCAAGGTTTTGATGTATGCCTCGGTATGTAGGGGTATTCCTCGATGATCGTTCAAGAAAAGCGTACACACATCGGGGATGACACACTGTCGTCTGCTACCGGACAAAGTTTTGCGTCGTGGTAACTCTGCAAACCATTCCAAACTGCATTTCCAGTTAGAGTTGCCATGCGCGCACGCATTTCGGCCTTCTGTGGGTCAGACGTGATGACCTCGACCTCTGCCCGATTAGAGGTGAGGCTCGTTCTATGGCTGCTGCTGGGTTCTGGCAGCACCAATTGGGACCAGCAGCGTAAGGGGCCTCTCATTTCTGTGTGGCGCCATAACCTACGCTGCTGCACGACCACTGGATAAAACACTGCATCGCCCTTGACCTCCAACGTACACGTCGTTGATTAGTACGTTAACAAGCTGTGTTGATTTGACACTTCATTTTGCATAGCCACGACAGAAAATGTTTGGCATAACTCTGGAATATTTTGATCTTATTGAGAAGCTTCCTCTTTCGTGAGCGACAGGTGTGCACATATTTCAGTCGGTTTTCTTGCAATTAGGATAACTAAAAATTAAATCAAGCTCGGTTACTGCCACTGTACGCTACGTACTGCTTGTGTCCACAACGTGAAATAATGGGAACGTTAATTAGAATACTGATAGTGATGAGTTAAGAAAAATGGTATGACCTCTACACTGAAACAAGTAATAATTGGGCAGGCATGTTATTGAACGATCTGATACTCCAGTACTTTTTGTATGCATTTTAAAATAAACTCGCACGCATCGTCGTATTAACGGCTGGATACAAATTGTTCGTGAAGCGTTGTGTTTCAATTTCTTGTGTTTTTCTTCCTCGCACGACATTTTTTTGCGTCGCAACTTGTGCGTACGCTATGGCAAAGCTCCATTTCAGTGCAAATCTTGGTAGGAGATTTTCCAAGACTATGAAACGTAGTCCCCTCACACCTGCATGCATCAAGCATCACTTGGTCATTCTGACACCTGTATACACCAAGGAGATGATGTGTTATTCCATTTGTTAAACTTTAGTTCATTTTTTTTTTGATCGTAGATATTCTTTTTGGGTAATTCGATCTTGTTTTGCTCTGCATGTCTATTTCTTCAAGGACGTAATACGGTATTTACTATCAGGTGCGTGCATATGCTAGACGGAGGGGAAGCAGAGCCGTGCTTTGTGAGACCAGCAGGAGCGTCCATCGTACGTCGGTAGACTACAGATCAGTGGGCTGTTTCACAGGTCGTCGCCACATCGGCTCCTGGTTCTCCGGCATGCCATGTGAAATATGCGGTCGTCCATTTTCGGCGTATTCCACGTATCGAAGCCACCTGGAGATGCACCGCGGCGAGACCAAGTGTCCTGTCTGCCAGAGGGTGTTGGCCTCCAAGGGTCACCTCAGGTCACACGTGTTGAGTGTTCACGGCGGAAATATCAGCAGCATGTAAGGTGTACGCTTGATGGTGCAAGGGATGGTACCAGGTTTTTGTGTTCTATGTCGGAAATATATCAGCAGGTCCTGCAATGCCGCTGTCAAACACGAAATTTGGAATTCGATACCTGAGTTAGTTGTAGGTATTTCTTGTTTTCTCCCGAATGGATGTGGATGTGTGTTCCTAATGCCATCTCTTTGCAACCCATTCCCGTGTAACTTTCTCCAACATGGACATTTTCTGGGAGAATGAGAGCAGCATAGATCTTGCAATGTTTCCGGAATGTTTGATGGCTTTCCAATACATTGAAAGAAGTTCACGTTTAATAAAAACATATTTTTGTCACCTTTTTCGCCTCTGAACAAGGAAGAAATTTGTAGAATTTCTAGCGTGAAGTTTCAAAATTATCGTTTCTCGCATGTCATACAACTTAGTCTCCTTTTAATAGAAGTTTCAGTGATTGACTTCCATCTACCCCACGTCATACCGTCACGTCATATCATGCCATCACCCCATGTCATACCGTCATGCCATCACCCCACGACACCCGTTACCCCACATCACGTCCACACCGTCACGTCGCGTCCACACCGTCACCCCACATCATGCCGTCACTCCACATCATACCGTCGCCCCCGTTACGTCCACACCGTCACCCCACATCATGCCGTCACTCCACATCATACCGTCGCCCCCGTTACGTCCACACCGTCACGTCGCGTCCACACCGTCACCCCACATCATGCCGTCACTCCACACCATACCGTCGCCCCCGTTACGTCCACACCGTCACGTCACGCCGTGCGGTCAAGCGATTGGTGGTGCGTGCTCAACGCTTCGTTATATTTGAGAATCGTGGCAAATAGCGCTGGTGCGTTCACTTGTATCGATCGTCAACTTGAGAGTGTAGCGCAGAATAGGCTTAGAACACTTGACAGGGTCGCAGAAGGAAACCCCATGATGCATATCGCGTTTATCGCTGCAAGACCAAATTTCGATAGTGTCGTTGAAGCCGTCGAGGAAGGCATGGCGGTCTGTGATAAATAGTTAGCTGCTGATCGAGCTACTTAGTTATAATTGATGGCTTTCTTTGTTGTTGGGAATATTCCAACGATTGTCACGAATGTGGTGTACCCAACGCACAACCGGCGAGATTGCCGGATCCACCCGCGACCAATTGGCTCGAGGGGCTGGCGACGTCATGCGACCTAACGGTTGAATGCGTCGTAAAAGCACGCACGGGGTGTGAGAAACGCACAACTGGCTTTGCGGTGTTCGTACGGCGATGCGTTGTTGAAAATAAATGCTGCTTGCTTTATCTGTTCATTTGTGTTGGCGGTACTTGAACAAACATCAGTGACGTTGGAAGAGCGAGGGTAACAGGCGGGTGACGAGTGGTCTAAGGGTAAGATGCTCGTCTCACAATCGAAAGGTTGTGGGTTCGAGTCTCACCCGTCGCTACTCTTCGCCCGCGACCAATCGGCGTGAGAGATTGGCGACGCTATATGACTCAACGGTCGACGTGTCGTAAAACCAATAACCAAGGTAACAGGCGGGTTATTGGTCTCTGGTAGAGCAACAGTGGGAGACAGAGGGTGGTTGTTCCCATCCCCCAACAATACTGCTGTGTCGTCTCATCCCTTCCCTCTTGAAAATTGTCCAGCGCGAGCACATGAGCACAACACATGGATCTTGGTTCACCCATTCACTCTGGGAGACCATCCTGACTGCGCTCCTGTGTGGCTCCCGTACTGCTGAAACAATCAGGCATCGTTCTAATGTCGACACAGTTCGTGGGCCGACCGCAGCTGCCTTCTCGATTATTTCGCGGATAAAAATACCGAATCACGTATGTAAGTGACATGCGACTCGTCTCGTCATGCTGTTTGGTCAGTACAGCCAGAGCTCCTTCGGTTGTTTTTTGTTCAGGGAAGACGTGATTAAAGTTGTCAGGAGTCATTAAAGTTGTCAAATATAAACTGTATGTCTAGTTGTCAGTGAAGAGGGCGTGGCTTGGTGTTATGCTAAAACCAATTACCCTGTGTCAAATGGTCCATGAGTTTGTCCAAACCAAGGACGATACTTTTCAACAGCTGCATTTTAAAGCTGTGATATAGCCAGACACATGATGTTATTGCATTCGCCGAGCCGCGCTCTCTTCCACGGCGAGTCTGGGTGAATTGTGAATGGTAGATGGCAAAATGACCACATCAGTCGACGCCCCTGAAGCCCAAATAACTAACTAACTAACTGAATGGTGAATGGTGACTTATGAGTTGATAGAAAGATCGCGAGTACGTATTATTTGTTAACTAGTTGTTGTCTCCCGAAAGTTTTTCGCCAGTCTTACCATCCAAGGGGCGGCTGCTACTACTCGCTATTTCTCTCCCAATCGTGATATAATCACAAGATAAATACAATGGCATTCCATTTCCATGCCTTCTGTAAGTCAATCTCTCCAGGACAACGTTTCTAAATATGAGGTACTAGCACCTACCCAGGGGTGCTGAAGTCGGTGTTAGGGGTGCTGGAAATCTGCTTCTGTCATGTCCGGTACGATACGATAAGTTCATTAACCAAATACGTGGTATTGCACCGTTAGATAGCCGGTACACACCAAGCGTCGCATCGGTGTTCCAAGTAGCGATTCGAAGCATTACTTGGATACGCTTTTACAAGGCTGTACTTTTTACGCCTTTCAGGGTCAACACTTATATTGGCAGATGTTTGGGCCTAAACATCAAACATTCACCTGCTGTGATGCAAAATATTGGTTAACTATGTATTGTACACGTATTCTGATTTGCTTTCCAATATAGTGTAGTAACTGCTAGAAGTTATCTGTGTAACCAGATGGGAGGGGTGGGGGGTGCTAGGCCGGACAGATCTGGCCCTGGTATTGGCAAATTCCGCGGTGTTGTGTACAGAATCTGTGGACGTGTAATCTCGAACTAAACAACGGAGTGGGACTCAGGCTGGTATAATTATCTCGCCGTGTCTTTTGACATCGTGGCGTGCATCGGTGGCGAAACCATCATGTTTCACGCTGCCTAGCGCGATACGCAAGGAATATTAAGACCTAGTCTGTTATCGCATTAAACAAGGAAGGCCGAACAATCCGAAGGATGAACGTGTTTAACTTAACCCTATTTCTTGTCCGGTTGGGGGGGGGGGGAGTGTTCCTCTCCTTGAGGTCTTTCCTGCCGACGCTGAACCCCTATAACGATTTCCATGAAACCTGGTGACTTCATAGACAACCTGTCTGCACATTGTGCATACATTTGGAATGCATTTTTTAATCAGGGTCTGCTGCAGAGCTGTGTTTTGGGACGAATATTACGGACGTCTCTCCGTTGTTATTCACCATGTTTCGTCCGCTTATTCGACGGTTGGTGGAGAACCTGTTGCCATATAACTTTACACATTGCATTATTCTACTGTACTCATAATTATATGCATAATTTAAGATGGCAATCAGGGGCGATTCCGGAGTGATGAAAAGGGAGATTTATAAGTGCTGGGGAATTGACTGGGAAATATGTATGCTAGTTGTCACCAAGCTGCTTACATATGTTACCTACAGCGGTGAAATATTAAAATCGTGCAACTCTATTGTAAGTGGAAGGCACAACGGTGGTTCCGGCGCGGAGTAAAGGGAGGTATATTTCAATTGTTGCAGAATTGAATGAAGTGCATCTGAATCGTTGTATGTGCCCTGCACATTCATATTTGGTTTGCTATTGAGCTATATTGATATAACTAGGAAAGAATATCACTTGCAAATAATAAGTTTGAGGGGACGAGTAGTCTAGGGGTAAGTTGCCCGTCTCACAATCTAAAGATTGTGGGTTCGAGCCTCACCTACCTGTCGCTACTCTTCGCTCGCGACCAATCGGCCGTGAGAGATTGGCGACGCTACATTACTCAACGGTCGACCTGTCGTAAAAACCAATAGCCAACCAAAAATAAGTTTGAATTTCACCGGGATAAATATAGTCTCTGAAGATTAAGTCAAGCCGTATAATTTCCTGGAGTGCAGTTTTGGATGGAACATGTTCTCAGGTCAATCGAAGTTTATGACCTTTGATCTTGAGGTCATCGGTGAGACGTTGTCACGGCTGTACTTGTAGTTTTTAATCCTGGATGTGTAGAAAATATATCGGGCTATTGAAGTCTTCATAGATACTTTTTTAAGCATTACAAGTTGTTGTTTTTTTTGTACTTGTAAACCGTATAGGGTGTGCTTCTAATTATGGTTAACACTTCGGGATCAACAGGAGAATCCAAGAATGTGATATCGTTTACTTCCATAGCTCCATACGGTACTATTTCTGAAATGAAAGCCCAGGTCTAAGAACCCTGAGGTCGGGCCTTTTTCGTCAAATGGTGTTCGGATTGCATCTTGCTTCCCATCGCGAAGAAGCACCATTCAGCCTTGCTGCGGGGAACAAGGAAATACTAATTTTACGGAGTTGATAATGTTCCAGATGACGAGAATCCAGAACGCGGCTCGTTTTCCCTGCTCCGTCGGTTTGAGAAAATCTAACACATGAAATTTGAACAATCTGGACACATTAACTGCAGAAAAATAGAGCAAGAAATACGATTTCTTAATCACACCCGAAATGGTGACATTAATTTCACTGGGACGTGCATTGAACACGGTGAGCGCCCGCTGGCAAATGCCCATTCTGGGCTCGGCAAGGAGCCAAACTACATCCTGCAGCATGTATTTTCTCCCTGGTTGCGAGCAAGGACATCACAGCTCAGGTGAAGGAAAAATATCTGACTCCGGTGAGCTGACGCATTGCAGTCAAAATGAGTGCGAGTGAGACCGCCAGACCATCTGATCTGCTTGAAGCCATCGATAGATTCTCGTGGTTTAATGCCGCACTGACAGCGAGGTAATGTGACACCCATGCCATCCTAACATCTCGCTGGTGTCAGACACTTGTTCAAGTTCTCGTCATCTGTGTATCAAGTGTTTTCTGTTGGTTTGTTTCGTTTTGCTAGATTCGTTACCACTGGCCGAATAGCAGTAATGGACGCGGGTGGTCACGGTATGGTATTGCTTGATCTCGCCGCTCCGCATATCAATGGTAGCAACCCCAGACAATTACTACACAGGAAGCCACGGAGCGGTAATTGAGCAGTATTTGAGAAAACCACCGATTTAGGTAATGCCCGACATGAGACAGGCGCCCGACATCAGGCCATGCACCGGTTTAGGCCATGTGTCGATTCAGGTTATGCCCGACACCAGGCACGCAATTCACACTGCGTGCGTGCGCTAACGTGTGCCGCGTTTGCAGTGGGCTCCTGGTATCCGGGCAAGCAGTGCGAGGTGTGCAATCGTCCGTTCTCGGCCTACTCCACGTACAGAAACCATCTGGCCATGCACCGCGGCGAGACCAAGTGTCCCATTTGCGGCCGAGTATTCACGGAAAAGGGCAGCCTGAAAGTGCATGTTCGCAACGTTCACGGAATTGATATCGCCAAGTGATCGGCACCGTCTCTCGGCAGCTTCGGTTCGGTGAATTCGCGATTGGATTACGCCGTGCTTTTAACAGAAGTCATCCACATTGTTTCTAATTCACCCGCTGAACACGGGGGGGGGGGGGCAGTCATTCCGTTTCGCCTTTACTACAGGATGCTACCGAATTAACGTTCTTCCACGCAAAGCATTGAATATGTAGGTGATTTGTGTGAGCTTATTTATCTTGTATAGATGCTCTGGTGCCACCGTGTGCGCTGCACCATTCACCGGCCACGCTTGATGCCTGTCATGTCTGGTCCAGACGTGACACTAGAACTACTGAAAGGTACTGGAGCCGAATTGCTGCTGATGGGTGACTGACTTCTGTTGCCCGGTCACATGATACGTGCAAACGTCATGGCATCCTCCACACGATGTTTAAACATTTTGGGCACCGCTCGTTCTCCGCTAACGGGGGCTCAAGCGTGTTGTGTAATGGTTTTTGTGACGAGAGGCTCCTGCTTTAGCACAGTCTTGCAACTTTGCCCTACCTTGTAGTGAATGACTTTCTTAAGTTGTAAGGTTCTTGGTTTATTTCTGCGGTCAATGGGTTTCTTAGTGTTCATGGAGGGTTTCTTTCACTTTCACTCCCCTTAGCCATTTAATTGTGTATTTCGTCCTCTAACTCGTCGAGTTGTGCGAGTGTACCAGAGCAATGGCCAGTGGCTATGTCGTATCTTCTGAGATATCGTGACGTCTTGCTACTTCTACCGCACATATTGTGTTCGACTGAAACTTTCCTTCAAGCCGCCTCTCCACCTCATACATACATATACATACATACATACATAAACACACACACATACACATACATACTCACTTTTCACGCCTTTAATATCGCTGGGAATTGCGTAACGAAGCGCTGCCATGGCGAAAATATCATGCGTTAACAATGCCCATCTGAGAAATCCGGTAATTACTGGTAACCACTTTACTTTCGAGACATTTTTCCTTTTGTTTTCAGTTGTGGCGGAAATGGTGTTTTGACGAGCGCATTAGCTTGGTAACGCGCTGCATGCCATGCTGTGTGAACGGCACGCCTTCCTGTTCCACCTTCGGCGCTCAGCGTCGTGTATTGCGCGTACGATTGAGCTCTCCGAACCAAAAGGCTAAGGGAGTGGTTCGAATATGCAAAAGACGCAAACTAAAATTTTAGTGGACTGATCTTTCAGTGGATCATAATGTGCCACTTTTGACTTGTTTTTCTATGATGTTTGTGCTCAGGGTGAAAAAGTTTGTGGAACGGAGTGCCTGCCATTGAAGAACACCCTTCGATTAATTGGCTGCTGCGTGAAGAACATTATGTGTTATATCTGTTGCTACATGAAGACTTCATAACTTGTATTTGCTCTTCCATTGTAGACATTGTACTGGGTGCACCCACCCAATGTTATGGATCCTATTTTATAGCTTCAGGCAATGCAGCGGCACCATGATGATTCTTACAGAATGGTCATTAAGTCAAAAGTACTTCGTAGCACGAGCATGCAAATGTGAAAAAGCGAAGTTGTTGGGGATAACTTACGGAGACTTCCAGTGACCTTCCTTATTCTCAGGCGGTGCATTTTTGGCGCTCGAGTAATGTACGTCATGTTTTAATCTTTAACGTTATTTCACACTAAACACGAACCATGAGCATTAGAGGCATTGAAGAGCATTGTATGACATTAATAGATTGTATCCAACGCACGCTGGTTTGTTGCCATGTGTACTCTCCTCCTTCGTGGGGATGTATCGCGTTAACTACTCGTGAATGATGTTGAATAAATTGTGTTGCTTCGTGTCCTAGTGTGGTTTGTGTTGAACGTGTCGTGGTGAACCATTGCATTTTGTCATTAATAGCCACCCAATGGATGCTAAGCGCCGTTTTAGCAATGCAGGGTAAATATTCCAAAGGGCTAAAAGTGAAATTGCGAAATAGTGTGTTTTGTCGGAGGTTGTAGAATTGGTAAAACCACGAACATTTGTGGACCAAAAGGTAAATTTGTACACTTGGTTGCCGTGCTTAAGTTCCTTTTCTGGTTCTTGCCATATCTAGAAGCAATCTTGCGTTGATTTTCAGGACATACACCCGAGCTATGGTCGCGTCTACTGGAAGCAGTCGTAATTTAACGGTGGCTATTCACCCCAGTGATTGCCGTTGAATCCCCTGACATATTGATAGATGTGTTGACAAACAATAGGTGGCCACGAAGGCACGGCGAGAGACAGACAGACAGACAGACAGACAGACAGACAGACAGACAGACAGACAGACAGACAGACAGACAGACAGACAGACAGACAGACAGACAGACAGACAGACAGACAGACAGACAGACATACAGACAGACAGACAGACAGACAGACAGACAGACAGACAGACAGACAGACAGACAGACAGACAGACAGACAGACAGACAGACAGACAGACAGACAGACAGACAGACAGACAGACAGACAGACAGACATACAGACAGACAGGCAGACCGACCGACCGAATGAATGAATGAATGAATAAATGAATGCACGTGTGAGTGAGTGAGGAGAGAAAGAGGCATCAGCAGGATTTAGTCATCAACTCAGTAATGTTGCACATATTTTTAAGTGTGCAACAATGTACTATGGAATTATATGAAGCGTAAAAGGTTTTATTTTGTTTTGTCGACCACCTTGCTCGCACTGCAAGACATTGCACGACTTAATCGCAAGAATGCATTCTGTCGGACGTTGACTCATCTTCAATTATATAGGCAGGGCTGGGGATCTCTCACGAAGCCAGGGCGGTTCAAGTCCTTATTTTCAAGATATATTTTCAGATTGAATATAAAAATGACAAATCAGCATTAGCAGGGTCACGAACCGGGGGGGAGGGGGTCCAGATCCCCGTCCCACTATGGATCTCCAGCTGTATATAGGAGTTGAAATCCAATGTTCCCCAAGCACGTCACTCGAATCTAACCAGCGGAGGTAATCTGGTGCGGTTTTGCGGGAGCAAGGGCTATGTTGCATTATTGAACCCGTTAGGTGAAGCTACGTCCCGAAGCCATATTCAAGTTCATGCCAATCGTCGATTTCGATAGTTTAGCCGCAAGAGACCATAATGATCGATGCGGTGACCAGATCTATTTATTGTCTGGTCAGTCTTGGCCTACGGAGTTCCATCGAACTACAATGCTTGCCTTGCGGCAGGCGTGAAATGCGTTGGAAAAAGCATACTGCCAGCAGAATCAACGCTGGCCGACATGAACCATTTTGAGTAATTTTATCAATAATAGCCTGGGCGCAAAATGACGTCAGTAGTCGATGCGCCCTAAAACCAAAATAACTAACTATCAATAATAGCCGTGCCACAAATAATAAATAAAGTGCAGCCAGCATTGTAATCCTTCTTGTCTACGTGCCAAGAACATGTAGATGATCTTACAGATACGATATTTTCATCGTAGCATGTCAGAGCTGGGTAGTATATCCTTCCTGAGCTAACCAAATGGCCGATCGCATTCCTCCCTTTCCCACTTCCTTCTCTTCTCCATCCACCTCTTCGCCCTCTTCTGCCCTGCTTTTCTTTGCCCTTCGCCCTGGCCTTGGGCTAAATTATGATTTCGCCATTGATTCCAACCGGTCCATGGCATCCGTTATTTTCTGTAGGAAGATCGCTCACTGGTGTCCAGGCAGTTTGATATGGACTTTCTCCCCTGGTGTCACCTCTCTGCTGAATGGGTTTGTAAGTTCACTACTGGTTTCGGGATATTACTGGTATCACTCTCCTCCAGTGATAAATTATTCGTGAAATAGGGTGGAATATACCACTTTCTGAACACTCAATCGACATCCATCTCCAAGAAGCATTGACATCCTGCTCCTTGATGCATGCTGTGAAGTCTGTGTCTCCTTTCTAACAGTATCTCCTTTACAAGTAGCATGTGCATGCTCTTGACAAGGAATGGTGATACTCGAACATGTTGCAATGCAACTTCAGGTAAAGGGATTACCTATAATGTGATATGGCATACAATAGCAGTTTATAGTACGGTTATTATTCTCCCTATCCCGAATATAGCTCTTCTTAAATTATGAATCTCAAAACAAATGCTAAAGGTACAGTAATAAGTACCTACACCACTGGCTCAAATTTGAGTCTGAAAGACATCAAAAGCATGTTAAATGACACTAATTCCATGGAAAATTTCGACACCTGTCGCTACTCTTCGCCCGCGGCCAATCGGCGTGAGAGATTGGCGACGCTACATGACTCAACGGTCGACGTGTCGCAAAACCAAAAAAAAACACAAAAACCATGGAAAATTTCGACATCCTAATGTGCTCGTTTCGACATCTCAATATAACGAAAAACAATTATTTTAACCCTGCTCTCCTCCCACGGTGGGTTGTACGTCCGCCACTGGTTTCAGGCTATTCTTGGTGTTGCCCCTCTCCCTGGCATGAGTGTAGGCGTATCAATATTATTGGGAGGGCATAATATATGAAGGCAGTTGGCGGGCCCGAGTTTAT
The DNA here is from genome assembly GCA_034440615.1 of Ashinkailepas kermadecensis. Taxonomy (NCBI): domain Eukaryota; kingdom Metazoa; phylum Arthropoda; class Thecostraca; family Neolepadidae; genus Ashinkailepas; species Ashinkailepas kermadecensis. Next base: position 122,176 of record JAOTOM010004948.1, read on the forward strand.
TTAGGGATACCACACGAGGCCCCATGATAAAGGTTTAATTTATTGGGAGGCACAGCCGACATTTCGTTGGGGGGGGGGCAGTTGCCCTCCCAAAGACATACAAAGCTACATCCCTGATCCCTGAATGGGTTGTAAATTCGCCCCTGGTTCCGGGCTGTTACTGGTATCACTACCCTCCCTGGATGGGTTGTAAGTTCGCCACTAGTTCCGGGTTGTTACTGGAATCACTACTCTCCTTGGAGGCTATATGACCTATGCAGTCGGTGCGCCCTAAAGCCCCAACTCTCCTTGGAGGGTTTGTATCTTCGCTTCTGATTCCAGGCTGTTCCCGGTATTATCCCCCCCCATTGGATTGTAAGTGCCCCACTTGTCCCAGGCCGTTCCTGGTATTACCCCACCCCGCCATTGAATGGGTTGTGAGTTCACCACTGATTCCAGGCTGTTCCTGGTATCCCGGCAAGCGATGTGACCAGTGCGGTCGTCCGTTCTCGGCGTACTCGTCGTACCGAAACCACCTGGCGGTACACCGCGGCGAGACCAAGTGTCCCATCTGCCAGAAAGTGTTCAGTCAGAAGGGATGCATGGTGAAGCACGTGCGCTTCGTACACAACGTATCGGATGCGCCGAACTTTCCGTAACGGCGAATACAAACTCCCTCGGCCACCTCCAGGCAGGTCGGCGAGAGCCAAAATGTAGCAGCACTGCCTGCCGAGCCGCATGTGCTGGGCGTTCGCGTACTGTAATGAGTGCAGGCATCGCGGTAGCTCAGTCGGTAGGGCGTTGGACTCCATCGTAAGTTCGTGGCTTCGGATCCCACAATCGGCGGAGTTGCGGGATCCACACGCGACCAATCGACGTGAGAGGTTGGCACTGCAGTTAAATGTGTCGTGAAGCAACCCGGGATTCTTCTGATGAGTGGATTTTGAAACTGATGTCTCCTTGAAGGTTGTCTTCGGTGCTAGTGTACGAGGCCATTTCATGTATGAGTCGTGCATTTGAAGGGTACGCTCACATCGATTCAGCCGCTTTCCGTTAGCTTCATACATTTCTAGGATTTATGTTCCGTTAACTGGCCGAGTGCCTTCATACTTATGGCGTGGTATCGAAGAAGCAACATCCCGTATGACGTCATGATGATGGATGCTTTTCAATAAAGTGACAACGCGTCTGCTTTTTCATTAATTTCGCGAGGTATGTTAGCTTACTAACCTAGGGTTTTGCAACAATCAGTTTATGGGTCAACACTTAGCAAGGGCCTTTGCATGCATGACGAGATCTGGTTCTAAATGATCTAGTTTTGCTGTCATATTTGACATGTACCGGCCCCGAAGCGTCGTACTGTGAAGTACCTCTGTTTAGGATAACCTATTCATTTTTTATGATCATTGTAGTCGGCAAAAATGTATCCTGTGCGTTTTCACCTATTGCAGTGCGCTACTGGTCAATTATTTGTGAAACAGAGTGAAATACCACCGCTTGAACACTGAATCGACATCCTCCCCAAATTAGTTAGACTCGGTAATGAAGTCCATGAATACGGCGTACATCGGCATCGGTGCCGCTCCAAAGCTCAATAATTTCGAGGACGTCAATAGCACCATACATTAAACGGCATGCTGGCTTTAAACTCGTGTTGTTTCTCTCGGTACGCCACTTCCAGCCTGGTTCGTAACGCATTGACAGCACCTACACAGTCGGTCTTGCATTTCGCGTAAATTACAGTGTGTGTGCGCGACGTTGTGATTTACATAGCATGCAAAGCGTTCTTTAGCAGCCCATTGATTCGCCATGTATGCCCGCGTTTCAGGTGGACAGTGGTACTGCGGCATGCCGTGCGAAATCTGCGGTCGTCCATTCATGGCGTATTCGTCGTACAGGAACCACCTCAGTCTGCACCGCGGCGAAACGACGTGTCCCGTCTGCGGCAAAGTGTTCAGTCAAAAAGACAGTGTCGTGAGGCACATGCGCAACGCCCACAGGGAGGATTTTTTAGGAGCCAGATAGGCATTTACGTGCACCAGTAAATGGTGCCGCGATGAACGGTTCTTGTGATACGGTCGCTCGGTAGTGGTGATTGTTGACGGATTGTTATAGCTTGCAATGGTGGGATTCATATTGGGGATCACGTAGCGACGACGGTGGACAGGTAGACTGAGTTATGAAGGAATACTGGAACCGTGTTTGTAATGCAAAGTTTGATCATGTCCTAGCGGAAAACATTGTCAATAAATGAGTGTATTCGTGGCACAACCGCATGCTCTCGCCTTGGCGCATACAAGAAACCAAATTGGGTTTTAATCCGCTTGGCGTTTTGTCATGGCGTGTGGCGACGACTCGGATGCTGTTCGATCGGGGCGACTTTTTTTTATTACCTCGCCGAAGTATCGTTTTCAGTAATATATGCACCACGCTGAAAATGTTGAATTATGCCATGATGTATTTTATGTACCGTTCGTTACCTTGACTTATTCTGCAAGCTTAACTAGCTACCACGTACGATATATCGACGTGTAAATAACTTAAATTATTATGGGTGCTACATGACCAATGAAGTCGATGCGCCCTAGAGCCCTAATAACTAATTAACTAACTGTCATGGCGTATGATTTTCCTGATAGTTGAAACCGAGTCAGCGAGCGAGCGATTGCAAGCTTACAAACGAGACAAGAACAGAAACAAACAGCAGTATTTATTCCGATTAGTAACGGATTATTAAGCAAGGACTCTTGGCAAACCTCTGAGCAAGTTCAGCATCACGCAAGTTGCATGGCATGATTTTTTTCCTGAGGTAGTGAGACCATCTATTATGCAACCAACCCTAGTAGAGATGATGGCTCAATGAGTATGTATTCCATTCGTGACAATCTAGAAAACACGAAGATCTGAACATCAATAAGAAATCACCTTTGCTTCCATGCAGGCCGTAGCTTGTGACAGAGCTCATTGGTACCTTACGTACGACCCCATATTCGTTTTCCACAAATGCAAACTATGTTCAGTTGGTTGCTTGTGGGCGCGAATGATCAATTCTGGTCGAAGCGCCCTAAAGCCCAAATAACTAACTAACTAACAGTTGGTTGCTTGAAAGGTAGTGAACCTGTCTTGTTGTTAACGTAGGAAGTTCTGAAGATAGTTTGGATGTCATTTACAAACCCCTTGGAATTGCACGCATTCACGGATGAAAAATTATTGTAGCTAACGTTTTTATATTGGTATTATAAGTTTTATCTTCCTTTGATTCGTGCAGATTGATAGCTGAATTGTCATCGGGATTTAGGACGCATCAGCTGCATAAGTTATGGAGGTAATTTTTTTCGGGGACGTTTCTTATGCCAATCTGATTCATTGGAATTAAAATTAGCGCCCAAATTCGATGCTCCATACACGGACGTTTTGTTTCGTCAGCCATGTCATAGTGCAGCGATGCGATTCTATATGTTATGCTGCGTCTCTGGGTCGAGAGCGGCAAGGGCCCGCTTGAAACTAGAAATGTGCTCCGGAAAAGGGATGCAGCCGACCGCAGACTCATTTGTTATTAGGATTTGCTGCCGTCTGAAAACAGTCACTGAGCGTTATATCATTTTTCATTAGTGCAATTCGATTTATTGCCAATTTCACCTTACATTTCTCAGAGTAAACGGCTTGTTTTTTTTTTCATGTCAGGTTATGAGCTAGGTCAGGATGGTTCAGTCATATTAGCTTAAAGTGGGTTATTCCTGACTGAATTAGGTTTGTTTAAGCATATGGTGATCCTTCTAAGAAACGACGACCATGGCGTTGTGGGAGTTTCATGGTTTTCGGGTAGTCTCGAAGTGCACACAACTGAAATATTGTGTTTTGTTTGTCAGGACGCCTTTTGAGCGCTTAGACGGCCTCTGGCTATTCTCCGTGTTGAGCCGTAATGTGACCTCTTGTACGGTACTGTTCATGGTCCGAGCAACGTTGCCTGCTGTGGGCAACGAAAACCTGATGATTTTGTTGAAGGAGGGAGATTGGCCGCTTTGGAATTGTTATATCGGTTATTATACTGCTCTGTTGCTTTGGTTAACCAACACCTGACACTTTATATGGCACCGAAGTCGGGGCTGGCGGGGCTGGACAATAGATAACACACGACTCCATGGCCTGGTGGCGGTCTAGTATGCAGAGCTCGTCTGTCCACGGTGACAGGCAACAGAGTTACTTGTCTCGTCTCCACTTGGGTGGCTGGAAGTAGTCTGATATGCGGTGAAGCACAGTCAGCATAGCCACCACGTGTCAGAGTCGGCAGAGTAGGAGCGCAAATCCATCTCCCGGTCAGCTTTCCTCATCAGCTGGAAGCTGGCGGGACGAGTCTCGCACCGTACGCGGACGGTGGGGTGAGGGGTGGGGGCAGTATCAGAGTCAGCAGAGTAGAAGCACAGATCTATATCCCGGTCAGCTTGGCTCGCCAGATGGCGGGACGAGTCTCGCGCCGTACGCGGACGGTGGGGTGGGGGGGGGGCAGTATCAGAGTCAGCAGAGTAGGAGCACAGATCCATCTCCCGGTCAGCTTGGCTCCCCACAACTAAATGGAGTCCCACAGGGCAGTGTGCTTAGCGTTCGATTATTTCCTCTAATGATTAAACGACATTACCTGTGCACTACAACCTTCCATCTGTCGCTCACTCTTTGTAGATGATTTTGCTATCTGGACCTCGAGCACATCTGTACCGGCAATGCAGACAGCTGCAGCTTGCAGTTCGGTGTCTAGAGCCACGGGGAAATCGGAGTGGTTTCCGTTTCCCACAAAGTAAGACGGTAGCCATGCACTTTTGCAGGCGTCAACGATGTCCAAACATGGAAATCTGCTTGTACAATTCGACAATTCCAACAAAACCGACGGTCAGGTTTCTTGGTGTTATATTTGACAGTCGCTTGACGTACAGAGACCATTTTAAGATACTCCGCGACAAATGTTTTAAAACACTGAACATCCTTAAGGTGGTGGCACGGACATCGTATGGTGCTGATAGGCGTACGTTGCTTCTCCTGTATATACCTATGATGCGGTCGAAATTGGACTATGCGTGTTTTGTGTATGCTAGTGCTTGTAGTACAGCTAAACGAACACTAGACACAATTCATCACACCTCGCTGCGCATTGCTACTGGCGCTTTTCGCACCTCCCCGGTTGCCAGTCTCCTAGCAGATGCAAACGAACCATCCTTTGCTTTGCGCCGTGAACTGCTCGGGATGCGTTATGCGTGTAAACTACGGCAGTTCCTACAACATCCAACCTGTCGGTTCTATCTAACCTATTTGCGGCGTGTTCGGAATCTGTTTAGAGGAAGCCTTTCCCTTTTGCATCAGAATTCGCGGGTTATTCCAGGAATATAACATCAGATTACGCGGGGTGATGCGTGTGACAGCATTGAAAAGTGCTCCCTGGAAATTGGCGTCGCCAAATATCGACGTATCGCTGTCATGTATGAGGAAAGGCGACGTCGTTCCACAAGAGTTGAGACTACGGGCACTAGGACATATTTCATCATACCAAAACTATACCCCGACGTAAACGGATGGCTCGAGACCGACACTGGTGTTGGAAGTGCCTTTGTGATGGGCACTTTGATTAGAAACTTCTCCCTGCCAGCCTACGCATCTGTGTACACATCGGAACTGGTCGCCATAAACAAAGTACTGAGTTTTATTGAAACAACCGATCATGAATGACACGTTATTTAGCGACTCACTCAGATGCCTGCTCGCGCTGGGATGATGCTGTAGCAAAGCGTGCTGCTCAGGCTCCTTACACACGAAGTCTCCTCCTCTCTGCCTCTGACTTCTATCCAAAAATTAAGGGCCTACTCTTCAAGAAGTGGCAGGCCCATTGGGACGCCATGATAGGCAACAGACTGATAAAATCAATCCCTCTCTTGGTGAATGGTCTTCGTCATCACATGGAAATAGACGGAACGAGGTTGCACTGTGCCGCTTGCGAATTGGTCACACGTAGGTTGTGTAGGTAGGTCGTGGCGAATTGGTCACACGTAGGTCACACCTACGACACACCTTCTGACCGGCAGTGACAGTCCGCTATGTCCAAGGTGCCACGACGTACTGTCAGTGCGGCATGTATTGATTTCCTGTCGCCGACTTCACAATGAGCGAAGGCGCCACTTGGGCGTGCTTTTCTCTCCCTTAGGGAAGCATTGTGCAACTCGTCTCCCATTATTCAATCGGGACAGCTTTTCCGCTTCCTATCAGAAATCAAGTTTTCTGTAACATATGCTACCAATATTAACTCTCTTTTACGACTGACAAAATGAGATTCGTAGCATGGCACGGTATCGCACCTGTACTTGACCTCGTACATGTCATTCTGTCTGACTTTTGTTTGCATTTCACTGTTTGACTGACGATGTTGTGGACGCTGCATGACCGACGCAGTCGATGCGCCCCTAAACCCCAATAAACCCCAATAAAAGTTATGGGCGCAAAATGACCTTTGCAGTCGACGCGCCCCTAAACACCAATTCATCATCATAAACCCCAATAAATAACCAGCTTGGCTCGCCATCTGGCGGGACGGGTGTCGCGCCGTACGCGGACGCGGTGGACTGTTCCCCGGCGACCAACTCGCGTTGTACGTGGTGGCGAGATGCCTTCCCCTAACGCTGCGAGCCGCCTGGAGTTCCCTGCTCTCGGCGTTCAAGCGCCCTCTTTACCTTCTCGGGGTGTCTCGACTCCGTTGTACCGGCTGCGTGCGTAGTGCAGCCTCGGCTTGTTGGGGGGCCGCTGGGGCCGCTCCGACACAGATTACAGCGCATGTTCACCAATCACCACGGAACAGACACGTCTGGAATGACGGCACAGTCAGGCGATCGATCAGTCGCACCACTGACAGGTCTTCCACCGGGCCAGGACGCCGCCACAGACAGCCCGCATAACCTGCCTGATCACACGGCTGAGGCTCGGCAACTGTGGTGGCCGTCGCGATCAGCCAGGCGGCAGTGCCGTGAACAACGCTACTGAGCACGTGCCACCCGACCCCGTGCACCGCGTGGACTCGACGCCGGGACGATCGGGTCGGCGATCGGCTGTCGACCTGATCGTCAGGCGACGTGATTGTCTGTGTCGCAGCGTCTGGAATTTATAACGTTAGCTTGATTACAGCATTCATATTGACGAAGGTTTCAAGGAGCAGGAAGTCAACTGCTTAGTTATTGCATCTTCGGCGTGTGAAATACTAGGACATGCAGTACGAATGGCTAGCAATGCTGCCCGGAAAACAAATTTTATTTCGTATATCTCTTGGAATGCGAGGGATTGTTGTTGCATTCCGTCGTAGGTGGACGGGGACGAGTGGTCTAGGGGTAAGATGCTCGTCTCACAATCGAAAGGTTGTGGGTTCGAGTCTCACCTGTCGCTACTCTTCGCCCGCGACCAATCGGCGTGAGAGATTGGCGACGCTACATGACTCAACGGTCGACGTGTCGCAAAGCCAATAACCAACCAACCGTCGTAGGTGGACAAAGACCGTTTTAAGTGCAGATAATGAGACGTCATAATGGTAGTTACTATTATGGTAGTCACAACATACGGTTCCACAAGAGGAGTGTTGATTCACTACTGCCGCCAACTTTTCTGCGATGCCGCGACTGCGAATGCAAATACCGCGACGCGACACTGCTGCCACGCAACAAGGCTGCGACTGCAACGACTGCGACGCGACATCACTGCTACGGCAAACGTTTCAACCTACTTTGCTGCGACACACACAACTGCGAATGCAAATTCTGCACCGCCATACTACTGCTGCCCGCCAAAGCTGCGATGTGGGCAACTGCGAGTTAACGCCGCTGCTGCAGCAAACACGCCCACGTACTAGAATGCTAGACTGCGATACAACGCGACTGCAAATGTAATTGTTGCGACACAGCATCCCTGCTACACGATTTGTCTGCGACCACCAACACTGATCCGCGACATTGCTGCTGCTGCAATCTCTTCGACCAACTGTAATGCTAGCTGACATCTGTAATCGCAAGAAGTGCTGCATGCCATCGGCAGGACAGCAATCGGGGGACAGGAGGGGTGACGGCTCACTCAGTTTAAAACCTGTGATGTGTCGCCTGTAACTTCGGTGCCATTTTATAATTCGAACTCTGAGTTCGGCTTTATTCTGCGTGGCATGATCATTATCCGTCGTTTGATCTGTGCCAAAACCAGAGCCTCGTCAACATTCCACTAGAACGCCACTGCAATGGACTTCAGTGAGGTCAAATCCCAGCCTTTCGAGCTGATCTCCCCCATTAGTTATTAAGCAATTGGAAATACGGCCTGACGAGGGATAGCAATGGAATTTCGGCTTGATTGAGGAGGGGGAGGGGGTCACAGCATCCTAACATGTTAAAGGAGACCCTGGCCAATACGGCTGGACAGATTCCGCCAAAATGTTCACACGTGGTGCACCGGTTCAGCGAACAGATTATATGATTGTGGTTTCGGGTGCCACGCACGGTCTTGTGAATATGGCCCACGTGGTCGTTACGGTGCCGTCCACTTAGGACATGGAACATCCTACGGCCACATCATTCGTGGGTGATGGACACGCATAGGCTTTGCGCAATCGAATATTCGTAAATTTTCGGTGATGGAACATCCGTAGGTCTTACGCGATCAAGCATGCGTAGTTTTCAGGCCATAGAACATCGATAATTTTTTGGCGATCTGGCATCCATGAGTATCTGGCTATCTGCCAGTGTCTAGTTCCAATGGCTATCTGGCTTGTGTCAGACTTATACTAGGCAAGATTTGGTTGGGTCAGGTTTGATTTGATGCGGTTTGTTTACTTCAGTTCAAGTGTGGTTCGGTTCAGTCAGCATATGTTCACCAACTGTAGTGGACGGTCAGCCCGTCACGAGAGCTATCCAGGTACATCCAATTCGTAGGGATTGCCATCCCTCCCTTGCCGTCTTTTCCACAAGCGAGTTCTGTCGTGCTTGAAGCACTTCTGAAACTCGCATGGAAGTCTTGACGCAGTAGTCTGTCGGAAATGATGCCGCAGTAGTAATATCGTTCGTCAGCTTCTGCACTCTCAGTTTTCCTGTGTGCCACTCATGTCGCGTGGCAGTTGTTTGCAGGCGCAGTTTTATCGTGTAGCAGTGATGTCGCATTCACAATGTCGCTGTGTCGCAGTGACGTCGGTAGAAGTGTTCGGTGCGGAACTCATGTCGCTCCAAACGCACCACTCGCATCGTCGCAGAACTGCCTTTCACAGTTAGTGTTGTCGCAGTTCTGTCGTAGCGTCGAAATCAGCAGGTCTACGGATCCCATCAGTTACCAGTATTTATGCCGTATGGAATGATTCTGGCATTGTTTTGTTTTTGTCTTTCGTTTAAAATAATTGGCCAACACACAGACATCGGGACAATTGGGTCCTCCCTTTCGAAAATGACCTTCCTATGTTCGCCGTTTTCCCCGCCAGAAGTATTCGGAGCCGTTCCACGGCAATGTGGCAAAGCTGACTGCCAGCAGCTGGGCATCATCAATGCCCAGCCACCGGCACACCGCATTGTTTTGTTCGTTTATTTTGCAGGAGGCACGTGGTATCCGGGCAAGCAGTGTGAGATGTGCGGCCGTCCATTCTCGGCGTACTCCACGTACCGCAACCACCTTGCCATGCACCGCGGCGAGACCACGTGTCGCATTTGTCAGCGTGTCTACACGGCAAGGGACAGCCTGTTCAGGCACATGCGAGACATGCACAGAATCAGAGATGCTGCACACCTCCCCAAGTGATGGTCACTTCCGGCACCGGTGTCGGTCATCGTGCCGTTGGCTCCGCGACTGGCGCGTTTCAGACGCAACCATCGCTCCCGGTGATATTCGCAAGGGTTGCGCCTGCAGCGTGGGGCCATCACTGAGCCTCTTTTGCCCAAGAAATTGCGCTGTGATAGTACGCAGCGTGTCGACTGCCCGGCGCGCACTGTGCGATGCGGTTCGCAGCGTCTCGACTAAATGGCGCGCACTGTGTTTGTGGCACGCAGCGTCTCCACCAGCTGGCCGTGCGACGGTTCCTGATCGGAGTCCTGCACCGCAGCTGGTGGCGTCACGCCACGTCACGTCACGTGGCGCACCGTGGCGTCACGCACCGCGGTCTCGGACAGGGCTGGAAGCAGGCAATCGCGGCCAGACTCAGGACCAAGCCGCATAGGCAGCAAAAGCAACTGCTTCTCTTCTAATCATGCCTCGTTGACTTCTCATTGACCTATAACATCATAGCTCACGTAAATGCTCGAGCATTCGCCGACAGGTCGGCATCCCCGAACTTGCGTGATGATGGGCGCAGAACCGCGAGCTAGCTATCAAGCAGCTGCCAGACAGCTCGGCAGGGCGCAGAACCGCAAGCTAGATATCAAACAGCTGCTCTCGTCCTGTGGAATCAGTATAATGTTGCGCAATAATGCGGAGATAATACCAGCGATCAAAATATGTGTGATTCGTGAGGAAAACAACTGTCAGCCGGTCGATGCACGTGGGTTTATCTCATCGAATTTGTTTGAATAGAAAAACTAATACGCGAGCCGGAAGGCCTCTCGCATAACGCGGGCCGGAGGGGGTCGGGCTCGATCCCCCCGTAAGAACTCTGAGACTATTGAAGCTAGGAGCTAACAATTGGGGGCGGGGGAGATTACTCCTGTTGTGAACTCACTGCAGTATGTTTGTCATTTGTACTGTTTGTCATTGCGTTTCCATACTTTATTCATGTACTTCATTCACTCCTTTCTTCGCGAAGCCGATTGCGCCGAGCTGCCCGACGGAGCAGTCGGGCGGGCGGCCCGGTTCCGGTAACTGGAACAGGTAACTGACCTGATAAAGTGCTGCTATATAGGTGACCTGAGGTCAAATGTCGGGTCTAGCATCTGTATTGCATCATTAGTAATGTCCAAAACATCATTGATGCCCATTTTGGAGCATTTAAACATAATCACAGCGATCCATAAGAATGACAAGCCAAGCCACGCAAAACAAGAAAATTTTGACAAATGTGACCTCATTTGACCTTGAAGATATTGATCTAAGGTCATGAAATTTGCACACAATAGAGTTCACTACCGTACCCATCCACCCTGCGAATTTCGTTCCTCCAGCTTTAATAGGAGCGGAGATCTTAGGGGGGGGGGGGGGAATCCGCCACCCCCTCCAGTGCGCGTAATTTTCAGAGGCCCTCCAGGGCGCGTGTTAAGATGGTCTAAATGCGATTGTGTTACATCCGCCTATTGAGGTAGTCCTTAAAATACGTACTGAAACCAGAGGATGTTCGGACGTTTGGGTAGTCACACGTATGGCCTGATACCACGGGTGCCAGTTGTTTCGCATTTGAAAGGGCCTTTATAAAGTCAAAGTGTTTAGCCTTAATAAGAGCCACAAGGGCCCATCCAGTGAAGTCGGTAAATGGAAGATACCATAAGCCCGGTAAAAAAGACCCACCCCAACCGTCACCACATCCTAAAGAAACCATCCACCAACATCCCACACACCTAGCAATGCCTATCTACCCTAGCTATCCAGCAATATTCCCTAATCCCCCTCAACACATGTGATTGAATGCCCTACCAACAACTTTAAACTGCATCCATGCCCGCTTAAAGGGGTCTGTGCCGTGCACACCCACATAGCACAAATCTCACACCATCCACCACAAATCAGAACTCAAAAACAAGATTTGCCTGTCTAAAAAATTGTCCACCCTACTTTTAAATACATTCAATGAGGAGCTCCCCACAACATCAGCAGGCAGCCTAATGCACTGATCAACAACCCATTGACTGAAGACCTGTCGTCCCTTAACTTCCCTACACCTCAACTTGTCTAACCTGAATTTGTCCCATAATGGTAGCTTGCGGCCTACCAAATAATTTAAACTTTTTACAGGGACCCCGTGGGGGACCCCCCATCGATTCGGGTCCGCTCATCTCATTGTGTTGTTCGTCCTCCCCTCCCTCTGGTATTGATGCAAAATGCATTAATGCCAACGGCGAATGCATGTGCATTCCATATTTAAAAGCCCCCAAATGATATGAAATTTTGAATATCAGCCAAAAATCTCCCTGCAATCAATGCAGCACCCAGGCTATTATTTTTCGTGTATTACATGGCGTGGCTGATGCATTTGTTCGTCGAGTGAGGGGATGGGGTAAGACATGATGTGGTTCATGCATTTGTTCGGCGGGTGAAGGGATGGGAGTAAGACAGCGTGGCTCATCATTTGTCGGTCGGATGAGGGGATGGGAGTAAGACATGGCATGGCTCATGCATGTGTCGATCGGGTGAGGGGGTTGGAGTAAGACATGGTGTGGCTCATGCATTTGTCGGTCGGGTGAGGGGATGGGTGTAAGACATGGCGTGGCTCATGCATTTGTTTGTTGGATGAGGCTTGGGTGTAAGACATGGCTTAGCTCATGCATTTGTTCGTCGGGTGAGGGGATGGGGGAAGACATGGCGTGGCTCATGCATTTGTTTGTTGGATGAGGGGATATGAGCAAGACGTGGCGTGGCACGCATTTGCTGGTCGGGTGAGGGGATGGGGGTACGACATGTCAAATGATGCCACTGTATTTTCGCTTGGCTAGCGCAATTGGATCTCACGTTCCCGACTACATTACTGACGGCCAATACGTGGGAAGCAGGGTCAGGTGTGCACGAGTTGCTGGTTGTATTATTGCATTTCAGTCCGATTGTATGGTCTATTTTTAGATTAAGTGCCGTTTTTGTAGTTATAAGACTAGTTTTTTTTTCTTCTGCACCATTACTTTGGCAACTAGGTGTACGCTGTTTGATGTCTGTTGCATATGTTACTCGTTTTTAATAAAGGATGTAGCAATCGTCTGTGTGCTCGTGTATATTCCGCGGACGTGCTCTTTTTCGGGGAGAGGGAGGGGGAAGATAGTTCAGTGGCCAGAATTGCGGACAGGAAGCTAAAAATTCCTAGTACGGAAGTGTTCGATTACAAGGTCCGTCCGCGATCAACCAATGTGTAAGACAAGCAACACACATTAAACCACGAAACGGTTATTTATAAACAAAATATTTGGACGTTTTTGCAAGAAGTCTAGATATTGACTGAACTTTGTGCGCGATGCGGTCTCATAAAATGCCAAACAACTTTTATACGAATTTATTGGATTCATATTAAATGATTTCAATGAATTACCTCGTGACTAACATAAACATGTCCCGTGAGCTGGCTAATGTGAGTTACGGGCCATTTTTTGTACACACTTTCCCTTTACTTTTTATATCATGAACCAATTTTATCAGCACGAAATCTGTAAAGATTTCGTGCGGCGCGGACCTCAATGCATGGATAACAAGATGAAGTGTTTCTCTTTGGACAATGCACTTCAAGTGACACAAAATGACATATTGGTACTAATTCCCCTGCCCTATTAAATATATGCCTACATGCACGCCGTGAGTTTAAATGACGAATTTGCATACATGCATTATACATTATGAATTATGACGAACCTTGCAAATTCACCGTGCGAACTATGTGGAGTAAGGGGTGTATATCGAAACCTTCATTGCTCATAACGTCCAAGGTATCTGTAGGATATGAACATTGCACGTTGTAGGTTATGATGGATTGGAAGTTATGACGCATTGTAAGTTATGATACATTTGAGGTTATGATACATTCGAGGTTGTGATGCATCTGATGTTTTGACATTTTGGTGGTTGGCCTGTCATGAGTTTCGTTTGCAGTATTTGGCCTCGTTTGACCTGGACCGGCTTCTCCAATGCTCCAATGGTGCATCTCCAATGTTCGTGCCAAAATTGAAACGTCATTCCTGATCATGACATTCAACGAACATTTCGGAGTCATTCAAGACTGACCCATTGTAATATCATTAGAAAATGCCGATTTTCCCCTCCACTGCTGACATCCTTCAAGTGTACTCGTGTCGTGTCGTCTGGGCGCGAATGATCAATTCTGGTCGAAGCGCCCTAAAGCCCAAATAACTAACAAGTGTACTCGTGTCCACCCTCAAGATAGGGCGCTGCATGACCGACGCAGTCGATGCGCCCCTAAACCCCAATAACCAACCAACCAACCCTCAAGATAAATATTAATTGCAAAACTGGCTGACACGGGTGGTGTGCTACCCCAATATAAAACAACCACTTCCTGTTATGCTCGGAAACCTCAAATCATTCAAAGATGAGGCTGCCCGTTGACAATTCTTCCTAGCAAAGGCAGCCTGAGAGGAAAAACCTGGTGCAAGCATCCAAAGGGTGGCACATGGTGCAAACACCCAATGGTTGGCATACCTTGGATACGGACGGGCATTGCCTTTGATAATAATAATGATGTTTAAAATGGTGGCAAGAATGCATCGATAGCAACATAGCGCATCCACTAATATGTGGTTATCTGATTGCATTTACAGGTGGCTTTTGGCATTCGGGCAAGACGTGTGAAATCTGCGAACGCGAGTTCTCTGCGTATTCGACCTACAGAGATCACTTGGCCATGCACCGTGGCGAGACCCGGTGTCCTGTATGTAACCAAGTGTTCTCGGCGAAGAACAGCGTGCTCAGGCATGTGCGCCGTGTCCATCGGACTAGTGTCGACTAGTAGTGTTCTCGGCAAAGAACAGCGTGCTCAGGTATGTGCGCCGTGTCCATCGGACTAGTGTCGACTAGTTAGTGTTCTCGGCGAAGAACAGCGTGCTCAGGTATGTGCGCCGTGTCCATCGGACTAGTGTCGACTAGTAGTGTTCTCGGCGAAGAACAGCGTGCTCAGGTATGTGCGCGTGTCCATCGGACTAGTGTCGACTAGTTAGTGTTCTCGGCGAAGAACAGCGTGCTCAGGTATGTGCGCGTGTCCATCGGACTGGCGTTGACTTGTTGTCCGACGTGAGTCATCCTGCCACAAGCTCTGAATAAATCGGAAACCTTTTCCAACAAAATCTACCTTTGTTTGGGTACTCCAGCTTATGCGAGACGTTTGTTTGTGATTTGTGCACAACTGCGAATTTGAAATGAATTATGATTGTGATGGTTTTGTTGTGTGAGGATACCGAGTTCATACGTGGACGTAGGACTGTAATATATTTGAAGCTAGTTTTGGGTTGATTTTCTGTTGCTACCAAAGGTCCTCTATCACAACTTGCACCACTAAAAACAGCTATGCATAGTATGGATGTTTTATGTAGTTTATAGGACTACGAAACGGTATTCTTTGGATAGGAGCCATTGCACAGCCCTGAGCCATCATTGGCAAAGGCTTCCACGCTAAGCAGCAGATCAACTTAACCGAACGTTTAGCACCGCTGACGCTAGGCAAACGTTCGGAATCTCGCTATAGAAATACGTATTATCACACTAATTTGAACCAGATACGCCCATGCTACATTCGTGCCATGGGTTGGGGCTTTGTCGATTATAGAGTACACAACTGAGGTCGTTGAGCTTCATGCGACATGCGAGACACTAGCAGTCTCTCCTCGTCAGATGTCTTGATTGGAGATGCCACATTAGCCCTCGCGGTGCGGGAGACGTTGGGTCAGGTCCCTCGGCACATAATAGGTGAAGCTGGAAAAATGTTTTATTGTGAATTACTTCGTTCCTAATGAATACTTTTGAAGACCGGAAATATATGTGTGGTTGGCAACTTATGTTGTGTAAAAGGTTTCAAGTCATCAGGTCAGGTCTCTGAGATGTGACCTGAGAGACGACCCGACAATACATGTGCTCCAGGCGTCCTAGAGGCTAAGATGCGAACTATTGCGCAGTGACTAAGCTATGGTAATCTTGCATTCCAAGCCCAATTTCGATGTAACTGGGCTTACTAAATTCCAGTTCATACTTGTACTTCCACATTTTGTGGAAAACTTCAGCAAAATGCAATGTGTAGGATTAAGAAAACATCTCAACGAGGGATGGGAGCGAAATACATGGTTGTCCGTTGGTGACACACCTTTCCGTCTCCTGAGTGCCGTCTGTTTCGAAAATTATCAGCATCAACAGCCCATAACATATTTCCAGGTATTTCACCTTGACTTGATCGGTGACCTTGATATTTGCGCGTGGCACCTGTGTTGGTCTAAGTCTTCAGTTTGCATGTCATCAATATTGAAGCACGAAATTGCATACGTTTTAGACCAGGATGTGGAGGCTACGGCGAAGCCGTGGAACAGACTGCACCCCGGCATTGACCGGCTTGACCTGACCTGGAAGGTCCGTCAAAAGATATAGATAAAATATGTTTGAATAGCTAAAAAGTTCCAGGATATAGCTACGCTATGCCGTATGCGGCATTCGTATGCTACAAAGATCAGGTCAGTGTAAGTGGGGTGGGGGTATAGGGGTCAAGTTGACCCCTCCCCGCACTGCGTGGAGTAGGTAGTTATTCGGCACTGCGAGGGTTAAGGGACCTGTACGCACGCTTTTGCGGAAATACGGAGGGAGCAACAGAAACTTAAGCCATGACCGTTGGTATACATGAATTACACTACATGCTAATACTAAATACAGATTAGTCGTGGCATTTGTTGTCCTGCTATGTGAAGGTCGTACAGGTCGCGGTACGTGGAGTTCGTCCCGCTGCTGCGATACGTGAGGACCGCCTGAAACCAATGAGGTCGAATAATTACCCATGAAGAAAATTGCCCAGTTGTAGGGAACTTGCCCACACATCCGTCACACGCGGATGGTAAGGTGCAGGTGATCGGTCTATGACATCACTAGAGGCGGGCAGAATGACGCCACAGATGCATGCAACTTGCAACTTGCAAGTTCTCAACTTGCATGCATCTCTTGCACACCCATGCTTGATGCTTGAAATACGCCATGAAGTTAACGTATCACGCAACTTCACGATAAGCGTGCAAACAGACGTAGGTTTGCTTTATTCTAGGGTCTACGGTCCAGAACCCAACAGTCACCATTCAACGTTATCAGGGAATTGGGTGTGAACATTTCTGATACGCCGTCAGATGTGCCATAAAGTCTATAAGAAGCGTATTTTACTTTATAATGCATGAACAACCATGTAATTTTGCTGGATGTAGCAAGTGGTACCCTACTGTTACACTATAGGGTTGGGATGTGGTAATTCCGTGGCCACGTAGCCCAGGGAGTATTTTTTAAAGACTCAAATATAGCTTCGAAGTTCGAGTGTTTGAACAAAGTATTATTTTTCGATATAAACAGAAAGCTGCAAGCATGGAGACTTGAAAACAATGCAGTCCTGTATAACCAAGTATGTTTGCCACACTGCTACATTGGGTAGGACGACATTGGCAGAGCACAAGTCCGATCACGTGCATGCTTCATTTTGCAGGCGGCTCGTGGTACCCGGGGAAGAAGTGTGACGTCTGCGGCCGTCCGTTCTCGGCCTATTCCACCTACAGAACCCACCTGGCCATCCACCGCGGCGAGACCCAGTGCTCCATCTGCAACCTGGTGTTCTCGGCGAAGACGAGTGTGATGCGACATAAGCGGCGCGTTCACGGCATTGACACGGCCTAGCGATGGCGCAGAAACTGTGTTTCCGCCTACGCCTATGTTGGACGACAGCCTGCACGTCCTATCTCGACTGGCTTAGGGGTTGGACAGTTTGAGTGGGGCCGCTGTATGTATAATTCAAACATTGCTTAATGAATGCCCAACGCTTCGGTACAACACCTTTCTGAAGGGCAAATAGGAGATGAAGGTGAATAGCCCGACGGTAATTCGGGTCGGGATTACGACCGGGCTGTCCACTTTGATCTATTCGCCCTTGAGAATGTTTGAATATTGCTAAGAATAAGCTAAGCCAAGCTCAATAAGCTATGAATATGCTGTTTGGCATTCAAGCATTCGCCGCTTTAGGCTCTGCTTGCTGCGAACTCCGTTCAAGTTTCGTCGCATGTTTTAATTCTGCTGCAATGTCGACGTCACCAGACCCCCATTTGATCAATATTGTCGTTCTTCACACAGTCTCTCATGCGACTTCTTTAATGCTGTCGGAATGTGGGTGCGGGAATAAAGTGTGGCGACTCATGCTGATTTGTATTCCTGAAATACTAGCGTTGCTCCGATATATATATATATATAGTTTTCATAATTGATGTACTTAAACCCAGTGTAGTCATGTTATTATTTCTGATGCTAAATACTGTTTTTGGCGTCATTGGCTTCGTGAGGTAGTGTGCTTCAGGCGGGTGAGTTCACTTCCTTATGCGTGCAACTGAGTGCTTCCTGGAGTGGTTTTTATATATTTGTTTTGGCTGTTGATGCTTATTATGCGTATGGGACCGTGCATCATTATGCAACTGTTTTACATCGTGGTATTTAGCTGCTGTTACTTCAGGTTACGCAGACAAGGTTGCCGGCACTTGTTCTGGGGCGCTGGTAGTAAGCCATCACCTCACGTCAGAGACCCATCGAATGGGGGGGGGGGGGGAGGTAAGGCAAAGGGGTGACCCTCTGACTAGAAAAGGTGTCCCTTCCATGATGCTTAGGTGCACCCCGGCCCTAATATTCAGAAGTAAACCCTTTCCTCCAAGGAGGGTGGTAAGAATGCGGGAATTCCCAGGTTCAAAACAAATTACGATCTATAAAACCAGTTCTGGCACGATTACGAATAGGTCACACGTATGCAACGCACGGTTACTTAAAAAAAATAACTTTTTACTTTTGCCTCAACTATGCCTGGTGGCGCCCATTAACCAATTAATTTTGGTTAATGGGTGGCCAACTGTGCCTGGCTGCGCCCGGCTAATATAACGATTCTATTGATCACGCAGAAGTAGAATCATTATGTTAACCGGGCGCCACCAGGCATAGTTGGCCACCCATTGACCAAAATTACTTGTTTAATGGGTGGTCTATTAATTTTGGTTAATGAGTGGCCAACTATGCCTGGTGGCGCCCATTAACCAAAACTAATTGGCAACCCATTAACCAATTTTTTTGGTTTGTGGGAGGTATATTTGGCCACCCATTAGCTTAATTAATTTGTTAATGGGTTAATGGCCAATTTTGGTTAATGAGCTCCACCTGTCATAGTTCGCCACCCATTAACCAAAATGAATTGGTAAATAGGTTGCCGATTAATTTTCGTGAATGGGCGCCATCGGGCATAGTTAGAGCGTCCATTAAACAAAATTAATTGGCCACCCATTAACCACTTAATTTTGGTTAATGGGTAGCCAACTATGCCTGGTGGCACCCGGTTAACATAACGATTCTACTTCTGCGTGATCAGTTAGTCGATAGAAAGTATTTTACTGGCATCCATTTATATGATGTGATCGCCTACTGCCTCTCAAGAAGTTTTGCAGACTTTTATCCCGGCATAATGAACTTCCGATAAAATGAGCTAATGATCCTCCACGTCACTAGCTAATTGCAGTTATGCGTTCAAATCAGCTTAATCTACATCAAACAAGATCAAGTGTCGGAAGTGCAATTTTAGTTGACATCCATTGCCACCATATGTATTGACCTCACCGACAAATGTATTATATAATTTATAACCAACATTTAGCATGCGCGCACGAAACAAAGCCGAGGCCAATCATGATCATACCTGGTAAATTGTCTGGGCGCAAAATGACCAACGTAGTCAATGCTCCCGAAAACAGATCAAACAACCTGGCATGTATCGAAGGTATCCTGGTAAATGGTCACGTAGGTTGTTCCAGCCGTATGTTTGTGTGGGAGTCCTAGAATACCCACACTGCACGTGACTCGCCGATTTATCAGAAATGAGGTGAGCTATTGAAGTGCGACACTTGTGACCTGCATCATTTATCCCCAAAGGCATTCGACCACTCCAACAATGCTGGCGAAGTTTCGTCTGCCCCAGTTTTGGTAATAACGTCACAACTATGACAACTATGCCTGACAACGACATAGTATCTAAGCACATTATCTAATCGCATAGTATGGAACACATAGTTTCTAAACACTAGAGCTGTTATTTGCTATTGGGATCCAGGATCATATTTTTAAGCAGAGCTTGCTGCGTGAACCCTGGTCCCACGACCCGGCCCGTGAATCCCAGTTCAACGGCAGAATTTTGACGGAGAGTTCAAGGTGCTGTCAGGGCGTCGAAACGGCCGCCCCAGCGACTCGTCACCGGCCTTATCGGGCCGGTTGCCCAACCGACTCTCCCAGCCGGTAGGGTCAGTTCAGTATTGATCTTCATTCAGGGTTAGACATGAAATTCAGACGGATACCACCATGCATTCTGAAAGAAGAGCGTACCATCACGAGCCGGATGACCTGACGCGCTTCACCTGGCAAGTTTTTTTTTGCGATAGCTATCTCATATTTAGCCATCGTTATGTGATACCAATACCAACGTTCTTCAGCAGATCGCACATAAAAATATACAGCCAAAATGTCTCCGGGGAAAATGTAATTTCCATTGGGCTGTTGCTTTGCAACACCAAGTCTGAAGATTTATGCGGGCAATTTTTAGTCGATAGTTATAATTATCACCCCTATTGACATTCGCTTCTTTTCGTCTAGTGTGGTGGTGTTTTTTTTTTTCATCTGAGGCGGAATTTACTGTCTCAGGTTTGCTAGGTATCGAGCAGATAGAGGGCGAGCGGTAGCTGAACATTGCCATCACCCATGTACCGTGTGCCCTTGGAACCAATGAGCCACCGAAGGTGTCACCAAAGGCCGTACCCAGGGATGGCACATTCGGTGGGACAAATTCGGATTTGCCGGGAAGGGACCACGACCAGGAGTCGTGTGGTCAGCATTGCACCGAGTTCGTAGTGATGGCGTGCGGTCACCAATTTCCCATGTGGTGATACAAAATCTCTCATGTCTCCAGACAGTTAAAATGGGAGGTACTTTTGAAGGTGCATGCTTTGAACGGCAGTTGCATAGTAGGAGTTGCATGCGCTTAACCTCCACACGTTTGCGGCATTTTTCGACCTTCGCCAGTGGAGAGGGGGAATGCGACCCATGGCAATTTCAAACGAGGTGTGCTAGAGAGAAGAAACAAAAATGGGCGTGAAGGGTGGGACACGTTCTCGCGATGTGCATCGATATTTGTACCTGGAAGTGATATGTGACACTCCACGTCAGGTGAAAGGTTATATTTTCGTTAAAATGTAGACTTAACGATTTGATCGCAAACGCCTCATAAACTGCAACAGATATACACTTTGTTATTATCAAGATCTTCATCGGTGCTTGATGCATATGCTGACATATATCAAGCCCCACTTCAAGATTAGGTCACGGGTCAGGCCAAGGGTTGACCCCGCATTTGAAAACGTAATAGAATGTCGATTAAAACCACTGCTTAGGGCGCTACACCATCGGAAGTACCGACAAATTTTCCCGTAGTTCCTGCTCGGCCTGTCTGGTATGGTCTGGGACGAAGGCTGAGTTGAAGCGACAGCTGTGCTGCCAATCGCGACTGACGTCACGTTTCAAATGGCAGCTGGCGCTGTGTGGCAGCTGACAACTGGCGCTGTGTTTACAGGGGGCTCCTGGTACAGTGGCAAGAAGTGTCCAATATGCAGCCGGCCGTTCACGGCGTATTCAACGTACGCAGCCCACATGGCCATGCACCGTGGGGAGACCAAGTGCCCCATCTGCGGCAAGGTGTTCACCGCCAAGGGCAGCGTGAAGGTGCACGCACGTAGCGTGCACGGCGTCGACATCGGCAACAATCCCGTGTTCCGAGCGCCGTCCGGCTCGCACGGCTCGGCCCTCTAAGTCGGCACGGTGGCGGACAACAAGAACTTCCGCATCTTCACCTCTTCGAGCGTTTCCTGCGAATGTTGTAGCCGCTTGTCGAATGCCTGCGGACTGCCGTGTGGCGTACGGAACTCGACTAGGACTGTGTCTCGCCAGGCTGTGTACGTGGTCTCAGTACTATGCTGCTGGTGCTGATGAGTCGATGATGACCATGCCGATGGAAGAACATCATTGGCTGACGGCGTTCGGCGAAGTGTTGAGCGGTCTGGCGGCCACCATGGCTGCAGCCGACGCCCACTCGTGGCCGACGACCACACGATAGCACGGTTTTTAGTGCTGCCGACCGCATCCGGTACGTGTGTGTGCCCACGTGCCAGACTGGGTACTGCGTGCTGAGGAGTGCAGCGCCGACCAGCAGCTGCAGCTTCCCCCAGCGGCACGTGCTGCCATGCTGATGTACACACAGCCTGCTTCAGTCAGTTATTGCCATAGTAGTACCATTCATATTGTTCGTCATAATCTGAAATGCTGACCGGACATTTTGTCGTGGCTTGGTTTAGATACAATGCTCATTTGAGCAGCTAATGTGAATTGAGCGCTGTGTAGGTCAGGGAACTTGGCTTGCCAGGTTAGGCTAGATTCCGTGATTAGATCATCTGCACAGCATAGGATGTTCCCGTGGTTCCAGCATTGACGGTGCTGTTCATATTCTGTTTAGACCGGTATGTTGTATATACATTAATTTCTGCATATAAGCCATCGTTTTTAATAAATAAACCATTCATTCTCGTGGTGACCTGCTTGATTAGTTCCTGATATGCCATATATGTGTATATATATATATATATATATATATATATATATATATATATATATATATATATATATATATGTATATGTATATATATGCATATGTATATATATGCATGTTGCATCTCGAACGACATTTTTTAGAAACGACGAACAGAGCATGATGAAGAACCACATGTGAGCTAATTTCTGAGGTGGATGATGGTCATCTTGTCCTTACTTCGCCACCTAATGAGATATCGGTCTTCGCGCCGTGTGGGGCAGATGTTTAGAATAACTGTATGTTGGGATTATTTCTTGAGTGAGGAACTCGCCAGTTATGTGGGGAAAAATGGACACGGCCCTGTCGCCTGGATTATCTGGTTTGTATGGCGTCTGTGCCTCTAACACACCTCAGATGGTCCCAGCAGGGTCAGCGTGTACGCACGAAAACAAACTTCAGCATGTGGGAGCAGGCTTTACCGACTCCCATTGGAACACACTTTGACGTATGTGTCGAACGCGGCGCAGACCCTCAGCAGTTCGCGCTTCGGCATCGCCTGTTGGTCTTTGGGATATGTTTTGTCCTTGTATCCGATCCTCAGATATCAGATCAGACTGTATCCTCTGTCCTTGTATCAGATCAGACAAATCCTCCGAGATCCGTCCTTGTATATCGGATAATATTCGACAATTCGTTTATTTTAATCACCTGTGTGGCACCCGCGGCTGCATCTCTTTGGTCGTGCCTCGTGCACTTCACGATTTCTGGTGCCGGTCTTTTTCGAAGTGGGCACGATGACCTCTGAATCAACGTCGCGTCGCTGAACTAAGTACGCGGTAGATTTGCGGGCTCCGGGTCAGCATAATGCGATCTGCCTTGAACGGACGCCGGCGCACCAGTGAATGCAGAATTTACAGCGCTCCTCCTCCAGGGGTTTGCAAAACGTTGACACCAGCGGAAAACGAACACATTTGTGCAAACCCGTGGCCGATTTGAGTGTTTTCCTCCCCAGTCGGCGCAATTGGTCGGCCAGGTGTGCCAGTGTTCAGGTCCGTAAGTGCTACCGACACACGACGGACTCTACTTGAAGAAGGGCATTCGTTAAACACCTTCATGTTCTCATCATTGACGTATGGCTTGGCAACAATATATTCCGTATGTATACACAGACCCATTTTTCCTTGTGCCTGGGGTTGCATAGTAATGTGTGCATCTGGTTTCGATGGTCCTGTCGTGTGCATTGGAGCAGGCCAACTTGAAACCCGCTTGGACACCTACCATGCCTCTTACGAACCCACATGCCTGATGTTCCCTGCACGGCGTGACCTCCAATATCATGGCATGAGCTGGTTCGCCTTCATTGCGATTTGTCGCGATGACGGATGTCGCAAGATTTACACCTACTTGTAAATCGGAATAAATGCATATTTAAGGGCGTAGGAACGTTGGAAAAGTTATGTTTGTGGAAATTGAATTAAGGTTGATTATCCGCATGCGACGTCCATTACACTGGTCAACACAATTTTTCTGGCACAAGGTATTCCAATGTATTTGAGTTAATTTAGGGGTGCTGAATCCAAATCTGGCGTCAGTTTTTGTCCATAACATCAGGTTTTTGAGATATACAATCTTGCATTTTCACAAGAAACAACAATTTGATGCTCATGATAGGCAGGTTTTTGAGATAGAAAATCTAGCATTTTCACAAGAAACAGCCATTTTATGCTCATAATACGAAAATTAAACATACATAGATACAAAATTTAATGAGTCGTTACACAAAGTTGTGAGAGTGAATGCACATAAGCATGTAAGAATAAAGTGTTAAGATAACGAAATATGTCCAAAAAGTATATTCATTGTGGTCACTGGACAAATTCCCTCTTCTTTGCCGATCTCCGATGTACAGCTTCTGGAATGTCTCTCATCAAGCTCCAGCAGTAATCTGCCATCATGTTTGAGTCCCATCGGCCTTGGTAACGTTCTTGCATTACTTTAATGTCCTGATGAAAACGTTCACCTTGCTCTTCGCTCACACCACCCAGGTTCTCTGGAAACTCGCCCAAGTGACTGTAAGTAGTACACCTTGATACTCATTCTACATCCAAGTGCTTGCAAACTCAAGAGCAGCTCCTCTACAATCTCTTGATAGTTGTCAGCTTTTCTGTTCCCAAGGAAATTCTGCACCACATCTCAGAATGCATTCCAAGCTCTAGCCTCTGCCGCAGTCATTGTTGTAACAAAGTGTGGATCCCTGAGGAGCGTTGTTATTTGAGGTCCACCAAATATTCCTGCCATTTTCTTCTCGTCACTGAGACTTCGAAAGGTTGAACATATATAGCTGAGCATTCTCCACTGTGATCAAGAGCTTTAACGAATTGCTTCATCAAACCAAGTTTTATGTGCAGTGGGGGAAAGACAATCTTTTTCCTATCAACCAGAGGGTCATGAATGATGTTCTTGTCGCCAGGCGTCAAACTCTTCCTTGGTGGCCATTTATTTGTCACCCAGTGGTCTACTGTAGCCCTACTGTCCCAGTAGCACAGGAAACAGGGGTATTTTGTGTAACCTCCTTGCTGGCCCAGCAGAAAGTTCACCATTTTCAAATCCACACAAATTACCCATCCATGAACATGGTATTACAATCTCTCCAGAACAATCTTGATGTTGGCATACTCTTCTTTCATTTTTACAGAATGTCCTATTGGGATTGAACCATATATGTTTACGTTGTGAAGTAAAACACATTTCAAGCTCCTTTTAGAACTGTCAATAAAAAGTCTCCACTCACTTGAATCATATGCAGGTAGTCCTATAGTGAGAAGAAGCCCTTCAACATCATTACAATAAACAAGCTGACCGTCTGAATGGAAGTACTTCCGCAGTTCTACTTCTCTGTTACGATAAAAGGAGACACTAGTGCCAGGTTTCAGCAGTCTTTTCTCTTGCAGCCTGGAAGCCAACAATCCAGCAGACTGCTTTGGCAAATACAAATCTCTGACCAGATCATTCAATTCAGGCTGACTAAACAGACACAGTTCATCACAATCGGCATCAGATGGCTGAAAAAGATCAGTCTCATCATCTTTATCTGTAGAAGCCGATGAATTGAGGGCTTCGACATCAATCTCTGGCGGCTCAGTAAATGCAGGCACTGGTATTTTCTCACAGTGTGCAACTGGTCGAGTGGCAGATGGGATATCTGGGTATTGCAAGTGTTGTTTGGTTTTCTTGTTGAAACCTTTTACATGGTTTTCTTGTTGAAACCTTTTACATTAACAAGGCAGAAGTAGCAGTTATCCAAATGGTTTGTTGGTTCTCTCCAAACCATTGGAACACCAAACTTGAGCTTAGCATTCTTTTCTTGAGACCATGATCGCGAAGTTTCAACACAGGTTTTGCACACTTTGTGAGGAGCCCAGCTTTTGTCCTGGTCTCCAAGTGGTACTTTAAAGTAGGCAAGATACACCTTGACAAAGCTATTGATGTTGCGCCTTTGAGCCTGGAAAGTGAAGTTTCCACAGATATAGCAGAAGATATCTGGGTCATTACAGCACTTCCTTCTTTGGGATGTTGAAGCCATTGCAGTGTTCGTCGGTCTTCTCTTGACGCACGCTCGATAGGAGACAGTGAGGCGGTGAGGCTGTGCGGGCGCTGGTTGAGGTAGAGCTGGCTGGGGAGGTGTTGCTGCTGCCAGAGCTGGAGTCGGAATGAATATGCAGCGAGTGAGTGAGTTTTGCCAGCCTGCCACCGTGTGGTGATGTCGGCTAAATATGCAGCGCCAAAGCCCCTCCTTATATACCCGCATTACCGGATGTTGTTGGCGAATGGCGCGCGGTGGTTGGCTGGAGCCTCAGCTTGTGAGAGGCTTAGTTCATCATAGTTGGCGCGCTCGCGGGTACTTAATAGGTGGTGCGCTTGTGTGGATTTAAATGGTGCAGTACCGTATACTCGGTTTAGTCTATTTGAAGTCGGTATACTGTACAGTATGTGGAGTGAGGTACCTCGTGCTCACTACACCATAGGTATATCACAGTGGTTCAGTGCAGTGTCCACACCTGAAAAATACAACAAAAAAAGCAGGAAGTGGTCAAAAACCCTGCAAATAGTGGTGAAAAGTTACTTTTTGGTGAAATACCGATAGCACAAAAATGTGATGTGATAGAGCAAATCTGAGTTCAGATTTGGAATCAGCACCACACAATTAGTCTAAAACTGCTCTAAGTTCCCATGCCATATATATTTTTTTTTGTTGTAGACCAGTATCGGTGCAGCACACGCAGGGTTAATGTAAGTTTTCAATGGCGGAGGGGAGCTATCCCCGTATGCCGATGACGCATTAGGTGAAGGATCATGCATGACGATGTTTCGGCAGGTACCTGGTATTCGGGAATGCCATGCGAAGTCTGCGGTCATCCGTTCTCGGCCTACTCCACGTACAGAAACCATCTGGCCATGCACCGCGGCGAGACCAAGTGTCCCGTCTGTGGCCGAGTGTTCACTGCCAAGGGCAGCGTGACGAAGCACCTGCGCGACCTGCATGGCATAGCCGATGCCAATCGGCCTAACCAGTGATCGTTTGTCGCATGCGAGCGCTCGCTGCACCGCCCAGAGAGGTCTGCGTGCCGCCCTGTCTCTCCAGATCACGTCTCCCGTTTGGAGGTCGTGAGATCGCTGCTGACGTTGATGCCTGGAACAGAGTGGTGATCCCGATGTGTTCTCTACGTGTACTAGAATTGGTATACACCTGAGTTGCTGACGTTGCGTCTGAGACGTGGCTGGACGCCGGCGGGCCCAACAGGCATGCCAGGTCCGACTCTATGATGCATTATGGGTCCTCCATGTGGAACGACTCCTCGTAAAATGACGCAGCTGACGTGGCAAATTGGGTACGAAAACGACAGCGGCCACTTCAGCTGTTCCGCAGGAGGCATCAATGAGTATTGTGTCGCTCTCGGAGCAATGCAACCTTATGTCCAGCAAATGAGGGCTGATTGCACCTGATGCCCAGCCGACGTCTTCGATCTTTCATGGTCGCAGATGAATCAAGGATTTATATCACTTGCAGCAATAGGGTCTATGTTCACTTCATGTTCATATTTTAAAGGTATTAAATAGCAATAAATTCGTAAATGTTAGTGCATGTTGACGAGGCACTTGCTGATCCTGGAATTGGGGTGCTCCACGAAGAATCATAATCCTGGAAGGGGGTGTTCCACGAAAAATGGTCACCATCCGCCACCATGTGGCGGATGGTGGACGCCTGGTACCTTCGGCGTCTCGGGTGTGGACAACAGCGGATGCATTGTGGCTCTCGACGTGTTCATGTGCCTATGCCAATTATAAACATAAATATATTGGCGACTGCCACCACACCTCACTGGCACGGCAGCCACCACACCTCTGCGTCACGTTTTGATCTGTGAGGACCTCGTCCGCCGGTGAGCCGAACTTTTCCGCCAGAGCTTAGTCTTCCGGCGCGTCAACTGTTGCAAGTGATGGACCTACATGGGCAAGTTGAGGCAGCGTTAGCTAACCAGCGCCAATTGGTGGTTCTTGCCTGAGCCTGGTCGGGCCAAGTCAGTAGTTTCCAGGTCACAGCCGCCGGCGGAGATACGTGACAGTGACTGAGAGTGACGAGGAGCGTGTCTGACTGACTAACCTGACACACTGAATCAGCATTAACGAGGATCTGCTGTTTCACGATGCCGGGGGTCACATCCAGTGCCAGATAAGCCTGTGCATTCAGATCGGGTTAATGCTGCCGGCAACGTGACCCATCATATGATTTGCGGGTCGGCCGGCTTCTGTGACAGGGCAGTGCGTCCTGCTGATGGGCAGATCGTGTCAGACTCGAATTAGGATTGATTTTGTCCACAATGACTGACAGCTTCCAGCCCTTGTTCCTCGGATTTTATGGCACCATGAGGTTTTCTCTTGGTCGCAAACATCTGCCCACACCTTAGAGTCTGTTCTAGTAGGAGCCAAAAGGCAGCATCATCGTGTTGCTGAAGCTGGAAATGACCTTCGGCTGCTTCGGAGTGCAGGACTATCTGAAATACCCGAGGAAGCATTTGACACGCGTTGAAAATATTGCATGCTTTCTAAGATGCTTCATGATGCTTGGGAATATGATGATGCTTTCTAAGAAGTTGCAGAACGCAGTTGGTGGTTTAAAGGTAAATTATCTGTTCCTTCGCTGAGGTCACAGCTATGAGGATTGTAGGGTGGTGGGTTTGTGGGCGAGCTCTTCTGTGTTGGTGCGGAGTTCTCTCTGGTGTCTTGGTGGCGTTATCGACAGAGAACGTCCCGCCAGCGTCGCCTCCTCGGGTACCCTGCGCTGCCGTACCCATGTCAGTCATGGCATCACAGGCGCATTGCCTTACGTGTTTATACAGCCGCGCATCACAGGCGCTTGTCTTACGTGTTTATACAGCCGCGCGCCGCCGAGCATGTGTACAGAGCCAAGGTGGTTTCAGGTGCGATACATTCGACAAATAGCATGATTAAAACAGAATTAAAGCGCGTCGTCCCTCCCTGGGCCTGAACTCGCGATACTTTGGAATACCAACCAAGTATTTACCACGCGGGACAGATGGCAGGTGCTAGCTGCGGTGCGAGGTCAGCGGTTAGGTGCCCGCGCGCGGGAATGTCGCTACGAACTCCGTTGAAAACATGAGAGTACTTCTGGGAAAATATTTGTATGAAAGTTGGTGGGTCCCAAAACGAAAAGAGCAGATCTGACTCCGAGTGGACTTGAAATGCTGCAATGCATCATGAATTGATGCTGAAGGCTCTCTGCGAGCGCAAGTGCCGCCGCAAGCCTCTTTCTTTGAATATAGATTAAGATCACTTCATGAAGTATGTTGCAATAAAATGGATCAAAATCGAAAGAGTAGAGAAATTAGAATGCGGAACGCTATGTCAGAAAAGCCAGCGTCACGGTTGGGCCAGGCCGCTCAGATGAACTTTTGCGCCATATACAAGGAAGTAGATGCTCTCGAGTTTCGCCCTCGCTCCGAATAAAATGAATGCATACATTACAAATATTCATATACGGCACGCCATGCTCTGTGCCATACTACACGGACAATGGACATGTGACATGCTTTACGGTGTGCTCTGTGCCGCACTACATGGACGATGGACATGTGACGCGCTTTACGGTGTGCTCTGTGCCGCACTACATGGACGATGGACTTGTGACGCGCTTTACGGTGTGCTCTGTGCCATACTACACGGACATTGGACATGTGACACGCTTTACGGTGTGCTCTGTGCCATACTACACGGACAATGGACTTGTGACACGCTTTACGGTGTACCGAGCGACAAGACATGCGATATACCATTCGGTTGAGGTGGTGATTATCACTTAACTTTTGTAGCTCAATGCTACCACCCCAACAGCAAGAAGTTGTCATCTAGAAAGGATGGAATCGTTTGGTTCTGCGTTTCAGGCGGTTCCTGGCACGCCGGGAAGAGGTGCTACAAGTGTGACATGTGCGACCGTGTGTTCTTCGCACCATCCACCTACCGCAACCACAGGGCCTTCCATCGCGGCGAGACCGCATGCCCCATCTGTAACAGAGTGTTTAGCGAAAAAGGCCACCTGAAGGCGCACCTACGTCACGTCCATCGCTTCGACACCAGCCGGTGCTGAAGACGGCTGACGACAATCGCGTCGACACCAGTCAGTGCTGGGGGTCACGCCTGACGATAGTCGCTTGGACACCAACCAGTGCTGAGTGTCACGCCTGGCGAGGGTCCTTTGTTCTGTTGTTATTGAAATGCTTGGCGGTGCGCGGAAGAAATACTCGTGTTGCTGACAAATTACAGGCATTTGTAATGTCTTGCGGATGGTTCCAGCTCACGTACCTTATCGCTGAAAGGTGAAGGAATTGAGATGTTATGGATGTCGGATGTTGCGAGTTAGATGCGTATTCTGTCCTTGGCATAGCCATGTGTCTTCTGTTCATTTCTAAGATTTGCATTGTGCTTTGTTGCGCCCAAAGAACAGAAGACTGCCACGCCTATGGGTGACTCTTAGTTAAAGATCTTGTAGCGGCTTCCGCTCCAGGGAAGTTGCTAAATACATTGATGGTTGTGCCACAACAATGCGTTCTTTCTGTTCCTTACTTTGGAGCAGGGACTCTTCCTATGATTCTGGCGGTGAGGCGAGGCCACCCATTGGTGACTGCGGTGACACCGTTGGTGACTGTGAGCCAACTAGACACCACCCCCATCCCAGGTAACCCAATGCCATTGAGGTATGGTCCCGGGGGGGCATGATTGGGGGAGGAAGGAGCATCCGTATCAGTGTTGGGAGCCGGTCGACAGCGGCGACGTAGTGCTTCCAAGGCTCCGCTGTCGGGAGCATCTGTATCAGTTGGTTGGTTATTGGTTTTACAACACGTCGACCGTTGAGTCATGTGGCGTCGCCAGTCTCTGACGCCGATTGGCCGCGGGCGAAGAGGAGTGACAGGTGAGACTCGAACCCACAGTCTTTCGATTGCTAGACTTACCCATAGACTACTCATAGACTGCTTACCCAACTTACCCATAGACTACTCGTCCCCACATCTGTGTCAGTGGTGAGAACCGGTCGACAGCGGCGACGTAGTTCCTCTGTCGTGAGCGGAACGTCGAGCGACTCATCGAGGACTGAGAAACGTCACAGTTTCAACGGTTATGATGTGCTTGAAAATAAAACCAAGACCTGGTGAAAGGTGTTATGTGCGATTTGGAGCTGTGAATGAATGGGTGTATATGTGATATGGTACCAAGTACGGGCCATTTTGCCTTCTTGTGAATTGGGGCGTATTTTCGGACTTTGCCACATTGAATACGTTGTCATTTATTTATTATATTAGTTAGGCTAGTTTTAGCGGGAAGGTTGTGGCCATGGCCACCCTATTAAAAATACTTGGTGGAAAACTTGCTTTTAGTTATGTGTTGTTTTAAGTTATGTGTGGTTCTTCTGTATGTTTGAGACTTCCTGTGAGAGGGGGGGGGGGGAGAGTACGTGCCCGCAGTATCCTCCTGTATCTGCCCCTACACATGGAAGGGAATTATGCAATCTTCGAGAATCAATAGAGTTGGCGCTTTCAAACTATGCTACAAGCTTGGGCTGCAGGAAACTATCGAATTATTTAGCTATTCAGTCAGTGTGAACTGTTAAAATTTGGCCTTAGTGATGATGTATTATGAAGCTATTCATCGGTCCAATTATATGCAGCCATTGAAGCCGCTAGTTTTCTGGGAAACCCAAACAGAAATATAATTAGTTGTGTTGCCGAGGATGGGCAGTGGCCAATGGTGAAGCAGTCCAATGCCACCAAACCGGACCCACGGAACACTCGTATTCACGATCTAATTACACTGCGCAATAAACCTAACGACATCGCAAATAGCCGACGCCCGGCTGCGCCGGACTCGGCCGTCGCGCCTCGCTACGCCGCCATGCCGCGTCCTGTCGACGAAACCTTGTGGCGGCCGGTAGGTTGACTGCACCTCCGCAGTTCAAATATTTCCCCAGGGATGAAAAAACAGACTGTTGCATGCGATGTGTATTTCAATCTGCAATACAGCTATAATGTTGCATTGCAATGTCCCTGCACGATGATCAGATATCCTCGAAAACAGGAGGGGTGGGCGGATACCCTTCCGGCTCGTGTGTTATTTGCTCCGGGCGGGAGCGCCCATTTTGCAGATACATCTGTTGTATAGAAAATGGCACATCCGCCAACTACTGCCATGCTCTATTTTGAAAGTACTGAATATAATCAAACCTCTAAAAAGTAAAGAGAAAGTGGCAGTTACGATGGTTCTATTAAGTATTTTTGACGCGACCTGAACCTTAATATTCCCTCACCGTACGTTTTTATTTTCGACTACCACACGTTTCTGCCAGCTACCTTATTTGCTCGACTTATTGCGAAAATAGGCAATGCTGAAATAGGTATCACTCGAATCACGAAAGTAAAACTTCTCCAATGTTGACATTCATAGTCGCGGATATGAATGCATTGATAGTATATTCACGTACTTTGTATAATAGTTTATCCCTCTTCATGCTGCGTGCATTAATCTCATCGAAACGCTAAAATGTGTTCCCGTTAAATTTGCTTCGGGTGGCTTTCATTTGCAATGTTATTTGTTGGTCAAAAATGAGAGACCTTCAATAACATAATAAATAGACTACATATGCACCGAAGTGGGGAATAAATAAATACACTGTGCAAGCATTCAGCAAACCTCAAAATGACTGCCTTAAATGGTCAGATAAAAGCACAATCGTGTCCTATTACCATGATAATTGAACGACCGACAGCGTATCGGCGCTTGCTTGGTGTTTTCGACGCCATGTGGCAGCATAACCCTAATTTGTCACGAAACATGGGTGCCGCTCGCCCTATGCCACGACGGACCGGCTGTGGAGGGCCGCGTAAGCCGGTTCGTGCACCGAGTGGCACACCATGCCGGTATCTGTCCCTGTATTGTTGACTAGAGATAGGTGTGAAGAAGGATCTAACTAACCTACCCATCTGTCACCTATGTGCACTCTTCTGGTAGACATGATTCTCGAGTTCTGTTTTTTTTTGGTAATGAAGAGAGGGAAATGCCCAGACTTATGGTATAAAGGTATGACCTTTAAACATCGCCGAACGAATATTTCAGGCCACTTACCGGACCAGATAAAATTTACCATACCTTGGAATTGTTATTAATTCCTTGAATCTCGTGACTAGGTCGAGTTGGATGCGGGCTGCATCCAAGGGAAGAGGCGGGTCCGAGTAGAGCTGGGGCCTCACGGGTACGGGCATGGGACGGGACGGCTCAGAAAATTGGGCCTGCTTCTAACTCTGGTGCAAACAGGTTTGCCGTCGAATTTTCCCATACAACGCTGATAAGTGCAATGTTTGTTTCCTACTTCTATAGTAGGCGTTTATTGGAGGTGGCAAATGAAAGAACCGCAAGCCCGGTCAGAAAGCCTGATCAGGCCCGATGGGCGTTTGACCGGGTTTTGGTTATAACTGTCTGAACTTCTTAGATATGATTGTTTTTCAATTATACCTGTCGTTATATGTCAATTATACCTGACAGACCTGACCAGTCTGTCAGGTCTTTATATGTATATTTGAAATCATTGCACACCTTATAATACAAGACGTAGTGGTGATGATCAGCATGCAACTTATGAATCCCATTTCAACATTCCAGGCAGTAATTGTGTGATACATTGAAGAATTTGGTGAAATTCTTCAATATTTTCAAGATTTCTGTCTAATGCTAATTGCTGAAAAAAGCACATCATCAATGACATTGGTGGGCAGTTCAAGCATAAGTATCGCATGCAGCTTTCAAAAGAAAGACTTGCCACTGTAATAGAGCTAAAAATGTCAGTTGGTTTCACCAGATATCGAACGGTAGCGTATGGCTGGAATGAAGCTATGAATGAAGCTAAATGAAGCTGGAATGAAATTGAAGCTAAAATAACTCATGTATGGCACACGATTAGCATTCCAGCACATTATTTGGAGATAACACACCACTACCATTTATGCTATGTTATGTTCTATTCTATTCATATGTTCTATTAAGCGCTCTTCTATGTGACAATCTGATGTGTGATTAAGCAAGCTTGTTATGAGTGCAATATAACCCACTGGAGTTGACGCACCCTAAAACCCCAATAATCATCACCAATACCATTAAATTTTTTGATAGTTCTACATGGAACGCAGCTCATTTTCTTAAACATTTGTTGAATGGCCATGCACAGGAAAACAAGTCTTCTCTGAGTAATTAATTACTTGTCTCTTGGCAGGCTTCCGTGGTCAACAGCAAAATTCCAATAACAAAGCATCTCTTAAAATGCACAGCTTAATGCTCACCTTCCAAATATAAAGAAAACGGCAAAATTTGAATCATGCACAAGGTTTGGTTTATTCATATTTGACTAGTCGTAACACACTTCACACCACATGCAATATTGCTATCATTCTACTATTAGACTCACAATTCAAAACCCAGCCCTTCTTCACTAAGGTCAGGCATCAGTCTTTACTAAAGAGGAGGCCGGATGATATATATGCTAGGATCTTAGTAGAGTGTGCTAAAGCTTTATCAGTTCCCCTAGGTATCATTTTCAGGCGCTCTATGAAGTATGCTGCAGTACCTACAGATTGGAGAAATGCAAATGTAATACTGATCTTCAAAAAAGGAAGTATGAAGTGTGTAGGAAACCACAGGCCAGTCAGTTTGACCTCAATAGTTTGCAAGGTACTATAAAAACTGGTCGAACAGAATGTTTAGACTCATCTAGATAGCCACAACCTTTTAAGGGATAATCAGCATGGATTTCGATCTGGAAGATCTTGATTAACTTGCCTATTGGAGTTCATGGAGTATGTAACTAAATAAGTAGACGATCAAAGCATTGTGGATGTTGCCACTTGGACTTTAGAAAGCTTTTGAAGAAGTTCCACATAGGCGTCTAATTCATGAACTAGAGTAGCATGGGATTGATGGAGAAGTTCTAGATTGGATTGAAGCATGGTTAAGGGGACGGAAACAAAGGGTAGTGTTAAATGGATGTAGGTTTGACTGGAGGATGTTCTGAGTGGAGTGCCACAGGGCTCTGTTCTAGGACCACTTCTCTTTATCATCCTTGGGAATAACGCTGAGGTAGGGCTGATGAATGGGGCGTTCAAATTTGCTGATGCTGGTAGTGGCTAACAGTAGTCATCAATCTAGTAATATTCAATTGGACTTGGAGGGCCTAAAGAGTGGGCTGATCAATGGCAGATGTCTGAGCTGTGAAAAGTATAAGGTTACGTATCTGGGGTCTGGAGGTGAGACTTTCAAATATACGATGGGAGGTAGGGAATAGGATGTTAATGAAGGGAAAAGAGACTTAGATGTGTTAGTTTCAAATTACTGAAGCAGAAAAACAATGTACCTCAACTAAGAGCAGGGCAATACAAATGTTGGGATGAATAATAGTAGTGTGAGGTATAAGGGCAAGGAAGTCATGACAAACTGTACTTAGCCTATGTGCTGCCCCACTTGGAATATTTCGTACAGAGGCATGGAGCCCCTACTTAGGAAAAA
Organism: Ashinkailepas kermadecensis; assembly: GCA_034440615.1. Lineage (NCBI taxonomy): Eukaryota > Metazoa > Arthropoda > Thecostraca > Neolepadidae > Ashinkailepas > Ashinkailepas kermadecensis. The sequence goes on from JAOTOM010004948.1 coordinate 157,772, forward strand.
TATTGATATGTTAGAAAGAGTGCAGCGCAAAGCCACTAGACTCATCAGTGGACTAGGTAGCTTAGAATATGGAGAAAGGCTTATGGCATTAAATATGTACTTGCTCAAGTATAGGAGATTAAGGGGTGATATGATTGAAATGTATAAAATTATTAAAGGACGACCAATGCAGTCGATGCGCCCTAAAGCCCAAATAGATCAGGTCAATCTGAATGGTGCCATTCTGTTTAGACTATCACATAGTGGTCATCAATTCAGGCTAGACAAATCAAGGTGTAGGACAGTTAAGCGACAACAGGTCTTCAGTCAAAGGATTGCTGATCAATGGAATAGTCTGCCTGCTGATGTTGTGGGAAGTCCGCCATTGCATGTATTTAAAAATGCGATGGACTAATTTCTTAGGCTGGAAAATCTTGTTCATGAGTTCCATTTGGTGGTGGATGAGGTGAGATTTATGCTAAGTAGGTGTGCACGGTACAGGCCCCTTTAAGTAGGCATTGATGGAGTTGGAAAATTATTGGTAGGACACTCGATCCGCGTGCATGTTACGCGGAATCGAGTGAATAGGGCTGGATAGGTAAGGTAGATATGCATGGATGGGTGTGTGCATGTTGGTAGATGGTTCCTTCGGAATTTGGATGTGGTGTGGGTTGGGGTGATGGGTGTCTTTTTGTCCAGGCTTATGGTATCTTTCCTTCACAGACTTAACCTGGATTGGCCCTTGTGGCTCTCATTAAGTCGAAACACTTTATGACTTTATACCTTATCAGTTGATCGCTGCTTAACAGTCATATAATTACATCGTATGCAATTTTGATCAGCCGAGATCAACGTTTTTCGCAAGAAAGAGTCCATTTTAAATGTTGACACCGGGATTGCTTTCAATGCAAATTTCCTTCCCATAACTTCTTTCAATAGCTTGGGACCATGGCAACTAATAGTAAATTCTTCATGGTTCTTAGAAGTAAATGGTTGATGAAAATGATCACTTATTCGAGTCTAGTAAGTTGCACTTATATATGAATGGAACATTTCTTTAACATTTTGGGGCAGCACTTAAGGCATCATTCTGAAAATACTCATCAATATAAGCTTCAATGCTTAAAAACGATTCATGTTCGTATCGAGCCTCGTTTCACAGGCCATTTCTTGGCTGTTGGACATTCTGATCCCGTACCACTCCAAATCCTTTCATGATTTGTCATTAGTGCGCCACTATTGCCCAAGCCCATAATTTATAACCGCGTCCCATGCTTCCACCTTCGTATTCGCTGTGAATCGCCGCCATGACATAAAGCGACATGAAGGGAAATTCCACCACGTTGAGCGAAGCTTGCCAGACTTACGGGTTCCGAAAATATAGATTAACTCAAATCATACATCGATAGTTTTAATTCATTAACAAACGGCCGCATCCAATGGCAGAGCTGTGCGCATGATTCACCTGCATCATTCAGTCACCATGCATAATTGCAGTACACCACCAGCTGGCGTTTTGGTTAGACCAGACAGCTCAGCCACCAAAAAATAGAGTAAAAGAGTTCTTGCTGAAGACGAATGCGACGCACCGAATGATTGCAAGGAATATATATATATATATATATATATATATATATATATATATATATATATATATGTGTGTATATATTGTTTTTATGGTAGATAGCGATAGCTTTTTAGGACTCTAAAATATTGCAGTCTGGATATCTGAATATCTGGTAATGTTATGATATGATTATTAGATAATGGCGCAGCATTTTAGAGATTAATTGACACCGAATGAATGAAAGCGTGACACCTAGCTTTGTTTTGTTGCTTCCTTATCTTCTGGTTAGTAAGGAATGGATCTTAACCTATGTGCTTTAAGAATTGTTTTTTAACCATTGTGTTGCTATCAATGCCTGCCGATGCAAAACAAATCATGTTTTGGTGATAGGAATATTTTCAGTTCATGTGTTACGAGTGAACGACTTTTTCTAAGGCGATGTGAACTACCCATATGACTTTAATTAAATGTGCCCAGATACCTCGGCTCGAGGGTGTCGGCCCTCCGTTCAACTGAAGCCACGGATTTTGTTCATGTATTCACAATCTATCTACAGAGTAGGCAATCCGAGTGGTGCTGATATGGCATCACACAGAATGCGCCGGAATTTTCTCTAAAAGGCCATTTATACTTAGGGAGAAGGCTCAGAGCATTGTGAGACCGTGGCAGCGTCCATATGATGATATACTTGAGCGGGTATAAGCACTACAAACCCCATGTAAACTATACAAAGCGCATGCAGACCCGACAAAAATGTGCTCGATTACCGCAAGCCGGAGCTAGGATGAATGCATATCTGGAAAGTAAGCGAGACGGCGTCTTGTCAACGCCTACGCACAGTAGCAACGTGTTTCCTTGGACGTTTCAGGAGAAGCGCGCGCCGAGAGGAAGTGCTACTTCTGCGAAGCGTGTGACCGCCAATTCGTTGCCTATTCAACGTACCGCAACCACCTGGCCGTGCACCGGGGCGAGACCAGGTGCACAATTTGCGGCAGAGTGTTCTCCGAGAAGGGCCACCTGAAGGTGCACCTGCGTCACGTGCACGGCGTCGACACGAGCCACGTGTAGAGCGGCACCCCCGCACGGCGCGAGCTGGGCCGGAGCGTCGCCAACACTGCAGCCCGGAACGTGCTGTTGGACAGGAGCCCACGGGCGCCGAATGACACCAGTCGGCGCGCCCTTAAATCCAAATAATTATTCAATGGACAGGAGCCCAGCTCTGGCTGAACCTAGTGTGGTGTAGCTTGGCCGTGACGTGCGGTATGCGGTATGGCGTGTTGGTGCTCGGCATGTGATGTGTATGCTGGCACGCTGTTGTCAATAAAAGACGATGTGTTTTGGGCTTGTTTGACGTTTGGTCAAGATGTCGTCAGGATGTCGTGAGAAGTCGTGAGAAGTACAAGTTTAACACATGTGCACTATGTGCTAACCTCGTCAGGGTGAAGCCCCTGAAAAAAGTGCGTGCGGGCGGCGCTATTGGGTGGCTACCTAACCATCGCCATCTGAGTGTTAGGGTGGAATTGTCACCCCCAACGTCGTTTTCGCCACCGCCGGAAGCACGTGATAGCGCACCGCCATTTCTCGAGATTGATGTTATTTGTGGATTATTTGGAAAAATGAGCAGGCCATACCAGGTCATCAAGCTATCCCATTTCTGCAGGCATGTTTGGTGGATTTTTGGATGAAAGCCCAGGTTTGCCTGTTTCACTGCTATTAATGCGCTTCGATGTTGGATATTCTATTTTTCCCGTAGTTTTCACCGGCAACCTTTTCAAGAACAAGCGAGATCATTGACCTCGATTGTCGTCGGACGATCGCAAGCATTCAGGACATTTTGTAGTTCGCTGTCGAATTAAGTGACAATTTGCACCCTTGGAAGCCCCAAAGAAGGCGTTAAAAGGCTTCGATAGGCCGTTGTGTATGACAGTTTTGAACTGTGAGAGTTGGAGCCTGTCTGGTTCTTTAAAGATGAGCAGTTCAGAGCAGCTCAAATGAGTTGCAGGTCAATTATTACCAGCGGAACCCACTTGTGGCATTTAGTTTTCCACTACATATCAAATCTACATCTAAAAGTCTGCTCTGGTAGTTCGGTAGGCTATATACCAGTGCAGACCGGTGCGCTGGCCTGCACTGTTCTCCACTGTCCTGGCAAGACAGGGTTTGAGTCGCTTCACAAGCTCTCATTTAGCCCCCGGCTGGGAGGGTCAGTTGGCAACTGGCCGATAATGCCGGGGACGAGCTAGCGGGACGGCCGTGTTGGTGCATTGACGGCGCTGCGGCGTTGCACTCCCGATCAAAATTCTGCCGCTGACCTGGAATTCATGGATCGGATGGCGGGGCCAGGGTTCACGCAGCAAACTCTGTTTGTCCTCGTCTATAATGCCACCCCAGCAAGAATTCGAACTGAATTTCTTCTTTCAATTTTTTATTTTTGTTCGATGCACGATTCGACGCACATTGTCCAAGCGCGACATCGGGTCGATTGTCGGCCGTCGGCCTGTCCCTGGCCGCTACTGGCTACTGAGTAACCGAAGGTACAAACTGAGTCAGGGTGGAATTCATCGTTTAAAACGCAAAACATCGTTGTTTTCCCCTTCGGGTTTATCTCAGTTGGGCGGGAAACCGCTAGGGCGTGGCAATCCACGGACAGGTCGGCTGGCGACATGCCGTCATGAGGCCAGGGGTAATGCTATGAATTATGAACTTGAATGTTTCAAACATTGGGCCTATTGGACATTGACAGATAAAGCTAACGGCTAATAGTTATCACCAATAGCAGCTAATTTCCATATACTGTACCTAGCCACCTGCATCTTGCACCGACCTGCTGGGATGCTGGGAAGCTCTGATCTTGTGATCTTTCCGTGAGAGCATCGTATTATGTGGGTATATAGGATGCCTTCCTCTTCAAATTGCTCATGAGATGAGTTTTTCTAATATAATAGCGGATGAATATGAAATATTGAGCATTTATCCACTGGGATGTATCGAGTGCCTTATAACTTGAGTATTATTTTACTCGGCTTCCTCCATACGTGCTACGTTTGCCTATGCATTTTGAGTGCCACCTTTGTGTATTGCATTCTTTATGCTGAACACTTTTCCACGCATTCCTGTGCAATAATTGTATTGCATGCAAACCAGGGACACGAAGTGGTGTCGCCTGATCGGACCAAGAATGCCGTGTAACCATCCCATGCACGTTACACAGGCAACTCTGTATCTGAGTGAGACAAACATCACCAAGTGTGTTTTACACTGACGCCACTCAACTGTTTCTGGGTTGTATCCTAGAAGCATGCACCAAAACGTATAAATATGTGGCCCGTCCATACAGGACCTATGCCCGCCCCCGAATCACCTCCCCCGCACCTGACAACTTCGAGTATCACCCAATGTATCAATGTTGGGGACAAATAAAACAAAGAAGTAATGCTTCGGCTTTACCATGCATTGCACCATTGCTGTGGTGAGAGCGAGCGGAGCGCTGGCTAACTGCCACGCTGTGCCTACTTCGCAGGTACTTCGTGGCAGACCGGCAAGAACTGCGAGTACTGCGGTCGTCTATTTTTGGCGTACTCGTCGTACCGAAACCACCTGGCGGTGCACCGTGGCGAGACCACGTGCGCCATCTGCCAGAAAGTCTATGCTGAGAAGGGCAACCTGAAGATTCACGTGCGTCGTGTGCACGGCATGGACGTGACCAAGTGACTGGGCACGTGACCAAGTGACTGGTCACGTGACCAAGTGACTGGTCACGTGACCAAGTGACTGGCCAGCCCGCCGGGTCTCCGTGACCTGTTGACAAGCAGCCGCCGGTACTGCTACTACAGGGGTGCGCCGCCGAGATTGTGCCCGTGCTGCCGGCGTGCCGGGCTGCCCTGCTACTCCAGGGGTGCGCCGCTGGGGTTGTGGTGCGGCGGGTGTGCCGGGGCTGGCCTGACCTGCTACTCCAGGGGTGCGCCGCTGGGGTTGTGGTCGTGCGGCGGGTGTGCCGGGGCTGGCCTGACCTGCTACTCCAGGGTGCGCCGCTGGGGTTGTGGTCGTGCGGCGGGTGTGCCGGGGCTGGCCTGACCTGCTACTCCAGGGGTGCGCCGCTGGGGTTGTGGTGCGGCGGGTGTGCCGGGGCTGGCCTGACCTGCTACTCCAGGGGGTGTGCCGGGGCTGGCCTGACCTGCTACTCCACCGGGGTGCGCCGCTGGGGTTGTGGTCGTGCGGCGGGTGTGCCGGGGCTGGCCTGACCTGCTACTCCAGGGTGCGCCGCTGGGGTTGTGGTCGTGCGGCGGGTGTGCCGGGGCTGGCCTGACCTGCTACTCCAGGGGTGCGCCGCTGGGGTTGTGGTCGTGCGGCGGGTGTGCCGGGGCTGGCCTGACCTGCTACTCCAGGGTGCGCCGCTGGGGTTGTGGTCTTGCGGCCAGTGCATGGCTGGTACTCAGTTGGCGACAGCGCGGTCTTCTTTGTGTGATGCTGAGGTCTCTCCTGCGCTGGATCGGTGTGCCGGTGGTGTTTTTTTTTCTTCGGGGAAATAAAAGCTGTATAATGCTGATTTGCGTTTTGTCCTGTGCTGATGCGAAACAATCGCAAAGCCAGAGGTGATCAGGATTTGAACTGCAAAGCTTGTCGTCCCGAACTGCGATCCTTTTTCAGAGGACTGCCGGAGGAATGCAATGTGTGTCTGCAAAGAGGCTGCACTGCCGATTGGAGTACATGTTCCGTCAAATCATCTGGTAATCCTGTTGATGGCTAGGCCGCGGCGATTGTTTCTTGTCGACGCTTCGCCTGTCAACCTGTGAACTGGTCACTTGATGTCGCTTGGCCTGTCTCCGCTCTTCGTACGTCAACCTGGCCAGGCAGGCCCGATTGACGTGCGGTTTAGAGCCTTCGACGGCAGTTGGTGGCACTGGACGTGGGTCTTCGTACGTCAACCTGGCCAGGCAGGCCCGATTGACGTGCGGTTTAGAGCCTTCGACGGCAGTTGGTGGCACTGGACGTGGGTCTTCGTACGTCAACCTGGCCAGGCAGGCCCGATTGACGTGCGGTTTAGAGCCTTCGACGGCAGTTGGTGGCACTGGACGTGGGTCTTCGTACGTCAACCTGGCCAGGCAGGCCCGATTGACGTGCGGTTTAGAGCCTTCGACGGCAGATGGTGGCACTGGACGTGGGTCTTCGTACGTCAACCTGGCCAGGCAGGCCCGATTGACGTGCGGTTTAGAGCCTTCGACGGCAGTTGGTGGCACTGGACGTGGGTCTTCGCATGTCAGCCTGGCCAGGCAGGCCAGGTTGCAGCCTTCGAAGGCAGAGGGTGACCTGTCCCTGGGTGGCACTGTACGTGGGTCTTCGAATGCGTGTTGATGGATGGTCGGCTTCCCCAGAGACGTCAGGTGGGTCGGCAGCGTCGTTTTCACATTGAAATGATGGGCGATTCGGAGCGCAGCGGTGAGCCGAGAGGGAGACTGCGACTGTGCGACCGGAACTGCGCGCACGCCCTACCTTAAATGACACATTTCCGAACCACATATGTCGCTATGGATTTATATATATATATATATATATATATATATATATATATATATATATATATATATATATATTTCTGTATTATATATAAGCATATGCATATATGTATTTTTAGATGTGTGCGCTGGACGAATTTCATTCAACAGACGAACACTAAAATCGCTTGAAGTTGTACGCATCAATCATAATATGCATATATATATTGTTACCACTGATTATCCTTATGATGACCAGGAGCTACGGCAATTACTGGGCAACAGCCTAACTGGGACAGCTGGTAGCAGGGAAAGAGATGCTCAATATGAGCTGCTTTCGTAGAATGACGTATGCTGAAAGGGATCGAAATAAGTATTGGGGGCTGAATTGCAATCATCTTCGTTGTAAATATTTAGGAGTTCAATGTTTTCCCTGCGCGGAGTTTTATCAAATAGATTGCAATCCTCCTGAGGATTTTGACCATCCCTAGTTACAACTGTGTCGCATAGTTCGTTTCATAGCTGATTGGGCCCTAACCACCACGAAAATCTAAACCCTCCTGACCAAGCTTTTTCTGTTGCAGCACTTGGAGATCGAAATGGACATTTTGTCATTCAGTAATTTCCCTCAACGCGTCATCGATGCTATGCATTTCTTCATTTCCCTGAAAGCTTCACAGTGCCCATAATAGCAATGCATTTGGATGCAAGGACAATTGCTCAGGGACCACGTGGCATATGCTACATTCGTCACGCAGCTTAATCAGATGCTTGTTGTGAACACCTTGACTGTGTTACTGGCTTCCTCATCTACGATATGATACACACTTCACAATACAATTATCGCCCAGTCGTTACACCGATGAAATGCTCAAAACTACCAAGCAGTGTTGCAAGGCATCTGACATCACGTGATATTTGACACCTATCGACCGGCCCTCCGCCCCCCGAAGCAGCCAATAAGCACGGTACCATGCTACTCGCGCAAACTGTTAGGTTTTGTATCCGCGTGGTGCTCTCAACGCGTGAAACGCGAGTTTTGTGTATGCTTTTGAGACTGATCACTTTCGCCGTTGCCTGATAATATCCAGAACTGGCATTGTTTCTGGAATTACCGGAATTGGATACGGCTCAGCGGCCCTCAATGTCAGTCCTCCGCGTCGTGTGGGTTGGTGGTTGAATCAGAACACTATTTGAGGCTGAAGTGTAACTATTTATGACATGGAGCGAAAGCTATCATATTGTCAAAAGTGTTTATTACTTGTGTAATCGTCCAGTGTTGCCAATAGTTTATCATCTGGAACTGTATCATCGCATATGCAATTTTAAGCTGGTCGTAGAGCACAAATATCAGAGTAGGCCCAGTTGTACGAGTATCATGGGCTGAAATAGTGTAAGGTAGATGCTTAGCATACCAAAAATTCGTATAGATCACTTAGGTGAATGAGCTGTGGTGAATGTGGCGAATGAGCATACATGTTTTGGCTGCCATTCAATATTCCCAATTTATACCGAAAATAAATTGAATATACCATCTGCAACATCACTCAAACATGTGACAGGTAGCAACAAAAAAGAAACGGAATCCCTGAGTAACTTATATGAGGGTCAATTTTCATAATATTGCCGTTGAAATACGTGTTGCTGTTAAAATATTAGATGTGTCCGGTTCTCTCGTCACAATGCCCAATTTCTCAGCCGTCGCCATTTTTAAAGGATTTCCATTGTTTTTCTCTCTTATTTTAGGACGGTCCTGGTATCCGGGAAAGAACTGTGAGATCTGTGGACGTCATTTCTCCGCGGCATCCTCATACAGAAATCACAGAGCTCTTCACCGAGGCGAGACGACCTGCACAATATGCAGCAAAGTCTTCGGTCAGAAGAGCAGTCTGAAGATGCACATGACAAATGTTCACCAGTGGGACTGACGATGAAGACAAGGCAGTCGTCTGGAACGTTCTACGCCTTCGGGGACGCATCGTGACTCATGTTCTGGACACCATTTTGTCCCAGTGGTGGCGTTCGTTATTGGTTCCGAGTGGCGCAGTTCGTGACACCGGGCAAAATATTGGCGTCGCACGCGGTGCCTGCGACAGCGAGCTGACATTGGGACCTCGTTCGCATGCGAGATGGTCGGCGCCATACCATCCTGCAGGCTTTGAATACGTTGTGAAATGTCCATGTCTTGATTTCCCCTGTCTTGCTTGTCCCATGCCTCGTGTTGCTTTACCTTCTTCGTGTAATGGTGCGATGCGGTGATGTGCTCCATCGAGTTGCAATTCAATCTGGTATGGCTGTGACGTTGCATTGTTGTGGTCGTGGCTGTTCGGCATGGCTGGTGTTCACGATATGCCGGTGGATGTCTGGTCAGGAGTGATGGTCTGTGGCTGGTGTTCACGAGATGCCGGTGGATGTTGTCTGGTCAGGAGGAAGTCTGTGGCTGCTGTTCACGGGTGCCGGCGGATGTTGCTTGTCATGAGTGGTGCTCTGCGGCTGATCATAGTGCGATGCGAATATTACGCCGTGCACCCGGCTCGGAGAATAACCTCTCTGACTCGCGTTTATTACGCAGTAGTTTACGGTGTGTATAATGTTAATGTGACATACCATGAATCCATGATATTCGCCTTGCCCTGTAACGTCACGGATAGCCATTATTGCTGTATGAGTCTTTCGTGCACCATATCTTCCCTACATTGTAATTTTTTTGTTTCGCAAAATAAATTTCAAACGTCTATACAGATTATGTTCGCAAACAGAGCGATTAACGAATTAATGTGTACGCAGTGAGGCATTGAGGAATGCACAACAGCGACCAGCACATCGTCGGGCAGCCTCTCAAATGAGGAAACAATCCATCGTTGTTATTTGATAGAAAATGACATCAACATCGGTAAATGTCTCGTTGTTCAGCATGGTCACGTAACTAGCTTTGGCCAAACCTCGCCTGTTCTTGAGACAGAAGCATAAGCAAACGTTTGCCAGGGATAAGGGTATGCGTGAATCCAATAGTGTAATTATCGACAAGTTATATTGTTTTTGCCTTTACCAGCATGTGAATGGTTCCAACATGTTCGTTTTATGCCAGATTGATGTCATTTATAGTAAGTTTGAGCTCCATATCAGAAAGATATGGCCTACCACAAAAATATCTTCCGGTTTTACGTCATGAATTGAAATACGACCTTCAACGCTCTGGGGCAGAACAATTATAGCCCTCGACATTAGAGGGGTGGGTGTCACCCGCAATGACTTCCTCGCTACCAGCAAAAATCGGCATGCAACAGCTTGCCACCATATGGAACAGCTAATCTGCAACTCCAGGAATCCCGGAAACAATTTCCAGTTGACTGTCTTGAACTCCTTAGTAATTTTTTTTTTTAAATTACATTTTTGTTCCCCTACCCATTAATAGGTAGGCAGGAGTGCCCTTCCATACCCGTGCGACCTAATTACGTTAAATTCCAGGGATGAGAAGTAGGTCATGGTAAGCAAGTAAAGGTAGGTCACACCACTCCCTGCTCCTGTTTCTTGCTGGACAGATCCCGCCACCAGATATTAGTAAAAGATGTTCATAAAGCCCTCTCAGACAATTAGCAATGCTAGTAACTTCTTCGAGTGCTCCAGAAAAAAAACTGTGCTATAGGTGTTAATGGGGAATTCATATAAATAGTATGCAAACGGAAGTCAGGGGAACTCGAACCCAATTTAGATGAGACTACAGGTCAAGTCAGCATAGGTTTATCGAGGTCCATCTGGTCGGCTCACGTTCCTCACATCATTACCAGCAGCAGCGTCAGGCGACTTTTGGGCCCGGCGCGAGCGGGGACAAGAGGCGAGCTGTGACGCTCCTGTGCTGAAGCCTCTGTCGGCGCAAAAGCTGTCGACAGCGCCTCCTGGCCGCTTGTGAAGACGAGCCGCCCGGTCAGCCAGTGGTGTGACGTCAGTTGTGTGGCGTCAGCGGCGTGACGTGACGTCGGTGACGTGACGTCAGTTGCGTGACGTCAGTGGGGTGACTCAGTGCGCCGCTGACGGACGCGGGAAGGTTCGCCACGAACCCGTTCTGAAACCCTTGCCTTTCGTTCTGAAACTTACAAAATATCAATTTGGGACATGGCTCAAATTATGCTCTAAAACCCTTGCGCACCGAGGGTTGGGAGTGGATGCCACCCCTCCACCAGCAGTCAGTCTGTTAGTTGTGTGCGCCAAACCGTCCGCGATCGCGCTCTGAGGATTCGAATAGCTGATGATGCATCTTTTGGACATATTTTGTTGGAAGGGAAATTCCGGGTGATGTCAGTTCACTTAGATATGTCAATATTGATGGTGTCGGTTGAATTTGTGCTAAACAGCTATTATATTGCACGCACATCAGTATGAGTGAACTGATTATGATGATGTACACGATTATGTACAAATATATGCTTGATTAATCAAGTATAGCTATGTGAATCTTTGATCTGTCTGACTTGACATAAAGTCGTTGATCTTCTCAAGGTGACGCAAGATCATTAACCTTTTTCACTATGGCACAAGGTTAATGACCTATGTTGCAACGTTAGGCTCTATACCCGTGCGTTTCTTTTCTTCTTTTATGATGTAGCCTCCAGAAAATGCACGTATATTTCTTGCATGACCACAATGACCCATCACAGAGTCCTGGTTCTGCAAGGTCACTAACCCTCCTGGGGGGTACAACTTCCCTGGCAATTCCAAACAGGACGGGCCAGAAGCAAAACAAAAGCCAACGTACAGACTGTTGCAAGATCTCGCGACCGACTCCAAGCAGGACACTGTGGGGTTATTGATTGACTTCAGGGGCGATGTTGAGGTCAGATTTTGCCATAGGTCGAGACATTTTGCGAGTTTTCGCAAATATTGAGAAGTTTGCCGCTCTTATCCTTACAAAATGCTTACCCGAAGTGTTCCTTCGGATGTTCCCAGTCTAGTAACGTGTCGTGTGTGACGTCATGATCCAGAGGAAAGGTGCCATGTCAGGTCAAGGCCTTGATCCCATCTTCAACATTTTGCTTATATGCTTGCTTATATTGCTATAACTGTTTTTCCTCGTTTATATATGGTAAAATGGCTGCTGAATTCGAGTTGCGCACGCAGTGATAGTAAATTCAAAAAGGTTATCCGCAGTAATGTTAGGTCAATAGCCTTGGATGGCCTTGATCTTTGGATACATTGGAAGGCCTTGGTCCCTTATACCAGTAATTTGAATTCAGCGTCTACGTTTATCCCTATGTCATCGGAACTGTCGTTTGGTCGCACTTACTTCGCAGAATACTACAAGCATATATGATCAGGAGTACATTTGACCCAACCTGGGCGCTTATCTAAGGATCCGATGGGCATGTCTGGGATGCGAACCGACAGATCATTTCCAGATATACACGCGCACGCCATTTTTGGCTTCTTGCGCGATTTTCTGGATGTGATACTCGGTGATAGTCAGTGTGATGCTGACGTGTAGCTCGGTTTCCATTATAAGCTCTTCTAATACATTTGCAATTCGGTGATTATGATGTGTTTCTCCATGAGGAAGCTAAGTGCTGATATTCTATGTTTTCACATCCCGCATTACCGTCCTGTTGAATGGTGCCTGGAGGCGTGCAATCTGGCATTCCGTTGTGATTCTAAAATAGTACAAAATTAGATCGCGGATCCAGCGGGTAAATTTGCTCCTCTCCCTCTTCAGACGTGTTCCAGAATATCAGGAAGCCGTCATGCCAAGGGGAAAGTGTTGAACGACACAATGTTTTCCGCCTCCATGTTCACTAGATGGTATCCTCATTCCATATTTCCTATTAAATGTGAGGATAATGTTATTATCCATCAGCTTCTGATTCAAATATGGTTGTTTAGGAGCTACTTTTGCAAACTGTTTTTATATGAGGTGAAATCTGCATAACGCACAATTTTGTTTTGCGATCTGGCCGAGAAACATCGAGTTCAATCGAGGTTGGGAACGCTGAGGCATAATTATGCATTTATATATGTCCTCAACCCCTGCCGAAAGCGAATCTTAATCAAAGGGAGCATATTTCCCACATACAGCATTCCTATGCAGTGGAGTCATTTCTATTGCACCCTTCCGTATGTTATTACAATCGTTTTGTATTCAGGGAAAGTCGTCCCAGTGCAACTTCGGTGTTTTTCAGCTCAATAGCTGCATACCCATGGCTCTTGATGACTTGTGCCTACTTAAGGAATCGTAGCCAGTACAATCCCCCGGGAAAATTTGCTGATTGCATGTCAGTGGATGATTTAGATGGTGTGCTCTGGCTTAGATTGTGTGCTCTGCTTCGGGTCCGGTGGACAGCATCTACTCCTTGGTGGGTCTGCATTACGTCCTGCTCCGTGGGTGTTCCAGGTCAGACGGCCGCCAGCGGCCGCCGGTCGCTCTCCGGCCAGCGCTGGTACCCGGACATGCCGTGCGAGGCGTGCGGTGTTCCGTTCCGGGCCTACTCGTCCTACCGCAACCACCTGGCGTACCACCGCGGCGAGACCAAGTGCCCCATCTGCGGCCGGGTGTTCACGCAGAAGGGAAACATGAAGAGCCACATCAAGCACGTGCATGGTGCCGATTAGGGTGTCTACAGCGCCGGAACTCGCCCCAGGTGGCGCCGCATGGTGACATTGCCAGCCGTGAATCGTCAGGAATAGAGAGACCAGTGTGGAGCTTTCTCCAAAAACTTCCGGGTAGGGAAGTGCTAGTTAGTTCGGTGGATGGAATTAACCCTCTGTAAGATGCTCGTCTCACAATCGAAAGGTTGTGGGTTCGAGTCTCACCTGTCGCTACTCTTCGCCCGCGACCAATCGGCGTGAGAGATTGGCGACGCTATATGACTCAAAGGTCGACGTGTCGTAAAACCAATAACCAACCAACCAAGGAATTAACCCTCTGGCTGTCAAGGCTGTACATACTTGTAATTATTGCAGCTATCCAAGGACTTGAAGGATCCAAGTAAATCTCATCACTTGGTGAACTTACATTAAATTTGTGTTAGATGCTAATGACAAACCTTATAGCATGCGAAGTGCCTGATATTCGACACGAGAGACAGAGGAACATCTGCCAGATTTGCACGTGGCGTTGACTGTAAAGCCACAAATAACTGCGAGAGAACGAACAGCCCCATGTGGAATTAGGTATCGATATCTTTCGATTTTGGCGTGTCACCCAATTCCGGTCTGGACCGATACCTGGTAATGTCACCTGGTGACGGGCCACGACCTGGTGTCGTGTCGCACGGCAACATACACTGTCATGGAGTTGGCTGCTGCTGCTAGATTGTGCGTAATATACACGGGACAGACGGACACCACTGACTGGGGTTGTGTCATTCTGCCGTCATCACTTACGCCAAATGTATATTGACAGCTCCCCTCCCCCGTTTTTATAGCTAATTTCCCTCGTAGAATGAATACCAGGCATGTGTCGGGATCAAGGTTGCACTTTCACCTGTAACCTGAAGCGAAATTGCAGGCGATATCCACGTCAGCTTGCAAGTATTTCGTGGTGTCTCGGTATTAGCAATGTATCACATACTATATTTGAATGCACGTGTTGCGGCTCGTATCAGGTCAGATAATTGATGTCACTGATTTGAATTATTGTATTCTGCCTACAACCACTATTTTCGAGCCTCAAAGGGGACAAATGGATACCAAATTCGAATTGATAGTCTACCATATTCTACCAAGAATCTTAATATCACTAATATCCCAGACTTTTCTCGCAAAACATAGTGGTTCATCCGAGGTCAATTTAAGGCAATGAACCGGAATGAGGTTTCAGAATCAACATAGCCTATGTGGCAGTGTTCGTCCATTTATGCATCACCTAAGAGCATCGAACATCTGCCGTTTGATGTCATTATAGATGATAAGCTGCGAGAGTCGATATGCTGCGATTTCGTTCGGCAGGTGATTGGGGGTGTTCCTTATTGTTCCCTCGACTTGCTTATCCTTCCACTTATGTTAACGAAAAGTTGTGGAAGCGCTGCTGCAATGGCTGCGCAAACATTTGGGGGATTCCGCTCAACACCGCCAAAAGTACCGTTTGAAAAATCTTCGGCTTCGGTCAAACGTCCAGCCTCACGCACTAGCAATGATCGAAATAAAAACCGCTTGGTCTCCAAGAGAAGCTTTGCAATGGTGCTTTCTTATGTATTGCAGCCAAATTCTTGCGGTACGTTTCCGTAATGCTAAATAGGACCCGTGTATCTCGCCATCAGGAAAAATAAAACACGAAAGAGCAGGCAACGATGTAGCAGCAGTTTACGGGAGTGTAGATTGCCACCAAGCTATTAGGAAACAAGGCGCATTGCACATGGATTTGTGCTGGTCACATTGAACCGAATTTCACGGCTGTCGTTTCCATTTTATCATCACTCATGATGCCACATTAGTTTTGTGTCGAGGGAGCATTTGTGAAATTGTGGCGTTCACACGTACACTGCCCAAGAGCAGGCTAGGCACTGAACAGTGTTTCGATTGTCTGGCGAAATGTAGTTCGTATATCTCTTTGAACGCGTGTGCTGTGGTTTCTCGCCTGATCTGGTTGCTGTGCTCTGACAGTAATCCTGCAGTGGTTCAGCACGTATCGTTGCGGATGCCGTCGTGTTGAATGTCAGCGCTGTGTGAGCCACGGGGTGACGAGCTGATGATTTGCCATCCATCTATCTGGTGAAATATACCGACTTTTGATCGATCCGACTCTGCGCCTCTGATATGTGGTGGGGCGATTGTTTCTCCCTGCTGTGCCATTTTTCGCGTGCAGTCGGTTGTGGTGCGGTCAGATGGCTGTTTGTATGGATCAGGGAAACGTTTCCGGTGGGGAACTGTGGTGCCGGCAGAGCCGTGCCAGTGCACGAAGCAACTCGCATTTAATTAGGCTATCTGTTGCTGGAATCATCAGGGATCTGTCCAGATAGATCCCTGATGATGCCAGTGAATTAGTCCTTAATTGGCATCTCCATCACCCCCCCCCCGACAAATTTCCGGCGTCGTCACTGAATCGGCACCTCCGCCCTTTCCTCGGGTGCACACAGCTGGCGCTCGTTGTAGTCAGCTGGCTACATTGCTGACATCCGGAAATCCATCCCTTCGGCCTTCCCACTCACTGAACAGATATTTGCTCGAGCAACTCAAAGAGTACCACCAGTAACCTTATAGCCATTTTTGTATGCAGTGAACTTGACATCATCCGCCTCCCCCGCCCCCTCCACCTACACGCACGCACGATCGTTGGTTTCAAAGAGCGTC
Source organism: Ashinkailepas kermadecensis (assembly GCA_034440615.1). Lineage (NCBI taxonomy): Eukaryota > Metazoa > Arthropoda > Thecostraca > Neolepadidae > Ashinkailepas > Ashinkailepas kermadecensis. The sequence goes on from JAOTOM010004948.1 coordinate 174,086, forward strand.
ATACATGTGGGAGGCCGCGCGCTCCGCCCGCGCCGTCCAACTAGCTGTTATTCCTTACTGGACACCAAATCAGGTACACATTTTGGTCGTCTTCGCACCAAATGGGGCATGTTCCAGTGCTTTTTGGGGGTATTATTATGCTTGTTTACTAAGCTAAATTCTGGTTTAAAACGATCTTGGTGATATAAGAAATATTCATATGTTTTAGTGGGGGCATTAGGTGCATGTGTCAATCAGAAAGAATAGTCGGTGTCTTTATATTTTCTCTATCAATGATTTAATTGCGTTTATTTTAAATTATAGTATGCAACAAGTTTCATTCCAACCGTGTGACCTCATGTGCCCTGTGCATTATATTTGGAAGAAGATTGGCACTCTACGTGTGTTTCGATTCAGCGAGGTCAAAAATAGCTGCAGCAAGGCTTTTCTTCTGTTTGGATTCATCTTATTGGAAAATCGTCGGGCCGGCTCAAATGAGACAATTTTCTCGATGCATTGACATATTTAGGGTATATTTAAACTCATTTTCACCGGAAAGAAATGTCTGATAAACACAGATACGTAGCCATGGAGTGCGATGGGGTGGTCGTCCCGCCCCCAGGCTCCCACGGGCCCCTGGTGGGGCCCTTCAGACTGCGCCAGGGTCCTGTGCGTAATCGTCTGAAAGGTCGCCGCGGCGGAGATAGAAATGTCAGCAGCACCCTTTATGGCCACTGAGGCTGTTGTCGGGTCCCTAAGGAAGTCTATGGGCCTCCTCAAACGTCTACGGCTCCTTACGAACTTCTACGGGCCCTCACGAACGTCTACGACGCTTACAGACACCTACAGACCCTCACGAAAGTCTGCGGGCTTTTATGAACGTCCCTTATGAATTTCTACCGGCCCTCACGAACGTCTACGGGCGCTTGCAGACGACTACGGGCCCCTACGAATGTATGCGGGCCCGTACAAACGCTGAAGGGCTGTTGCAGACATCTACGGGCCCACGGGCTCTTACGAACGTCTACTGGTCCCTACGAACGCCTACGGGCTATTACGAACGTCTACGGGCCTTCATGAATGTTTACGGGCCCTTACGATCACATACGGGGTTTTGCCAACGTCTGCAGGCCTTACGAACGTGTACGGGGCCACATAAGCGTTTACTTACGGCGTACCGAATACCGAATCAAAGTCTTCAGCAATGAAGTTTGACATCCTGCATCTATATTTATGCTTAGGTGGTCTGCATTACTGGTTTATAACAGTGCCATGTTCACGTACAATTTAAGGAGGGAGGGGATCCGACAATCCGAGCCCCCGATGAGGATAAAAAGAGACAAATTCCCTTTTCTAATGAAATTGGGTCCCTTTTAGAAGTATGGTGGCCGAAATCCGAGGACTTTAATACTGTTGAGTGTAGTCCAGGTACCTTTTGCAAAATACGTCCCCACCTCCTTGGACAATTCCTGGCTACGTCACTGCTTAAACATCATACTGCCTCCACGCATGGGTTGACAATGTTTACTTTGCCGACCCTTGAAAGCCACACTGGATTTATGACTCGGAAAAGGGGGTGAGTAGTCCAGTGATGGGATGCTCGTCACCAAACCCAAAGGCTATGGGTTCGAGTCCCACCTGTCGCTGCTTTTCGTCCACGACCAACCGGCGTGGGCATTGGGGCTCGAAAAGCGTATGGCCGTATGGCCTTAAATATTTTAGGGCCCCGACGGAATTTGTGGTCTCAACGCGTTTTTTTTCTGGTGCCACAGCGCGATTTTTCGTGCCTCGGCGCGACTTTCCGGGGCCTCGCTCTACTTAGTTTGGGCCCCACGGGTATTATATGTCCCTATGCGATTTTGGAGGCCCCTGGCCGATTGTTGGCGCACTGGAACGATCTTTCAATGTCCCGCTGTGCTTATGCGGTCCTTCCGCACCAGTTTTGGGGCCCAGACGGGAATGTTTGGGCCGCAACGCCATTTGTGGGGGACCCAGCGCGATTTCTTCGCCCCCGGCGCGAGTTTTTGGTCCCCGCCGTACTTAGTGGTGGCGCAGACGATACTTTTTTGGAGCCCCAGCGTGCTTTTTTGGGGGCCCCGACGCAATTTTCCCAACCCCGGAACGATTATTGCGGGCCCGCCACCTCTCACGGGGGGGGGGGGCGGCATCTGCCCCTTTTGCCCTCTTGGATACACTACTGCTATGAACAATCATGTTAGCAGAGCATTATGACTTCTAACATTAATACATGTGAAATTATTATGAGTTTTTAACCAGTGATTACACTACCAAACTATCCCACAGCTCTCTTCAAATAAACAGATAGGATATGCTAGCCGTTTTATTTACATTTGGTAGCTTTGACATATGGCGCCGCTGTTGTTAATGTTTTTATTGCTACGTATGTTTTATAGGCAAGATCTGATCTTTTATCACAGGTTAGAAAAATGTGGTCTGCAATATACAATATGCAATGTTTATTCGGATGATGCATTTAAATCGTATGCTGTATTACGTTCGCATGTTATTTGTATGGTTTTAAGTACACGACCATTGTCTGGATGAATATTGCCACTTAATTTGTATTTGTTCTCATCGATGTATGCTGGTACTTCGAAGTATTTTATTGTCGAAATATGCTATGATAACTGTGTTTTCCTTCCTAGTGTTTCCATTCACCTTTTTTTTCTGAAATACAAACTGCATAGCGCATGCCAGGTTGAACGAAGCATCACAATGATTCCCCTTTTGGTATTTTTTTTCTGCAGTTTGAAAGTAATACCCATAAACCCGTTGACGGCAAGAATCGCATCAAACCATTCCTAACGCCAGGACGTGGTCTGGAACTGTTGGCGTGCGTTACGCTGCCCCCAGTGGCGCGAGACGCCATGGTTTGGATCAGCGCGGTTGGATCATGGTTGGGACTAGGAGAGGGGGTGTAGTCGTTTTTGTTCTCAACATTTATAGACGAATACATTGACTAGAGACTATACACGCATGGTCTCCGTATGGAGGTGACATCCACAGCACCAGAAAGGCGCGATTTATATCGGCGAGTCGCGTGTTTTGACGTCGAAAGCGACTCCTGATATCCTCTCCTCCCAATTGATGGGTTTTAATTTCGCCACTGATTCCAGGCTGTTCCTGGTATCCCGGCAAGCGATGTGACCAGTGCGGTCGTCCGTTCTCGGCGTACTCGTCGTACCGAAACCACCTGGCGGTACACCGCGGCGAGACCAAGTGTCCCATCTGCCAGAAAGTGTTCAGTCAGAAGGGGAACATGAAGATGCATTTGCGATCTGTGCACTAGTGGCCACAGGCGTAGCCGCGGCCACGCTGAGGCAGGCCGACATTCATACTGGGCTCGCCGACAATAAGCTTTCGGCCACGTTCCGATCGTTCGGCACTCTGAAGCTTATGGCAGCTTGTCCCGCGAAGCGCCCGGAAGGTTGTCTGTCGAGGGTGACCCTCCTCTGGCTGCGCCATCGCTGATATTGACCTTCCCCTGGCTACGCCACCGCTGAGGTTAACGGTACACTAACTACGCCGCTGCTGAAGTTCACTGTACCCTGGTTATGCCACCGCTGATGTTAACCCTCTCCTGGCTACGCCCCTGCTGAGATGGACCCTCCCCTGACTGCGCCACTGCTGAGGGACCCTCTCCTGGCTGCGCCACTGCTGAGGTGGACACTCCTGGTTGCGGTACTTTTAGGGAGTGTCGACACCTGATGGTTTTGTAAAATTCTTCTCATGGCCTTGGCTAGAGTTAGTACCATTTGAGTCACTCGTATGTGGGAACACAGGCTGAGTGTTCAGGGTAGTAAGAGGCATTTAGCGAACCTTAGCGATCACCTGTTGCGTCCTACGTGATGCAGTGGAATGTATCAGGTGATGCTTTCACACGGCGTTTGCTGAGATATTCACCATCTTCCATGCCCCCCCCCACCTCATATCTCTAGAACTGAATAGCCGACTGTTCTGCGGTAAATGGAAAGTGATAACCGTAAATTAGATGGGGCACCGCTGCAGCTGCAATTTCTTCTTCCTTTCTTTCACGAATATCTTGTTTTCTTCGCCAGACACCGCCCACATTTTGACCTTCAGTCGGTAAGATATGTGGGGAAGGCACCCAAAGCATCGAATCCAGGCATGCATAGTTGAGAGACCGAGCTGGCATGTATCCTCGCGGGCAGGTCGAGCCGCAGCAGCAGACAGGTCATTCATCTGACGAGGTGTACACCCACAGATGGTGCATGTCACACCTTGCCGTCAATCATGGTGAGTTGAAGATTGTACGTCACGATGAGACTGGTGCCGTATGTTGCGGTGACGCAAGTCGGCCTCAGTAGACTTATCTCGGATTCAACACTGTCTCGTTCTTTCCGGGAGGCCTCTGCTGTCTCGCGCTTGTACTGGATCCGCAACGGCCGGCTAAAGCGAGTTGAAGACGGCGTTAGGTTGGTCCAGACGCAAGTGCCACCAACCGTCAGTTGCAAAGGCACCAGAGTGGCAAGAAACAGATTTTGTTCTGCAGCATTATCGCCATCTCCCATCTGTTTGTATACATATGGCTCCATGGCCCTGTCAAATCTCCATTTGACGTGAAGCACCTCCGAAGTGTAGGTGCTGGATGACGTCGACGGCTGGTGAGTAGCTGAAGCTGAGTCGGTACGGGCGACAAACGGCAGACATGCCACCAGCCGCTGCGTCGTATGATACAGGAGAGCCTGCAGTGCCACCTCAGCTGACCTCTCGGTGAATTGCATGCTGCTGGATGCCGGATGGCACTTTACCTTGGCCTCATACACTTTTCCATAGGCGGGCAGGATGTCTGTCTTCGCCGCATCATTCGTCACTCGGCGGACCATACGGTAGCCGTGAACAGACAAGCCAACTGACACATACATTGCCAGCGCCCGGTCTCCTGAAGCGCACTCGGGATGGCTCACTTTAGAGCTTCTGAGAGCCCGGCGAATCTTGCTGGACCGATTCGGTGATGCCCCCACCTGTCGCAGCACGAAAGCCACGTCCTCCATGCCCTCAGTACCAGCACTTCGCCTGGCAGCCTCCACGAGCTGCAGATAACTGTGCTGCTGAGCAACTCTTGAGGAGGTCCGACGCGCTGAGCTGATCGTATATTCTAGCTCGTCGCCTTCGTGCTCCCTCCACGGCCTCGTCATTAAAGCGGGTATTGGCTTCATCATCACCCACGACGTGGTCATCACGCTTCAGGGGTACGGAGAACACTTCGTTTCCCGAAAGATAAGTCGCGAGCTGACTTCTGAATTTATCCTGGGCTCGCTTACATAACCGACTTTCCTTTAAGTTCTTGGCGATCAAATCGGACGCCCTTTTCATGTCCACAATCCAGGACTCACTTGGGACATAGCCCTGAGGGATTTTCTCCATAGCCAACTGCAAACTGTAATTAAAAACATGAGCATAATAGGTTTCAAGCCCAAACGCTTTTGCACTGGTTAACAAGTTTACTAATTTGTATCTGCTGACGCGCACCTCCATGCTCACTGTACGCAAAATCAAACCACACTGACCCGACCCTTACAGGCAAGGACAACTTCCCTGCCATGGAAAACGCTGTGCGTGGCCTATCTCGACTCAGTCGCCTCGTCAGTAAGGGAAGTATTTTGCATAGCGACCGCTGGGTCAGGTTACCCGGTCAGAACACCCCTCCAACCGGCGCGTCGCGGCGTCCGGCTCGGACTTCCCCGTGCTGCCCGGGCTGGCCACCGCACCGCATAGAGGCCTGCCGGGATACAATTGATCACTACCGGTGTTAGAGCAGCTAGGTGCAGCTCAAACTTACGGTATATATAGACAAAGGATCCCTGATTTCATTGGGATTGGTCTCTGGTTGTGCGCTGTTGTGCGTTTTTTTTAAACCTTATTTGAACTTGGAGATACTAAAAAGTTGGACGATTATTGAAATGACATTGTTTGAAACAAAATAGCAAATTGTGAATCGTGCTATGCCTTTTTGAATTGCTCATCGCATTGAGAATGTTCCCAGCTATCATTTCATATCTCACTTGCCCAGGTTTGTAGAATGCATCTTACTTTTATCAGTCGTCAAGCTCAGACAACATTTGTGTACATGCGCATCGTTTTTTTCGCACGTAATGTTGTCCATGTTCATGGACATGTTACTATATCAAATTTTGTGACAATATTCCTAAAAACTGTGACCAGGTGTGCTTCAAGCATTTGCTGATGCAATGGCGCCACAAATATGGCATTAAAAAATAGTCGAGAAATGCATTTGTGGCCAGTTTTTTCCTGAGTTATCACACTGTGCGCTGGCGAAACAAATGAATCCCGACACCGTGACTTGTGATGTCACAGACCACCTCTAATATAGATCTGGCCCGTTTTAGAGCGTCGAATTGCTGCCTGGAGCCCTGTTCAGAACCATCGCAAGGACAGATTTTGTTTTGGGAGAAGTGTTGGGCACTGGGTTATGCTTCCAAACGCTCGGGAAGCCGCCGTTGAAGTGCATGCAAGGGGCCAAATTACTTGTTTGTCAAAGGATGACGGCGGCAAGTTTTTACGCCACAAGTTCGTCAAAAGGCAAAACAAACGGGAGTAACTGAGCTTGCTTCGACTGATATCACGATGCGTGTTTCTGGCGCAAAATGTAGACGGGAACTCGAAACTCGAAAGAAAGAAACATGTCATGACTTTTGTTACTTAAGGTTGCATGTGGCCACGGGCTCATCTCACACAGTTTTGCAGTTGCATGGTGGCACTGATGAAGGGATAGCAAACCACGGTCATGCTAATAGTGGCGTCTCGCAGATCGTGGTTTGATGTATCGCGAGTATACTGGTGACGACGCCGGGACGGCCCGTTGTCATGCTTTCCCTGCCGCCTCTTCCCGATTTCCAGCAGCAGCTGTCGGCTGTTTGCGCCTCTTTGCAGTGTATTTGCAGTGGATCTGTTCTGACAGCTACCAAATAGAATGGATTAAATAAAATGTCCTTGACTGAGGTGTGTTTCGATTGCAACCAACCGCAAACGTGGCCGGTGAACTGATTTTCGAAACAGTCGAGTTCGAAGCTCACCTGCTTGTTGATGTCCGCCGGGAGCGGTTGGTGTGGGACACGGCCGCCGCCGGCGAGTCCAATGTGCCACGGTAGAACTCTGTTTTACCATGCGACCTGTGCGTACTGGTGTCGATTTTGCGACTTGCTCGGCTAGGTTCGATGCGCAGCTCGCTTGAAGTTCTTGTTGCTGCGTTTTCGAAAACGTTTACCTTTTAAAAGTCATAAAGTATTAAGGCTTAATAAGAGCCACAGGGGCCCATCTGGGTTAAGCCTATCTAGAAAAGGTACTAGGAATGTACTTACTCCCACCCCAATCAATCCCTTATCCCAAGTTCCTAGGAAGCTATATATCCCAGCCTATCTAGCACCACTCACTTGCTACCGCTTAACACCCTCAACAATCACAAGCTCCTCCCATCACACCCATCGTGCCACCATAGACAATCTCATCAGCATCACATCCCGAAGGAAGGTGCCGAATCCACTGCTAGGCACACCCCACACAAATTCATAAAGCGTTCAGACTTGATAAGAGACTCACTTGCTATTGCATAATACACTCAACAATTACAAACTCCTCCCATCATACCAATTGTGCTACCATAGACAATCTCATCAGTATCACATCCCGAAGGAAGGTGCTGAATCCACTGCTAGGTACACCCTATATAAAGTTATAAAGCATTTAGACTTAATAAGAGACTCACTTGCTATTGCATAACACACTCAACAATTCCAAACTCCTCTCAACTCCCAACTCCTCCCTGTCGATCAACCCTCCCTGGAATACAGAAAAACAAGCCCCCTATTCTTATAATGATTGTCTATGCCGTTTTTAAAGATGTTCAGTGTGTTGCTACTGACAATGGTTCCTGGCAGCTGGTTCCAGTGTTCTACTACCCTGTTGGTGCAGAAAGTCTGTCTTAACCTTGTCCTGCTGTGATTAACTTTAATTTTGAATTGATGACCTCTAATTGGATCATTTCTGTTAAATTCAAACATTTCCCTGAGATATCCCTCTTCCTGACCATGAACAAATTTAAAAACCTAGATGAGATCTCCTCTCAGCCTTCTATATCTAAGTGAAAACATATTCAATTTCTTCAATCTTTCCTCATATGCCAGGTTGCCTATACCATTAACCATTTTTGTTGCCCTCTTTTGTACTCTCTCTAAAAGCCAACAATCTTTCTCATAACTAGGGGACCAAGCTTGGACACAGTATTCCAAATGTGGCCTGACATATGCACAGTAAAGCTTCCTGATGACCTCCTCACTTTTGTATGACACATTCCTCTGTATTGCCCCAAGCATTCTTAGTGCCTTCTTCCTGGCTTCTTTGGTCTGTTCTGATGCCCCCAATTTTGTGTTCAAAATAACACCTAAGTCCTTCTCCTGCTGAGTCACAGATAGCACTTGGCCACCCATCAAGTATGGAGCCTTTATATGCTGCCTACCTACATGCATGACTTTGCACTTATCAAAATTAAACTTCATTTGCCATTTTTCGGACCACTTCACTAGCTCGTCTAAGTCTTTCTGCAGCAAAACCTGCTCATTGTGCCCTGTTATTGCCCTAAAGATCTTCAAATTATCCGCAAATTTCAAAACCTTACTGCTTAGGCCACATTCAATGCTATTCACATATATAATGAACAATAGTGGCCCCAGTACCGACCCCTGGGGTACTCCACTAAGAACATTTTGCCATGATGACTTTGTACCATTTAGCATCACTCTCTGCTGTATATCTGAAAGCTACAACTCTATCCATTTTAGGATGCTACCTGCAATACCATGGACCTGAAGCTGCATCATTTGCTGGTCCTGAAGCTGGTTCACCAAGTATTAATGATCGGGTTTCATTGTATTTGTATAATGACTCACGCGCTGGCTTTTTCCCGCGGCTCTGTCAGTTAGAGGTGAAATTGTGATGGATGGCAATCACCGATCTTGAATGTGAAGGCTGGCGAAGTCCATGGTGTGCACCATTCGCCAAACTCATCACAAATTAACGACACATATTAAAAATGGACTCAGATGACCAACAAGAGTCGTACTGTTTCAATTGGCGTGCATTAGTTCTGGTGTGTGTCGTCAACCTTGGTAGCCCTGCTGTTTAGTTTTCGTAACACTCTAATAGCTCTCCTGTATGCATCTTGAGTAAACCAGTTATAATCTTCAGGCAGAGTGAAATTCGCCGTTTCAACTAATTTAGCGTGACAGTTAATCTCACCAGTCGATTATTTAACAGCGACATCTGTCCGTATTTTATCTCTGACGTTGACTTATATGTCCTCACCTGGTGTAAACTATCATACCACATCAAACTAGATGTACTTTGCAAACAGTTACGCCAAAATTCTGCATTACTAATTTGTCAGAGAGTACGTCCAGAAATATCATCTTTTCCAACATGAACTTGTGCGTATTTTCGTGATTCGGGTGGACAAATCCAACGTGCGGGATCAGGCTGACCTTCCGAGATTCACGGCAACAAACACTAAACACAAAATATGCAGCTCCTTCAAAGTATGCTTCGAGTACAATGCATCTTTTCAAAATATTTCGAGTGGCACATTCTACGTAGTCCCATCCCCGAGAGAATACACCCAAGGGTGTATTTTATCGGGTGTATGCCAGCATCCTTTCTTACCAGCTCGCGGAGTCATGGCCGAGAGCGAAACACACTCCGCGTATATACGACAAAAGTATGTGCCTTCCTCGTTCAAGCAAAAGGTTGCATTGCGGAACTTAGCCTCCGCCGGTCCAGCCGCCATCGACAAAGCATCAGGCAGTCAACCGCCGGCCACGTGGCTATGTCGTCATGACACGCGACCTGCGTACCCCGATGGAGAGTGCCGCGCTGGACGGTTGCGTGCGACATGAACTGAGCGGGAAGGTTGTGAGACAATATGGACCGTGACACAGCGTAACACCCATTAATTAGTACTAATTCTAAAATGCGACATTTGCGTTTAAGTGAGAGATGCGTACTCCATATTCTACAAATGAATTCGATTACGATTTCGATTACGGTTCCGGAAACGTCGCAGCCGATTTCGGCTGCAGCGCATTGCTTTTTTAATGCACATGTGCTGAAATCGAAGAAACTATTTCCGCAATCGGTCTTCCTGCAAAATATCGGGCGCGTATCTGAAATTTGGTGCATTGTGTCGAATTACCGCAGTAAATTTTACTAGGCTCAAAAATACCTGCGCGTTCGAACATTTGACGCAATAAGGTCTTCACTGGCTGCGAATGGAGCCGAGCTACGGCTGATCCACTAGGGTCCTGGCGCAGTATGGTGTCCGATTTTGTGCCTTCATGGGAGCCAGATGGCCCACGGCTTGCCTTTGCTCATCTATCGAGGGAAAAGGCGCCCTAGGTGGGTACGCTATGCAAATTGTAATTATGCAGTAGTCTGTGAGGTATGTTCGTAAAGGGCACTGGACGCTTCTTTCGGTCACCACGAGTATTGCCTGTTCTTCATCATCGACATGCTAATGACCACGCCGCCTCGATCGTTCAGCTGGTCCAAACGCCGGCCTGCACTGGCTCCCTGTCCTTCATCATCGTCATGGCTATGCCGCCTCGATCGTTCAGCTGGTCCGAACGCCGGCCTACACTGGCTCCCCTGTCCTTCAAGCAGAACTGGAGTTATACTTTGTATTCCTGGATGGGGAGAGCACATTTTTATTTATTTATTTATTTATTTATTTCACGATGCATGCCATCCACGTACGGTGGCTATTATGGACAGTCTGGGTATAACTCACAGATATTTACAAAGAAAGGATAGATTTGTGGTCAATAGTGAGAGCAGATGCGCAACAAACATTCATACACCAACAGTTTTGGGTGATCGAATACGAAGAGGATGCTTTCCTTCCAACCTGTAACATCAGAATCTCACTTTGCACTTTCCAGTCGATCTTGAGCACTTTACCACGAGACAATTCACTGTCGAACAACACCATTAAACCTCCAAATGAAAAAGCAGGAGGATAATGCAATTGGACGGGAAACATTCAGAAACAGCTCGATCTCCCGGCGCTGCCTTCCAGTCAGGGCACCGGGCGGATACCGTCGCTTGCCTTGGTCCCTGGCTACCGAACAGAGATTCCCGGACCGGATGGTGGCGTCAGGCTCAACGCAGCAAGCTCTACTTAGCACTGAACCACGCTCTGCATGCCCACCCGAGCAAACAATCTGATTAAATGTATTCAATGATGCATTTGTTCAATCCCAGGTGGCGAAGGTTTCTGCTTGCTATAGGAATACCTGCAGGAATGGGGGCATGACGGTTATGAAAATAGGTCTTCTAGGACCACTTTAGCACTCGTCGAATAGGTGATGGAATGCACGGGAGGATGTCAGGCTAGAAGAAGATGAAGAAGAAGAAGAAGAAGTTGTGGAAGGGGTATGGCAGAGGTGGACAGCATGGATGCCAGCCGGTATCTGCTCGTTGATCGTTCAGCTGTGAAAACTAATGCAGTGAGCTTGATATGTATAGCTATTTTACTTGGAGGTGCGACTCACCACGGAGAAAATCGATAGGAACTGCGCTGTGAGGAGCATTTCTTTCATACAACGCACATCAAACGTAATAGTAAACATAGAGACTATGGGAAATCCATTCTCGTCCTCCACCTCCATTGGCCCTGCTCTTAGTGGGTGTGGTAATATATCGGCATTGTTGCTATGGTCCACGGTCACACATTGGTTCGTTACGGTTTGTTATCACACATTGACCTTGCATGGGAAGAACCTGTCTAAAAGAAAAACGATATTCCCTCGAAGCCTATTTTCCGTGACTGTTCCCTGGACACTCCCCCTTGATCGAGCCTTTGACCCCCCCTGGAGGAGTTCCGACAGTTCCTTGGGGTTCCTGAGTTCCTGTGGGGTGTCCTGATGCTTCCCGTGGTGGAGTTGCTCATGAGTTGCAGCCTTTCTGTTAGGGAACATAAATACATAAATATTTAAGGCTTAATGGGAGCTACAGAGGCCCACCTCCACTGCCATCTACACATATTACTAGCATAATCCCACATTTTAAAGCATGAACTAAGACACCTGCTAGCATCAATCCGACCCCATCAGCCACAATTCCTATCCGCTAGTGCACAACTTAGAAGTACAAAATATGATTATTGGACTGAAATAATTTACCCACCCCATTTTTAAATACCTCCAATGAAGGACTCTCCACTAAATCACCAGGCAGCCTATTACATTGATCAAACCCTTTGACTCAAAACTTGTTGGCATTTAACCGTACTGCCAATTCCACCCGCGGCCAAATTGCGTGGGAGGTTGGCGACGCTGCATGGTCCACCGCGGCCAACCGGCATGGGAGGCTGGCGACGCTACATGACCCAGGAGTCGGATGCGTCGTAAAATAACTCAATGTTCTTCTTGTACTACACTTTGACTTGCCTATTCTGAATCGATGGCACCTGTGTGAATGCTTAAATTGAGGGGCATCATTGAGATCGGCATTATATAACCTTTTTGCTGTCTCCCATACTTGAGTGAGTACATATCTGCCGTTACAATGCCGTAAGCTTCTCATATTTCACGTATTTTATGATTGAGTAATCAGTTAATCGGGCAGCGTTGAGTTGGAAACAGCATTACTAATATATATATATATATATATATATATATATATATATATATATATATATATATATATATATTTATCGCGCTCGTATATTCACGTGTTTTATGATTGAGGAATCAGTTAATCCGGTAGCGTTGAGTTGGAAACAGCATTACTGAAATGGCGAGAAAAATGCGATACAGACAATGCATGCAAACGGCTCCTTTATTTGCAGTTATTTCATATAGAAAGTCCCTTTCTTCCCAGATTACATGTCACATGATTGCAACATGCCACGAATCGTTTTCTCCTCCTTTGGGTGTATGAGTGGTTGTGGTGACTTCTGTCCAGAACGGGGCGCATCGACTACTTTACTACTTAGTCTCGCCCTTGGATGTGCTCCAGAGGGGCCTCCCGCTGCTGGTCCGTCAGAAAGCCAATCTCCCGCCCATCTGCCTACGTACCAGGCAGTGACAAACAAACGACCTCCAGTCAGCATAGCGCTTGTCGCTTGGTGTCAGGAGTGCCGCTCCATCGCTCTGTGATTCAGTCACCGTGCTCTCAGTATTCAGCTCGGGTAGTTCCAGCTCGTGCCACATATCCGGCGGATGTACCATGAGTGTTTTTCATGCTTTTTCACATTAAATTACGGACACTCATTTAAGACAAAGCACAATGAAACTATCTTATCTGCAAGTAACAAGAAAACAGGTATGAAGAAGCCGCTCTCTTGACCGGCCCTCAGTGAAGTTTGACCGGGGCTCCAACCGTGTCTGGTCATAGTAGATCGGCCGGGCCGGGCTTCGGGTGATGTTTGGTGTATTTGCCACCTCTACTTCTGACACTTACCCTCCCCGTGGAGTCCCAACCCTGCCCCGTGGTGGAGCCTTTGACACTCCCCTCCTGGTAGGGGAGTCCCGACCCTGCCCCGTGGTGGAGCATTTGACACTCCCCTCCTGGTAGGGAAGTCCCGACCCTGCCCCGTGGTGGAGCCTTTGACACTCCCCTCCTGGTAGGGAAGTCCCGACCCTGCCCCGTGGTGGAGCCTTTGACACTCCCCTCCTGGTAGGGAAGTCCCGACCCTGCCCCGTAGTGGAGCCTTTGACGCCACTCCCTTCCTCGCGGAGCAGTTCCGGAATTTGACCGGCGGCGGAGCGCATGCGCGCCGGCAGAGCTCCGGCGGCGTCTGGCCGCTGCACTCTCACGGCGTTCGCCCGTTGCAGGTGGCGCCGCGCTGCGGGAGACGGGCCAGTCGTGCGAGTTCTGCGGCCGCCACTTCGCCGCCTACTCGTCCTACCGCAACCACCTGGCCGTGCACCGCGGCGAGACCGAGTGCCCCATCTGCCGGCGGGTGTTCAGTCAGAAGGGCCACCTGAAGGTCCACCTGCGTGCCGTGCACCACTGCGGTCAATAGGCCAGCGCCGGAGGCCACCCGTGTCGCGGGGTCACGGGGTCACGGTGGACGTGCGCAGTTGGACACGCTCTGCTCGCGTCGACAGGCGCGGTGTACCGAGTGGTGCGCGGTCACCGTGCACGCTGTGTGTTTGTGGCGGATGTTTTTCATTGTGTGTCGCTGTGCTTGATGCAATACACGCGATGACGTTACCTGGAGTTTACGACTCGTGGTCGGCGCTTTGTCAGCAGTGATGTCCGGAGGAGTAGCGCACTCATTATTGTTATAAGCGATTGAAAAGTGTACCTTCTTTGTTAGTTTGAAGTTCTCCATACCAGAAAATGCTGTCACGACAGAATCTACCCTGCCATATCTGAAGTGAATTGCTGGGCGTCTCGCTGTCCATCTCTTATCATCATCTTTTTCGTCGATATATCTTCTTTGCTCACCAATGTATGATTATTTTGATCACGTGAAGTGCTACTATAAATGTTACCTGGTAGTTTGTTAGGATCAGCAACCCGTATGCTCTCGATTTTTCTGCCCGTTTTGCAAGAGGATTAGCAAGGTTCCCTCGAAACAAGTCATGAAAATAAAAGGCGATGCCAGGGATAATGACCTTAGTGGTACGTGCGGTATGTTTCCATTGACGATTCCACGGTCTACTGTATACACCATGATTCACTTTGTATACGCCCAGCGTACAGTATCTACACTCCCTAGACATCTACACAGTATCTACACTCCCTAGACATCTACACAGTATCTACTCCCCCAGATATCTACACAGTGTCTACACTCCCCATACATATACACAGTACCTACTCCCCAGATATTTACACAGTATCTACTCCCCAGATATCTACACAGTATCCTCACTCCCCAGACATCTACACGGTATCTATGCTCACCACACATCTACACAATATGTATCCAGTATCTGCACCCCCATCACCTCTACACAGTATCTATACTTCCCAAACATCTACACAGTATCAACACCCTAGACATCTACACAGTGTCTACACTTCCCAAACATATATGCAGTATCTGCACTCCCACGGACATATACACAGTATCTACACTCCCCAGCCATCTACAGAATAAATACTCTCCCCAGACATCTACACAATGGCTACACTCCCCAGACATCTACACAAAATCTATGTATATCTACACTCCCGGTGCAGGCATTCAGGAGCGCGGGGTGTCGACTCGGCCTGGGAGGTTTCCCATGCGTGGACTATCTGACACGAGATGGTGGTCAGTAGATGTTTGAAGGAATCAATACCCACGTGAAATCTGCCACCATTAAAAGACGATTTCGTTCACTAATAATCATATAATTGCATAGCTCTCCATGCTTGTGGCAGTCATCAATTGACCTTCAGTGACAATATGTGCGGACAACATCCCAAGTAGACCTATGTGTTATGTCATCGGAATATGTAGCAGCTACGAGATATTCGCGAAATGCTGTGGAGCATGCCACTTCCTGAACACTGAGCAGACATCCTTCCTGAACAATTATCGGCACAGTGCTTCTTGGTGTGTGTCTATGCAGTCTACATGCATCGTTGCTAACAGTAGCTCGTTTATAAGTGTCACGCTTACTCTCACCATTACGGATTGTGATGCAGACATCCCTTAGCACAATTACAGATAAAAGAATCACCTATCTTGCAATCTGTTGTGCAATATAATTTGTTGGTAGTATGGTATGGCTATCGCTATCGTTAACATAAGTATTGATGTTGTTGTTTCCTAAAATAAACGAAGAACACATGGGCTATTGGCTCAAAGTTAACCTTGAATCGCTTCAGCGATATTTTAAACCACATGTTTCCATAACACATTGCGACGTTCTACCTGATATGCATATCAGGTAACATTCATATGCAAACTAGAAATACGTAGTTTTTTTTCAACCAGCACCATACACAAGCACTTAGCTTGCAATTGTCCTTTTGGGATTTGGAATCCATTGGCACCAAAGTGCAAAATTATACTTTTTCTAGCGATTGACAATTGGTTTCAGCGACAATTAATGACAGCGATTGATTAATTTCAGTGTTTAGAGTTTAGGTTATTTCATATCTCGATAACTAATCAAGGTAACCGTATCAACCTGCATCTTTTCGGAACTGTCTCATGAGTGAAATCGTTTGAAGTGGAAATTAAGCAACGTGCGACTCATAGTTTAAAGGTGGTGCTTCTTTTGAAACAGCGTATGAGCGGAAAAAGGAACACAAAATTATCAAGAAGAGCCCATAGCGATCGGGATACATTTGTCGTGCGTATAACAACTCCGCAGCAAACTTCCATGATTCATTCTCTCCAGGGCTTTTTCGGAAAAAAACCTATTTTTGTCTCAACAACATCTGAAACATTGCGCTGGATGTAGACCTTGTCTATTTGTTGCATGGAGCGTTGCTTGCAATAGCCTTCGAATGATGAGCTGTTCTCCCTTCTGCAGGTGCTCCTCTGCATCCGGCCAGCATCTGTCACCTGTGCGGTCGTCAGTTCTCGTCCAGATCATCGTACCGACATCACCAGGCGCTTCATCGCGGCGAAACCAAGTGCCCCGTCTGTGACGAGGTCTTCTCCCAGAAGAGCAGCATGAAGAGACACATGAAGACTATGCATCCCACCGTGGAAGACATAGTGCATTTCCAGTGAATGGTGTGGTGTTGATGGAGTGTTGAAATAGAGACGGAGTCGAGTTTATTCACTGGCGTCCAGTTTATCCCGTTGCGTCAAGTAGTATGGTGAAGCACGGCACTGATTAAATTATAAAAATATCGTATTGCATGATTATTTTTGAGTTTCGATGCTCAATGCCTGGGAGAAAATAATGTGTGGATTCTGTTCTATTTTTGTTCGTCTGAAGCTGTAATATATGTATAACTTAAGTGGGGTTAGTGTTTGATGACATGTGTGGGAGCCAACTGCGCAGTTACGGAAGCTGCCAAACCGAACCGGATATTTTTCTGGAATGCCAGAACAATATGTTTGGGCTGTCATTGCTGATTGTTTTTAACCCATGCATTTATGACACTTACTCCTTCTTGTCACATAGTTATCAAATGTTCTAATTTATTCTTGCCAGGGTGGTAAACTGCCATTGGGAAAGTATGTCAGCTTCCATACCCAAAACAAAAACTGGTGCGACATGTCACACCAATATTGTCAAGCCAACTTCACCAAATATTGTGCCCATAGAGTTCAGAATTCGGAGATCACCTCCGACCCCTTTCAATACATTTTTATTGGCGCTGAAGTATTGCAATGCTTTGAAATTCGGGCTTAGTTTTCTCTAAGTGAACTTGATTTGCCATCCCAAAGTTGTGTTTTCTAAATATATGCTGGCGGTCCTCATTAACTTACTTCTTCTAACATTTTGTGTGGTGTTTTCTTTTTCTTCTAATCCGATTCAATAACTTCGTTTTGGTGATGTAACCGTCAAATATAATTTCATCACGCAGGCATTTCATGTCGTTGTGATCACTATGTGCATGGTTTTCTAAAATAACTAAGATATCGGGGAGGGAAGTGGAGGGTGGAAACGGGACTAGCTGGTGGGGTGGAGGGGGGCGTCGCATTGCGTAACCATTCGTTCGGCTAAACGTGATAGATCCTCCTACCACACTTACGAGTATTTTCCGAGAAGCTTAAGATGTTTGATTAAAGCTTTCATAGGGATAATTTATATTGTTGAGCGTACACGCTATAATTTTATACTTTTAAGATGCAAGTTGCATCTTTCCAATGATCCGAGCCGTATCTTTTTCAGGATATTGTGCACCTTTTCAGCGATACATGTATATTTGTTCAGACGGCAGCACGCGAATGCATTTACAGATAGACACACAGGTAGATACACAGGCACATGCATAGCACATACGTAGATTGGCACACAGGCACACATACAGGTACATATACAGGTGCACACACAAGCACATACGTAGGTAGACACAACCATAAACACACAGATGCACATGCATATACGTTTCTACGCATATTTCTCCTTTTAAGTAGTTTCTTCATTCGAAGTTGTCGGTAGATTTTCATGTGCATAGTCCGATAAATTTATCACAGATTTCGTACGTGAAAATTGGTTTTGCAAAGTTTTCGGGAACGGTATGTATGTATTTGTGTGTGTGGGGTGGGGTGGGGTTGTGTGTATGTGGGTGGGATGGGGATGTATTTGTTCGGCTTCGACGCCAGTTGTTTAAAAACAACTGGGCGGATATCGCACAATTTGCACACGTGATGCAACGGTTCGGCGGTCAGATTACGGTAGTGGTTCGGGTCACACTGGTCGCCCACATACACTCGTGTCACGTGCCGCCGACTGTAGTCAGCTGAAGTCAATCAGCCAGGGCTACAGCATGCGCCGGACGTCACACTAGCATCCATAGGTTCAACGCAAGTAAACACCCGCGTGCGATCGAATAGCCGTGGATTTAGGATATCGAGCCTGTGTAGGTCTTCAACTAGATCAGGTTAGGTTACTCTAGGATAGACTAAGGTAGGTTAGGTTGGGTTAGGTGAGTGGAGTTAGTTTCGTTCCGTTTAGTCGGTTGGACTGTAGTCAACTGTTTGGTGGCACAGCCTGCGTGGACAGGAATAGGCCGAAGTACTTAGCCGATGTAGAACACGCCGACATTACGGGAGTCTAGTGTGCGTCTAGTACGATAGTACGTACGACATTTAGTACGATGTGTGTATACTTCGGTACAAGTTGCGTGCGGAGCGACGTACCTCGCTGGGGCGATTCCTCTTGCATGACTTTGGAATAACCGGTTCTGTTGCGACCTAAAATGTTGGCCACGTAGCAGATGCTTAGGTGTCGGACAATGGGGCACATTGTTGGTCTGGATGTACCAGTGTTTGGCCACTGGTACACTGGTACACTGAATGCACCAGTGTTTGGCCACCAGTACACTGGGTGTACCAGTGTTTGGCCACTGGTACACTGGGTGTACCAGTGTTTAGCCACTGGTACACTGGATGTACCGGTGTTTTGCCGCTGATACACTGGATGTACCGGTGTTTGGCCACTGGTACATTGGGCGTATCAGTGTTTGGCCACTGGTACACTGGATGTACCATTGTTTGGCGACTGGTGCACTGGGTGTACCAGTTGGCAACTGTTGACGTGTGTTAGTTGGCAACTGTCCCCAGTGATGTGGGCATAATTCGCCCCCTCGTATAATGTTCGCTACGGGGTTGCAGCGTGCATTGCCATATTGCCGTGTATATTCGACAATTACACGGTTTCTGAAACATGCACATACAATGATGCTGGAGCTAGCATTCCCACAACCCACCAGACGACACCACCGCCACTGGTGCAGCAGCCAATCAGCTCAGCCGCAAATAGCCGTCAGCTGACTTGAATTTGCGTACAGGTCATACGCTCGTGGCTAAATGCACGTGGCTAAGTAATATTCACGCGAGCAGCCGTCAGCTGACCTCAACTTACGTGCAGGTCAACTTACGTTCGTGGCTAAGTAATATTCACTCGAGCAGCCGTAGCTGACCTCAACTTACGTACAGGTCATACGCTCGTGGCTAAGTAATATTCACGCGAGCAGCCTTCGGCTGACCTCAACTTACGTGCAGGCCAACTTACGTTCGTGGCTACATGCCAACTTACGTTCGTGGCTACATGCACGTGGCTAAATGCTGCTTCACACGAGCAGCCGGCAGCTGACCTCAACTTACGTGCAGGCCATACGTTCGTGGCTACATGCACGTGGCTAAGTAATATTCACGCGAGCAGCCTTCAGCTGACCTCAACTTACGTGCAGGCCAACTTACGTTCGTGGCTACATGCACGTGGCTAAATGCTGCTTCACACGAGCAGCCGGCAGCTGACCTGACACCCGCTTCCAGGCACCGGCTGGTCGGCAGGCATGACCTGCGAGGTGTGCGGCCGCCAGTTCCAGTCGGGCTCGTCGTTCAGACACCACCGAGCCTTCCACCGCGGCGAGACCAAGTGCCCCGTGTGCGAGGAGGTCTTCTCGCAGAAGAGCAACATGAAGAGACACATCAGGTCGATGCACCCGTTTTACGTCGAATGACGGCTGCGTCGCGCCGCGCCGGTGTCGGACATGGTGGCCGCTTCACTCTGTAGGAACACCCACCGGTGGTAGCTGTCACTCAGCTGGTAAGGCCGGACGTCTGAGTTTCACCTGTGGCGCACCTGCTCTGTTTTATCGGTGTTTACCCCTGACTGCGGTGCTGCTGTCTGTTCGCCTTGATGTAGGTGATGACCTTGATGTAGGTGATGATGTAGGTGATGACCTTGATGTAGGTTTGCGGCCCTGTACTTATTACCCGACAGGCAGCATTCAAGATGAAATATATTCATTCGCTATATCTGGTTTGTTTTCCTCAAATGCGATGTGTCCACACGTGGCATGCGCAGTCGATGTAGGTATACACATGGCATACTCAGCCGATTTAGTAGATAAACACATGGCATACTGAGCCGATGTAGTAGGCATACACATGGCATACTGAGCCGGTCTAGAAGACATACCTGAAACCCGACGACACTAAGCGTCTGACACTAGTCGAGTAGTAGTACCGTAGTAACCGATATAGTATATATGATACGTATGTAGATATCTAGATACGTAGATACCCTCGCGTATCTAGGATTTCACCATGGGAGGCTTATTTTGAGGTGGCGACACTGATTAGGAAAAAGTCAGGGATGGGGGGAGGGGGGTTGTCCTCCAGTGTCCCTTCGTGTGTTCCGGTGAAGGGGCGCCTTTTCTTTTCGAAGGGACGCCTTCGGCTGGACAATCCAAAGGGCGTACACTCGAGCATCCTGAAGGGACGCCGCATCTCCATGGAAACGTCTTCCGGATCCAAAGGGCGGGGAGGGGGCCGCCCTCTTCGTCCCCGCATTGGATCTCATCTCTGGATATATCCGAAACCCGACCACACCATTGCCTAAATCTGCCAACTCAAAACCACCGGGTGACCGCCGCCCAATATCTATCCTGTCGGCAATTGCAAAGATCGTCGAACTCGTCGTGAACCAACAAACTCGTGTCATGTTTCAGCATCACACATCAGTTCATCACACATGGCGGGTACAAAATTCAATATTCAAAAAGTCGGCATGGGTACAAAACTAATCATTCTACTGAAACTGTATCACCTCTAATAACCGAGCGTATTTATAGGGCTGTTGACGAGGATGATTAATGTCGTGGAATTTCTCCAAATGTGTTGATGTCAACCACAAGCATTGCTCAGAAAACTATATGCGAACAGACTACATGGATGCGATGCGAAATTGTTTGCAAGCAACCGTCCGGGTCAAACCAGACAAGCTATGGTCGTTGAGGACGACGATGTGCCGATTTTATCAGTCAGGTAAGAATAGCGTTGCAGATTAACAAAAGTCATCACAAATAACACCCGACTAAAAAAGACATAATGACACCATTCTTGATTTCTTTAGTCGTTGGTAGAGGGTCAGATCACTGTTGGTGGATCAATCGATATATCCGGCTTGGTGCCGGATATATCGAGTAGGATGGAACGTGGGAACAACTGTCCAGCCTCACTGGTCCCAGAATCTAGCGATTGTGACTGGCTAAATCATGGTGTCGCTGCTTCCCAAAGACACTGCCTGAGTGGCACATATTGCGTTCGATGTTAGGGCAAAATGTTGGACCTATGGATTGAGTGAAATTCGTCCAGCGACGAGATTATTGGAACGCATGATGTACGCTTTCATATATCGATTGATGTTTGAATAGTTCATGCATGCATACATTTATGTTTTGGAAAAAGAAGCAACAGCAGGGAAAGCAGACGAACATATCTGGAAGGCCTTCACACAACACTTGTGGCAGAAGTTGATGCATCGTTAGATGGTTCTGGCAAACTACATGGGAGTTGTAGCGAAGAATTAAATTAAAACCCAACTTGCTCCACTTGTGCTGCCGTTCGGACGCTACAGTAAGCTGTTATTGGCCTGCATATTTTGTTGCATCCATGCATTGCCACACTTGCCTCTTTAATTCTAGTCGAACAACTACTGTGCGATTCGGCGCGAGCCTATGGTTTCTGATCGACTGGCCTCCACGGGCGGAACATTTCGACACCTAACACTTCGTACAGCCCGAGTGCGCCACCGGAGTCGAGGTCGGACCGCGTCTAAACAGACGCGTCTAGACGGACGCGGCGACGTTGAATGCGATTTGCAACCGTAAATATGTCCCTGAGGAAAAAGTAGTGATTGTCCAGCCTGTGCGGCAGCGTCTGTGCCTGGCACATCAGCTCTGTCCGGCAGCGTCTGTGTCTGGCACATCAGCTCTATCCGGCAGCGTCTGTGTCTGGCACATCAGCTCTGTCCGGCAGCGTCTGTGTCTGGCACATCAGCTCTGTCCGGCAGCGTCTGTGTCTGGCATATCAGCTCTGTCCGGCAGCGTCTGTGTCTGGCACATCAGCTCTGTGCGGCAGCGTCTGTGTCTGGCACATCAGCTCTGTCCGGCAGCGTCTGTGTCTGGCACATCAGCTCTGTCTGGCGGCGTCTGTGCCTGGCACATCAGCTCTGTGCGGCAGCGTCTGTGTCTGGCACATCAGCTCTGTCCGGCAGCGTCTGTGCCTGGCACATCAGCTCTGTCCGGCAGCGTCTGTGTCTGGCACATCAGCTCTGTCCGGCAGCGTCTGTGTCTGGCACATCAGCTCTGTGCGGCAGCGTCTGTGTCTGGCATATCAGCTCTGTCCGGCAGCGTCTGTGTCTGGCACATCAGCTCTGCGACTGAACGTGCTCAACAGTTGCAGCGTGCTTTGCAGCTTGATGTTCTGTCGGCCCTGGCAGGATTGTAACTGTATTCCGTTTTGCTTTTCAGCCGGCATGCCGGGAGGCCCGTTCCGCAAGGATTGCGAAGTATGTGGATACCCGTTTACCTCTTACTCGTCGTACCGGAAGCACCTGGCACTGCACCGTGGGGAGACCAAGTGCCCTGTGTGTCATCGGGTCTTCACACAGAAGGGAAACA
The DNA here is from genome assembly GCA_034440615.1 of Ashinkailepas kermadecensis. Lineage (NCBI taxonomy): Eukaryota > Metazoa > Arthropoda > Thecostraca > Neolepadidae > Ashinkailepas > Ashinkailepas kermadecensis. Next base: position 197,159 of record JAOTOM010004948.1, read on the forward strand.
TGAAGATGCACCTGAAAACCGTGCATCGAAACGTTACTCTTTAAGTATTGTTCCATGACTCTAGGCTAGTGATTATTTATAACTTTCCGTTTTTCCTGGCCCCTTGAGGCGGGCCGATATGTCATGCGCTTCCAAAACAACCTCCTTTTTAGCAAGCATATTCAACATCAGTGTGCTTCTGAGTTGCCACTATCCACCACACATGCAAATCCAATGTGTCTGATAATGCATGTCTGACGATCACCTCACCTCCTGCGCGCCGATCCACATCTGCCAGTCACCTCACATTCTGTATGCCGTTCTGGATCTGCCAGTCAACTCACCTCCTGTGCACCAATCTAGATCTGCCAGTCACCTCACCTCCTGTGCGCCGATCCACATCTGCCAGCCACCTCACGTCCTGTGTGCCGTTCTAGATTTGCCAGTCACTTCACCTGTGCACCGATCCAAATCTGACCTTCACCTCACGTGCTATGTACCGACCCACATCTGACAGTCACCTCACCTCCTGTGCGCCGATGTAGATGAGTAAGCTTTGGCTTGGCCCGTGGTGCCCATTACCTGTGTGTCTGTATGTGTGCTGTACGATCGATTGGTTTGGGACACGTATTGTGTTAAATTCAGTGATTGCTTGACCGTAAGTCACAGAAGACGCAGGTACGATGCAGGACTGGAACATATGTCTGTCTATACCGAACATTTTACTCCCCCGATGTGTAGGCTATATCCATGTGTATGTGTGTGTGTGGGGGGGGGGGTCGATTGGTTTTCGTCAGGCTAGCCACGTCCATCACGCGTAGTTCGCATTGTGTCAAACCTCACAGTGCCTCGGTTTGGCAATTGATGGCTGAAGGTGTGACGTGACAATGTACCCAGCACACAGCTTGGGTGACCAGTCTGGATACAGCTAGTTCAATGTTCGGCATCGGCGAAGCTTCGCCAGGAGTGCGAGACGTGCCCGGTGATTGAATGTGCAGTGTATCCACGCGTGTCAGTGATCCGTTCCTCGCACGTCCCTTCGGCTGGCACTTCACGCGCGCTTTGCGAGAAGAGGGATGTCTGGGCAATGCTGCGCCGCGCCTGGGCGGCCATCGGACACAACACATGGCACCAGCCGAGCTGCGGCGGCGGCGATCTGTGGCGATCCGTAGCCATCCGTGGCCCTCTGTGGCGATCTGTGGTAATCCGTGGCGATCCGTGGCGATATGTGACGATCTGTGGCGATCTGTGGCGATCTGTGGCGATCTGTGGCGAACCGTGGCGATCCGTGTCGATCTGTGGCGATCTGTGGCGATCCGTGGCGATCTGTGGCGATCTGTGGCGATCCGTGGCGATCTGTGGCGATATGTGGCGATCCGTGGCGATCTGTGGCGATATGTGGCGATCCGTGGCGATCCGTGGCGATCTGTGGCGATATGTGGCGATCTGTGGCGATCCGTGGCGATCTGTGGTGGTCCGTGGCGATATGTGGCGATCTGTGGCGATCCGTGGCGATCCGTGGCCATCCGTGGCCATCTGTGGCGATCTGTGGCGATTCGTGGCGATCCGTGGCGATCCGTGGCGATATGTGGCGATCCGTGGCGATACGTGGCGATCCGTGTCGATCTGTGGCGATCCGTGGCGATCTGTGGCGATCCGTGGCGATCTGTGGCGATCCGTGGCGATCCGTGGCGATCCGTGGCGATCACACGCCGCGACGGTGCCACAGGACATGCCGAGGCGGGCGCGTCACGACCCACCTAGTGTAGCGTGGCCGGCCGCAGGACGTGGGTGGGGGTCCCTGGTGCCGGACCGAGGTGGGGGCCGCTGGGGCCGCACCGAGGGCCGCACAAGTATGGCAAGATACTGCCGCTGGGACAACGTTTTGGCCGTAGGAAGCGGCAAGAAGGTAAATGTGCTAAATCGATGTAAAATACGATTCAAGCGCCGGCTCTTATCCATACAATGCGTATGAAGAATATTGAGTTTTCTCATTTTAAGGCATTTCTGAAGCTCAAGCCGTTCGTTTTCAACAAAAGATGATAGCATATTGCAGGTCACACCTGGTCAGGATAGTGGTAGGCCAACTTGCATGTGCTTCAGGTTAAATCGCGACCAGGTTAAAAAGCGCATTGTATGGGGTCATTGGATTTGATTTGTAGGGGTAACCTCATGTCTCCCTTCCCTCCAGCCGGTCATTGCTACCTGCCGTATGGTGCGAAGCCAGTATCAGTTCACCCTCCAGCCGGTCATTGCTACCTGCCGTATGGTGCGAAGCCAGTATCAGTTCACCCTCCAGCCTGTCATTGCTACCTGCCGTATGGTGCGAAGCCAGTATCAGTTCACCCTCCAGCCGGTCATTGCTACCTGCCGTATGGTGCGAAGCCAGTATCAGTTCACCCTCCAGCCGGTCATTGCTACCTGCCGTATGGTGCGAAGCCAGTATCAGTTCACCCTCCAGCCTGTCATTGCTACCTGCCGTATGGTGCGAAGCCAGTATCAGTTCACCCTCCAGCCGGTCATTGCTACCTGCCGTATGGTGCGAAGCCAGTATCAGTTCACCCTCCAGACGGTTTTGGATTTCCGCAGCATGGTGCGAGGTCGGTGTCAGCTCTCCCCACCTGGTAATGTATTCCCCCGCTGTATGACGAATTATCGGTGTCAGCTCCCACACCCGGTCATATATTCCCCAACCGTATGGCGAGATATCGTGTCAGCTCTCCCCTCCCGGTCATGTATTCCCCCCCCGTATGGCGCGAGGTCAGGGACAGCTTCCTGCCACTTCAAGCAGCTCTCCTGGATGCTTTGCGAGCTTGCTGCAGCATGGTCTGCCGGTCTCCATGTCTTAGCTTGCTGAAGCATGGTCTGCCGGTCTCCATGTCTTGTTCATTTCGCCTTTCAAGCTGTTTCTAGCACGTAGTTGTGCTATTTTGTGAGTTCTGGAAATACACTCGGCTTTTTACGCTTTGTTTTTTTTCGCTTCACCAACTCGTCGAAGCGGTTGTCTCCTCATGTCCTTCATGTCTCATATCTTTCATGTCTCTCATGTCTCATGAATGGTATTAATGAGTCATCATGTCTCCTCATTGTGCGTTAGTACTTTTCATGAACACTTGGTGCTTGTTGGAACACATTATGCCTGTGCTCACAATGTGAACAGCTGGTGTGGAGGTGATAGAGCACGATAATGCCGCTGACCATAATCACTGGTCACGGTTTTGTTATCGTGTACGATATCTTACGCTGGGGCTAATCGGCACCGTACATCACAATGTTGGCTTCACATTTATGTTTCAGCGAGGTACCCTTTCGGCTTTTTGTCCCCTCTCTCTCTCTCTCTCTCTCTCTCTCGCACACGCACACGCACACGCACACGCACACGCACACGCACACGCACACGCACACGCACACGCACACGCACACGCACACGCACACGCACACGCACACGCACACGCACACGCACACGCACACGCACACGCACACGCACACGCACACGTACACGTACACGCACACACACGCACGCACGCACGCACGCACGCACGCACACACACACACGAACACGCACGCACGCACGCACGCACGCACGCACGCACGCACACAACGCACGCACGCACACACACACACACACACACACACAAATATACAAGCCGGCAGGTACGAGCTAAAAGATCCAAGCATTGTAAGTGTGCCGGCAAAGGCTGTGGTGGAAGATTACAGAATGCAGGAGTGTTGTGTTATCCTAATAGTGGGAGAGTCTTCAAGTGATTTCTGGGGCGCGCTCAGCACGGAATGATAATTCCAGCTGTCCCTTGCATGCACCAGGGGTCCCCCGAGCATCCACACACATAGAATAAACAATGATCTGAAAAACAAAAATATGAATGAGCAGAAGTGCCGCTTCCTTGCATCGTGGTGGAGAAGTCCTGTGCTGGCACGTGCGCCACCTGGATGCTCTCGGAATTTTCGTGATGGATCCGAGAGAGTATATTATCAAACAGAAAACATAGCGAAAATGACACGAGGAAGTCGGATAAAATGATAAAATGATAAAATGGGTCCAACACGGAAGTTCCATCACGAATAGAAACCGACAGGATTGTCCAAAACAGGAAATTACACACACACTTACACACATACACCAATGGAGCATTAGATGTGGCGATGTGACAGGCTAGTCGCCGTACACACTTCATGCCTTGGTATCCCAACAGTCGCCGTACACACCTCACGCCTTGATATTACACCAGTCGGCGTACACACTTCACACCTTGATATCACATTTAGCTTGCACACGTCACACCTTGATATCACATCAGTCGGCGTACACATTTCACGCCTTCATATAACAACAGTCGGGGATTGAGCCCATTTTCTCGGTCCCGGTGAACAGTGTTGTTGTGACAAAGACCTGACCACCAGAGCATCGGACCAGCGGATCTCCTCGGACCATGCCACCGTACCCATGGATCTCCTCGGATCATGCCACCGTACCCATGGATCTCCTCCTCGGATCATGCAACCGTCCCCAATGATCTCCTCGGATCATGCCACGGTACACATGGATCTTCTCTCACCACGCGCGTGACCGAAGTACCCCGGGCTCTCGGTGGTTGGTGCTATTTCCAACGCGCGGTGAATGCTTCTCAGTTGGCGCCTTGTTTTGTCAGCCTGCCTTGAGAGCCTGCCAATCAACTCAGGTTCGAGGCCTAGCTTCAGTCAAGGATCCGTCGCACCAAAAGCAATCTCGTGAGTGTGTTGAGGCACCCCAGACAAGTAAACATCAAATGTCCGGCCTTTCACACGAGCTTTTTGAACAATGCAACAAGAACAGCAAGATAACAAATTGAGAGACAATAAATGAGAATTGGTTTTGAGCTTCCGAGCAGCCAAAATATTGCGTTTAAAATTTTCAGGTTCGTTCTTCCATCGTTTGGCCTGGAACGACTTCACCCAAATCACCTGCCGAGATAAGTGTGCCAGGTAGTTATATGGACTGTTTTACTACAAAATGGTCCTGAAATCGAGTTACGTCCGAAGAAATGTATTCTGGTCCTGGAGTGGCCCCTCTAAATGGGAAGCTATACCATGGAGAGGCCCCTATCGATGGGAAGCTATTAACCACTGAGTGGCCCATATATATGGGAAGCTATACCATGGAGTGGCCTCTGTAGATGGAAGGCTGTACCATGGAGTGGCCCCTATATATGGGAAGCTATACCATGGAGAGGCCCCTATAGATGGGAAGCTATTAACCACTGAGTGGCCCATATAGATGGGAAGCTATACCATGGAGTGGCCTCTGTAGATGAAAGGCTGTACCATGGAATGGCCCCTATAGATGGGAAGCTATACCATGGAGTGGCCTCTGTAGATGGAAGGCTGTACCATGGAGTGGCCCCTATAGATGGGAAGCTATACCATGGAGTGGCCCCTATAGATGGGAAGCTATGCCATGGAGTGGCCCATATAGATGGAAGGCTGTAACATGCAGTGGCTGCTGAAGATGAGAGGTTGTTGAACCATGGTGTGGCTGCTGTATATGGAAAGCTGTAACATGATGCGGTGGTTGTTGTTTTCAGTCCTTATTTTCAACAAACACGCCATGTATTGTTTTGCACCGAACACCAAGTCTAAGCAACCCCTCCCGTTACATACATACATACAGCACATACATCCATGACACCCTAATCCTATGCAACCAACACATACAACCTTGACACACTAATGCTATGCAGATAACACATATAGCCGTGACATTCTGATCCTATGCAGACACCATATGCAATCGTGATACCCTAATCCTATACAGACAACACATACAAACGTGACACCCTAATAATATGCAGATAATACATACAACCGTGACACCCTAATCCTATGCAGACAACACCTACAACCGTTACACCCAGATCCTATACAGACAGTACATACACAGCGGCATCTGGTGCACCAGGGAGATGCACCGGATGTTGCCTGAAGCTGCAGGTGGGGCGTGCCGGTGGGTGTCTCTCCAGCAGTTACCGAACCAGCGACATGGACGCCAGCATGACACCGCAGTCACTACCGGAACGTACTGCTCAATTGAAGACAAAGCTTGGCTCGATTGTTGTGCCAGGGCGACTGCGCAACACCGCAGCCCTTTTCCAACTGCGGTGCAGTGGACCATCACAATGTCCTCGATGGTCGCCACGTTCCGTCGACTCCGCGCTGGCCGGCCCGGTCGCCTGAGCCGGAGGTGGCACACCAGCAGCACGCGGCACTCTAGCACTCAGCCGGAGGCGGCACACCAGCAGCACGCGGCACTCTGGCACTACAGCCGGAGGCGGCACACCAGCAGCACGCGGCACTCTGGCACTACAGCCGGAGGAGGCACACCAGCAGCACGCGGCACTCTGGCACTACAGCCGGAGGAGGCACACCAGCAGGGTTGCACTCTGGCACTACAGCCGGAGGCGGCACACCAGCAGGACGCTGCACTCTGGCACTACAGCCGGAGGAGGCACACCAGCAGCACGCGGCACTCTGGCACTACAGCCGGAGGCGGCACACCAGCAGACGCGGCACTCTGGCACTACAGCCGGAGGAGGCACTGGAAGGGTTGCGACGGCACTCTGGCACTACAGCCGGAGGAGGCACACCAGCAGCACGCGGCACTCTAGCACTCAGCCGGAGGCGGCACACCAGCAGCACGCGGCACTCTGGCACTACAGCCGGAGGAGGCACACCAGCAGCACGCGGCACTCTGGCACTCAGCCGGAGGCGGCACACCAGCAGCACGCGGCACTCTGGCACTCAGCCGGAGGAGGCACAGCAGCAGCACGCGACACTCTGGCACTCAGCCGGAGGCGGCACACCAGCAGCACGACCTTGACGCTGATGACCCGTCAAAGTGGTCCTGTTGCCCATCAGGTAGCTACACCGCTATTAAATACGAGCACTAGACGCCGTTTAAAGAAAGCAATGAAAAGTCCCAAGAGATTTCGGTGTTCGTCATTTTACAACATATCCCACAGACCAATCAAGGCGTGCCGATAATGTGACAAACTGCTTGCACTTCTTCAGTGTTCGGCAGAACGTACTGTGCTTCTTCAGTGCTCGGCAGAACGTACTGTACTTCTTCAGTGTTTGGCAGAACGTTCAATACCTTTTGAGTATTCGGCAGAACGTTCAATACCTCTTCAGCTGCTCAGTTTTGAACACACCACCTGGATGAAAACTGACCATCTCGCTCGACGCCACTTTTCGTGTCGATGTGTGTGCATTTCCATGTGTAGATCTCGTTTTACGCTTGAGATCGACCGAGACACTGCTCCGACGATCGTGCCCGCGCAGTGCTTGTGCTGGCCCAGTCAATGAAGGGTTGCGGGTTCGAGACTCTTGCCACGCGAAAGGTGATTTCGAGTTGCTGGTAGAGGACCCAAAGGAGCAACAGAGAGAGAGAGAGAGAGGAGAGAGAACGATGTGTAGGGGTGCCGTGCTTGCCAAACACCGGACAAAATTCGGCGGTGGTGGGTGAACATCAGTGGTGTAGTGGTGAGAGCATGGGTCGTGTAAATCAACGGTTGCGTGTTCGAGTGTGTTGACTCGGTGTTTCCGCCTCATTTCAGTGGGCTCGTGGTATCCGGGCAAGGCTTGCGGGGCATGCGGCCAGCGATTCTCCTCATACTCATCGTACCGCAAACACCAGGCCCTTCACCGCGGAGAGACCACCTGTCCGATCTGCGCGCGAGTCTTCACGCAGAAGGGCAGCATGAAGGTGCATGTCAAGACCGTGCATAGACTGCAAGTCTGAGGCGGGATGATCGCCGTAAGCGTGAGTTCATGCTTTCGCCTGGTGCTGTTCTGTGTCAGGCTCTGTCAGAATCAGAGCGCCGTGACCCGATTGTGTTGCATGACTTTTCCGAAGCGTTTGCAGCGAGATGTGCACTTCATTGAAGGGTTGCGACGGTGTTTTGCTTTGTAAGGTGGTATATATTGTAAGGTGGTATGTATCACCATGTCAGTTGGTGGATCGTAAAATAGCACCAATGATGTACGTATGGTGGCAATCGGGTGTGTGTACGCACGTATGTGTGCCTACGCAATACAATGGCGTCTATTGTGAATGCCTCATAGTGTAAGTATTGCGGCTTTTATATGAAGCAAATCAGGAACGCCAAATATGCTACCTCATGGTGACAGGAAGCTACCTCAAGACGCCCACGTTACACACACACCCACCCACGCACACACACATATACATATATACACTGCTATATATATATATATATATATATATATATATATATATATATATATATATATATATATATATGTCATTATATCAGGGCAACGTTCGGCTAGCCTGCCCTTTGCAGGCTCGAAGTAAATGCAACTCACTAACACAGTGTGAACAGTATAACAACATATTTTGGCGCACAGCAAATAGCACGGTTTAGCCCATGATGGTGCCTTCCAAATTGTTATTGCACTTTTTATGTTAAAACACACGCGCGTAAAACTATCAATCACTGGCATCAAACCGAATTGGAATTACTCGGGATTCAACAAACTTTGAGCTGAGCTTATTCCTATCCAAGTTGTTTTTGCTCACCTCCACGAGCAATGGGACCACGGTATTGACAATCCTAAAACAACCAACACAACAATGAATTAATGTTCTCTTGACTGGTAATGAACGCGGACGCATTGTGCCTGCACTTCTTGTTCAGTCTTAGGGCGAGCGCCGACACCCCTTCCCTCTTTGGGAGGTGAATTTTCTCAGCGTGAAATACAGTTGAGTCTGAGATTGGGTGATGCTTCAGATCTGCGCGATGTACTCTCGCTGCCAGCTCCCGCCCTCTTTCTCAGAAATAACTCGTCACATCCCCCGCCTGAAGCTTTGTGCACTACACTGCGACGGTTTGTAGGACGGGGACGTCGAATCCTGACCATGTATTGAGTTCCGACACCAGTCGAGCGACCTATGCTGAATTTCCCTTTGATGAAGCTAGAAATGGTCAGAGCACCTGGTTGTATCCAGACACTGGCGGATCCAGGGGGGGGCATTCCGGCCATGCCCCCCCAGCGCTTCAAAGGGGGGCCATAGTGTCTTTTGCCCCCCCCAAAGCAACAAAAGCAAACTAAATTAAAATGCAGTAACCTTTGCTGGGGTTAAAAAATAGCGTTCCAGGTGAAATAATCTCCAATTTTAAAGGTATTTTGTTATAATTGTTTGGAAGCACAATATCGTAGCATAGTAGATTCTGACACATCGAGGGTTCTATGCTGTTGAAGTTCTGCTTACAGCAAGAGATGACGAAATCAGCAGTTTAATTATTCCTTCGTCAGATAGATTCATGAAGTTTGTTTAGCCAGTAACGGGCAAGCGGACCCAGTGAGCCAGATTTCGAAAGCGGAATTTGAACAGGATGTTTTGTGCGAGTGACCTGTTGAGCCCAGTTGAGCAGCATGTTTCGTATGTTGGTGTTGGGGCAAGGCCATATAGCCATATAGGTGTTGGTGTTGCTAAGATGAAGAGATAGGCTACATTGACTGATTTTTTTCAAGAAGAATAGCAACAGGAGGTATGTATTTATATCCTGAATAAGAGATAACTGGTGGGTTTGCATGTAGGGGAGATTCGGGTGGTAGGACCGGGCTATCAAAGTTTAAGGGTATTATTGCAGTTTAAGGTATCTACGAGACAAGTTTTACACATACCCTCATGCACTGGCGGATCCAGGGAGGGGCCATTCCGGCCATGGCCCCCCAAGTGCTTAAAAGGGGGGCCATAGTGTCTTTTGTCCCCCCGAAACCAACAGAAGTCAACTAAATTAAAATGCAGTAACCTTTGCCGAGGTAAAAAAAATAGCGTCTGGATGAAAGAATCTCCAATTTTAAACGATTTTTTTTTGTAATATATAATTGTTTGGAAGCCAGTATAGTAGCATAGTAGATTCTGACACGCATCGAGGGTTCCATGCTGATCAAGTTCTGCTTACAGCAATAGTTGACAAAATCGGATCCGCCAGTGTCCACGTGCACGAACGTTGACGTGGTACAAGACGTTGAACGTGAACGTGAACGTTTTGGTAAACAAGAACAAAAATCCGGTAACATAGAAACGGTGGAGGTAGGCTGGGGCCCATAAATTATGTTTATAAATACACAGGAATACACAGGAAATTATGTTGTCAATTATTATTTTACTTTTTATTTTATTTTTATTTTAATTATTATTTTTAAAATGTGCCCCTTTGCCAAATAGTGGTAGAAATCCGGTACTTCTAACCAAAAATAGTGGGAGAATGGGCATCCTCCAAATCCGTTCGACCCCTCCCCTGATGCAATTCCTAGGTACGCCACTGGGGGAGGGGAGGGGGGGGGGGGCTGACGCCGAAAACCGAAAGTTGCCCCCCCCCCAAACCGGTGGGCTAGATACGCCAGTGTATCCAGAATAGCCCCAATTCGATTTCCTGTCAGTGTTCGAAAATACTACTCCAGTGAGTGTTAACATGAAACAGTGCGATAGCTATCTTGGAGGTACCACGATGGATGTGCTATCGTGCGTAAAAATGTGCTGTTCAACTGTTCACACTGGTTTATTGAGTTCCACTTGCTTATGACTTGACAAAGGCAGTTTATTCGAAACGCTGTCGTAATATATGTACTTATGCTCAGACTGTTATGCTTTCTTGCAATTTGTAATTGCATCACCTCTACTTGAAATATGGCTCATATCAGCAATGGCGAGCATAGTGATCTTGCTCAATTGCTCAGGAGTTTCACTGAAGACGGAAATTAGATAGCGTCAAGCACAGAACGCGATTCTTATCAGATTGCATTAACGAGCACGTGCTACAGAGATCTGCTTCCGGCCAACTCTGCTGTTTGTGTCACCATTTCTCGGCCAGCGCCTGCGCGTATTTAGAAAATGGAGTTATCAACTTAAGACATTCCCATCGTATCCTTGAGAGCAATGTTCTCAAATTCCTCGAGTTGGGCGTAAGTTGACGCCTAACACATACCTTTCATACCTCGTTTTCGATATTTGTCTGCGCCTTTCCTGATATAGAAATTCTCGTAATATGGCCACACACCGGACGACTTACTAAACGCAATACCGCATTGGGAATATTGATAGAAATGTATAAGGGAACGTGCCACTCAATTTTACACTTGACACGTGTGAAATAGTTGCACCGTACCATTCACACACGCCTCAACTTGGCCTGAGAGCTGCCTCCATTCTGTGAACCTCAACCAAATCCACGCACATTCACCACCTCCCAATTGTCAACAGTCAATAATTTTCAAGCGATTGCCATCTAGTGAAAATACAGCGAAGCAGACATATAGGTTGCGAATGTGGAAAAAGCCCTAACTGACACCCAACTTCAAAGCTACTCGGTGGGCGAAAGAAAACTACAGGGCGGTGCAGAATGACATTGCGTGAATAGAAACTGAAAAGATTTCCTATCATTCCATACATGTCTCCAATGATGTAACATAGTATAATAATATCAACATTTGCATTTAACTATACAAGAATTCGTCTGGATGAAGACCAGTAAATGCGGAGAACGTCCTGCTTGATATTCCCAGTGTTGCAAGTAAAGAAACTTAACTAAATGAAAAGCAGATAGTATGTCAAAGGAAGCATTAAGGTAGTTAAGTGTCACTTAAGCCAAGGATTGCTTTCTTCCCAACTTCATGTTGTTTTAAATCAGACCAGTATTTAAAAAAAAACTTCATCGCTAATTGTCAGCACATCAGCAAAACTGAGTTAAATGAGGATCTATGAAAGTTCATAATATACGGGATGCAAAAAATAATATACTTCATATACTTATGTCGGATAGTATCGTCTATATGGTATTGCAATGTAATTACATCTAATGCGCGCACTCGAAGTCGACAAGAATGACGCGGATGACAATTGGCATGATGAGGTTGCATACTGCACGTACGCACGTGCTCGCACCAACTGATCGCAAACATTAATAACAATAATAATACTCTGCATGATTGTTGGCGCGGCTTTACAGGATCGGGGTGGTGAAGATCTCTCTTCAGACAAAATATATTGTGGTACCCATCCCCTGCCCGAGTAGAAAGGAGGGAGAGCTTGGTGATGGTCAACAATCCATTTGGGACCGCGAATTTCTAGAATACACCATGAGCATAATGTTGAATTTCTTTCTACCAGATGGTCCAGAACTCCGACCCACCGTAAATCTTCACCAAGGGCCCACTCTGCGCAGATATTCTCGTGATATTCCCTCAACCCGCCACTCGATCCGGACATTCCCGGACAGCGACACAACTGTAGCCCGAGTTTAGCGTGCCACCGACGCTCCTGCATGTCTCCGCTCAGTCGCGTCCTCGTCTACACCACGCCAGTTTCCAGCTGGTCCTCCAGCCGGCGACAACGGCTCAACATTCGAGGCCGCGCCCCTCCAACACTGTCTTGCCAGGACATGCAAAGCGCAAAGGCGGCGCTGCGTGAACTTAGCTCCAGGAACGGCAACAAGTGTCTGGACACAGCTACAATAATCATATCGTTGCATGAAGGTATCACAAATGTATTAGAAGCAATCGTAGTAAGTGCAGATACTATCGTGGCTTTAGAACCCAATCCACTTCCACTTGGCCGAGCAGTGCAATAGAGGACTGGAATTCCTCTGAAGATCGCCTCAATTTGTTCCGAAACTGGCATCAGTGATGTTTTAACAATGGCTACATAGCTTAAAAGCCGGCTGACTGTGATCGATGCTGACAGTATGACTGTGACCGGTACTGACCGTATGATTGTGACCGGTACTGACCGTATGATTGTGACCGGTACTGACCGTATGACTGTGACCGGTACTGACCGTATGACTGTGACCAGTACTGACCGTATGATTGTGACCGGTACTGACCGTATGACTGTGACCGGTACTGACCGTATGACTGCGACCGGTACTGACCAGCTGACTGTGACCGGTACTGACCGTATGATTGTGACCGGTACTGACCAGCTGACTGTGACTGATACTGACCAGCTGACTGTGGCTATATGACTGAGACCGGTACTGACCAGTTGACTGTGGCTATATGACTGAGACCGGTACTGACCAGTTGACTGTGGCTATATGACTGTGACCGGTACTGATCGTATGACTGTGTCCGGTACTGACCAGCTGACTGTGACTGGTACTGACCAGTTGACTGTGACTGGTACTGATCAGCTGACTGTGGCTATATGACTGTGACCGGTACTGACCAGCTGACTGTGACCGGTACTGACCAGTTGACTGTGACTGGTACTGACCAGCTGACTGTGGCTATATGACTGTGACCAGTACTGACCACCTGACTGTGGCTATATGACTGTGACCGGTACTGACCAGCTGACTGTGACCGGTACTGACCAGTTGACTGTGACTGGTACTGACCAGCTGACTGTGGCTATATGACTGTGACCGGTACTGACCAGCTGACTGTGGCTATATGACTGTGACCGGTACTGACCAGCTGACTGTGGCTATATGACTGTGACCGGTACTGACCAGCTGACTGTGGCTATATGACTGTGACCGGTACTGATCGTATGACCGTGATCGGCAGGCGCCGCTGACCGTCCGCTGGAGTGCCAGGTGTGTGGCCGCCAGTTCGCCTCGGCCTCCTCCTTCTACCACCACGCGCCGGTGCACCGCGGCCAGACCACCTGTCACCTGTGTGGGCGGGTCTTCTCTCAAGTCGGCCACCTGCGCGTCCACCTGAAGTCTGTCCACAAGCTCGCCTCCGCCTGACGACGCAACAGTCTAAGACCACAGTCAGCTGACGTTAACAGTTTCAGACCACAGTCAGCTGACGTTGACAATCTCGGACTACAGTCAGCTGACGTTGACAATCTCGGACTACAGTCAGCTGACGTTGACAATCTCGGACTACAGTCAGCTGACGTTGACAATACCACGTGAGCGCCGGGATGACATGTCACGGACGTCAGCTGACTGTGGTCTGAAGTGAGTCCGGCGAAACTCACGGTTGTGAACTTTGAGCACCATGGCACTACGCAGAAGCTGGTGAGCTCGGGAGCGCTCAGGTTCGGCTCTGGTCTCGCCAGTTTCAAAATGTATCTTTCTGGCGCGAATGCTGTTATTGGCGAATCCAGGAGTTTTGATCGGGATGGTGGCAGTCGTCTGGAGGGACGCCACTGACTGAGCAAATTTCAAGGGGTGCGCTTAATTTGCCCAGGACGCCTTTTCTACTCATAGCGTCAGAGTCAGGGTTTCTATTCAGGGCGTCTTCGGCTGAAAACAGCAAAGATGGTTGCACTTGAGCGTCCTAGAAAAAGCGCTTTTCCAGTCACACAGCGCCTTTTCCAGTCCAGTCGCCTTTCCACGAACGGGGGCACATGCCCCTTGGATCTGCCCCTGATCGCTGCACAGCGAGCGAGGCATGGTTCCCAATGGTAGATTGGCGGAAGGTGTCCACTCGTCACGCGCCACATGGCCTGCTCAGCACCAGTGTGAGTCTACACGGTACGGGAAGGCCGGAACAGACTGCACGACACATCACACTTTGTACTGCTGCCGTTATCATATTAACAAGGAGAGCATGACAGCGCTGTAAAGCGTCGCGAAACCGTTCCACCGCCAGCTACGACACAGTTTTGTCTGCCCACTGTTCCGTAAAGAAACGTTCGTCGAGTTGGAAAAATACAATCATTACATCATGCATCATTAGTGTCTCATCACGGCCGCACGAACCGCTGGTGGATCCCCGCGAGGAAGAATGGGTTCGCGACATGCACAGGGTTTTTTTTGGGGGGGGGCATGCGTTAGGCTCCGTCCATGCATGCCTCGGAACGTGCCGACCGGTGTGGTTGTCGACACTGAAGCAGAGGCGCAGCCAAGAGGGCGGGGTTGCCCCCCCCTTTTAACATCCAAAAGTGCAATAGATATAACGAAAACAAATTATATTTTCACTACGAAAAAAAAAAAATTCGGCGCGCTTCGCGCGCCGGAGGCCTTTCTTCGTTCCATTTTTCGGTCCTCCCCCTATAAAAATCCTGGCTGCGTCACTGCACTGAAGTAACAACTCCGTGTGGCAATATTGGCAAAACTACCCTGGTCTGTATGAATAACGGAAAATAAAATAATGTCATTTGTATGTCGGACTTGTCATGACACCTTATGACGCTTACGACCTCTGTGAAGGACTCAGAGGTTGTCCTGGGAGAACATAATTGCTGCCACACTCCAGGGAATGGGCATACTGACGTCTTTACAATTTGGCAGTGGAATCTCCATTTCGGGCATCGTTACAGATACAAAGTTACACAGAGCGTAGCTTTGTATCTCCTTGTGGGTGCACATTTACCCACAAACCAGATGTGTGCATCCACAAAAGATGTCGCGTTCCCTATCCCATCCCGCTACTGATGGATCGAGAGGAGTTAAAAACGAGCTTAAAAGTGCTCAAAACGAAGTTGGGGGATGTCAAACATCAGTAAATTAGTTTAAAAAAGAAGATAGTTAAATACGTGGGACTTTAAGTCACTGGTGTGGCTACTTCTCATGTCCATGAACACAACTGCTTCTTTCTGCTATCCGCTGCGTTCAGACATGGTTTAATAAGGAGGGTGTTATGATAAGCGTGGGGCCCAGTGCCGCACACCGCAGCTATGATTTTCCTAGAGGGGGGGGGGGCATCCAAAACAAATATACATAGACATCTTTCGGCGTGCTTCGCGCGCTGGAAAATTACGGTGTTTGCGGTGAAAGTCTCAAAATTTCTTGTTTGATCTAGTATATTTTTCGTTGCTAAGGGGGGGAGACGTGGCCCCCTGGCTGCGCTTCTGGTGGGGCCCACATTGTCGTGCCTTTTCAACACCGTCATGCTTTCTCAAAGGGAAGCGTGAATACTAGTGGGGAAAAATAAGTGCCAGATTTGGGGACAAGGGAAGAACTATGAACATGCCTGACCAGCTATGTCGAACACACGGCATCCTGCAAAGCATTCACTTTTCTTTTTTCTTAACCGGTGCCACCCGGGTCCAGTGCAAAGCCACTGGCACCACTGGAGCGACCGTCGACACAGCTATCATAGAGCTGCTGGAGCAGCTGTGGTCACGCCACTGGGACAGCTCTGGCCGCTTGTGCGGTCGTCACTGCCAGGACGGCTGTGGCCGCTGAGGCGACCGTGACCACCGAGCCGACCGCCGTCGCTGAGGTGGCGGTGGGTGACCTTCCCAGTCATTGGCAGCATTAATGGCTCTCAAGGATATCCTATCTCTGAGGCTGACTCTCGAACCAATCGCCAGTTCTCAAGGACTCTCTCAGCTCTGCACGGGGCCCAGTGGCCCTTCACGTCGGCCCAGGGGCCCGTCAAGTCCCCTGCATCTTCGCCTTGAGGGGCCCTGCGGGTCCCTCGGATCCCCAGGGGAGGGGAAGCTGCACCTATCGCTCCCTCTGCTACGCCACTGCTCTTCGGTGCTATTTTCAACAATTATAAAAATACAACTAACCTAAATTCAAGAGCGCTCCTGGTTTTACGTCGGACTCATGCAATTAGGGTGAGACAGGATTTTTGGATCGGCGGAGTGTTCTGGATGTGTATGTATATGTGATTAGTTTCCTTTTATTTCGGAAGACGTTCCACATTCAGCCTCTTGCGTGAAGGCGTGAAGTCCTCTGTTTCCGTATGCGCAGAGGCGAACCGGAGGGGGGGGGAGTGTCACGCCCGGTAGCAAAAAATACACTAGACCAAACAAGAAGTTACGAGATCTTCACTACGTGATACTAAAATGTTTTTGTTGCGCGTGGCGTGCCGAAAGCGCTGTCTATTTCTATAATTTTTTTTGGGGTCGGGCCCTCCTCTTAGGAATGTCCTGGCTGCGCCACTGCGTATGTGTCAATGCGTATTTTAGCACGTTATGTAGTGAGACAACTGATGATATATGTCATATCTGATTCATGGTGAGAGCTAGTGCTAGTTATCCGCGGGTTTATTCATTTTTGTAGAAGCGAATTCGCCGATGCCTACCAAATTCTTCATTTTCGCGCATTTCGTTTGCCGCAATCGTCCGACCTATGTTTTGTAGTGTTTTCCCTGGTATGTGCCGTTAGACTGATCTCTTAAGGTTTACAGTCCCGTTTGAGGGGGCCAAACGACAGTTGCTTCCGCCCCCCCACATTCGTGCCGTTTGGGGGGACTATGGTCCCCGTGGCTCCCTAGATTCGCTAGTGAATATTGCAACGCTGAATACTCTTCCCTATTGGCAATCGGAGTATTTGATAATTTGCTAGCATCGTCTTTTAACCAAATGCTCCATTTCTGACACCATTAAGCCAAAATAAGCGCAGACAGCTCTTAGGTTGCTGCGAGGTGTGCTTTGCCATTATTCTCGCTTCGCATCAGTTTTTTTAACCACTTTGATCTCTGTTATATGTATGATGCAGCAAGTTTCTAATGCCGGTGGCGGGATCCTGCAGCAATATTTCCTCAGCTCTGCATTTCGAAGTGCCTGCGTAAGTTTTATACTACTTGATTTCCGCATATTTCTTCGATGAGGGTAAAATGATGCCAAATGACTGGCAGACGGCGCGCCCCTAAACTCCAATTCATCATCATCTTCGATGAGGGCTGTAGGTAGTCCATCATCAGTTTCACAAAATGAAATTCCAACAGATTGTAAAAGGGCAAATGTAGTTCCTATTTTCAAGAATGGAGAAAGAGGGAAAGCTCAATACTATAGGCCAGTAGGTATTATTCCAGATCCAGGTAAAGTGCGATTTTTTGGATTTTTTTTAATACAGGGCATTTTAATGTAAAAATCATGATGCAACCACTCATTTTCTCTGCAAATGATTATTTTTCAGTTGGCAAACAAGTACACGACCATAATCTTCACTCTGCAAACATAGCACATCGCGTATAATTATCTGTACCTGGTGTGTCACAGACGTGATAAAGAAGATATTCAACACTCTTTGACATCAAAAACCTTATGTTTCTGCATTAATTCGACATTATCTCTGAGAATGAATACTCGCAACACGCCGCTCCAGCAACCGTTGATAAGGGTCGGAAATTCCTTGCGATGCTGTATTATTTTATTTTTTATATATTTGATGACATGGCAGAAAAATTTGTTTCGGACGATTCTGGTTTTCCGGTTAGGTTAGGTTAGGTTAGATTAGATTAGATTAGATTATATTATATTATATTATATTATATTATGATATAATATATTTTATATATTATGCTACAGTATCTTCGTCTGGGTTGGGTTCGGTTAGTTTTTTTGTCCCCAACTTAATGCATGTGACGTCATCAAATCATTATGACGTCATCAACCGTCGCTGACTTAAAAGTAATCATTTGTGGAGAAAATGAGTGGTCGCATCATGATTTTTACGTTAAAATACCCTGTATAAAAAAATCCGAAAAATAGCATTTTACCTGTTTCTGGATATTTACCGGCCAGTAAGCCTCACATCCCTAGTCTGCAAGGTACTCAAATCAATTATGTACGATAGAATAGTTAGTTTTCTGGAAGGAAACAGATTGATTCAAGATACTCAACGTGGGTTTAGAAAATGGTGATCGTGTCTCACAAATCTCTTGGACTTTTTTAATTTTGCTACAGAACAATTTGACCAGGGAAATTAGGTTGATGTAGCATATCTTGACTTTAGTAAGGCCTTTGACAAGGTACCCCATAAACGGTAAATTATTGCAGCTTCAGGACCATGGTATTGCAGGTAGCATCCTAAAATGGATAGAGTTGTGGCTTTCAGATAGACAGCAGAGAGTGATGCTAAATGGTACAAAGTCATCATGGCAAAATGTTCTTAGTGGAGTCCCCCAGGAGTCAGTACTGGGGCCATTATTGTTCATTATATTTGTAAATGACATTGAAAGTGGCCTAAGCAGTAAGGTTTTGAAATTTGCGGGTGATTTGAAGGTCTTTAGGGCAATAACCGGACACAATGAGCAGGTCTTGCTGCAGAAAGACTTAGATGAGCTTGTGAAGTGGTCTGAAAAATGACAAATGAAATTTAAGTATGATAAGTGCAAAATCATGCATGTAGGTAGGTAGCATATGAAGGCTCCATACTTGATGGGTGGCCAAGTACTATCTGTGACTCAGCAGGAGAAGGACTTAGGTGTTATTTTGAACACAAAATTAGGGGTATCTGAACAGACCAAAGAAGCTAGGAAGAAGGCACTAAGAATGCTTGGGGAAATAAATAGGAACATATCATACAAAAGTGAGGAAGTCATCAGGAAGCTTTACTGTGCATATGTCAGGCCACATTTGGAATACTGTGTCCAAGCTTGGTCCCCTAGTTATGAAAAAGATTGTTGGCTTTTAGAGAGAGTACAAAAGAGGGCAACACAAATGGTTAATGGTATAAGCAACCTGGCATATGAGGAAAGATTGAAGAAATTGAATATGTTTTCACTTAGATATAGAAGGCTGAGAGGAGATCTCATCAAGGTCTTTAAGGTCATGAATTCAAAATTAAAGTTAATCACAGCAGGACAAGGTTAAGACAGTCTTTCTTCACCAACAGGGTAGTAGAACATTGGAGCCAGCTGCCAGAAACCATTGTCAGTAGCAGCACACTGACCATCTTTAAAAACAGCATAGACACTCATTATAAGAAAAGAAGGCTTGCTTTTCGGTATTCCAGGGAGGGCTGATCAACGGATTTGGTGGGCAACTGGTTCAGTGTCCAGAGTGCAACCAAGAAGGGCCCTTGTGGCTCATAGTTTCACTGATCTTTTATGTCTTTATGAACTACCTAGTCCATCATGAACCATCATGAATGGTCTGGCTATCTTCAAATGTATGTAAGCTACCTATTATGAACCACACATGAACTGTGCTAAAGCTGGACCTGTGTTTGACAGCTGGTAGCTCTGATCTGATGCAGTCTAAATGCAAACTAAATGTAGCATGCATGAACGTACAGTTCAAAGGAACCAAAATCGAGTCACAATTTGTTGCAGGGGAAGAGGGAGGAGGGTTCCAAACACTTAGACATCATGCAACAAATAGCTCCACTGCTGCTTCTGTATAAAGTCATAAAGTGTTAGGGCTTAATAAGAGCCCAGGGATCCATCTGGGTTACGCCAGTAAAGGGAAGACACTATATGGCTGGACAAAAATATACTCAGAACCCAAACCAATGCCATATCCTGAATTCCAAAGAAACTATCGGGGACGAGTGGTCTAGGGGTTAGATGCTCGTCTCACAGTCGAAAGATTGTGGGTTTGAATCTCACCTGTCGCTACTCTTCGCCCGCGACTAATCGGCGTGAGAGATTGGCGACGCTATATGACTCAACGGTCGACGTGTCGTAAAACCAATAACCAACCAACCAACCAAAGAAACTATCCACCAACATCCTACATACATGTTAATACCTATCTAGCCCTAATCGCTCAATCCTGCATAACACACTTGGATCAAGTGCCACATCAATAATTATCAAGCACCATCCATGTGTACCTAAATGGGCCTCCACAGTGTACATCTGCTAGCATAAATATCACCCTATCCACCACTGATTAGAACTTGGTGGCACAAATGGTTTGTGATGTCAGTAAAAACACCCTATACATGCTAGGTTGTCTGGCCAGTTTACAGCAGAAATCCGCGATTTTGGCATCATGCAGAGCTGTGGGGTATTTGGTCAGGATTTTGCAGTATTTGGCCTTCCAGAAATAACTAATTTACTGCTTACCTGTTACTGATGCTCATCTCCAAAATATGGTCGTAGCAGTGCAAACACGGCCAGTACTGGAGGTTTTGATGTAGCAGTAGGATACATGTACTGGATAACTGAATTGTGATATGAATGGCCCATCCTTCAACTTAACACCCTGTGAAGCATCCATAGAGGTTCACCCAAGTCATGGGCTGTGATGCTGTTCTGTTTAGACAATAGCCCAAATTTGCATTACCCAGCTTCATCTTTGCTTCTCTCTTCTTTTTGTGGATGTGAGCATGTGGTCTTAGATATTATCTTTAGATGGTGTTTGGCTGGAAATTTGTGGCAGCTAAGATGATGGTTTTCCTCAGCTGAGGAATACAAAACAGCTAAGCACTCTGCCAGTGATAACTGTGCCCAAATTGATACAACATAATCTGGAGAAGAGGAAGAAATCAGAGGAGAGGAAAGACTTAGCCAAGCGCCTGGAGGTTATCAGGAGGAACTCAAGAAAGGGCAACAAAGATGTAAGTTTTTAAAATTTGTTGCATGAAATGGAAGATTGTTCTAAAATATGTGTGCATTTCTAAAGAACATTTGTTTACAGATGTTCATAAAGTCAGCATAATCTTCCTTGTGCTATGAATGTTTGACTGATCATGTCCTTAATTTACGGCAAGCAATGGCAACTCATGCAATATGCAAATGAATGAAAACACGCTACCATGTCTGGGCCCAGAGCCAGTAGCACCAACGATGCCCTGAGTAATGCACAGAAGCATTCGTGGATAGTAATCCATTCCTCACCATGCTACTAAATCTACTGGGTGCTGTATGACCGAAGCAGTCGATGCGCCCCTGAGCCCAAATAACCAACCAACCACTAGGTCTACCACCAGCTGGACGTCAGGAGTACGAGAGGGTTGGCATCAGGCAACACAGACAGGATGCAGAGAGGACGTTTGACCGCGAGAGCTGCATGCTAGGAAAGAGGAGGTGGTCATCTCACCCGACTGACCGCTGGGTCCCAAATGACGCGTCCTGATGGGCATGATGGCGACACGACCTCTCCACCGCCTGGCGTTGGCAGCGGCTGGCCATCACCGTCGAGCCGACCACGCGTCTGGCCTCAGCGGCTGTCGGCCAGTCGGACAGGCCGCTCTGTGACACCGACACACCACCGCCACACTCGCTCAGTGTCGCAGTACAGCTGTATTGGCTGGCCTGCTGAGCGTGATTCATCCACGTGTCTGGCTGTCACCGTGGTGGTGGCACACCCTCAGGTTTGCCTCGTGCGGTGTAAGGACCACCGGCTGAACCATTACCTCGGCCAGAGCTACGACAAGCTCAGGGGTGTCCAACTGGCGTCCAGTGGCTGGAAGCACGGCAAAGCCAAAGGCGACTATTTCACCATCTGCAGCCGGCCTAACACGGTGAGTGTAAACTGATGGAGCAAGGAAGGAGATGACAAATAACAAGAACCCCTAGCTGTTCAGTGCACATTTAGCTTAATGTACATCAATTTGGTTCCATTCCTCATAGCAGACAGCATCGCTATAATATTGCTGGAAACTCATTGCATTCATATTCAAATAGTTTGTTTTCAATATAGTTGTTACTGTGCTTGCCCCCGGACTCTGTGTGTCTTTGTCCCAAATCACCTTTCCACCTGGTTTTCTGGATCAGTTGCTGATCATTGTGACTCATTTTCATTGATGGTATAAGGTGGAAATGGAACAAATAATATTCTGAGGTTGAGCAGTTTAAGATGGCATACACAAAACCCTTGTTATGCCAGTTGCTTTACCAGTTTTGGCTATATCGTGTACTTGGGCGCTGTATGACCAACGCAGTCGATGCGCCCTTAAGCCCAAATAACCAACTATATCGTGTACTCGATCGTGTCTCCTGGAACTGCAGTCTGTCGCCATATGACAGTGTGGTGGGGATGTCTGCCGATGACCTGCCTGTTCGTCCCACGGCAGACGGCTGGCTGGTGCTTGACCTGACCGATCGTCACCGGGCAGTGATGTCGACAGGGACCTGCGGCGGCGCCGACCCGGCCGGACCCGGACAGTGACCGGGCAGTGACGGCAGTGATGTCGACAGGGACCTGCGGCGGCGCCGACCCAGCCGGACCCGGACCCCGACCGGGACCCGGACACGGTTGCCGATGGTGTGGTGTTCGTTGGCGGCGCTGCCGCGGCTGCCAAGCCGCCGCCATCGTCTGCGCCGACGTTCGCCGACCTACAGCTGCACCCGGACATCGTGGACAATCTGCGGCGTCAGGGCATCACTACACCCACACCGATCCAGGTGTGTGCTGCACCACCACAACAAGCCAGGTGTGTACATCACCACACCCACACCGATCCAGGTGTGTGCTGCACCACCACAACAAGCCAGGTGTGTACATCACCACACCCACACCGATCCAGGTGTGTGCTGCACCACCACAACAAGCCAGGTGTGTACATCACCACACCCACACCGATCCAGGTGTGTGCCCCACCACCAAAAAAAACCAGGTGTTTAATCACACACCCACACCGATCCAGGTGTGTGCTGCACCACCACAACAACCAGGTGTGTGCTGCACCACCACAACAAGCCAGGTGTGTACATCACCACACCCACACCTCGATCCAGGTGTGTGCTGCACCACCACAATAAACCAGGTGTGTACATCACCACACCCACACCGATCCAGGTGTGTGCTGCACCACCACAACAAGCCAGGTGTGTACATCACCACACCCACACCGATCCAGGTGTGTGCTGCACCACCACAACAAGCCAGGTGTGTGCATCACCACACCCACACCGATCCAGGAGGTGTGCATGCACCACACCCCACGAATGCTCACCAACAAGCCAGGTGTGTGCATCACCACACCCACACCGATCCAGGTGTGTGCTGCACCACCACAACAAGCCAGGTGTGTACATCACCACACCCACACCGATCCAGGTGTGTGCTGCACCACCACAACAAGCCAGGTGTGTACATCACCACACCCACACCGATCCAGGTGTGTGCTGCACCACCACAATAAACCAGGTGTGTACATCACCACACCCACACCAATCCAGGTGTGTGCTACACCACCACAATAAGCCAGGTGTGTACATCACCACACCCACACCGATCTAGGTGTGTGCTACACAGTGATAAATTATTCGCGAAATAGGGTGGAATATACCACTTGCTGAACACTGAATCGACATCCTTCTCAAAGAAGTATCGATATTGTGCTTCTTGATGCATGTTTGTGAAGTCTTCATGCCTCGTTTCTAACTGTATCCCATTTACAAGTATCTTCCTTTTGATCACCATATCGGATCCAGAATCGTGATAGCGAACATCCCATATCGTAATTTCAGGTGAAGGGATTACCTATCATGATGTGCTTTGTTATACAATGGCAATTTAAAGCATAAGTGTTTGTATCATTATCGTTGATATCGGTATAACCAAATTAGCTACCGTTCAAAACACGCAAAACTGTAACAATCATATGTACGCAATTGTCTCAAAACTGGGTTTGCAGGACTTAACAAGATTTTAAATAGCATTACTTCCATGGAGATTTCGGCATCCTGCTGCACTCATTTCGACATCTCACACCTAACGAGAAATCAATATTTTAATTCTGTTGCTACACCACCACAATAAGCCAGGTGTGTACATCACCACACCCACGCTGATCTGGGTGTGTGCACCGTCACACTGAACCAGGTGTGTGCTACGCCACCACACTGAACCAGGTGTGTATATCCCCACACCCACACAGATCTAGGTGTGCACACCACCACACACACACCGATCCAGGTATGTACACTACACACGCCCACACTGATCCAGGTGGGTGCTACATCGCTGCATCCACGCTGATACAGGTGTGCTCTGCGACTAAGGGCGCCGCACCTACGCTCAGTGGGGACGAGTGGTCTAGGGGTAAGATGCTCGTCTCACAATCGAAAGATTGTGGGTTCAAATCTCACCTGTCGCTACTCTTCGCCCGCGACCAATCGGCGTGAGAGATTGGCGACGCTATATGACTCAACGGTCGACGTGTCGTAAAACCAATAACCAACCAACCAACCTACGCTCAGTCTGGTTCTAGTTTTGCCTATAGCGTCGTGCCGTATCGCCGGTTATGTCACCTGTAAACGTTGTTTAAGCATGGTGAGTTATTGCGGTGCACTGGTAACGTTGTGATGAGGTTGCGTGTCGCGCCTCACCATGGTGAGTAATTGCGGTGCACTGGTAACGTTGTGATGAGGTGGCGTGTCGCGCCTCACCATGGTGAGGTATTGCGGTGCGCCGGTAACGTTGTGATGAGGTGGCGTGTCGCGCCTTACCAGACGCCGTGTGTGTGCAGCGCCGCGCCATTCCTCGCCTGCTGTCCGGCGGCGGCGCCCTGGTGGCGGCCGAGACGGGCTGCGGCAAGACGCTGGCCTACCTGGTGCCGCTGGTGGAGCGTCTGTACCGGCAGCGACTCGACGGCGCCGACCACGGCGAGCCGGCCAGGAACCGGCCGCACGCCATCGTCATCACGCCTGGCCGCGAGCTGGCCTGCCAGATCAAGGTCAGGGTCGGCGGCTGGCCTGCCAGATCAAGGTCAGGGTCGGCGGCTGGCCTGTCAGATCAAGGTCAGGGTCGGCGGCTGGCCTGCCAGATCAAGGTCAGGGTCGGCGGCTGGCCTGTCAGATCAAGGTCAGGGTCGGCGGCTGGCCTGTCAGATCAAGGTCAGGGTCGGCGGCTGGCCTGCCAGATCAAGGTCAGGGTCGGCTGCTGGCCTGCCAGATCAAGGTCAGGGTCGGCGGCTGGCCTGTCAGATCAAGGTCAGAGTCGGCGGCTGGCCTTCCAGATCAAGGTCAGGGTCGGCGGCTGGCCTGTCAGATCAAGGTCAGGGTCGGCGGCTGGTCTGCCAGATCAAGGTCAGAGGTGGCTGCTGGGCCGAGCTGTGCTTTCGAAGTTGCTAGAGGGATCAAATGCTGGCACGGTCTGCTGGGGGACCAGGTACTGCCACGGTCTGCTGGGGACCAGGTACTGCTGGGGTGGCGATGCCTGACAGAACCATTCGTGATTTCAATGAATGAAGGATGGCACTAGTAGGATATATGCATGTATAATACAGTATATACATTCTGTATTGTACATGCATAGGGCGTTAGTGGCGCGTCCGCCCCTCCAGTCTATGCCACTGCAGCCGGACGGGATGTGGTTGGACGTGACCCCTCCCACCTCCACCAGGACGTGGCCGTCAACCTGACGAGGGGTATGCCGCTGCGGACTCGGATTCTCATCGGTGGCCGCACCAAGAAGAAGATGATGAACCCCACCCTGCTGGAGATGGATATTCTGGTGGCGACGTTCGGCGCACTCAGCAAGTTCACCACCACTGGTAGGTTGCGCCTGGGATCCCTATCCTGTCATGCTGAACTGAACGCTGGAACCATGAAGCCTGAATAAATGGTCCGTTTTCGGCGCGGCTAAGTGTTGGTTCCAAATCGGGCATCTTCCCGCCTCGCTTCAGAAGTGTCCCGGAATGACCCGAGGCGGACATTTGGAACTCGAATCGTGAGGGTGATTTGCGACGATGAGGTCGGTTCGGTCATGCTCTCCTCTCCATGTGGCAGGTCCCCTGGAACTACCTGTATGATAGGTGTGGTGGATTTGTGGTAGGTCAGTCACGTTATGCTGCACCTGTGTGTGTCAAGTGTGGTGGATTTGTGGTAGGTCAGTCACGTTATGCTGCACCTGTGTGTGTCAAGTGTGGTGGATTTGTGGTAGGTCAGTTACATTATGCCGCACCTGTGTGTGGCAGGCGCGGTGGATTTGTGGCAGGTCGGTCACGTGGCGCTGCACCTGTGTGGGGGGAAGAGTAGTCCAGGGGTAAGTTGCTCGTCTCACAATCGAAAGATTGTGGGTTCGAGTCTCACCTGTCGCTAATCTTCGCCCGCGGCCAATCGGCGTGAGAGATTGGCGACGCTACATGACTCAACGGTCGATGTGTCGCAGAACCAATAACCAACCAACCTGTGTGTGGCAGGTATCGTGGACCTGACGCAGGTCAGCCACGTGGTGCTGGACGAGGCCGACACCCTGCTGGACGACTCGTTCCGGGACGACGTACGGCGCCTGCTGCTGCGCCTGCCGCTGCGCGACGCCGTGTGGACGGGCGCCGAGGCGACTCGGCCGGCGACTGCGCTCACCCTGGTGGGCGCCACACTGCCGCGCAGCGTCGACAGGCTGCTCGACGGCCTGGTCACGGTCAGTCTCACACGGTCTGGTTACGGTCAGTCTCACACGGCCTGGTCACTGGCAGTCTCACACGGTCTGGTCACGGTCAGTCTTACACGGTCTGGTCACGGTTAGTCTCACACGGCCTGGTCACGGTCAGTCTCACACGGTCTGGTCACGGGCAGTCTCACACGGTCTGGTCACGGTCAGTCTCACACGGCCTGGTCACGGTCAGTCTCACACGGTCTGGTCACGGGCAGTCTCACACGGCCTGGTCACGGGCAGTCTCACACGGCCTGGTCACGGGCAGTCTCACACGGCCTGGTCACGGTCAGTCTCACACGGTCTGGTCACGGGCAGTCTCACACGGCCTGGTCACGGGCAGTCTCACACGGTCTGGTCACGGGCGGCCTCACACGGTCTGGTCACGGTCAGTCTCACACGGTCTGGTCACGGTCAGTCTCACACGGTCTGGTCACGGCCTGGTCACGGGCAGTCTCACACGGCCTGGTCACGGGCAGTCTCACACGGCCTGGTCACTGGCAGTCTCACACGGCCTGGTCACGGTGGCAGTCTCACACGGCCTGGTCACGGTCAGTCTCACACGGCCTGGTCACGGGCAGTCTCACACGGCCTGGTCACGGGCAGTCTCACACGGCCTGGTCACGGGCAGTCTCACACGGCCTGGTCACGGGCAGTCTCACACGGCCTGGTCACGGTCAGTCTCACACGGTCTGGTCACGGGCAGTCTCACACGGCCTGGTCACGGGCAGTCTCACACGGTCTGGTCACGGCCTGGTCACGGGCAGTCTCACACGGTCTGGTCACGGGCAGTCTCACTGGCACGGCGTCCACGGTCTCTCACGGCCTGGTCACGCAGTCTTCTCACGGCCTGGTCACCACGGCCTGGTCACGGGCAGTCTCACACGGCCTGGTCACGGGCAGTCTCACACGGCCTGGTCACGGTCAGTCTCACACGGCCTGGTCACGGTCAGTCTCACACGGCCTGGTCACGGGCAGTCTCACACGGCCTGGTCACGGTCAGTCTCACACGGTCTGGTCACGGGCAGTCTCACACGGCCTGGTCACGGGCAGTCTCACACGGTCTGGTCACGGGCAGTCTCACACGGCCTCCGGTACCACACGGTCTGGTCAGGGCGGCCTCACACGGTCTGGTCACGGTCAGTCTCACACGGTCTGGTCACGGTCAGTCTCACACGGTCTGGTCACGGCCTGGTCACGGGCAGTCTCACACGGCCTGGTCACGGGCAGTCTCACACGGCCTGGTCACGGGCAGTCTCACACGGCCTGGTCACGGTCAGTCTCACACGGCCTGGTCACGGTCAGTCTCACACGGCCTGGTCACGGGCAGTCTCACACGGCCTGGTCACGGGCAGTCTCACACGGCCTGGTCACGGGCAGTCTCACACGGTCTGGTCACGGTCAGTCTCACACGGTCTGGTCACGGGCAGTCTCACATGGCCTGGTCACGGTCAGTCTCACACGGCCTGGTCACGGGCGGTCTCACACGGTCTGGTCACGGTGGGTCTCACACGGTCAGTCTCACACGGTCTGGTCACGGTCAGTCTCACACGGTCTGGTCACGGTCAGTCTCACACGGCCTGGTCACGGCCAGTCTCACATGGTCTGGTCACGGGCACGTCTGGTCACGGTTTGGTCACGGTCTGGTCACGGTCGTCAGGTCATGGCCTGGTCACGGGCAGTCTCACACGGTCTGGTCACGGTCACGGTCAGGTCACGGCCAGGTCACGGTCTGATCACGGTCCGGTCACGGTCTGGTCACGGTCAGGTCACGGTCTGGTCACGGTCAGGTCACGGTCTGGTCACGGTCAGGTCACGGTCTGGTCACGGTCAGGTCACGGTCTGGTCACGGTCTGGTCACGGTCTGGTCACGGTCTGGTCACGGTCAGTCCGGTCACGGTCAGGTCACGGCCAGGTCACGGTCAGTCACGGTCTGGTCACGGTCAGTATCACGGTCAGGTCACGGTCAGGTCACGGTCAGGTCACGGTCTGGTCACGGTAAGGTCACGGTCTGATCACTGTCTGGTGACGGTCTGGTCACGGTCTGGTCACGGTCATGCTCACACGGCCTGGTCACGGTCTGGTCACGTCAGGTCACGGTCTGGTCACGGTCTGGTCCACGGTCAGTCTCACGGTCTGGTCACGGTCAGTCTCGGTCACGGTCCGGTCACGGTCAGTCTCACATGGTCTGGTCACGGTCAGTCTCACACGGTCGTCTGGTCACGGGTCTGGTCACGGTCAGGTCACGGTCAGGTCACGGTCTGGTCACGGTCAGTCTCAGGTCACGGTCTGGTCACGGTCAGTGTCACGGTCTGGTCACGGTCAGTCTCACACGGTCTGGTCACGGCCGGTCACGGTCTCACACCTGGTCACGGTCAGTCTCACACGGTCAGTCTCACACGGCCTGGTCACGGTCAGTCTCACACGGTCTGGTCACGGTCAGTCTCACATGGTCTGGTCACGGTCAGTCTCACACGGTCTGGTCACGGTGGGTCTCACACGGTCAGTCTCACACGGTCTGGTCACGGTCAGTCTCACACGGTCTGGTCACGGGCAGTCTCACACGGCCTGGTCACGGTCAGTCTCACACGGTCTGGTCACGGTCAGTCTCACACGGCCTGGTCACGGTCAGTCTCACACGGTCTGGTCACGGTCAGTCTCACATGGTCTGGTCACGGGCAGTCTCACACGGCCTGGTCACGGTGGGTCTCACACGGTCAGTCTCACACGGCCTGGTCACGGTCAGTCTCACACGGTCTGGTCACGGTCAGTCTCACATGGTCTGGTCACGGGCAGTCTCACACGGTCTGGTCACGGTGGGTCTCTGCTAGACGGCCTGGTGACGGTGGGTCTCAAACGCCAAGTCTAGGAGCCAGGTTTCCACGTCTGTGAGCCAGATTGCCAGGCCTGGGAGCCAGATCGTCAGGCCTGGGAGCCAGATCGTCAGGTCTAGGAGCCAGATGGTCAGGTCTGGGAGCCAGATCCCCACGTCTGGGAGCTAGATTGTCAGGCCTGGGAGCCATATTTCCACGTCTGGGAGCTAGATCGTCACGTCTGGGAGCCAGGTTGCCATGTCTGGGAGCCAGATTTCCAGGCGGGAAAGCCAGAGTTGGTGGGTGCTTCCGGAGCCGTCAGCCGCCGTTCACTGAACGCTACATGCCTAACCGAGGTGTTCTCGTGACGAACCCGTGTGAAGTGCAGAATACCGCGACAGAAAATGCTGACGACAATTACATGCTAGTTGCAGCACATTACTGTTGTTGGGCTGTTGATTTTGTTAGCTGTTGCTGTTGTCGAACAGCTGTTGCTGTTGGCTGGCGCTGTTGATGTAAACGTAATGTGATTGTCACAGCATATGGCAGAGTGTTGGAGTGTGGTGCGAGTGTAGTTTGAGTATAGTTAATTTATTGCCAGCGATTTGCATATGTACACGTATATGTTCATGCTCATTTGCATACCTCATGCGTCTGGATTTCCATGTCTATATCCAGTATTAAAACTTGGGACGCTTATCTCACTAGAAAACAAATTCATGTCAGACACTCACTAGCACAGGCACGTCCGCACAAGTCCATGAACTAACCACATACCCATGCAAACATACAAATACCTGCATACATATCAGCATGTAAACACTGGGACTCTATCCAATTCTACATCAATGGGCATGCTGTTAAGGGCATTGGTTGTGTGAGTGAGGTGCGAGTGTGATGTGGTTTCGAGTGAGTGTGTTGTCTGTGTGGTGCGGTGCGGTGCGGTGCGGTGCGGTGCGGTGCGGTGCGGTGCGGTGCGGTGCGGTGCGGTGCGGTGCGGTGCGGTGCGGTGCGGTGCGGTGCGGTGCGGTGCGGTGCGGTGCGGTGCGGTGCGGTGCGGTGCGGTGCGGTGCGGTGCGGTTCGGTGTGGTGTGTGGTGTGGTGTCTGTGTGGTGTGGTGTGGTGGTGTGTAGTGTGTGGCGTGGTGTGGTGTCTGTGTGGTGTGGTGCGGTGCGGTGCGGTGTGGTGTGGTGTGGTGTGGTGTGGTGTGGTGTGGTGGTGTGTAGTGTATGGTGTGGTGTGGTGTGTAGTGTGTGGCGTGGTGTGGTGTCTGTGTGGTGTGGTGTCTGTGTGGTATGGTGTGGTGTCTGTGTGGTATCGTGTGGTGTGGTGTGGTGTCTGTGTTGTATGGTGTGGTGTGGTGTGGTGTGGGTATGGGCGTGACAGAGTAGTGGAGCGTGGTGCTAACGTTATTTGGCCTTGGAACGCACCGACGTCGTTGGTCATATAGACTCCACAACACCAGTGGAGTGTGGTGTGGGTGTGAGTGCAGTCCGAGTTTGGTGCGAGCATGTTGGGGTGTGACAGAATGATTGCGTGTAGCGTGATCCGAGTATGGTAGGTTGTGCCAGGATGATTGAGTGTAGTGTGAGTGTGACCGGGTGGTGGAGTGTCGTTTGAGCGTCAGTGTCTCTGCTACACAGGGCGACGTGCTGGCCAACATCACCACTGCCGGCCTGCACCGCCTGATGCCGCACGTGCAGCAGAAGTTCTGCCGACTGGGCTCCGTCGATCGGCCGGCCGCTCTGGTCCGGCTCTGCAAACAGGCGCTGGACAACCAGCAGCCGGTGATCGTGTTCAGGTGAGGGCGCCTGTCGCCAGCACGGCCTGAACATTGCCTCATGTGGCCGGGGACCCACAGGACAGCCTGAACACTGCCTCATGTGGCCGGGAGACCCACAGGACAGCCTGAACACTGCCTCATGTGGCCGGGAGACCCACAGGACAGCCTGAACACTGCCTCATATGGCCGGGAGACCCACAGGACAGCCTGAACACTGCCTCATGTGGCCGGGAGACCCACAGGACAGCCTGCACACTGCCTCATATGGCCGGGAGACCCACAGGACAGCCTGAACACTGCCTCATGTGGCCGGGGGACCCACAGGACAGCCTGACCACTGCCTCATGTGGCCGGGAGACCCACAGGACAGCCTGCACACTGCCTCATATGGCCGGGGGACCCACAGGACAGCCTGACCACTGCCTCATGTGGCCGGGAGACCCACAGGACAGCCTGAACACTACCTCATGTGGCCGGGAGACCCACAGGGCAGCCTGAACACTGCCTCATATGACCGGGAGACCCACAGGACGGCCTGAACACTGCCTCATGTGGCTGGGAGACCGACAGGACAGCCTGAACACTGCCTCATGTGGCCGGGAGACCCACAGGACAGCCTGAACACTACCTCATGTGGCCGGGAGACCCACAGGACAGCCTGACCACTGCCTCATATGGCCGGGAGACCCACAGGACAGCCTGAACACTGCCTCATGTGGCCGGGAGACCCACAGGACAGCCTGACCACTGCCTCATATGGCCGGGAGACCCACAGGACAGCCTGACCACTGCCTCATGTGGCCGGGAGACACGGCAGGACAGCCTGAACACTGCCTCATGTGGCCGGGGGACCCACAGGACAGCCTGACCACTGCCTCATATGGCCGGGAGACCCACAGGACAGCCTGAACACTGCCTCATGTGGCCGGGAGACCCACAGGACAGCCTGCACACTGCCTCATATGGCCGGGGGACCCACAGGACAGCCTGAACACTGCCTCATGTGGCCGGGAGACCCACAGGACAGCCTGAACACTGCCTCATATGGCCGGGAGACCCACAGGACGGCCTGGACACTGTCTTATATGGCCGGGAGACCCCACAGGACGACCTAAACACTGCCTCATATGGCCGGGAGACCCACAGGACAGCCTGAACACTGCCTCATGTGGCCGGGAGACCCACAGGACAGCCTGAACACTGCCTCATATGGCCGGGAGACCCACAGGACAGCCTGAACACTGCCTCATGTGGCCGGGAGACCCACAGGACAGCCTGAACACTGCCTCATATGGCCGGGAGACCCACAGGACAGCCTGACCACTGCCTCATGTGGCCGGGAGACACGGCAGGACAGCCTGAACACTGCCTCATGTGGCCGGGGGACCCACAGGACAGCCTGAACACTGCCTCATATGGCCGGGAGACCCACAGGACAGCCTGAACACTGCCTCATGTGGCCGGGAGACCCACAGGACAGCCTGCACACTGCCTCATATGGCCGGGGGACCCACAGGACAGCCTGAACACTGCCTCATATGGCCGGGGGACCCACAGGACAGCCTGAACACTGCCTCATGTGGCCGGGGGACCCACAGGACAGCCTGAACACTGCCTCATGTGGCCGGGAGACCCACAGGACAGCCTGCACACTGCCTCATATGGCCGGGGGACCCACAGGACAGCCTGAACACTGCCTCATGTGGCCGGGAGACCCACAGGACAGCCTGAACACTGCCTCATGTGGCCGGGAGACACCACAGCACGGCCTGAGCACTGCCTCATATGGCCGGGAGACCC
The DNA here is from genome assembly GCA_034440615.1 of Ashinkailepas kermadecensis. Taxonomy (NCBI): domain Eukaryota; kingdom Metazoa; phylum Arthropoda; class Thecostraca; family Neolepadidae; genus Ashinkailepas; species Ashinkailepas kermadecensis. The sequence goes on from JAOTOM010004948.1 coordinate 230,526, forward strand.
ACAGGACAGCCTGAACACTGCCTCATATGGCCGGGAGACCCACAGGACAGCCTGAACACTGCCTCATGTGGCCGGGAGACCCACAGGACAGCCTGAACACTGCCTCATATGGCCGGGAGACCCACAGGACAGCCTGAACACTGCCTCATGTGGCCGGGAGACCCCACAGGACGGCCTGAACACTGCCTCATATGGCCGGGAGACCCACAGGACAGCCTGAACACTGCCTCATATGGCCGAGAGACCCACAGGACGGCCTGGACACTGTCTTATATGGCCGGGAGACCCCACAGGACGACCTAAACACTGCCTCATATGGCTGGGAGACCCACAGGGCGGCCTAAACACTGCCTCATATGGCTGGAAGATCCTACAGTATGGCCTGAATACCGCCTCATGTGGCTGGGAGACCCCACAGGACGGCTGCCTCATATGGCCGGGAGACGCCACAGGACAGCCTGAACACTGCCTCATGTGGCCGGGAGACCCACAGGACGGCGTGAACACTTCCTCATATGGCCAGGAGACCCCACAGGACTACTGGTGCGCCACTGTGGGCACCAGTGGCGTGCCCACAGGATGGCCTGAACACTGCCATGTGTCTGAGGGCACCACAGTACGGCCTGGACACGGGCCGTTAGAGTAATGCGATGCGTGGCTACTATGCCACCCTCCATAGCTTTTGAGCTGCACACCTGACCGGCATGGCTATGACAACCCACAATGTGTTCTTTCAAGTGATGCTAACCGGTGTCGAACTTGGAACGTTTGGTTTGTTCGCATGACACTGTTAATATGGACTGCGGTAGGCAGTTTTCTCCCCGTGGATGTCACTATTACTGTAAGATCGAAGTTACTCAATTCGGTCTGGATGTTTTACGTTGACATTTGGCTTGTAGGTGTACCTTTTAGCCGAGGCCTATTTCGCGGCCGACCAACGTCTGTAGCTGCTGAACAGACGTGGCTACTGGAGCTGACCAGCAGTCTGTGTCGCAGCAACAACTCGCAGACGAGTGACTGGGTGTCGCTGTACCTCAACGAGCACGGCGTCGACTGTATGAACGTGAACGGTCGGATGCACTACAAGCTGCGGCAGGGCCGCTGGGACGCCTTCACCAGTGGCGTGCCGTCGGTGCTGTCCTGCACGGACATGGTCTCCCGCGGACTGGACAGCACCACCGTGAGTGTCCACCGTCCTGACGTCCGACCCTGACACGTCCCTGACACGGTCCTGACACACCTCTGTCTCGTCCGTCTCCCCAGCCCGTCCCTGTCTCGTCCGTCTCCCCAGCCCGTTCTTGTCTTGTCAATCTCCACAGCCTGTCTCTGACACGTCCCTGTCTCGTCCGTCTCCCCAGCCCGTCCCTGTCTCGTCCGCCTCACAGCCTGTCCCTGTCTCGTCCATCTCCCCAGCCCGTCCCTAACACACCTCTCGTCCGTCTCCCCAGCCCGTCCCTGTCTCGTCCGTCTCCCCAGCCCGTTCTTGTCTTGTCAATCTCCACAGCCTGTCTCTGACACGTCCCTGTCTCGTCCGTCTCCCAGCCCGTCCCTGACACGTCCCTGTCTCGTCCGTCTCCCCAGCCCGTCCCTGTCTCGTCCGCCTCACAGCCTGTCCCTGTCTCGTCCATCTCCCCAGCCCGTCCCTAACACACCTCTCGTCTGTCTCCCCAGCCCGTCCCTGACACGTCCCTGTCTCGTCCGTCTCCCCAACACGTTTCTGTCTCGTTCCTGTCCCCCCACCGTCTCGCCGTCTCACCAGCCCGACCCTGTCTCATCTTTATCCCCGTCACGTTATTATCCGTGCCTTGTCGTACTCTGTGCCTTTTCTGGCTTCCTTCTTCCCATGTCCCAAGTCTTACCGCACTCCGTGCGTGCCGTCTCCGCCATTGTGTATGCCGCTTGTTGTCTTTGCATAACGTCGGGTTTCTATATTCCGTCTTGTTCTTCCTACCGTCGTCATTGCACCTCTATTTGGCAACACATCAGGGCGTTGCTGAGGGATAACTCGCTTGCATTATGGTTTTCCCGCTCTGTGTAAAGTTGTGGAAATGTGTGTCAGTGACATCTATGCTGTAAAGGTAGCCTGAATCATTATCTGTTCATTCATTGATACCGCGTATCTTGCAGCAGGCTGTCATAATTGGATGGGGCTGTTCTCTGGTCAGTTTGTGTCAGCGTTGACATTTCAGTCGGCTCAAGTTATTTCCAGCCAATAGCCGGCTTTAGTTCGTTTGAACCGGCATGAAAATAGGTCATACCTCTTAAGTTGTTAGTTTACCATTGCTACCAATTAGACTTACCAAATAATGGGTAGGAGTCAGGGAAGTTTGCGCAGTGTTAAAATATTGGTTTTTCGTTAGGTGTGAGATGTCGATACTAGTACGGTAGGATGCGATTAACAGAAATGATGCAATTAGAGGTCATCAATTCAAAATTAAAGTTAATCACAGCAGGACAAGGTTAAGACAGTCTTTCTTCACCAACAGGGTAGTAGAACACTGGAACCAGCTGCCAGGAACCATTGTCAGTACCAACACACTGAACATCTTTAAAAACGGCATAGACAATCATTATAAGAATAGGGGGCTTGTTTTTCTGTATTCCAGGGAGGGTTGATCGACAGGGAGGAGTTGGGAGTTGAGAGGAATTTGAAATTGTTGAGTGTGTTATGCAATAGCAAGTGAGTCTCTTATTAAGTCTAAACACTTTATATAGGGTGTACCTAGCAGTGGATTCAGCACCTTCCTTCGAGATGTGTTACTGATGAGATTGTCTATGGTAGCACAATGGGTATGATGGGAGGAGTTTGTAATTGTTGAGTGTATTATGCAATAGCAAGTGAGTCTCTTATTAAGTCTGAACGCTTTATGAATTTGTGTGGGGTGTGCCTAGCAGTGGATTCGGCACCTTTCTTCGGGATGTGATGCTGATGAGATTGTCTATGGTGGCACGATGGGTGTGATGGGAGGAGCTTGTGATTGTTGAGGGTGTTATGCGGTAGCAAGTGAGTGGTGCTAGATAGGCTGGGATATATAGCTTCCTAGGAACTTGGGATAAGGGATTGATTGGGGTGGGAGTATGTACATTCCTAGTACCTTTTCTAGATAGGCTTAACCCAGATGGGCCCCTGTGGCTCTTATTAAGCCTTAATACTTATGACTTTTATGGCGAAATTTGTAGTAAACGCATGTCAAATAAAATATCGTTTCAGTTCTTGAAGCTCAATATTGAGCCAATAGTGCACTCATAAGTGCACTATTGGCATATCACACATGTGTTTCGTCTAATTTGTGAGACACCTAATATAGGGATGCCTATTCTAACGATAACGACTGCAATACCATGGTATCAGCAGATGGTATTGTTTAGCAGACCACATCACATATTATCTCTGTACCTGTAATTGTGCTACGAGATGCTTGTTTGTAACAATCCGTAATGGTGAGCATGAGCATGACACTTATACACGAATATGCTTAGAAGCGAATGATGAAGACTTCATAAGCACAAATCAACAAGTACGATGTCGATACTTCCCTGGAAACGATGCCTATTCAGTGCTCAGAAAGTGGTCTATTCCACCCTATTTCACCAATAATTTATCACTGAGTTTGGGCGATGTGCACATGAGGATTGCAAAATTATATCAATGAGCTCTTTCTATTGAATTGTTGTCGCTATTTGTGACTATTTTCCGCGACCCCTATTTTCAGTCAGCCAATTTTATCCGGTTGATGCCGGTGGGAATAATTGCCTTCATCCGGCTCCTGCCAGCCCTTATCTGTGTTAGCTTCTCCGCCACCGGCCTGGTCCGCTGAGGCTGACCTCCGCCACCGGCACAGTCCGCTGTGGACGGACTTCTGATCAGCGCGTGCCGTCCCTGTGTGCTCGGCGCTGCAGACGGCGGCGGCAGTATCGCGCCGGGCGGGCAGTCGCGTGGTGTGGGCTGTCGTACGGCCGAGGCGGCCACCCGGGCGGCGCCGGCCGCCGCCATATGTCGCCAGGTGCACCACGGGGGCGAGTAGTCCAGGTGTCAGTTGCCCGTCTCACAATGGAAAGATTGTGGGTTCGAGTCTCACCTGTCGCCACTCTTCGCCCGCGACCATTCGGCGTGAGAGATTGGCGACGCTACGTGACTCAACGGTCGGCGTGGCGCAAAACCAATAACCACCACCGCTGGCAGGTGCACCACGTGGTAAACTACGACTTCCCGTGGAACACGTCCGACTACATCCACCGCGCGGGCCGCGTCGGTCGGCTGGGCGGCGTCGCCACCGGCCACGTCACCAGCTTCGTGTGTCGGCCGATCGAGGTGGACATGGCGCAGCGGATCGAGGTGAGTGTGGCGCCATCGCCGGCCGACCGGCAGTCGACTGGCACTGCAGTTACCGGGCACCTCCGTCTGAGCGGAGACGCCAGCTGCCGCGGTACCTCCATATGAGCGGAGACGCCAGCTGCCGTGGTACCTCCCTCTGAGCGAATAGGCCAGCTGCCGTGGTACCTCCCTCTGAGCAGATGGACCAGCTGCCGTGATACCTCCCTCTGAGCAGATAGGCCAAATGCTGTGGTACCTCTCTCTGACCGGAAGTGCCAGCTGCCGTGATACCTCCCTCCAGCAGAGACGCCAGCTGCCGTCCTACCTCCCTCCCAGCAGAGACTCCAATTACCGCGACACCTCAGTAGGAACGTCAATTACCTGGGCACCTACCAGAGACATCAATTTCCAGGGCATGCTCCTAAAGGAATATGGCCACACGCAGTGTGATGCAAGTGCCTGTTCTGTGTCGACAGGTGGCCCCAGTTGTCACGCGGACGAGGTCTAGTTGTGGCTGGGGTGCCGACGTGTCGGGTGCTGTGCTTACAAGGGCCACTCCGTCTCCACAGAAGGCGGCCCGCTTGGGCGAGGCCCTGTGGAACGTGGACGCCAACATCAAGCAGATCATCGAGAAGCGGATGCTGCGCAAAACGGCCATGGCGGAGTCCCGACAGGGGGCAGCACGCGCGTCGCGCCAGCGCAGTTGAGGCAGTGGCGACTGTATCGTCCCTGCAGTGTCGCGGTGTCAACATTGGCTGTCCCGTCAAGCCGCTGTGTCGACAATGTGGGACCACTTGGAACCTCTGTGTCGACGTTTTGAAGCCATCAAACCGCTGTGTCGACATTTGGGACCACTTGGAAGCTCGGTATCGACATTTGGGACCCCGTCGAGCCGCTGTGTCAACATTGGGGACCTATTGGATCGCTGTGTCAACATTGCGACCCTATTGAGTCGCTGTGGAGATATTGGCCGCTATTGAGTCGCTGTTGAGCTGTTGGGCCCCTAATGAGTCGCTGCGTGAACTTTCTGGTCATGTAGAGCCTCTGTGTAAATATTGAGGCTCTCTTAAGTCATCAAGTCGACATTTGAGGACAGACGGAGCCGCTGTGCCGACCGTGAGTGGCCGTGGAAGCCTCGTCTCGACAAGATACGTGTCAGCACTGGGTAGGTGGTTGTGACAGTGTGCCGAGACTCAGCGATGCACGCTTGCCGTCACGAACCTCGCGTTGGTATGGAGTGAATGACCTCATCACTTAGTGTGGAGTGAATCCACTTAGTGTGGAGTGAATGACCTCACCATCATTGCCGACCGTTTGGGTGATAATCACAGTCGATGTTGATGCAGCCCGAATATATGATGATGCTCTCCTCGGCACTCGTTCCTTTACGAATATTATGCCATCATGTGGTGGGGGCCGCGGTAGCTCAGTTGGTAGAGCGTCGGACTCTTAATCGCAAGATTGTGGGTTCGAATCTCACAACCGACGGCATTTACCGAGTCCACCCGCGACCAATCGGCGTGAGAGGTTGGCGACGCTATATAACCTAGCGATTGAATGCGTCGTAAAAGAACCCAAGAACCTAACCCATCATAAGGTGAACATGAGTGTTCCAACCACTCGTGGAAATCTGTAGCAGATGCAGTGGGTCCGTACATGCTATTGAGGTCATGGGACTCATGTGTTGCAGCAGCATGATCGGACATCATACTGTTGCCCGTACGGAAATTGTGGATTGGCCGCACTGCCCCCTCCGGTAGAGCTGACGTCTTATTGAAACAAATGGCGCAGATTAAATCGGAGCGGCTGCATCTGGCAATATTTTCGCTTTACTCCAACAGGAGGTGTGGCGTCGTGCACAGTTAGCATCGTTGGCAATCGGCCATGAGATGAGAGTGAAGTTGTTGTCGCGGGCACAGAAGGACCACGCAGTCATCGTGCCCTGAACACCAAACACCACAGCTGTAAGCTCTCGGAAACCAGCGCGGTAATAGTGCTGAACCATTTTAGCGGACGTGACGTGGCATTCGGGCGCGCAGGATGTCGCCACATTTTGGCGACAAATATAAATATTACACAGCGCATGTGGTTCCGAAAGCTGGTAAGCGAGTCGTTAAGGAGTAGGCGTGATTTCGAGTGAAGTGACAGGAGGTGAAACGTGACGATGGAGTGGTTGCGAAAATGCGGTGCCAGTTGCAGCGGATCAGGTTGTTCTATGAACGCGTTTTGTATGTGCATGACGGTAGAATCACTCGGATTCCTACACCCGCACCGTTCGGAACGGGCGTGAGACTTCACCGGGTGTCGAGCCGGCGATGGCAAAGGGTGGGTTGTGTGGCTCCTTGCTGCAGGCACAAGCTCGTGCATGGCGGCGCTGGCAGACGAGGACGGTGGTGGAGCGACCGCGGCCAAGCCACCAATACGTCACAACGGCGCTGTCAGGAGAGGACGGTGGTGGAGCGACACGCATCGCCACCACTACGGCACATAACGGCGCTGTTAGTCGGGATCGGTGGTGGAGCGACCGTGGCCACGCCACTAGTACGTCACAACGGCACTGTCAGGCGGGGACGGTGGTGGAGCGACCGTGGCCACGCCACTAGTACGTCACAACGGCACTGTCAGGCGGGGACGGTGGTGGAGCGACCGTGGCCACGCCACTAGTACGTCACAACGGCACTATCAGGCGGGGACGGTGGTGGAGCGACCGCGGTCACCTTAGGTGGGGCGACACGTATTGCCACCAATACGTCACAAGGTGACCTGGCGGACGGAATTCCATCACAAGGTCTTAACTAGGAGCAAGTAACTGTAGCGAAATTGTTTACGAATTGATTAAGAATTTCGATGAACTTTCTATGATTATATCATGAAGAGTTTTTATAACACAATGGGGTATACATACATCAAAGGGAATATCGGGCTGAAGCTTGTAAAGCTTCGCTTTTTATATCGATATAGTTATGGGTAAAGGGAGCGGGACTGAAAACGATGAAACATCTTATTGGCTTCTGCAGCTGGGTGGTTCGTTAGGCGTGATACATAATGCTAATGCGGACATCGTTGGATCTCCAGTAAGGAAAGATAACTGGCAGGTTCCTGATGCCATTCAAGAACTCTGAAATATGCGCCCGCGGCAGGCGCGTCCGGATGCTCACTAGTGTGTGCGCGAAGAATATAGTTACAATTTATGAGACTCTGTCTCCATAAAATATGATGCGAAGTGCATACCTTAAAGTTAGCTTTTCTTCAGACGTCGATTTCATTGCCACTTACAGTGATATATTGTGCATATTGTTGCTTTGCGTATTGTCTTCTGGAGCTATTTTATTGATCTTCATTCGCCATAGACGGTGGGCCGCAGGCGGCGCCGCCCGCGGCTCGCGGCCCGCCGTCACGGCCGCCCGCCAGTCATGGTATGGCGAGGCGCGGAACCATTCCCTGAACGCTAATGGGCCCCAACGCCAAAGCTTCAGGCTGCTTTTCATATTTGAAACGATAGGCAATGCGCCTGGCATGATTTCCGCCACCATTGGAGTTCAGGCCGACAGGTTTCCGTGATGTTGTTTAAGAACATTACGTTTGTGGGCGTTGAATGGAAAGAATGCATCTACAACCGTGAATTTCTCAAACACAATTTTACGTGATAGAGTCGATATTGCTTGGTATTGATCAAGACTGGAACTTTATGTATGCCGTGTCGCCGTTCGGCGGCCCTTCTGATCTTCTGGGCAGCAATTGTCGGCGTTTGACGTGCATCGAGGCATGCCATGACCACAATAATGTCTGAAAGCTTCATGTCAAAAGGTGAAAAATTACAGAGTTATATATATGCAAAAGTAGTCGAGTATGGCATCCGAAGGCAGCTGATTGTATGTCGGTATATATGAGACCATTCGAAATTAATTCGCTCATGTAGAACATCTGACACACAATTTAACGGAATGCAATGCGATAGTTCGAGACAAATCATGGAATTGGGTGCAAAAATGACAGCGTTAGACGTTAATGGAAGCTATTCAGGATATCAAAATGTAGTAAGTTCAATTTTCGTTTAGTTAAGAACGTTGGAAATTGTTAGCGCATCACACAGAAGATGTATGACGCATTTTAGGTGTTGAATGGCCAATTGCTCCCATTTCACTTTGAGGGCAAAGTGACAGGGTGAAATGATTTGATAATAAAACGAATTACACATCATAAGCGAGCTGGCTTCAATGTTGTTTAACATTGACCATTGTAAATTACTTGCACCTACTTTAGAAACTAGAATATACCATTAACCATAGCAAGCCCACTCTGGTGGTGTTCCTTCACAAACCCACCACCAGAGCGGCACCACAGGTATTATGTCCGCTCATGACGCCTAACGTACCCATTCCTCGGCCACAACCGGGCGACCACATGTTCTGGTGTTGTGACTATCCCTGGCGTATTTCTTCACTCGTAACCAAACAGCCTGGGGAATTGGCTAAATAAGAAGAGCTTGAACATTCAACGAGGCCACTAGGTCCAAAGACAAGTACATATGTAGCGTACCAACGCTGTTGTATATTCACATTTACGCATATATGAAAAATGAAAACATAACATCGATAATACACATAACGGCATAGATGGCACACTACACGCATCGGGAATAACTGCACATGTTCGATCAATAAATTATGCACGAAAATAAAACCGCATTCCCAATGCAGTTGTTCACACGTATACAGATGTTTTCGGCTGTTCTCGGCAGTACGAGACAATCGTCACGATCCGCTAAAACAGCCACAAACGTTCCCGACTCGAGCCACCAACAGTTTGATGACGTCAGACCAGCGACAGCACTAAGCTGTCACAAGCATTCAAACACGGCTCTTGTCGAGCGAATCGTCAAACACATCGAAACCATTTCTTCGTCACGAACATGAAGCATACCTGAACCATGAATACCATGAGGCACACCATGAATATTCGGTGTTCTCAAATTTCGAAATATCCTTGGTCCTTGATAGATTCAGCGGTGTCTGTACCGTAGTGGCAAACAGCCAACAGAGTCGCAGCGGCTTGCACCAGCCACGCCTTCCAACAATGCCGGTGCCGGTGCCTGGGTTTTGGAGAGGTGACAAATCGGGGGCGTCTCCGGCCGCGGGTACAGCTGGGAGTATTTTGAATACACTGACCTTCACTGTGAAGACCCTGGCTTTCACTCGCATACGTGAGCAGCGGCTCAGAAGCTGATACTGCCCAAATGGCAGCTATGGTGCTCCTGCGACGAAGCAGGTGGCGCTTGGCGGCGGCGCTCCAGCGACTACAGCAGCCCCAGGGCCTCGCTCCGCCCCTGGGAGTGCGGCACTCATCACCACCTCAGACGGCGCTACCGAAGTCGAGCGGCACCAGGTAGTGGTCGGTGTCCTCGGCCGGCGTCGGTTGGCCGCTCTGCCGCGAGCCTCTGCTGGCGCGCGTGCCCATCTTGGGCGTGGACGGCACCTTTGCCGCCTCGTCGTACGACGAGTTGAAGTGATGACTGGGCGGCCGGCCGTCGGCCGGGAACTCGAACCGCGACTGCGGCTTCACCACGGCCGTCGGCCGCGGCGAGAAGATGGCCGTCGAGTCGGCGTCGACGTCCGGCGTCATCATCAGGTAGCCGTCGGTGCCAGTCCGAACCGGGCTGTCACCTGGTGACGGACGGAGCGGTCAAGGAAACCGCTCTGGTGACGGACGGAGCGGTCAGGGAAACCGCTCTGGTTACGTGCGGGGCGGTCAGGGAAACCGCTATAGCGACGGCACAGCGGCCAGGTTGGTTGGTTGGTTATTGGTTTTACGACACGTCGACCGTTGAGCCATATAGCGTCGCCAATCTCTCACGAAACCGCTCTGGTGACGGACAGAGCGGATACAGGAAGTGACGGACGACTCATCCTAATGTTAAAGAGAAACACCCGACGTGTGGAGCCCCCAATACATGAGACGAGGCACCTAAGGCTGCACAGGAAGTCCCAAATATGACATCGACCTGACATGACATGATGACAATATGAAACTGAGGCCCCGTCACGCAAGAGGAAGCCCAAAAACTGGCATGAAGACCTCATGGAAATAACACGACGCCTTCAGGATGGCACAGGAGATCCTGAAATGAACGAAGTCGCTACTCTTCGCCCGCGACCAATCGGCGTGAGAGATTGGCGACGCTTTATGACTCAACGGTCGACGTGTCGTAAAACCAATCACCAACCAATCACCAACCGAAGAGGCCTTCGGGCCCAAGTGGAGGTCCCAAAACCGCCAGTAGGCCCAGGGTATGGTAAGAGGTCCCTAAGATGGCATAAGTGCCCTTGAAATGACATAGGAAGCAACCTATGCCCTCCTTGGAGGTTAGGGGAGGCACCCAAAACGGACAGGGAGACCCCGGGAAATGAAACGAGACCGCTAAGATGGTACAGTTAATATGAAACAGGAGGCCCCAGGACACCAGGATAGGTTCAAACACGGGTAGAGGGACGTCCAGGAAATAGGACGAGGCCCCTAAGACGGTAGAGGAAGCACTAATATGAAAGAGGACACCTCCGTGACCCGAGGTGAGATAACTCGGAAGGTAAGACCAAGTACTCAAGATGAGAAGGAGGCCCCAGGAAAGGAGAAGAAGACCGTAAGAAAGGACAGAATGACCGTAAATTAAGAAGGTCTCCAGATGTTAGATGAAATGAGGTGCCCTTAAAATCGCATAAGAAGCCCCTAAGATGCAAGACGAGGTCACCGAGACGGATAAGGAGGTCTCAGGAAAAGAGGAGGTACCAAAGGCCCAAAAATTGACTGCCGCTCCGACCTTGACACACCACTGGCCCTGTCCGGCGGTGAAGCCGGCCGACTGCCGCTCCGACCTTGACACACCACTGACCCTGTCCGGCGGTGAAGCCGGCCGACTGCCGCTGCGACCTTGACACACCACTGGCCCTGTCCGGCGGTGAAGCCGGCCGACTGCCGCTCCGACCTTGACACACCACTGACCCTGTCCGGCGGTGAAGCCGGCCGACTGCCGCTGCGACCTTGACACACCACTGACACTGTCCGGCGGTGAAGCCGGCCGACTGCCGCTCCGACCTTGACACACCACTGACCCTGTCCGGCGGTGAAGCCGGCCGACTGCCGCTGCGACCTTGACACACCACTGACCCTGTCCGGCGGTGAAGCCGGCCGACTGCCGCTGAGGGTCGACGTTGATGTAGGGCGGCTTGCCGGCGTCGTCGTCGGATCCGCCGGTGACGTTGCTGTAGTCGGGGCTGACCAACTGCGTCACGTAGTCGGTGCGCTGCGCGAAGTACTGGTCGTTCATGGCGTTGTACGGCTCGTTCAGGAGCACGTACTCCTGCGGCGGAGGACCGGTTACTTGGCAGCGCATGGCGCTGTGCATGCAATTGCGGCTGTGGATGTGCTCCAGCACCGAGATACACGTGTCGGCCACAACTTGCCGGAAAATCACGACACAGCCGAACATAAACGACCATGGGAAAAATCCTAACACAACCGAACATAAACGACCGTGGCAGACTTGGATTTCGATGTGGATTCAGGTATATTCCACACCCTGCCTTCATGTAACGCTCCAATTACATGCCTCCTATCACGTAAGCGGTACGGCTGCAAGTTCTATGATGCGACGGAAAAGGAAGAATTGTTCAATCGTTCAAATCGCCAATTTCCTCTCGCTAATCGTTTCTAGCTCATAACTCGTAGCGCTTGGCATCCCACACTAGATATATAAATACACTCCAGCACACCTCAGGTGGTGCATACAATCCAGCACACCTCAGGTGGAGCATACCCGGCCCAAAAGTCATCAGATTACCACACGACGACTCAGACAGCCAGAGGTTGACTACGCGGCGGTGCTCACCAGTCACTGGGTGCTGGCCGGCGATTCACCGCTCCCCTCAGGTCCTGATAGCCAGTGGGTACCTCCACATTCCCCCTCAGGGCCTGATAGCCAGTGGGTACCTCTCCGCTCCCCTCAGGGCCTGATAGCCAGTGGGTACCTCCTCGCTCCCCTCAGGGCCTGATAGCCAGTGGGTACCTCTCCGCTCCCTTCATTGCCCCTGGGTGCCACCCCGCTCCCATCACTGTCCCTGTGTACACCCCCGCTCTCTTCTCACAGCCCTGGGTACCTTCCCGCTCCTCTCTGCTCCTCCGTATACTGCTGGATGCCTCCCAACTGCTGTGCAGAGCACCTACCTGGCGCACGCGCTCCTCCAGGAAATGGCCCAGTTTGTCGGCCGTCTCCGAGAACGTTGGCCTGTCTGACGGTGATCTTGCCCAACACTCCAGCATCAGACGGTAGACGGAGAGCGGCGAGAACTTGGGCATCTCCATCCTGTAGCCGTCTCTGAGCCGCCTGCCGGAACCCCGACACACACACACACACACTTCAGCTAACACGTACGCAGACGCTCAGGTCTCCACACACACACACAGACATTCAAGTCTCCAGCCACACAGACATTCAAGCTTACACTCACACAGACATTCAAGTCTCCGAGCACACAAACATTCAAGTCTCCGACCACACAGACATTTAAGTCTCGTCTCCAACCACACATACACTCAAGTATCCGACGACACACACACAACTATCGTCGACGCCGACAATTGGCAACAATTCTTGCAACTGGTGGGGGCTCTCCAGCGTGTCGTATGTGTAGGTGCAACTGCCCACTCCTTTAGAGGGGCCCGGGTTTATGCACAAGTTGATCTGTCAGATTCCAATAGCACACCTCCACTTCGCCCTGAAGTTAGTGATGGGTCACTCACCCAGGGTGTCACGAAGTAGGGGGGGCGAAACTGGATGGCGCAGCGTACGGATAGCTCGAATGTAACACCGCCCAGTACGTGAGGGGACGGGGCAATGGTCAATAAAGCAGGGCAAGATAAGCATGCCATTAAACAACGTCCTCAACCAAAACCAGCTTGGCTGCACAATGACCTCACATGACCGACTTGACGAAGTCAACGTCGTACTCCGTGGCTGTACAATGACCTCACATGACCGACCTGACGAAGTTGACGTCGTATTCCATGCCCGGGTACGGACAGCCGCCGAGTGAGAACAGCTCCCACATCACCACGCCGAACGACCACACGTCCGACTGGGTGGAGAAGATGGACTCCTGGATGGACTCGATCGCCATCCACTTGACCGGCAACAGACCCTGCAGACAGGAGGTGAGCGTCACTCGGGACCTTCAGGTCAGCAAGTTTTAAGTTCTGGAAGTGTCACATATCCGGTCAAAAAGGCGGGAAATCGCGGGTACCACCCACATCCTGTCATTCTCATTTCAGTTCGCACCGTACCTTTCCCTTCTTCTTGTAGTCCCTCGTCTTGTAGATGTCGCGCGACAGACCGAAGTCGGATATTTTGACGATGTTGTTTTCGGCCAGCAGGATGTTGCGCGCGGCCAGGTCGCCGTGCAGCAGCTTGCGCGACGCCAGGTACTCCATGCCGCGCGCCACCTGGTAGCTCCAGCGCAGCAGGTCGCGCGTGGTCAGCGGAGTGCGACGCGGCCTCAAACTGGTGCCCGTGTTGAGGCGCGGCACACCCAGACTGTCCTCGTGAACTGTCACACGGCGAGCATTGGTCAGGCCGCTGGTGACGTCAGAGACAGGCGCGGCACACCCAGGCTGTCCTCGTGACCTGTCACACGGCGAGCATGGGTCAGGCCGCTGGTGACGTCAGAGACAGGCGCGGCACACCCAGGCTGTCCTCGTGACCTGTCACACGGCGAGCATGGGTCAGGCCGCTGGTGACGTCAGAGACAGGCGCGGCACACCCAGGCTGTCCCCGTGACCTGTCACACGGCGAGCATGGGTCAGGCCGCTGGTGACATCAGAGACAGGCGCGGCACACCCAGGCTGTCCTCGTGACCTGTCACACGGCGAGCATTGGTCAGGCCGCTGGTGACATCAGAGACAGGCGCGGCACACCCAGGCTGTCCCCGTGACCTGTCACACGGCGAGCATGGGTCAGGCCGCTGGTGACGTCAGAGACAGGCGCGGCACACCCAGGCTGTCCCCGTGACCTGTCACACGGCGAGCATGGGTCAGGCCGCTGGTGACGTCAGAGACAGGCGCGGCACACCCAGGCTGTCCTCGTGACCTGTCACACGGCGAGCATGGGTCAGGCCGCTGGTGACGTCAGAGACAGGCGCGGCACACCCAGGCTGTCCCCGTGACCTGTCACACGGCGAGCATTGGTCAGGCCGCTGGTGACGTCAGAGACAGGCGCGGCACACCCAGGCTGTCCTCGTGACCTGTCACACGGCGAGCATTGGTCAGGCCGCTGGTGACGTCAGAGACAGGCGCGGCACACCCAGACTGTCCTCGTGACCTGTCACACGGCGAGCATTGGTCAGGCCGCTGGTGACGTCAGAGACAGGCGCGGCACACCCAGGCTGTCCTCGTGACCTGTCACACGGCGAGCATGGGTCAGGCCGCTGGTGACGTCAGAGACAGGCGCGGCACACCCAGGCTGTCCTCGTGACCTGTCACACGGCGAGCATGGGTCAGGCCGCTGGTGACGTCAGAGACAGGCGCGGCACACCCAGGCTGTCCCCGTGACCTGTCACACGGCGAGCATTGGTCAGGCCGCTGGTGACGTCAGAGACAGGCGCGGCACACCCAGGCTGTCCCCGTGACCTGTCACACGGCGAGCATTGGTCAGGCCGCTGGTGACGTCAGAGACAGGCGCGGCACACCCAGGCTGTCCTCGTGACCTGTCACACGGCGAGCATGGGTCAGGCCGCTGGTGACGTCAGAGACAGGCGCGGCACACCCAGGCTGTCCCCGTGACCTGTCACACGGCGAGCATTGGTCAGGCCGCTGGTGACGTCAGAGACAGGCGCGGCACACCCAGGCTGTCCTCGTGACCTGTCACACGGCGAGCATTGGTCAGGCCGCTGATGACGTCAAGGACATCACAGGACACTCCGTACCCCGCAGACCCGGGGTCACTGGTGATGTCAGGGACATACACAGGACACTCCATACCCACGAGAGATCTGTGGTCATTGGACAGGGTCACCGGTGACGTCAGGGACATACGTAGGACACTCTGCACCCCGCAGACCCGGGGTCACTGGACAGGGTCACTGGTGACGTCAGGGACATACGTAGGACACTCTGCACCCCGCAGACCCGGGGTCACTGGACAGGGTCACTGGTGACGTCAGGGACATAACAGGACATGGTGCCCCCACAGGACCAAAGGCGAGGTTGATGACAAGGGCATACATACGACACCCAGGCTCGACGGACGGAGGAGGTAGGGGGCTGATTATACCAGGGACGTATTCGGGACACCGATGACCCAAGAGACAAAGGGATAATTCCAGGAGCATGTTTAGGAGCTGGACCCTTCGGCGATACAGGCACCGTGGTAATCCACGCAACACCCACGATTAACCCTGCACATCAAACTGTAATTATGCTGAAGAGATGGATCTATGCCTGGAATAATTAGCAGTAGGCTAGGTCAGACCCGCCCGGCACCCGCCGGGCTTGGTCCCACCTATGCTGCTCACTTTGCGAGCTATTGCCAATAGGAATCGACTCCACTGCCCCCCCGGCATTTTGGAGGAACTTAGCACGAACTCTACAGTCTCTGCAATTCCCATCGGCAATGTCGTTCGGGAGTAGAATTTCGGTGGGTATGAAGAGTGTAGCCAAATAGTTTCCAAACCTGGCTTCATTTCACAGCGACCCGAATTCGAAGTCCCTGAACATGAGCATTGTTCTTGCTGCCTGCCGTGGGCCAGGAGCGGATCCAGGAATTTTGTGAGCTCTTTCCACCGACATTCCACACTGAAATGGGTCATATTCCATGAGTCCCTCCTCGGAGTCAATCCTGTGTCAACGCGGTGTCTGCCTAGCGCTCTCACCTCCCCACCCCCTCCCCACCTCTCACCCAGTCCCGTATCCCCGCAGCACCGTCACCTGTCCCACAGTCCCGCATCCCCGCAGCGCTCTCAGTGCCGCATCCCCGCAGCGCCCTCACCTGTGGCCGCCGGACTGTAGCAGGTGGCGTCGGCCGTGGTGCCGTCCGTGTTGAAGGCGGTGCTGTTGAGGCTGCTGGCGTTGCTGTTGGTGCGGCGCGGCCGTTGGTAGTGGCTGCCGTGGGACGCGGTCATCAGCCGGAGCCGACCCCGCTCCAGTGTGGCCAGCGTGAGCGGCGTGCTGATAGATGGCGTTAGTGAGCGGACGCCACGGGTGCGGTCGGCCGACCGGGTCACGGGCGAGGTCAGACACACGGCATGCGCGCTCCACCGACTGAGACACAACGGTTAGTTACCCGGCCCAGCGCAGGCGTGCGCGGGGCACGGCACCAGATGTACATCGCGATGTTAGTAGCCGGAGGCATTGGCGGTGGGAGGTACGTCACCCACACCCCGCACTTCCTGTTTGCCGACGCTAAGTGGCAAAAAAGCACATCGCTCTAAATGCGATTAAGCACAATTAAATTCGCAATTAAAACATCAGCAATATACCGGCTGGGGGACCGGATTGTCTGCTGCAGATGCCTTAAGCACAGTGTAGTGTATTAGTAGGATGCAAGATATCTATGCATTGATCAGGGAGGAAATCTAGGTACTCCAACATGCAAGTGGGATAGGAATTTGTTATATATTTCGGGTAATTTGCAAGCAATGCAAGCAAAGCACAGTACGTTTGAACTGGACACATGGTGGTATGCTCGGATGAAGATAACTGAAGTCGGAAGAATTATCACGTCCAGGGTGGCTCTGACATGAAGACGAACCAAACAGTGACGAAGCACACTGACACCGTTTACACAAATTGTGCTATTCAGCATGCTTGAAGACATCCCGAAGTTATTAATGCTCCTGGACACCGACGGCATCTGCGAAAATGGCCGGTGCAGCAATAGGATAGCATGCAGAGTGCTTACAAACCACAGGGATATTGCAGACTGGTGCCGGTGTTTATTGGCGGCGAACGACGGGCCCAGCACATGCCGCCTGGCGGCGAGCCGGCCCAACTCTTGCCACCTGGCGGCGAGCCGGCCCAACACATGCCACCTGGCGGCGAGCCGGCCTAACACACGCCACCTGGCGGCGAGCCGGCCCAACACACGCCACCTGGCGGCGAGCCGGCCAAGCACATGCCACCTGGCGTCGTGCGATAGGTCTTTGCTCAGCGCGAAGATCGCCCAAAGGCTGCCAAAACGGCACAGGCCTTGCGGGTGTTCACTGTGGTGGTGACGTGCCACTACTCACAACTGAACACTAGTCAGCAAACAGCATCACCAACTGGTTAATGGCGTAGCCGTGCAATAAAGTGCATTGTGCGTAGCGTGCTGCGGTATGAAACCTATGACACTGATAGTAAATTGAGGAAAATGAAAATAACTGCTGACCAATTATCAATGCAATATCGTAAAATACTGCAGGTGAAGCAGAATTTCTCGCCGGCACGGGAACAGTGGATAATTTTAGCAGACACTCAATCACGTTTCCGCCACCCAGCATGGTCGGCGGATACTCACTTTTCGCTGATAGGCCCAGCGAGTAGGGTCGCCTCGTACTCCTCCTCGCCGAGACTGGCATCGTACTCCCCTGGAGAAGAGCCGGGCGGGGGTCCAGTCACCATCCCCTAACTCACCGCACGACACTCCAGCTGAAGCAGCAGCGTGATCAAACCAAACCACTGAACCAAACACAACAGCTAGCTCATGAAGACTGTGGGATTTCCGGCACTTCGCATGTTAGTGTCGAGCCTACTCCAAGAGAACGCCAAAAGCAGGGGGAGGGTCAAGCAACTTGTATGACGATTCTCATGTAATGCCCATTAGTTTCCTAGCTGAGGCTTCTGGAAAAGTGTGAGGGCATGGTTCGTCGTTCCTTGCTTCTACAGTCACGAACTCTGCTGGAATACAATAATTCGGTTTTGTAACAAACATTAATACTCTGCAGTGGACGGGAAGAATGGCCTTCCCAGGTGTTTAGCAGTGACAATGTCTGATATTGGGCAGTTGCAGCCAAGAGCGTCAATAGGTTAATGCAGCCAATATCTAAGATTTGGTTGATGCAGCCAATATCTGAGATTGGGTTCATGCAGCCAATATCTGAGATTGGGTTAATGTAGCCAATATATGAAATTGGGCTGATGTAGCCAATATCTGAGATTTGGTTGATGTAGCCAATATCTGAGATTGGGTTGATGCAGCCAATATCCGAGATTGGGTTAGTTAGTGATTTGGGTTTTCGGGCGCTTCGACGAGATTGGGTTGATGTAGCCAATATCTGAGATTAAGTTGCTTTAGCCAACAGTGCCAATACCTGAGATTGGATCCACCTGGTTGACGAAGCAGGTCTTATGACGCTGTAGGTATTGGTGAAGATTTCCATGTCGACAGTACTCAACCAGCACCATGAACTCCCCTGAAAACACCACAATACACTACTGTGAAACACTGGAATATCTTCCCCTGAAACACAGCAATACACTACCGTGAAACACCCGAATATCTTCCCCTGAAACACAGCAATACACTGCCGTGAAGCAATGGAATATCTTCCCCTGAAACACAGCAATACACCATCGTGAAACACTGGAACATGCTCCCATGAAACACAGCAATACACTACCGTGAAACAAGGCATATGTTTTATGAAACACGGAAATATATTCCCCTGAAACACGGCAATAAACAACAGTGAAACACGGGAATGCACAGAACATTCACCCCTTCCACCCAGACGATCCGACACTAATCAGATGTTGGCGTTTGGAGTTTGGATTCGACACTAACCAGATGGTGGCATTTAGTGTTTGGATCCGACACTGACTAGATGGTAGAGTTTGGTATTTAGATCCGACCCCGATCAGATGGTAGCGTTTGGTATTTGGATCCGACACTGAGCAGATGGTGACGTTTGGTATTTGGATCCGACACTGATCCATGGTGGCGATGGTTGCGACAAATGGTGGGGTTTGGTATTTGGATCCGACAACGTCACGAGACCAGAGCCCGTCAGTGGCCGACGGGCACCGAGATCGCACCATAACGCCACCAACCGGCCATCCGTCGACGACAGTTCACCCGCCACTCAACAGATGGCTCTGCTCACCCTGATCGGCGTGCTTGGTGACGGCGCCCAGCAGATTGACCACGTTCAGGTGCTTGCCCAGCTGAATCATGATCTTCAGCTCGGCCATCATGGAGCGGATCTGGTTGGGGTCGGAGCCCGACTTGGGCATCTTGACGGCCACCGTGGTGGTGGGCTCGTTGGCCAGCAGGCCCGTCGCCTCCGCCTTCAGCACGCGTCCGAACGCCCCCGAGCCGATCTGTCGCCCTGGGGGAACGTCTCAGGTCAGTCGATCTGTGGGTCTGCAAACATGTCTCAGGTCAGTCCATCTGTGGGCCTTCAGACATGTCTCAGATCAGTCGATCTGTGGGCCTGCATACATGTATCAGATCAGTCCATCTGTGGACCTGGAGACATGTCTCAGGTGAGTCAATCTGTGGGCCTGCAGACATGTCTCAGGTCAGTTCATCTATGGGCCTGCGGACATGTCTCAGGTCAGTCCATCTGTGGGCCTGCGAACATGTCTCAGGTCAGTCCATATGTGGGTCTGCAGACATGTTTCAGGTCAGTCCATCTGTGGGCCTGTAGACATGTCTCAGGGCAGTCAATCTGTGGGCCTGTAGACATGTCTCAGGTCAGTCCAGCTGTGGGCTTGCAGACATGTCCTAGGTCAGTCCATCTGTGGGCCTGCAGACATGTTTTAGGTCAGTCCATCTGTCGGCCTGTAGACATGTCTCAGGTCAGTCCATATGTGGGCCTGCAGACATGTCTCAGGTCAGTCCATCTGTGGGCCTGTAGACATGTCTCAGGTCAGTCCATCTGTGGGCCTGCAGACATGTTTCAGGTCAGTCCATCTGTGGGCCTGTAGACATGTCTCAGGTCAGTCCATCTGTGGGCCTGTAGACATGTATCAGGTCAGACCAGCTGTGGGCTTGCAGACATGTCCTAGGTCAGTCCATCTGTGGGCCTGCAGACATGTCTCAGGTCAGTCCATCTGTGGGCCTGTAGACATGTCTCAGGTCAGTCCATCTGTGGGCCTGCAGACATGTCTCAGGTCAGTCCATATGTGGGCCTGTAGACATATCTCAGGTCAGTCCATATGTGGGCCTGTAGACATGTCTCAGGTCAGTCCATCTGTGGGCCTGCATACATGTCTCAGATAGGCCGATCTGTCGGCTTGCAGACATATCTCACAGTAAACTCCAGCTTGATATCAAATTAATACCATAGCTGTGTAAACACGTCGTTGCATGGCTATCCCGAAGAGAGCTAGCGTGGCGTCCTATTTCTTTGTTGCCATCAATGGCCAACATTCGCGGTCAATTCTCATCGTTGGGGGGCCAGAACGTGGCGAGAGGAGGGCAGATCGGACAATGTGCGAAAAGTCCCGCAAAGCAGCACACTGAAACTGTTGGAAGCCACGACCGAAAGTGAAACCCTAGCATGCACAACGCTGCCAATTCTGAAACGAAACTCACCGAGGTTGAGCCGCTCCTTTGGGAACTCCCACTCGTCGTCGTAGGGTAGCAGCTCGGCCTGCTCGTCTATGGGCATGGTGGGGTTGAACTGGGCCATCCGGCCGTTGGTGAACGCCTCGATCTCGGTTCTGGTCAGCCGCTGTTGTAGGTTCTGTCGGCACAGGCCACCGGTCAGCAGGCCACAATGGCAGGCTTCAAACGGCTACCGCTCATGGTGCAGGCGGGCTGTCGGAGTTAAAGAAGGAATGGAGAATGTCAGAAGGTTGGTCGCTACCGATAATGCGACAATTGCTCGGGTGCATATGTGATCTGTGGAAAGGAGAAGCAAGAAACAGCAGACACCGGGCTATGCGCTGGATACGTGGTCATTTCCAGCGTCTCCATAAGTAAATGATACATCGCTTCGGCTAGGGGGGGCTAAAGTCTTTTCGATCGCACTCGACCAATTCCATCAGCTCGCATGATAATCACATTCACATGGGCACACATATCGTACTAATACTAAATAATATACTATAATACTATAGATACTAAATAATACTAAAGCGCACGAAATTACAACTTGTATGGGAACTGCCTTTCGTCGCCAAGAAAATCTTCCAATCATGTTTTGCTGCAGTGTTTTTTGTGAGTAACCATTGCTCACCCTCGTTCCATACATCCACCCCTCCTGTCTCGATCGGAGCCTTGCACAAACCTTCTGTTGTCGTATCTTCCAGACGAGACAGGCGGCGAGCGCGATCAGGATGAGCACCATCACCACCGTGACGCCGATGATTACGCCGGTGTTGGCGCCGCCGCTGCCCGGCACCTCCACCACGGCCGAACCCAGCAGCGACCCCACGCGGTTCACGGCGCGGCACTGATAGTTCCCGGCGTCATCAGAGATGGCAGCACTGATGAGCAGCCGCTGGCCGTCGGCCAACAGCTGGAGACGGCCGTTGTCGTCCAGATCCAGCGGTTTCCCGTCCTGAAACAGAAGGCCATGTCCAGATTCAGCGGTTTGCCGTCCTGAAACAGAAGGTCATGTCCAGATTCGGCGGTTGTCTGTCCTGAGACAGAGGAGCATGCCCAGATCCACTGACTGCTCATCATGAAGCAGAAGCTCATGCCCAGATCCAGCTGTTGTCCGTCCTGAAGCAGGAGACTATGTCCGGGCCCAGCGGCTGTCCACACTGGCAGTGACGGGACTACAGGACAGGACTACAGGACAGGACTACAGGACAGGACAGTGACAGGGCGACCTTTATGGGCGTGATTCTTAAATACATATTTTTAATGTTCATTTGAAGCGGCCTGTAAGTGTAACTTCATGCCTGCGGATAGTCTATGGTAGTGCTTCTGTATGTCTCACATTTATACTTGCACAATGCTTTAAGTATTCAAACATCATTGTATGCAACCAGAGAAGGGCAAAACACACCACACATTAAGCCACACGACGATGACTATGGCTGAAAGAGTGACACGCGAGGTGCGGTAGTGATAAGTCCACAGCAGTCAACAACGCTGGTAATGAGTCCACAGCGGTGACGATCAGTCCACAGCAATTAACAGCGGTCAACAGCGGTGGTGATCAGTCCACAGCAGTCAACAGCGGTGGTGATCAGTCCACAGCAGTGTTATCCACAACAGCGCTGTTAATCAGTCCACAGCAATTAACAGCAGTCAACAGCGGTGGTGCCGCGGTGTGCCGCAGTCAAGTCGACGACGATTAGACTATGCATCACTGTGCATCAAGAGGAAAAGGAGAGAAAAACAGCAGCTGGGCGCATGCCCTTTCTCAACATTTTCATCGATAACATCATATCTGCGGTCGTTATGCCAAGAAAAGGCGGGCAACAGTCCTGGAACTGAATCCATGCCTTCGAATTATCACATTTTGTCGGTAGTGGCGAGCCTGGCCTTTTTCTTTGGTGGACATTCCTCTCAAAGGAATCTTACCCAGAAGGCTAACACTGTCTGACACCATCTAAACACTTCTTTGGCAAGCATGGCCTCAGAGATGATGTAACCTTGATCCATATGAACTGTGAAAAGGTAACCTGACGTTGGTCTGGCTACCTCCAGTGCCGGTTGACATCACCTGGGTCCAGGTGACCTCCGATGGTGGCTGACCTCACCTTGGTCGAAGTGACCTGTGGAGGTGGCTGGCCTCACATTGGTCCAGGTGACCTGTGGAGGTGGCTGGCCTCACCTTGGTCCAGGTGACCTGTGGAGGCGGCTGACCTCACCTTGGTCCAGGTGACCTGTGGAGGTGGCTGACCTCACCTTGGTCCAGGTGACCTGTGGAGGCGGCTGACCTCACCTTGGTCCAGATGACCTGTGGAGGTGGCTGGCCTCATCTTGGTCCAGGTGACCTGTGGAGGTGGCTGGCCTCACCTTGGTCCAGGTGACCTGTGGAGGTCGCTGGCCTCATCTTGGTCCAGGTGACCTGTGGAGGTGGCTGGCCTCACATTGGTCCAGGTGACCTGTGGAGGTGGCTGACCTCACCTTGGTCCAAGTGACCTGTGGAGGTGGCTGGCCTCACCTTGGTCCAGGTGACCTGTGGAGGTGGCTGGACTCACCTTGGTCCAAGTGACCTGTGGAGGTGGCTGGCCTCACCTTGGTCCAGGTGACCTGTGGAGGTGGCTGGCCTCACATTGGTCCAGGTGACCTGTGGAGGTGGCTGGACTCACCTTGGTCCAAGTGACCTGTGGAGGTGGCTGACCTCACCTTGGTCCAGGTGACCTGTGGAGGTGGCTGACCTCACCTTGGTCCAGGTGACCTGTGGAGGTGGCTGGCCTCACATTGGTCCAGGTGACCTCTGATGGTGGCTGACCTCATCTTGGTCCAGGTGACCTGTGGAGGTGGCTGGCCTCACATTGGTCCAGGTGACCTGTGGAGGTGGCTGGACTCACCTTGGTCCAGGTGACCTATGGAGGTGGCTGGCCTCACCTTGGTCCAGGTGACCTGTGGAGGTGGCTGGCCTCACCTTGGTCCAGGTGACCTGTGGAGGTGGCTGACCTCACCTTGGTCCAGGTGACCTGTGGAGGCGGCTGCCCAGACACCGTGCAGTTGAGATCGCCACGAATGCCCTCCTCCAGAGTGATTGTGGCCGATTCGTCCATGTTGGCGTCCGGCAAAAAGCTTGGCGAGGCCTTGGCTGTAACACCAACCACCATTCACATCTGTACCAGTACCAACGCCGCATACAGTGGTGGCACCATCTCAGACTATCCTCAAACACAGTGGTGGCACCATCTCAGACTATCCTCAAACACAGTGGTGGCACCATCTCAGACTATCCTCAAACACAGTGGTGGCACCATCCCTGTCTCGCCTCAATTCTGCCTACACAGCCGAGCTGGCAGTGCCCCTACACGTTCACTACAAGCACAAATGGCCTCAACTACTGCCGTGTTTGTCACCTGAACCAGCACGGCAACGAATCTCACCACATCACCGACACCTTCCTCACCTGCCACAGTCTGAATTCCTGCAATTTCAACTAGCACATCCCCAATTCACATCACTGGAACTACTGCAGCTTCAACCGCTTCCATCTCGGATACCAGGCTTAATGGGACAGTGAGTACAAGATTCGGCGGTATTCTGGTGGCCGGTGTATCTGGCTGTCTCTCTGCCCCCCCCGTTCGTGCGCAACCGGAGACAAATGTACTTAAATCAACCATCCATATGACGTCCTGCTCAGCACGACTGTATTCATTTCATATTTAGGGAGAAATAAAATTGACTTGGGATCTATTTTTTTCTCGAAACCTAGCGGACAAACATTTAAAAATGTGATCTTCGCCCGAAATAATGTGGTTGAACAAACGTACGATTGCACATTATTACGGTCAATGTATCGTTCCCTGGCCGACGGAGAATACACTTACGCTACTCAGTCATCTGCCGTCGAGGTGGGTGGACTGTACAGCGTCACATCCTCCGCCGACGGAGAATACACTCACGCCATCTGCTGTCGAGGTGGGTGGATTGTATAGCGTCACATCCTCCGCCGACGGAGAATACACTCCCGCTACTCAGCCACCTGCCGTCGAGGTGGGTGGACTGTACAGCGTCACATTCTCCGCCGACGGAGAATACACCCACGCTACTCAGCGATCTGCCGTCGAGGTGGGTGGACTGTATAGCGTCACATCCTCCGCCGACGGAGAATACACTCACGCTACTCAGCCATCTGCCGTCGAGGTGGGTGGACTGTACAGCGTCACATCCTCCGCCGACGGAGAATACACCCACGCTACTCAGCGATCTGCCGTCGAGGTGGGTGGACTGTATAGCGTCACATCCTCCGCCGACGGAGAATACACTCACGCTACTCAGCCATCTGCCGTCGAGGTGGGTGGACTGTACAGCGTCACATCCTCCGCCGACGCACACGGCCCTCACCTCGAACAGTCAGCAGAATGTCTGTCCGGTTCTCCTCGCCAAAGACGTTGACGGCTGAGCAGACGTAGCGGCCGGTCCGCTCCAGAGCGATGTCGGACAGCTCCAGCACCTTCTGGTACGAATGTTCCGTCTCACGTGACGTTACCCGCGTACCTGCGGTACCCGGGTACAGTCAGTGGAGTGTGGCACGTGTACATCTGCGGTACAGGGGTCAATGGAGTGTGACACGTGTACATCTGCGGTACCAGGGTACAGTCAATGGAGTGCAGCACGTGTACATCTGCGGTACCAGGGTACAGTCAATGGAGTGTGGCACGTGTATATCTGCGGTACCGGAGCACAGTCAATGGAGTGTAGCACGTGTACATATGCGGTACCATGGTACAGTCAATGGAGTGTTGCACGTGTACATCTGCGGTACCAGGGTGCAGCCAATGGAGATATTAATACATATACATCTGCAGTGTCAAGGTACATCCAATGGAGAGGGTGATACGTGTACATCTGGGGTACCAGAGTACAGTCAATGTAGAGGGTGACACAGTACATCTGCGGTGCCAGGATACAGTCAATGGAGAGGGTGGCACATGACAATTTGTGGTACCAGGGGACGGTCATTGTGTTCCCGTCGAGTGTGGATCCAGTGAACCCTCAACTGACTTGACGTTCACCATCTTACGGGGATTAGGCTACCAAGAGAATCATCACGAAGTGACAACAACGAACTGCAGTAAATGTGAAAATACGGCCAGGGAAACAGAAAGGTGTCAAACAGAAGTGAAGGTGCTATACCTCACACCCTCGCCGACACCGCGTTAGCACTGAAGTCGGCAGAGATCAGTAGCGGGGGGGGGGACATACGTACCGAGAGACGTGTCGTCAGTGACGGGAGTCAGCTGACCCGTGCCCGAGTCGCTCCACAGCCACGAGAGACGAGACACGCCGTCCAGCAGGAACTTGCTGCCGACGCACGTCTCGATCACCGTGTCTCCCTCCACCACCAGCGTCGGCGCCGGCAGGATACCAAACCCATCGTCCACGTCTGCCGCGCACAGGTCAACCGAGGTCAGCGGACGCCCACACCGGCTACCACCCGCGACCACAGGTCAACAGAGGTCAGCGGACGCCCACGCAGGCTACAACACGCGACCACGGGTAACCAAAGGCCAGTACACGAAGGCAAAGGTCGGCGGGAGTGAGCTCACGTTACTAGATATAATTCAACAGAGGTGAATGAAGGCAGGTGCTGTGCTTGAACCGAGCTTACTGCCTGCTACTGCAACTCTCCAGGGAATATTATACAGTCGTGACGCAGGAGCGATTAGGAAGAAAAGTGTGACCAGGTGCTCCCACAGTGCACTCACCAATATTAACACCATTTATTTATTTATTTATTTCACGATACAGTCCTCCACGTACAGTGGCTATTGTGGACAACACTGTATGACAACAACTATTTGGTACGTGTGTCATAATATCCTGGTGACGAGCTTCTGTGGTGACAAATCTGGCGGGGGTGGTTACAACATTCTGGTGATGGGCCTCCATGGTGACTCATCTGGCGGGGTTGGGACGTCGCTCATCGTGCTGCCAACTAGAAGTTGGCAGCACGATGCTGCCGGAAACCAACCGACAATTCCTGCCTGCCTGCCTTCTGTACGCCTCGATGCTCTGAAACCTACTGACAATCCGACATATCATCCTAAACCGGCACACGTTTTGTCGTGCGTACCTTCCGGGTTTCATTGTCTGGAGAATGTAATGCAGTCTGCAGTTGGTGTTTGCCACGTCAACGGCTGTCGCAAGCGTTGCAGTGCTAGTCCCCGTGGCGCAGACAAATGGGCAATGCTACGGAGCCAGCTGACGCCTAATATATTTCGACGTAACCGTCACAATTTGGCATAGGCACGGCACGGCAGCTTCGCCTATCGCGGATGAAAATAAATGTACCACGCACGTGATGGACGCCGCAGACCACTTCCTTTGAGCACAAATGACGCATTACAGCGTGACGCTCCGTAGGAAGTTGACCGTGCGCGGGAAGGACGCCGCGAGCCTCTTCTTCGAACACAACTTACGAGCACTTGGTGAAGAATAGAGTGAATAGAGTGAAGAATAGAACAGTTGGCGCGAGCGCGGCGCCGCGAGCAGACGCGTCTCGGTCTCTCGCCCAACCTTTCCCTCGCCCTCTGTGTTGCCTCTGTAAATAGGGTGTGTGAAACTCTGAGTGAGAGGTGAAACAGAAAGAGTGTATCAGAAAAAAAGAAGAAGTGAAATATCGAACCAAAACCGGCGTACCTATACGCTGCGATAGTGACTGAAGTGACTGTGACTCATTAGTTGACATTTCTGCTGGTTATTCCTGACGGTAATTGCACAGCATAGTGATTGGACGCCAGAAAAACTGAGTGAGTGAAGAAGTGACAACGCCTTTCTCTATATTGACTTCCCTTGCATCAATCATCAGCCATTGCCCGTGGTTAGTCTTCTTTCCGACACTGCAGCGGAGAAGACAATGATCTGACTGGCGCCTTGGTGCCGCTCGGAATTCCTGTGTCTCCAGCAATAGTGTTCTGCATCGTCTATCTACAGCTCTACCAGTTTTCATCATGCACACGGACATAATCAGGCTGCTGCTATCCATCGCCCTTGTTCAAATATTCACCACATTCACGTCCCCCGGTCACCCGGGCTCGCAACGGGCACGCAGCCGTCCCGTCCGTGACGTCATCACCGCCGCGACCTTCGCCACCGCCAGTCACCAGCTCACGCTCCCCTCGGCCAACCCGACCGAGGGGAGCGGCGCCGTTACCAAAACAGCGCCCAAGAAACACGCCGGGGCAGGCGCGGCGCCAGGGGCGGCATAAGACGCGGATCGCGGGGTGTAACAAGCCATGTGGCAGCTCAGCAGCGCAAAGGACAGCTTCACCTGGGACTCATCAATGCCCAATCTATCAAACCTAAGCTACTTGAGCTACACCACGACCTTCGTTCTTACTGTCTAGACTTAGCTGTGGTGACTGAGACCTGGCTGCGACCTAGCACCCCCACGCGTCGCATTAACTTCCCCGGTTACCAAGTGAAACGCGCGGACCGGCCCGACTATAGTAGTTACGGTGGGGTGGCGATTATCGCCAAGTCAGCGCTAACTATTACCGCTTTGAAAATTTATACGCCTCCAAACTCGAGCTCCAAACTAGAATCACTCTGGGCCAAAGTCAAAGGGAAAAGTGGAAAGTATTTCATTCTAGCGGCAATCTATCGGCCTCCTCGTAACACTCTTCCTGCCTTAAATGATGACTTCGCTGAGCTCGAAAGACAGGTTCAATTGGCGACACTGAACTTTACCGGCATTTTCTACCTCGCAGGTGATCTAAATTGCAACCTCCTCGACACGGCTAATAGCCCCAGCAAAATACATCTGCTTGAGTTCATAAGCAACTATTCACTTACCGTGACAGTGCAGCGCCCTACATTCGCCACAGGCTCTTTATTGGATGTCATCATAACAAACTCGCTCATCTCTGTCGGCAGAACCAGAGTGAGTTTCTGCCACTACAGTCCTCACAAATTTATCATATGTTCGATTAAAGTAAACAGGGCTTCCTCAGCTAACACCGTGATAAAGTCACGTTCTTTCGGACGAGTGGATACCTCGGAACTGACCCTTGACCTTGGTGAGATCGACTGGGTCCAGGTCACTGGTCGCATCTCAGTAACTGACAAATGGGACACCCTGCTGAGATTGCTGACACCTATTCCCGACGAGCACCTGCCACTCAGAAACATCAAAATTCGGAACCCAACAGCACCACATGTTAGCGAAGCTACCAAACAGCTCATGCATCGGCGAAATGTAGCTTTGCACTTGCAAGATAGAAGCACATACAAAGTACTTAACAGACAAGTTCGCTCAGCTATTAGAGCTGACTGTAGGGACGATATTAGCAGAAAGATAGCTCAGAAAGGCCAATCAGCTGCGTGGCGTGCTATCAAGCCCATTATCGACACCAAAAAAGGCTCTCATATAGTTCAACCTCAGGTCCTTCCTGAGCAGCCAAATCAATACTTTGTTAGTGTCGGACCTAAGGTATCAGCAGAGGTCCAACGCGAGGCAAACACGCCTGAACACACACATCCCAGTTGCCGGCTATCGCGCGTCTCTACCAGCTACTATAAAGTATCACCCATATCCCTCGAACAGCTAGCCAAAATTATCATGGAAGCACAAGGCGGACCCGACGGGATCTGTATTAAGGTTATCAAATTTCTGTTCTTTTTTATCGGAGAAGTGCTGCTCGACATTATAAACACATGCCTGACTACAGCTGATATCCCCACCACTTGGAAACAGTCAATAGTAACTCCCATTCATAAATCAGGAGATCCTTCAGATCCATCTAATCTTAGGCCCATCTCATTGGTTCCGGTTATCGCCAAAATCACAGAGAGGGTAGTGCAGAAACAACTCTATCACTACCTGAACTCAAACCACCTACTGGCCCAAACTCAGCACGGCTTCAGACCACGCCACTCTACGGAAACCGCTCTCATCTCAGTCACGGACAAAATACTAGCAGCAATGGACCGTTCGGAAGTAGCTCTCCTTTGCATTCTGGACCTCACTAAATGTTTCGACGTAATAGACCACACCAAACTGCTCACTAAACTAGAACTCCATGGAATCGATACTGACTGGTTAGGGCTTAGCTGGGAGGTCACACGCAGGCTGTTAGCATCTCAGATCAACGCGGAAACAGGCAGCTCTCCTCCTTTCTCCCAAACAACATAGGTGTTTTTGCAAGGCTCATCACTAGGTCCACTCCTCTATTGCATCTTTTCGAACGACCTCAGCTTGCACGTCCCGGTAGCACACGTCACTCAGTTCGCAGACGACACCACCTCCTCATCTCCGGTCGCAAATCTTATCTCCCAAATCTGATAAGTCAGATGGAGACATGTCTGAACCAACTTTACGACTACTTCCTGAATAACGGTTTGAAGGTAAACCCGACCAAAACTCAGCTTCTCACGTTCGGATCGCGTCAAGATCTTCGCAATATTACCCCGATACGAGCGTGTTTTAGGGACGCCGTGATAGATGAGAGCCATTCGTGTAGGAACCTTGGGATGACATTTGATCGCCACATGTCGTGGGATTTTCATGTAGCTGTTGTGGTCCGCAAGTGCACTGGATTCCTTCTGGCCCTGAGCCATCTGCGTCACCATCTGCCAACCAGTACCCTCTTCACTATAGTCAATAGCCTAGTTATATCCAATATCCGCTACTGCATATCTGTTTACGGGAACGGGTCGGCAGAAAACATCCACAGACTAGACAAGATCACTAACTTCGCCACTAGAGTCGTGTCAGGTCTACGGAAATTTGATCATATTTCTGATGCCCGTAACGAGTTGGGTCTCCTCACCGCAGCTGATCTGCATCTATTTCGCAGCCTTACTTTGCTCCACAAGATTATTCTGACCGGTGAGCCAACGCACATTGCCGGTCAAATCACTGCAAACTCTATCCTGCGAAACCGTCATACACGTGCAGACGACCACCTGTACCTGCCAGCCATACACAGAGAGGAGGGCCGCAGGAGATTTCTCTACTCGTCTGTCTTCCACTATAACAAACTTCCTACTGAAACAAAAACATCGAGGCTGTCGAACTTCAAGAAACATGCACTACCTTATCTCCACGAGCAACACTAGTCACACACAAAAAACTAACACAATGCATTTGTGTACACTATGAACTCACCTTTAGGCCATCGCTTCCCTATCACTTCTATAAACTACTCGTTTATAGCTCGTGTTGCAAGCACGGTGTGTGTAGTGCAGATGGTGATATGGGTATTGTATTATGTTGGTGTATGAATGTTTGTTGCGCATCTGCTCCCACCATTGACCGCAAATATATCCTTTCTTTGTAAATATATGTGTGTTATACCCAGACTGTCCATAACAGCCACTATACGTGGAGGGCATGTATCGTGAAATAAATAAATGAATAAATAGCGATAATAATTGTGCAAATCCAAATCAAAAGACCACATCTGATTCTGAGTGAAGAGACTAGAACGCGATCGAGCTGGAGCGGGCTGGGTGGCTCCGATGAACTTTTGTACCATAAACACAGGAGTATACTCGTTTCGACTTCGACTTCGCTCGTGCAATTGTAAGATTTGAACATATTTCAGTGTTCTGGTGCAGATGTGTTTGGTGCTGCTTTGATGATTCATAAACATTTGGCGCTGTCGCTAGATCAGAACACAGATCAGATCAGATCGCTAGACAAAACGAACAAAACGCACAACGAACCGCCGGCAGCTTCTGGCCCTAACGCTCACCTGAGACGAAGAAGGCGGTTGTGGCCGACACGCTCGCCGAGAGCGTGTTTTTGGCGGTGCAGCGGTAGTGGCCGGACTTGGTGGCAGTCACCATCAGGTAGCTGATGGTGAGCCACTCCACCGGCATCGTTACGTTCTCGGTCTCCATGTTCCATGTGCCCTCACTCTGCGGAGAGATATCAATGTTGGTTCAGGATGCGTTGTGTTGCAGCTTCCCCCACCCCATTGAGTCGTGATTTCGCGTTCACAAAATCACACGTAAATAATGCTGATTTTATGTTTTATTCCCTCTGGTCAGCTGCCTGACCAGAGGCCAAGCATGGGAAAGTGCCGGGTTCTGCAATACCTGACGCAACTCTTCTGGACATGACATGCTCAACATCATGCAATTCTCCAGTGGCCATCTGTTCTGGACATGACATTCTAAACATCATGCATTTCTCCAGTTGCCATCTGTTCTGGACATGACATTCTAAACATCATGCAATTTTCCAGTTACTATCTTTTCTGGACATGACATTCTAAACATCATGCATTTCTCCAGTTGCCATCTGTTCTGGACATGACATTCTAAACATCATGCAATTTTCCAGTTACTATCTTTTCTGGACATGACATTCTAAACATCATGCAATTCTCCAGCTATCATCTGTTCTGGATATGACATGCTAAACATCATGCAATTCTCCAGTTACCATCTGTTCTGGACATGACAATTTAAACATCATGCAATTCTCCAGCTACCATCTATTCTGGACATGTTAAACATCATGCAATTCTCCAGTTGCCATCTGTTCCGGACATGACATTCTGAACATCATGCAATTCTCCAGTTACTATCTTTTCTGGACATGACATTCTAAACATCATGCAATTCTCCAGTCACCATCTGTTCTGGACATGGCATTCTAAACATGAAATTATCCAACTACCAGCTGTTCTGGCTTGACATTCTAAACATCATGCGATTCTCCAGTTACCATCTTTTCTGGACATGACGTTATAAGCCAAGACATTCTAAACCAGTGATGACGCTCGCCTCATCTGGACCTGACTGGACCACTGCTGACGCTAGCCTCACCTGTGGGCTTGGCTGGACCACTGCTGACGCTCGCCTTACCTGTGTACCTGGCTGGACCACTGCTGACGCTAGCCTCAGCTGTGGGCCTGGCTGGACCACTGCTGACGCTCGCCTTACCCGTGTACCTGGCTGGACCACTGCTGACGCTAGCCTCACCTGTGGGCCTGGCTGGACCACTGCTGACGCTCGCCTTACCTGTGGGCCTGGCTGGACCACTGCTGACGCTCGCCTCACCTGTGGGCCTGGCTGGACCACTGCTGACGCTCGCCTCACCTGGACCTGCCTGAAGGGCTGCTGGTTGCAGCCGATCCGGCCGGGGCAGTACGCGAACTGCCAGCTGACGACGGGCGTGGGCCAGCCGGCGATGTCGCACGCCAGCACTGCGTCGGCGTCGGCGCGGAAGAACCACCGCCCCGTCTCCAGCGTCACCAGGGGCGCAGCTGGACAGAGGGCGGCACGGGGTCAGCGGTGACCGGCCAGCGGCACCACGTGCGCCGGGTGACCACGTGTGGTCAGGGTGACCTGACCAAACTGCACACTCAGGTCTGGACCGGGTCGGCAACCGAGGGTGGCCTGACCACATCGCAGACTCAGATATGGACCGGGTCGGCAACCCGAGGGTGACCTGACCACACTACACACTGAGGTCTGGACCGGGTACGTAGCGGAGGGTCACCTGACCACTGCACACTCAGACCTGAACCGAGTCCGAGACGGGGCTAGTATTAAATGACCGTCCCAAGTAATACCGGTAATTACATGGCCGTACCAAGAAGCAATCTCATCGCAATAAATCTACACCAATCGAGGAATCCTTGCCAGAAGATGGCACAACTGGAGACTGGGCATCGCATTAGCGATTAACTACGCTTGTTGAATACCGAAGCCAGTCGGCAACAGTCACACAACCACCAACACCAGCGGCGAAGTCACTCCACACATCAGTAACGTTCTCCACACGTCAGTAACGACGTCACTCCACACGTCAGTAGCGACACGACTACACACGTCAGCAACGTCACTCCACACGTCAGTAACGACGTCACTCTACACGCGTCAGCAACGTCACTCCACAGTCAGTAACGACGTCAATCCACACGTCAGTAGCGACACGACTCAGCGTGTAGTCCCACAGTCAACAATGGCGTCACTCCACGCCAGTAACGATGCTACTCCACACGTCAGTAACGACGTCACTCCACACGTCAGCAACGTAACTCCGCACGTCAGTAACGACGTCACTCCACGTGGCGGTCGAGACGACGCACAGATCGAGGCTCACCCTGGACACTGACTTGGAAGGTGAGCGAGTCAGTAGCGATGCCGTCGGCACTGCTGGCCGTCACGCGGTACTCGCCCATGTCTTCCAGACGCAGGTCGAATATCTTCAGGATGGTCTGCTCGTCCTGCACCGAGACGTCGTACTGGAGCGCTGCGGACACGACTGGTGTCGTCAGCCAACACAACACCTACCCAGTCCGCGGACACAGACTAGCCAACACAACACAGACCAGCCAACAGAACCCCGACCCAGTCCGCTGACACAGACCAGCCAACACAACCCCGACCCAGTCCGCTGACACAGACCAGCCAACACAACACAGACCAGCCAACACAACCCCGGCCCAGTCCGCTGACACAGACCAGCCAACACAACACAGACCAGTCAACAGAACCCCGACCCAGTCCACTGACACAGACCAGCCAACACAACCCCGACCCAGTCCACTGACACAGACCAGCCAACACAACCCCGACCCAGTCCACTGACCCAGGTCAGCCAACACAACCCCGGCCCAGTCCGCTGACACAGACCAGCCAACACAACTCCAACCCAGTCCGCTGACACAGACAACCCCGACCCAGTCCACTGACACATGCCAGCCAACACAACACAGACCAGCCAACACAGCAGCACAATCACACCCACCGACGCTGGGCAGCCAACACAAAGTGTGATCAGAGCAGCATGGCCCCGCTCGACAACACTGGCCCTCCACTCAACTTGGTCACCCTGCATCACGTTCACACCAATTGGACTCCGGACGACTTTCGCATTGGCAGAACAGCAATCTCACATTCGATTCAGCCATCAAAGTTTGCTGTTGCCAGCGTCATGTTTGTGGAGTATGTTAATTGGGGGACGTTGGTTTGGTACACGGCACTACCGGTCCGGTACTGGACTCCGTGTACAGGGCACTACCGGTCCAGTACTCGGCTCCGTGTACTGGCCACTACCGATCCGGTACTCGGCTCCGTGTACAGGGCGCTACCGGTCCGGTACTCGGCTCCGTGTACTGGCCACTACCGGTCCAGTACTGGGCTCCGTGTACTGGCCACTACCGGTCCGGTACTCGGCTCCGTGTACAGGGCGCTACCGGTCCGGTACTCGGCTCCGTGTACTGGCCACTACCGGTCCAGTACTGGGCTCCGTGTACTGGCCACTACCGGTCCGGTACTCGGCTCCGTGTACAGGGCGCTACCGGTCCGGTACTCGGCTCCGTGTACTGGCCACTACCGGTCCAGTACCGGGCTCCGTGTACTGGTCACTACCGGTCCGGTACTCGGCTCCGTGTACAGGGCGCTACCGGTCCGGTACTCGGCTCCGTGTACTGGCCACTACCGGTCCGGTACTCGGCTCCGTGTACAGGGCGCTACCGGTCCGGTACTCGGCTCCGTGTACTGGCCACTACCGGTCCAGTACTGGGCTCCGTGTACTGGCCACTACCGGTCCGGTACTCGGCTCCGTGTACTGGCCACTACCGGTCCGGTACTCGGCTCCGTGTACTGGCTACTACCGGTCCGGTACTGGGCTCCGTGTACAGGGCGCTACCGGTCCGGTACTGGGCTCCGTGTACAGGGCGCTACCGGTCCGGTACTCGGCTCCGTGTACTGGCCACTACCGGTCCAGCACTGGGCTCCGTGTACTGGCCACTACCGGTCCGGTACTCGGCTCCGTGTACAGGGCGCTACCGGTCCGGTACTCGGCTCCGTGTACTGGCCACTACCGGTCCAGTACTGGGCTCCGTGTACTGGCCACTACCGGTCCGGTACTGGGCTCCGTGTACAGGGCGCTACCGGTCCGGTACTGGGCTCCGTGTACTGGCCACTACCGGTCCGGTACTGGGCTCCGTGTACTGGCCACTACCGGTCCAGTACTGGGCTCCGTGTACTGGCTACTACCGGTCCGGTACTGGGCTCCGTGTACAGGGCGCTACCGGTCCGGTACTCGGCTCGGTGTACTGGCCACTACCGGTCCAGCACTGGGCTCCGTGTACTGGCCACTACCGGTCCGGTACTCGGCTCCGTGTACTGGCCACTACCGGTCCGGTACTCGGCTCCGTGTACAGGGCGCTACCGGTCCAGTACTGGGCTCTGCGTGCTGGGCGCTACTCACGCGACTCGTCGGAGATCTCCGCGTCGTGCGGGTTGAACCACATGATCTCCGGAATGGGGTGGGCGTTGATGTTGACCACGATCTGCACCGTCTCGCCAGGCCGAGTGGTGAACTTTGTCGTGTCGGTGGTGAGCTTCACAGTCGCCACGTTGCTGTCTGCGTGTGCAGAGGACGGCCACATCATGTGCGAGCAGCGACAACAGTACGCGTACCCCCGCTCCCTGCAGTTGACTACACGACGCACACACGAGCGGCAAAATCTTCGTCCCAATACCACATCAGTTGTCAATGGAGGCCAATTTCAGATGGAATGACCTTAAACAATGGACAGTAATGACGTGGAGGATGATGCATCGCACTGGAATGGAAGACGTGTAGCGCACAAGTGAATGCACTTAGGCATACCCGAGAAACACCACCAACCCGCCAACCACTCCATCAAACCGCCAGAAACACCACCAACCCACCAGCCACACCACCAACACACAGGAACACCACCAACCCATCAGCAACACCACTGACCATGAATAGCGATGAACTCGCGGCGCGAGTTGTTGAGTCCGTTCTGGTTCTGCACGTAGCACGTGTAGTAGCCTTCGTCCTCCACACGTGTACCGGTCACCAAGAGTCGACGCAGGTCGGCATGCGTGGTGGTCTGGCCGCCCGGGATGCTGTGAGGTAGCTCGATCTCCTGGGGTAGCTGTACTATCCGACCCTTCTGTCGACACGACACAGGTCACGGGTCAACACGTGCTGTAGGGACCACCTGGCCTCCTGGGGTAGCTGTACCACCCGACCCGCCTGTAGACACGACACAGGTCACGGGTCAACACGTGCTGTAGGAACCACCTGGCCTCCTGGGGCAGCTGTACTACCCGACCCGCCTGTAGACACGACACAGGTCACGGGTCAACACGTGGCTGGCCTGATCTCCTACAGCAGATGCACACCACCCATGCTTTCTGCCGAGGAAATGCAGGTCAACGCGTACTGTGTCGGTGGCCATTTTCGTCGCACGCCGCCCGCGAGCGTTAGCACTCGAGCAATAGCAATCAGCTGGTCATCAGCTACTGTGACGTGCCGCCGGACCAGCCGTCCGGCACCCACCTTGCCGCCGGACCAGCCGTCCGGCACCCACCTTGCCGCCGGACCAGCCGTCCGACACCCACCTTGCCGCCGGACCAGCCGTCCGGCACCCACCTTGCCGCCGGACCAGCCGTCCGGCACCCACCTTGCCGCCGGACCAGCCGTCCGGCACCCACCTTGCCGCCGGACCAGCCGTCCGGCACCCACCTTGCCGCCGGACCAGCCGTCCGGCACCCATTGTGCCGCCGGACCAGCCGTCACCACTTGCCACCGGACCAGCCGTCGGCCTTTGCCGCCGGACCAGCCGTCCGGCACCCGCCCCCAGCTGTCCGGCACCCGTGCCGCCGGACCGGCCGTCCGGCACCCACCTTGCCGCCGGACCAGCCGTCCGGCACCCATTGTGCCGCCGGACCAGCCGTCCGGCACTTGCCGCCGGACCAGCCGTCCGGCCAGCCGTCCGGCACCCATTGTGCCGCCGGACCAGCCGTCCGGCACCCATCGTGCCGCCGGACCGGCCGTCCGGCACCCACCTTGCCGCCGGACCGGCCGTCCGGCACCCATTGTGCCACCGGACCAGCCGTCCGGCACCCATTGTGCCACCGGACCAGCCGTCCGGCACCCACCTTGATGCCGGTGCTGGCGTCCGGCACCCGCCAGGTGAGCGTGTGAAACATTCCCGGCTGGTGGTGGACGCGACACTCCAGACTGAAGTTGCCTTCCAGCACGGCGTTCTGCGCGTCCGCCGAGTCAATCCACGGCTTCTGCACCGTGTCCGTCGACGCTGCGGACAGCAGCCGGGTCATTGAGTAGCGGAGCAGGTCGGAGGGTAGCAGTGGGGTTGGCGGGTAGCAGTGGGGTTGGAGGGTAGCAGTGGGGTTGGAGGGTAGCAGTAGAGTTGGTGGGTAGCAGAAGAGATCAGAGGGGAAACAGCAGGATCTGACGATAGCAGTGTGGTTAGAGCAGCAGCGGGGCTGAAGAGCAGCAGTGGGGTCGGAGGACAGCAGAGAACGTCATAGGAAGCAGCAGGATCAGACGGCAGCAGTGGAGGTCGGAGGGAAACAGCAGGATCAGAGGGATCAGAGGGTAGCAGTGGTGTTAAAGAGCAGCAGTAGAGCTGGTGAATAGTAGTGGAGGTCAGAGGGGAAACAGCAGGACACCAAAGGGAAGCAATGGGGTTAGAGCATGTGTCGTAGCATGGGTGGAGAATGTAGTATTGTGTTCGAGAGTAGCAGCATACGTGGAGAGTGTAGTATATTGCGAGTATTGCAGGAATATCCCAAACTTTGGCTCCGGCACGGCCAGCTGTCTTCACACTTGCATTGTTTTGCTCAATATGCGACGCAAACCGTTTTAGTTTGGCAGCATCCAGCACATACTCTACAACGGTAAACTTCCTGCTGATCTTCCAGCCATGGGAAGCAGCACGGCCAGAGGGAAGCGGAGGAAGTCAGAGGGCAGTATTGGAGGTCAGCAGGTAGCAGCATGGTCAGAGGTCAGCAGCCAAAATCAGATGCATCAGCAGAAATCAGATGGTAACAGTGGGACCAGAAGGCATCAACTGTGTGACAGGGTAGCAGCAGCATCATAGGTTATCAACGGAATGTGGGTAGCAGCGGGGACACATGGTAGCGATCAGCAGCGGCAGAGTCCGGGCATGGCTGCTGCTCCGCATCAGTCGATGCCAGTGGCAGCAGCGGGGACAACATGACACGAGCACAGGACATGCGTGCTGCATAGTGGGAGACAAAGCCGCAGAAGCCGTGCGGCGATCCACCGCTACGCTTCAAGTCTTCACACTGGTTGTAGATGCCGGCATCGGCCCGGCCACAGCAGGAGGGACAGGGTAACACGCAGCCCGTCAGAGGGAAGACGCCACACGCGCACAGCAGGTGGTGTCAGCAGGTGGTGTCACAGCAGGTGGTGTCACAGCAGGTGGCGCACGTGCTCACGGTTGAATCTGGTGAAGATGCGCAGTCGATCCTTAGCGCCGGCGTACTCGGCCTTGCAGACAAACTCGCCGTTGTGGTAGGTCAGCACGGGCGAGTGTATGACGAAGCCCTCCGTGCGGCGGTAGACCATCGCACGAGCGGCCAGGTCGGTCACCTGAGCACATGCCAGATGTTGTACTGTCACATGCATGCTAAATGTGGTACTGTCACATATCTGTCAGAGGTGGCACTGTTACATACATGTCAGAGGCGGTACTGTCATGACACATACATGGTGGCACACAGAGGTGGTACTGTATGGCACACGCATGTCAGAGGTGGTGCTGCATGCTCGTCTCGCAATCGAAAGATTGTGGGTTCGAATCTCACCTGTCGCTACTCTTCGCCCGCGACCAATCGGCGTGAGAGATTGGCGACGCTATATGACTCAACGGTCGACGTGTCGTAAAAACCAATAACCAACCAACTAGAGGTGGTGCTGCGACATACATGGCCGATGTGGCAGTCACAAACATGACCAACGTGACACTGTCACATACATGGCCGAGGTGGTACTGTCACACACATGACCGAGGTGGTACTGTCACATAGATAAACGAAGTGGTGCTGTCGCATACATGTCAGATGTGGCACTGCCATGGCACATACATGGTAGCACACAGAGGTGGTACTGTGTGGCACACGCATGCCAGAGGTGGTGCCGTCACATACATGCCAGATGTGGCACTG
Organism: Ashinkailepas kermadecensis; assembly: GCA_034440615.1. Classification (NCBI taxonomy): domain Eukaryota; kingdom Metazoa; phylum Arthropoda; class Thecostraca; family Neolepadidae; genus Ashinkailepas; species Ashinkailepas kermadecensis. The sequence continues at coordinate 270,398 of JAOTOM010004948.1, forward strand.
TCATGGCACATACATGGTAGCACACAGAGGTGGTACTGTGTGGCACACGCATGCCAGAGGTGGTGCCGTCACATACATGTCAGATGTGGCACTGTCATGGCACATACATGGTAGCACACAGAGATGGTACTGTGTGGCACACGCATGCCAGAGGTGGTGCCGTCACATACATGTCAGATGTGGCACTGTCATGGCACATACATGATAGCACACAGAGGTGGTACTGTGTGGCACACGCATGCCAGAGGTGGTGCCGTCACATACATGTCAGATGTGGCACTGTCATGGCACATACATGGTAGCACACAGAGATGGTACTGTATGGTACATGCATGTCAGAGGTGGTGCTGCCACATACATGGCCGAGGTGACACCACGACACGTGTCAGAGGAAGATGAGAGTGCGCCGGTTGGACTTATTTCTGCGCTGAACAGGGCTATACCGTACACTAACACTTACAAAACACTCACAGATTGCTTCTTCCCCTTCGTTTCGAACCACTGCCCGACAGCATGCTGTGCCGCGACATACATCAGGCATCTAATCAGCTTTGCGGCTGGCCAACCAACCTCGACCTGGTCCTTGTACAGCGTGACCTTGACCTCCGGGTTGGTCGGCCTGCACGGCAGGATCGCCTCCGTGTTCTGTGTCACCGTCAGGAACTGCAGATCTGACGTCTTGGCCAGCAGGTGTTTGCGATCTGAAGAATCGGAAGCGTCGAGTTGAGTGGTCATGATGTCCAGTGCGCTGCTGATCATGCGGAGGCTGTGCGATATACATGTGGGCACATGTGTCTTCCGGTTGAGGTTGTTGGGACGACTAACACACGATATCCGGAATATGTCTATGGGGCGGGAACATTCGGTCAGGTGAATCACATTACTGAGCATAACGGTAAATAGTAGCGCGTGAAATGAACTTCTGCTCGTAGACGGTGCATATTGAGGAAGACAAGCATTCACAATCGGACAAGACCATTGTCCACAATAAAAATAATTAAATGTTGGAACGTAAGGGCTGTTGAAAGGACCTCGTCGTCAGAAAATATTCGGTGATCATGTGCATATCTGTATATTTGCTTCTGAAACACGGTCACATTTTACGTAAACATCGGGTAGGGCGAGCCTGCTTGGTGAATAAATGTCAATCTGTTTTCACACAATACAGGGCTGAAAACAACACGCAATATTTGTGTTGTTGATTCTTTCAAGCATTTTATTGCAACTGCTCAGAACAATAACATCCGCTTCTGTAAGCTTCGGCGTGATTAATAAATTTCACAATAATTAATAGAACTTAGTTATATTAATAGGCATTATATAGATGAATAGGTACTATACAGATTAATACAAATTCGTACAAGAGTCACGATAATGCCGGCTGGACACATAACTGCAAAGGCGTCGATCGATACAAATTTAATTGGCTGTTCTTCATAGCAAGCTGGCTGTCAGCGCAGCCGTGTCAACACGTGTCGGTGCGGATGGTATCGAGTCCGCCTGGTCCCGTGAACACGAAGCCGCCTTATCTCCCCTGGCTGCCAGACCGGCGCACCACTTCCAATTAGCTAGCAAACGTACACCATTTGTTGATTGGAATGAGCCGCAATCCCACGAACAATCAGAACTAATGACGCACTGATACACCTGGCTATACATACCTGCCTACGTGGTATTTGTTTCGGAAATTAGAACTCGGACAAGACGAAATGTTCCACAAATATTCTGTCTTATTTCGCAACCGTTGATCAATAATGTATGTATTTCGAAAGCGGACGAATTTTATGTTCGGACTTCTGGGACCAGGAACAATGTAGCATAAATAATAGGAAAATTGTACTTTTGGGTGCTACTTAGGATCAACAATAACTGAATAAGTACAATAATCTATAATATAATCTATATAATCTATAGATCTAATATATAATCAATAATCTATAGTACAATAATCTATTAAAAAAAATAATGCTTTTGTTGGCAAAATGTAAATGAAACAGTTGCTAATTGCTGTATACAGTTGCGGCGAACTGACTTCGTTATCGTTCATCCATAGCTATTCATTGCTGAGAAGTCAGGACAATCTCCTTTTTCACAAAGTTATTCTGAATCGTGGGTGGATAATGTGCGAGGGTGAGGATTGTTCACACTCGACATTTACAGGAAAAAGACGGATGTCTCTTGTGTGTTTTTTTTTGTACAGTGCGACGTCACCAAGGAAACTATATGCGGCTGGAAATATACTGCATAGAATCACTCAGTTTTCCGCCAGCGTGCATGTGAAACAAAACTCGAGAAATACACGGAAGATTCCATAATTATTACAATTAATCGAAATGATTCCAAACACATTCCCTCAGCTCGATGAACAAAGGAGCCCTTGTATTTCTTTTCAGTAAGGCTCCAAGAATATCGTATCGGAATGAAATGAAGTTGTTACATTTACATACATTCATATATATATATATATATATATATATATATATATATATATATATATATATGGCAATTTTGTTAAAAGTTTCGAGCGTTCAAGGAATTGCCTGCAACATAGTATATGGCCAGCCCAGCGGAACGCCACGTACCCCTGACGAACAGGTAGACTTGTGTGACGTTCTGGACCACATCGAGGGTGTCGGTGCCGTTGAACAAGCAGCTCTGGTAGCCGACGTCCAAGTAGGTGACGTCACGAATCTGCGGGTGCAGTGCGGCGCTGACGCGGAACCGACGCTCACGAACACGGAACTAGAGCTCACAGACACAGAACGGGCGCTCACAGACACAGAACGGGCGCTCACAGACACAGAGCGGGCGCTCACAGACACAGAACGGGCGCTCACAGACACAGAACGGGCGCTCACAGACACAGAGCGGGCGCTCACAGACACAGAACGGGCGCTCACAGACACAGAACGGACGCTCACAGACACAGAGCGGGCGCTCCAGACACGGGCGCTCACAGACACAGAACGGGCGCTCACAGACACAGAACGGGCGCTCACAGACACAGAACGGCGCTCAGACAGAACGGGCGCTCACGACACGGAACGGGCGCTCACAGACACAGAGCGGGCGCTCACAGGCGCTCACAGACACAGAACCGACGCTCACAGACACATAACGGGCGCTCACAGACACAGAACGGGCGCTCACAACACAGAACGGGCGCTCAAGAAGAGGGGCGCTCACGAGAACGGGCGCTCACAGACACAGAACGGGCGCTCACAGACACAGAACGGGCGCTCACAGACACAGAACGGGCGCTCACAGACACAGAACGGGCGCTCACAGACACAGAACGGGCGCTCACAGACACAGAACGGGCGCTCACGAACACCGAACTAGAACTCACATACACAGAACGGGCGCTCACAGACACAGAACGGGACACTCACAGACACAGAACTGGCGCTCACGAACACCGAACTAGAACTCACAGACACAGAACGGGCGCTCACAGACACAGAACGGGCGCTCACAGACACAGAACGGGCGCTCACAGACACAGAACGGGCGCTCACAGACACAGAGCGGGCGCTCACAGACACAGAACCGACGCTCACAGATACATAACCGGCGCTCACAGACACGTAGCCAACGCTCACAGACAGAATCGACGCTCACAGACACGGGACTCACAGGACCAGATCTCACAGGCAGACACGGAACAAGTGCTCACAGACACAGGACAAGCGTTCGCAGACACGGAATCAGGGCTCACGCACGCACACACGCAGTAGCCGTTCATGAACGACCACGGAATTAGCACTCACAAGCACGAATCCAGCGTTCACAAGGGAATACAGCCATCGCGCCGCCAACAGCGCTGGTCAGTGGGCGTGTCGAGCAGACGGCAACGTCAGACGCTAGTCCATGCAGTTCTCAACCAGGTGTATACACCTTCTGATCCGGCCACGTCCGCTGTCATCTCGTCGAACTAAAATTACAAGCTTGTGCCGATACCATGCATTCGGAGGGACAAACGACCGTCTTGGCAATACTCTGAGTCATACAACCAGCGCTTCCCAATGCAATTATGCAGTTCGTTAGGCGTCAGACGCAATGTTACTGCGGACATCGAGGGGATCTCCAGTAAAGAAAGAAAACAGGTGGCATTCAAGAACTCTGAAACATGCGCCCCCAACAGGCGGTCCCGGATGCTCACTGGTGTGTGCGCGAAGAATATAGTTACAATTTGTGAGACTCTGTCTCCATAAAATATGATGCCAAGTGCATTTATGAAAGTTAGCTTGCCTTCAGAAGTCAATTTTAAAGCGACTTACAGTGACCTATTGCGCATATTGTTACTTTCCGTATTTACTTTTTGAACTATTTTCCACCATAGACGGCCGGCCGCCGGCCGCCTCCGGCCCGTCACCAACCGCCCGCCATTCTAACATGGCGGGGCGCGGGATTCCTATTCCCTGAATGTTAATGGGCCCCAACGCCAAAGTTACAGGCAGATTTTCATATTTGAAACGATAGACTATGTGCCTGGCATGAGTTCCGCCACCATTAGAGTTGAGGCCGACATATTTTGGCGAAATTGTTTAAGAACATTACGATTATGGGCGTTGAAGGGAAAGAATGCATCAACAACCGTGAATTTCTCCTACACCATTTTGGCGTGTCAGAGCCGATGTTGCTTAGTATTGTTGAAGGGCGGAACTTTACTTTCTATCGTGCCACCGCTCGGCGGCCCTACGGATCCTCTAGGCAGCAACCGTCGGCGCTTGACACATGCATCGAGCCATGCCAGAACGTCAATAATGTCACAAAGCTTCATATCTAAAGGTAGAAAGTGACAGGGTTAGACATCTATAAAAGTAGTCGAGTATGGCATCAGAAGGCAGCTGATTTTATGCCGGTTTATTTGAGACCATTGGAAATTAATTCGCTAATGTAGAACATCTGATATACAATTAAAAGTAATACAATGTGATAATTTGAGACACAAATCCTGGAATTGAGTGCAAAAATACCAGGGTTAGATCTTTAAAAGTAGTCGAGTATGGCATCAGAAGGCAGCGGATTTTATGCCGGTTTATTTAAGACCATTGGAAATTAATTCGGTAATGTAGAACATCTGATATACAATTTAAAGGAATATAATGTGATAATTCGATATGGAAATCCTGGAATTGATTGCAAAAATGACAGGGTTAGAAAGCTATAAAAGTAGTCGAGTATGGCATTATAAGATAGCGGATGTTATGCCTGTTTATTTAAGACCATTGGAAATTAATTCGGTAATGTAGAACATCTGATATACAATATAAAGTGATACAATGTGATAATTTAGGACACAAATTCTGGAATTGAGTGCAAAAGTGACAAGGTTAAACCTTCATGGAAGTTATTCAAGATGATATAAAAATGTAGCACGTTCGATTTTCGTTTAGTAAGAACATTGGAAATTGTCAGGACGTCACACAGAAGATGTATGACACGTGTTTATCACAAGATGTTGAGTGGCCAATTGCTCCCATTTCACTTTAAGGGCAAAGTGAAAGGGTGAAATGATTTGATAATAAAACGAACTACACATCATAAGAGAGCTTGTTTCAATGTTGTTAACATTGGACCATTGGAAATTACTTGCACCTCGTCTAGAAACCAGAATATAGCATTAATAAAAGCAAGCCCACTCTGATGGTGTTCCTTCACAAACCGACCACCAGAGCGGCGCCACTGGTATTATGTCCGCTTATGACGCCTAACGTACAATCATGACGTGAGCGAGCAATTATTGATCTAGGCATGGACTGAAGGCCGGCAGCTACGCCGGAGACGGAGCCCTCGGCGGCGGCGACGTAGTTTCTGGATCGGGGCGGGCGGATCAAGATGGCCCGGGTCCGTGCCGCCGGAGAGAGCGCCCGCACGCGCGGTGCGCATTCAGTGCGAACTCACCTCGATGTGGGAGACGAACGGGTACTGGAGGTTGGCCTGGACGCCTCCGTCCTTGATCGTCACGCGGGCTGAGATGTCCTGAAACGGTCAATGTCCGGCTGCAGAGGTGCGACGGCGTCATCCGGCGGCAGTGTGGCGGTGACACGCCACACCTGCCACAGCACGATGACAAGGGGCGCGTCTTGGGCGCAATCCGTACATGTCCTGGGGCACAACCCGCGCGCCCCCTTGGCCCGGCCCATGCGCTTCCAGGGACACAACCGGGCGCGAAGCGGATGTTGCTCTGTGGTGGCCGCACGAAGCGACATGTAGGGTGCAAAAACGTGCTGCTCAATACAAACCAGGAATCTGCATAGCTTTCTACGTGCGAAAATAGTTCACAGCAATTTGGTGCACAGTGGTAGTCGAATTACAACTACAGCCAATTCGAATTATAACTAGAATTAGAGCCCATAGCATCGGGAAAAGACGGGGAGTCGACCAACTGAGAAGTCGGAGAGTGGGTCCCTTCCACGACAATACAATTTTACACGTCATCGCAGGATACCTGTTGCTAAAAATGCTTATCGGAATCCCTTCTGATCAAGACAGGCACTTCTCGACATTAAATCGTGCGGCTTCGACATGCAGCAAGTATGATGATTGCAGCTCAGGAAAAGTTCGCGACGTTGCACATTACATCTATCTAGATTAAACATATAAAATACAAGCAATATATAAATATAATGCACCTAGACACCATAGTACCCTTCTTCCTAGAAACCATACTCCACGCACAATGATACAGATCATAATATGCACCCGGTTAATTAACCCCGAGGCGGTTTAGTTGCACGTGGTAATAGGTTGCTCGTTATTACCCGACAGGTGGCAGCTGAGTCCAAATCCGTGGTCTGACCACCAAGCACATAATGGCCTCATAGCAGTTGGTGAGGCGCCTACCGCGCCTAACACGCCGGGTTGCTCAGTGGGCAGGTCCACATCTCCGAGCCAGAGAGTGGAGGTCACAGGAAGGTCACAGGATGGTGACGACATCTGGACAGCGCTACAGCGGGGCCGTAGGCGGGCCGCCGCCGTACAGAATGCCACTATCGTCGTACGGGCACACGAGTCGCCGCCCACCAATTCTGTGAGCACTCAGCAGACGCCCACCCATTCTGACATGGGTAATAGTCGGGGGCCGGTAGTGGTGTGTTAGGTCAGACATGGGCAACAGCCGAGGGCCAGCAGTGCAGTGGTGTGCCGCGCCAGACATGGGTAACAGTCAGGGGCAGTAGTAGTGTGTTAGGCCAGACAACAGCCGGGGGCCAGTAGTGGTGTGTTAGGTCAGACATGGGCAACAGCCGGGGGCCAGCAGTGGTGTGCCGCGTCAGACATGGGTAACAGTCAGAGGCAGTAGTAGTGTGTTAGGCCAGACAACAGCCGGGGGCCGGAAGTGGTGTATGAGGTCAGACATGGGTAACAGTCGGGGGGCCGGCAGTGGAGTGCGAGGTGAAATACCAGCCGATAATCTATTTTGTCATTTTGCAGTACAGCGACTGCACTGATCATTTTGCTCCCGTCCAAATCCATACAAAAACGGACTGCGAAGAGAGGGACTTGATCCATTTGACCGATCCCACGAAGCACGTGCCCATCTTCACACGCTGACAATGCTGGTCCACCAGACACCAAAAGGCCACATTTCCCAGGACGAAGCCGTCTAGTCGGGCCCGACCACCTCAGGGACAGTATCTACAGCACCGCACGCCCATGCGAACACCCAGGTTAGTGTGCGGTCACGATCGGCGTGACGATCGGCGTGACGATCGACGTGACGTTGCAGTGACATGCGGTTGCGAGCGCTCGGCGTGGTTGGCGCGCCAGCACTGGGTGTAGTTTGCGCGCCAACACCGTGGTGGCGGGCATGCCCGGCGGGCGGTGCGTGCGTGCGGCGGGCGCTGTCAAAACAGGTCAGACCCGGTCCACGACGGGCACAAACCTGGCCGGGCTTACCACGACCGTGGTCCTGGCGCCCACGTCGAAAATGAGCGCCGTCCGCGCCTTGGCCGGCTGCAGATGAGGTCATGTCAGGTCACCGGCCCGTCCACACCTCGCGAGCCAACCCGCATACCTTAACTGGTGACAGTATTTAGGGAATGCAATTCATTATGCTGTTGGTGGTTGCGCTGATGTTAGGCTAGTGAAACAACATGTAATTAGTACGTGCAGCTTCCGACCTGAAACCAGAGAGACCAACTAATGCAACTAATAGGCAAGACAAGAGTCGACTGGGAAGGTTAAACATGGCAGTTCTACAAGGCAAACTTATAAGCATCATCTAGTTTAGATAATAGTCCTGTGTTATGTATGCACCAGGGTTCCTGTAACTGTGCCGTTGCTTTATGGTCGACACGAATCAGAAAATCGCAATATTGTGCTCAAATACAAACCCTTGAAAAGGACAATTACCCTTCTGATCTCCCCCTCCCTCCCCAACCCATTAGGACGGAAGAAAGTTCCAGCTGAGTTGAATTAATTAAATGTGGAGATTCAGTCCCACGACTGACCCTCTGCTCATCATACCCAGTCACGCCCCAATGATGCTGCAATTAACAAAACTGGCGGGGTATTAGGTTAGGGTTCACGTCATATCGCATTGTGGTTCAAGACTGGAAGGAAATGAACATTTGCCACCTGGCCTCATAGTAAAAGCGTGTCAAAAGAGTCTCCGTAAAATTGACGCGAAATTTCCGGAACTTGGCAGTCACGTGGTCCGGACATTGACAGTGTCGGGGCGGCAGTGTGACAGTGGCGACTGGTGTGACGCGTGACAGTAACGACTGGTGTGACAGCGGTGAATCAAAGAGGGCCAACAATTGGCTGCATTGGCGCTGGGAGGAGCAGTGGTGGGTGTACAATACACCTCAGAACACATGCGATAACTCACCGACTGAAGGCATACATTAACCAAAATGAAAACTTTTGCGTCAAGCTTTTCACCCCGCTGTGAACTAAACATTGGCTGTGTAACTTTGCGTTTGCGTTTAACCCGGTATATTGTGCAAGGGGCATTCAGGTATCTCAGTTGGATGATAAAATTGTGAAATAATCACATCAGAAAAAGCAACTGGACGCAGACAAACCGAGAAATGCGCGACGTAGCACAAGTCTTCTGCTGTAACAATAAGGTGCATCGCTGCTAGAAAAGGAAGCCCGGATTAATGCCCACAGGCTTATACATTTTATTTCCAAAGGGCAATAAGTTCACACCATTTCGTTGTCAAACAGAACCATTCAACTGTCTAGTCAGAAAGAGAAGCGCAATGTTCTGGATGTTAAAATCCAGGAAAAGGCTGCATACATCAACCCTGACGCTGACTGACCTTGACCCGACCCCAGTGTCCCAGCTCACCTGTTATCTCCGGACCCCAGCACCCAATCATCTGAGCCAGTGAAGAGTACCGCCAGGTGATCGGGTACTGGCTGTGGCTGCCCTCACAGCGTACCCTCAGGGTGTCCCTGGACTCCAGCACCCACTCACCTGAGCCAATGAAGAGTACCGCCAGGTGACCGGATGGCTGCCCTCACAGCGTACCCTCAGGGTGTCTCCGGGCTCCAGCACTACCTGATCTCCAGCGGGCATCAGCCGCGGTGGTCGGAAGCGCACCAGCTGCAGCGAACCTGCCAACACGGGCGTTAGGTCACGGGTTAGGTCATGGGTCAGGTCACGGGTCAGGTCACGGATCAGGTCACGGGTCAGGTCAAGGATCACGGCGCACCAGCTGCAGCGAACCTGCCAACACTGCCAACATGGGTCAGGTCACGGGTTAGGTCATGGGTCAGGCCACGGGTCAGGTCAAGGGTCAGGCCACGGGTCAGGTCAAGGATCACGGCGCACCAGCTGCAGCGAACCTGCCCACACTGGCGTCAGATCACGGGTCAATTAACGGGTCAGGTCACGAGTCACAGCGAACATGCTGACACGGGCGTCACGTGCCAGGTCACGAGTCACGGCGGACGCGGGACTTCACACGTCTCGCCTCGCGTCACGCGCCGCGGCTAGTGTAACAGTAGTGGTGGGCGAAGCCACGCATCACAAGCGATTTCTCCTGAATAGCGTCACAAACCTCATACCGAGCTGATTCCGTCGCAAAATGGCGCGCCTATCACAAAGCATCGCCTATCTGGTGGTGCATAGCACACGTCACGCGTATGATGGCACATGCGTCACAGAACAGAACGCTACAAAGACCGACTGCATAGCACACGTCCCCAGCGAGTGGATGGGGTGATTACTGCGTCACCAGCACGTCGCTATACGTCCCCAGCGAGTGGATGGGGTGATTACTGCGTCACCAGCACGTCGCTATACGTCCCCAGCGAGTGGATGGGGTGATTACTGCGTCACCAGCACGTCGCTATACGTCCCCAGCGAGTGGATGGGGTGATTACTGCGTCACCAGCACGTCGCTATACGTCCCCAGCGAGGTGTCTGCGTCACCAGCACGTCGCTATACGTCCCCAGCGAGTGGATGGGGTGATTACTGCGTCACCAGCACGTCGCTATACGTCCCCAGCGAGTGGATGGGGTGATTACTGCGTCACCAGCACGTCGCTATACGTCCCCAGCGAGTGGATGGGGTGATTACTGCGTCACCAGCACGTCGCTATACGTCCCCAGAGGTGGGGTGATTACTGCGTCACCAGCACGTCGCCATACGTCCCCAGCGAGTGGATGGGGTGATTACTGCGTCACCAGCACGTCGCTATACGTCCCCAGCGAGTGGATGGGGTGATTACTGCGTCACCAGCACGTCGCTATACGTCCCCAGCGAGTGGACACGTGGACACGGCTGAAGCATCACCAGCACGTTACTATTCGTCTGCAGCTGGAATGAAGGAAGTCGGCTGGTCACCAAGAGACGACACAGCGCTTAATATTGGCGGGAAGGGTGCGAGATCAAGCAAATGGTCAGTTATTGGAGGCTGTCGAACTTGGACACTACGCCAGAACCATTCAGTCATGAGATGCCGTCATGCTGCAACTGCACTACAGCATGCTCCTCATGCGCACTCTTCACAAGGTAGCTACCACTCCGGGACGAGAAAGGTCACGGACCGTCTATCCTTCACTGACCTCGCCAGCTATCCGGAAGCACAATCAGCGACAGGGTCAGTGAGATCAACACCCACCTGACAGGGTCAGTGAGGTCAACACCCACCTGACAGGGTCAGTGAGGTCAACACCCACCTGACAGGGTCAGTGAGGTCAACACCCATCTGACAGGGTCAGTGAGGTCAACGCCCACCTGACGGGGTCAGTGAGGTCAACGCCCACCTGACAGGGTCAGTGAGGTCAACACCCACCTGACGGGGTCAGTGAGGTCAACGCCCACCTGACAGGGTCAGTGAGGTCAACACCCATCTGACAGGGTCAGTGGGGTCAACACCCACCTGACGGGGTCAGTGAAGTCAACACCCACCTGACAGAGTCAGTGAGGTCAACGCCCATCTGACAGGGTCAGTGAGGTCAACGCCTACCTGACAGGGTCAGTGAGGTCAACACCCATCTGGCAGGGTCAGTGAGATCAATATCCACCTGGCAGGGTCAGCGAGGTCAACACCCATCTGACAGGGTCAGTGGGGTCAACACCCACCTGACGGCGTCAATGAGGTTAAAGCCCATCTGATAGGGTCAGTAAGGTCAACGCCTACCTGACAGGGTCAGTGAGGTCAACACCCACCTGACGGGGTCAGTGAGGTTAACGCCCATCTGACATGGGCCCCTGTGGCTCTTATTAAGCCTTAATACTTTAATACTTTATTTAGGGCCAGCGAGGTCAACACCTACCTGACAGGGTCAGTGGGGTCAACACCCACCTGACAGGGTCAGTAAGGTCAACGCCTACCTGACAGGGTCAGTGAGGTCAGCATCCACCTGACAGGGTCAGTGGGGTCAACATCCACCTGACAGGGCCAGCAAGGTCAACACCCACCTGACAGGGTCGTCAGCAGCACCACGAGTGTCGCGACAGCAGGCCGGCCCACGCCAGCCATGGCTCAGCTCGCTCGTCACCAACTCAGCACGCACTGCGGCGCACACGACACCTCTGACCCGCGGCCCTAACGGCGCCTGCGTGGGCCCCACTCAGAACTTCCGCCCGCTGATAGTGGACAGGAAGTGAGCCTCGATACGGGCGGCACCGGCACGAGCCGCGGCCCATGTCCCAGTCACGGCACGCTGCGACAATATCGGCAGTAGGTCCGCCACAGTGTCGAGTGTCGAGTGTCGCAGGTGGCATCTCAATGTGCCTGAGAGGAAACGCCAGCAGTGTTCAGAACTCAATCCCAGACGGGGTCTTGTTGGGCACGTTCGCCGGGAAGGGGATGGGGGCGTCGCCGCCAGTCAGCGACCATTCTACATAGCTTTGGAGGAGGTGGGGCGAATCTGATTCATTCGGACGATGACCCCGCGATCGCCCATGGGCGTGGCTTCCGGCCGAAGTTCCTCTTCGGATCACGCCATTGAAGAAAACACAGTGCTACCTTGGCCATAGGACAACGCACGAGCTGGTGGTGCCAAGGTCCAGGAGACAGGGTACGAGCTGGTGGTGCCTATGTCATGGGACAGGGTACGAGCTGGTGGTGCCTATGTCATGGGACAGGGTACGAGCTGGTGGTGCCTAGGTCATGAGACAGGGTACGCTGGTGGGGCCTATGTCACGGGACAGGGTACGAGCTGGTGGTGCCTAGGTCATGAGACAGGGTACGGGCTGGTGGTGCCTATGTCTGGACAGGGTACGAGCTGGTGGTGCCTATGTCATGGGACAGGGTACGAGCTGGTGGTGCCTAGGTCATGAGACAGGGTACGAGCTGGTGGTGCCTATGTCACGGGACAGGGTACGAGCTGGTGGTGCCTAGGTCATGAGACAGGGTACGAGCTGGTGGTGCCTAGGTCACTCCTGACACTGACGATTGTGGCACTGGAACCAGGCTCGCTCCCACAACAGACGACTGACACCACCGAGCGTCCGCGAGCAGAAGCTGTCAAAATGGCGGCAGCTTGTGACGCTCGACTGGAGTCAATGACCTCTGGCAACAGCTATCGGTCACGTGACCTCGCCTGTGACGCTCATGGAGTAATGACTCTGAAGCTGTCAGTCACGTGACCTGCCTGTGACGCTCGACTGGAGTCAATGACCTCTGGCAACAGCTATCGGTCACGTGACCGTACTTGTGACGCTCGACTTGCGTCAATGACCTCTGGCAACAGCTGTCAGTCACGTGACCCTGCGGCGGACGATTACCGGCCCTGCCTTCAGGTAGCATGCTGGAATATCCACACAGCCAGGGATTCGTGCTCTCCCCGTGCCAACTGAGAGGTTCGTGCTCCCCCCCCCACTCGTGGTCGCGGCCCCCAGTCAAGTCGCATTTCTCACTGCAGGGACTAGGACTGCCGCAGTTGTGGACAATTTTACAAAAGCACATTCCAACTCGTACTTGACACCGGAGAGAACTTTTGACGAACAATCACGTACGGCTGTTGTTGCTGTCATAGTGGAAACAATTCGCCGGCCGATTGGCTGAGACCCACGATACTGGCGAACGATAGCAGTACTGGTAAAGTGAACTGGGGTAACCCGACAAGAACCTGCTACCTTTCGGGCTGATTGGAGTAAGCAAATTGCGAGGTAACAATAAATAACTAAAACAATAAGAATACTGTTCAAAGGGGCACAACTTCCTCTATGATTCCATGTGTTGAATTGAAGTTCCATTATGCAACTGGCATAGTCCCTTTAAGCACTACTGGATGGGGGGGGGAGCGGCAGAAGAGTTCGGACAGGCTGGGATTAGGCCCTATTGTTGTTTATTGTAGCGACCCCGTAAAATCGTCTTAAACGAGGCCCTGGCCGGAGGGAAAAGCATTCTGTGTCGATAACATATAACGAACACAATACAAGGCATAGTAACAAAGCATCAGCACGAATAGGATGGCGGTTATATTGGGGACTATTTAGGAGTGAATAGTGCGACTGCCACGAAGAGAAACAGGACTGATGGCGCGTACGACCAGAACGGTCGGTCGTATATATCCTATGGCTGGCAGTTGACAGCAATTAACATGTAAATGAGGATCAGAATGAGAGGAGAGGAGATGAGAGGAGAGGGAAGGAGAGGAGAGGAGAGGAGAGGAGAAGAGAGGAGAGGAGAGGAGAGGAGAGGAGAGGAGAGGAGAGGAGAGGAGAGGAGAGGGAGAGGAGAGGAGAGGGAGAGGAGAGGAGAGGGAGGAGAGGAGGAGAGGAGAGGAGAGGAGAGGAGAGGAGAGGAGAGGAGAGGAGAGGAGAGGAGAGGAGAGGAGAGGAGAGGAGAGGAGAGGAGAGGAGAGGAGAGGAGAGGAGGAGAGGAGGAGAGGAGAGGAGAGGAGAGGAGAGGAGAGGAGAGGGAGGAGAGGGGTTGGTTAGTTAGTTAGTTAGTTAGTTGGGCCTTAGGGCGCTTCGATCAAAATTGATCATTTGCGCCTATAACTTGTATACTAGTACTTCACTGTTGGTGAGGGCTATTACCTGGGTGTATACGTGGTTTGAAAGCCAATCGCCGACAAGCAACGGAACAAATTTCCAGAATGCACAAGTTTTGAGTTGTTTCCCAGGATGTCTTGATATGTCAAACGATCTCTGTCTCTTCCATAAAACAATCGGCGCTCTGGTACAAATTGTTGGCACGATAGAAGTACATGACGCACAGTCAGGGCTTCCAGACAGCGGAGGCACCGCGGTCTCTCCTCCCCACACAAGAGGTAGCGATGGGTGGGGTAGGTGTGCCCGGTGCGCATCCTACAAAGTGTGACCTCTTGTCTGGACCTGTGAAGGCATGACTCACAAGGTCCTAGATGTGGCTTGATTGCATGTAACTTATTGTTGCTTTCTCTGTCCCATGCTCTTTGCCACTTAGCAAGTATGAAATTTGTAATCCTTGAGAAGTGGTCCCTCGCAGGAAGTGGGCATATGCGTGGGCGGCGATTCTGAGCTGCCCACTTCGCCGCAGTGTCCGCGCGCTCGTTTCCCCACACCCCGATGTGGCTTGGGATCCAGCATAGGCGCACGGTTTTTCCCTCCCTTTCCAACGTAGCAATTCGTATGAGAATGTCAAGTAGTAGCGGGTACGAGGGATAAAATGCAGTAAGTGCCGAGGAGAGGGGTTGAGGAGAGATAAAGAGAGCGAGAGGGGAGCACCAGTGTCACATAGCTTCATTTCATGCCCAGAGCAATGAATGCAGACTACGGAATAAAACCAAACTGGTGACCTGGTGCCAGGACGAAAAGACGAGCAAAAGCCAGTACAATGCCAGTTTTTGATACCTATTGGAGATTAAAAAAACATCGCTTGGCTTGCCACGGAGTAAAAACATAGCTTCCGCCGAACGTAAATCACAGGGATTTGCCACGGAGTAAAAGCAATACAGGTTCAGTCGAACATAAATCACTGGGATGAATGATAAAATCTTGCGTTTTATAGCAAGACTGCTTGACGGTAACCGGACAAATTACCATACTGGGAAACTCAGAAGTAAAATATGTGCTGAGAGGTGGCACTGCACAAAACACTACCAATTTAGATATTGTAACTACGCAAAGATCGTAGGATAAAATATGGTATTAAACAAAATATCGTAATAGAACACATATTAAAGTGTTTAAAGTAAAGCGAGGTTAAGTTGGATTTGAAGATGATTATACAAAGTAACCAAATGCTCAGATTAAGTAAAATAGGATACAAAATCGGTCTAATATATTTCGGGCGTGACCCTTCTTCGGAGACAGAATAAACATACAGACATTTTACGCACAGGATTTTACGCACATCCTATATATATTAAGCCGTCTACGAATATTGACGAAATCATCATCTGAGTCCAAGTATTTAAATTCCAACATAACAAAGGCCATTGTAACAAATACATGTGATGCGACACTAACAGAGCCAAAATGTTCGTCCCTTCCCTAGACACCCACCCTATGCATCTCTATATACACATATATCCGTGATACGTCAATGCTCTCGAAGTGTTTGCGTGTGCGGATGAACGAGTGTGTAAGTGAGTGAGTGAACACGTGAGTGCGTACATGGGTGAGTGAATTCCTGGGTGAATGATGGGGTGAGTGATTGTGCCGGTGGATGATTACGGAGTGAATAAGTCGGCGAGTGCAAGTGACGTCTGTACAGTGTCATGCTGTATAAGGAACTGGTTTTATGAGGGTCCATGATGCTTCTATTGTGTTTAGGGGAAAATTTTGGTTCCTGATTTCAATGGATTCTGCAATTTTAAGTTCTGCCATGTCTTTACAAGTCCACAAGATTGTGATGCTGAGCGTTGTTGGAGTGATGGTGCTTTCTGGGTGATTTGTGGCGAAATGCTCTCCAAAAGAGGTGTTTTTCGTTTTGTTCTTTGCGTCTCTGATGTATATGTCCCTAACCATGCTTGTGGTTTCCCCAATATAGGTTATGGGTGCTGTCCCTAAGGTGCAAAGCTCGCACTTAATTTTGTATACCACATTTTTGGTGTGACATCTATCATTAAGACCGGCCAGACAGCATTGACACGCTCTAGTCCCTGCAGGGCATGGTGGAGGGTCGAGGGCAGATTTAGTCATAGTTTCCGAAAGTGTCTTGCCGCTTTTCCAGGCTACGCGCATTGAGAGTGTGGACCTAGTGATGGCTGTGGCTACCTTTTTGGTCAGAGAATCATCGATAAATGGTAAACTGATGTATGTGGTGTCTGCGGATCTATGTGAGCTGGAAGCGTTTGTATCGTGTGTGTGTTGACTTGTCGCGCGACGTCTGCATTTAGCATTGCGTGTGAATACTCGAAATTTTGTCTTCTGTATCATGCTATGGGATAGCCATTGGATAGGAAAATACTTTATATTTTTTCGATACCTCTTTTTTGGGCGGCCTTATCAGAACTGAGCCGCATTGCTCTCAGCAATTGAGCATACAGAACGGAACTTTTAGTTTGGATAGGGTGAGCCGATTTGTATGGGATGATAATAGCAGCTGCCATCGGTTTAATGAAAAGTTCTGTTGTATAGGCCAGGTCACTGTTGACCGTTAGAAGTGTGTCGAGGAAAGAAATTTGGCCGTTAGTAGACTGATCGCTTCTCTCTATGGTAAATTTTAGCCTGGAATGGAAGCGGTTCATGTCTGCAAAAAAATGTGTTTAAAGAGTCTGAGCCCTGAGTCCATATGTCGAAAATGTCATCTATATATCTCAAGTATATGACTGGTCGATGCGGTGTTGAGGTCGGTAGCAATGTTTCGATGGCGTTCATGAAGATCGGTGCTAAAGATGGTGCGGCTACCCATAGCTATGCCCATACCCATAGCGGCTAAAAACGATACGGCTACCCATAGCTATGCCATTTTGTTGCCGGTAATATTTTTGTCCAAATCGAACGAAGTTGTTGTGAAGGCAATGAGTCAACCATTTTTCAATATCATCGAGATATTGAATTGATTACTACTTATAATCATCTTCAATTCGATTATGCTAAACACAGCTCTCCTCGCAACATTATTAAGTTGGATTTGTTTGGAATTCCTCGGATATCAGATCGGATTTGATATTTTTCCGGGTTGGGTTGGCTAGATTTGGTTGCACTTGGTTGACTTTAGTTTGGCCAAGTTTTGTTACACTAAAACTTCAGCTACGTTAGCTGATCATATAGTTTCATTATAATGACGTTCGCTTGCTTTGCAATTATTCCTTTTGATTGCATGCCGGTGATTTGCTCCGCCAATCAACGCGCTCTTGTT
The DNA here is from genome assembly GCA_034440615.1 of Ashinkailepas kermadecensis. Classification (NCBI taxonomy): domain Eukaryota; kingdom Metazoa; phylum Arthropoda; class Thecostraca; family Neolepadidae; genus Ashinkailepas; species Ashinkailepas kermadecensis. The sequence goes on from JAOTOM010004948.1 coordinate 288,104, forward strand.
GCAACATTTATCATCACGATGTGTTGCCCGCACGCCCTCCTGGTCGATGTGATTAAGGTTCATACCATCTTTCAATTACGGTAGTCTCCGGGCGATTTTCATTCCATGCGATCTACTGCCCTCGACCTTCCCCTCCACGACTTTGTTTGTCACATACGACCGTTCTATGCAATTAATTGCTGACAAAATTTTTCCAGCCCGGCTATTTTGTCGCCGTATCTTTGGTGGTGAGAAGCGTATGTCCCTCTATAAAGAACCACGCTGGTGCGCTCTGAAAAACTTCCTCGATTCCTCGAGCGTGTTGCAGAGAGCATAGGGCAGATTATGGTAATGGCTGAGTATATCCCGGTCGGCGGTGTCAAGACCTGGACCAGCGCAAGTTTACCACTTATGATTCGCACCGCCCTTGCCTTCCCTGGTCTTCCTCAGCTGCGCTCACCATAGCTCGCCACACTCACGCTTCCTGCTGATTATCACACTGAGTAATTCATTCATCGGATCCCAGAACACAGCAGTGCTGGCCTATCTCTGCAGCGGTGTCATGAATCACGGGCCGGAGCGCTGCCGCAGCTGGGCGGCGGAAGCTACACTTGGGCGCCGGACACTGGTCCACGACGGATGCGACACCGAGAATAGCCACCCACACCAGGAGCACGGGAACCCAGACCGGGGTCAACGTCACCCACAACAGGAACACGGGAAACCAGACTGGGAGCACTGCCACCCACACCAGGAACACGGGAACCCAGACTGGGAGCACTGTCACCCACACCAGGAGCACGGAAACCCAGACAAGGAGCACCGTCACCCACACCAGGAACACGGGAACCCAGACCGGCAGCAATACACCAGGAACATGGGAACCCAGATCGGGGCCAATGACACTCACACCAGGAACACGGGAACCCAGACCAGGAGCACCGTCATCAACACCAGGAACACGGGAACCCAGACCGAGGTCAATGTCACCCAAACTAGGAACACGGGAACCCAGACCGGGGTCAATGTCACCCAAACCAGGAACACGGGAACCCAGACCGGGGTCAATGTCACCCAAACCAGGAACACGGGAACCCAGACCGGGAACAATGTCATCCACACAGAACCAACACAGGGATCAACGTCACCCACACAGGACCAACACAGGGAACAATGTCACCAACACAGGGAACAACGTCACCCACACAGGACCAACAGCGGGAATAATGTCACCAACACAGGGAACAACGTCACCCACACAGGACCAACACAGGGAACAATGTCACCAACACAGGGAACAACGTCACCCACACAGGACCAACACAGGGAACAACGTCACCCACACAGGACCAACACAGGGAACAATGTCACCAACACAGGGAACAACGTCACCCACACAGGACCAACACAGGGAACAACGTCACCCACACAGGACCAACACAGGGAACAATGTCACCAACACGGGGGAACAACGTCACCCACACAGGACCAACACCGGGAACAATGTCACCAACACAGGGAACAACGTCACCCACACAGGACCAACACCGGGAACAATGTCACCAACACAGGGAACAACGTCACCCACACAGGACCAACACAGGGAACAATGTCACCAACACAGGGATCAACGTCACCCACACAGGACCAACACAGGGAACAACGTCACCAACACAGGGAACAACGTCACCCACACAGGACCAACAGCGGGAACAACGTCACCAACACAGGGAACAACGTCACCCACACAGGACCAACAGCGGGAACAACGTCACCCACACACGGCCGACGTGCAGCGCCTTCCACGTGCAGACACCACGGACCATCCAGAGCGCGTGTGGGCTCCGCGGCTCAGTTGACAGCCGTGTATAAATTACAGCATTGCAATACAGATTAGACGTGTCTCAGAGCTCCGAGAGGCGTCTCCGGCCGTCATCGTGGTGAGGTGGATCCAGGCAGTACTGGCCGTCGTCTTTGTTGCAGAACCCTAAGCCACGATTAACATACCGATCGCTGCGCTGCACCGGGGTAACACGTGGGGCACAGTGTAGAGGTGTGTGTCACAGAGGCCCTCGTGCGACTGGCGGTCCGCGCTGTTCACTAGCGCCTCATACGATACAGTTACCAGTGATGCCAATCTTGGACAGGGCTCCTCCCAAATGTCAGCCAGTGTCCAGTTACGAGACAGAACCTTGCGCACGTCGTCATCTATGGCTGAACAAGTATGGAAACACTGACCTGAACATGCAACAGAGCCCCCAGCAGAGGTCCTGTGTCAGGTAGGCTCAAGGTCGCTACGCCGCCAGGATGCAAAATTTGAGAAAGAAAATATCAGCTTCAACAGTTCTAAAGGAATGGAGGTCAACGTAATGCATAGCATTCTCACCACGATAACTTTTTTTTGCAGGGGTAGGTGCTTAGTCCTCCAGAGCATTCGGCACGTCCTACGACGGGAAACCGGGTCCGTCGATAAATGGCTTACCGACATTCCTTCTGGGTTTGTCAGCCCACATATGACAGAGACGTTCCCTGTCGGTCCGCCAGTGAACATCTGACAGAGACGTTCCCTGTCGGTCCGCCAGTGAACATCTGACAGAGACGTTCCCTGTCGGTCCGCCAGTGAACATCTGACAGAGACGTTCCCTGTCGGTCCGCCAGTGAACATCTGACAGAGACGTTCCCTGTCGGCCCGCCAGTGAACATCTGACCCCCTCCCCCCCATAGGCCCGCCGGTCAACATCTAGCCTACACCTCCCGTGAGCCCGTCAGTGAAAATACGACCGACGTATCCAGTAGGCACGCCAGTGTCCAGGATTCACATCGACAGACCAACAGCCGGTCCACCGCCGCTGGAGTATCCCCACCACAACTGCCAGGCTGAATCAGTGTCGCTCAGCGCATGACCGCATGACCACATGACCACAACACATCACCGAGTACACATCCACACGGATATACCCGCGGTTTTAATTAAGAACCCGCTAGATGGGACTTTCACAGAGCGGTTGGAGTTTGATCGGTTAACCGATTGGCCCCTGCATCGTCTCATTGTTGTTTAAAGGGTATAAATTGTATCACGTAAAACAAAGAATACAAATAACATGATAAAATATTGCCAAAGTAAGGTCAAAATTGTATTCAATTACCATCAAACACGTTTTGCACCATGGAAAAGCAAAAACGCTGTTGCTTGACTCTCGGTCTGAAACTGTGACCACTAGGGTAAATTACTAGCAATTTAAACACATTGTCCACACCTTTGGATCAAGCCTATCTTGAACTAGCAGTGCGGTTATAGGGCGGTAAAGGGGAACACGAAGTTTCTCATCCCCAGAGGATAACATTTTGCCGTTCGTCCCAACAACAATTTCCCAGTATGAAAGCTTCCTGTGTCTTTCGTCACTGGCCTTTCCCTTGGAATGGCCATTATTCCATTGGCACTGCAATCTCAACAGTCATGTTATGAATACATTCCCATCTGCACACTGTGTCACATTATTCCATTGGCACGGCGATCTCAACACTCATGTCATCAATACATTGCCATGTGCGCCGTGTCTCATTATTCCATTGGCACGCCAATCTCAACACTCATGTCATCAATACATTGCCATGTGCGCCGTGTCTCATTATTCCATTGGCACGGCAATCTCAACACTCATGTCATCAATACATTGCCATGTGCGCCGTGTCTCATTATTCCATTGGCACGGCAATCTCAACACTATGTCATCAATACATTGCCATGTGCGCCGCGTTCATTATTCCATTGGCACGCCAATCTCAACACTCATGTCATCATACATTGCCATGTGCGCCGTGTTCATATTCCATTGGCCGCCAATTCAACACTCATGTCATCAATACATTGCCATGTGGCCGTGTCTCATTATTCCATTGGCCGGCAATCTCACACTCATGTATCCATACATTGCCATGTGCGCCGTGTTCATTATTCCATTGGCCGGCAATCTCAACACTCATGTCATCAATACATTGCCATGTGCACCGTGTTCATTATTCCATTGACACGGTAATCTCACAGTCATGCCATCAATACATTGCCATGTGCGCCGTGTTCTTATTCCATTGCACGGCAATCTCACACTCATGTCATCAATACATTGCCATGTGCGCCGTGTTCATTATTCCATTGGCACGGCAATCTCACACTCATGTCATCAATACATTGCCATGTGCACCGTGTCTCATTATTCCATTGGCACGGCAATCTCAACACTCATGTCATCAATACATTGCCATGTGCACCGTGTCTCATTATTCCATTGGCACGGCAATCTCAACACTCATGTCATCAATACATTGCCATGTGCACCGTGTCTCATTATTCCACTGGCACGGCAATCTCAACACTCATGTTATCGATAGAGGCCGACTGTTCGCTTTCAACTTCCACATGGAAATCACTTACCACTGCATAATTGAAATGCACCCACGACAAAGCCTGGCGGGGAACATGAATTGGACGCTTGCTGCTGGTAGCGTGAGGTGGAATACTTTAGCGAGGAGGGGTGGAATGTGTTGATAGGATGGGGGTCGGGGGTCGGTTATCTTTGGGATACTCTGGTGAGGAGGGGTGGAATGTGCTGATAGGATGAGGGGGGTCAGTTATCGGTGGGATATTCTTGCGAGGAGGGGTGGAATATGCTGATAGGACGAGGGAGGGGAGTTCAGTTATTGGTGGGGTATTCTGGCGATGAGGGGTGGCATTCGCTGATAAGATGAAGGTGGGGGGGGGATCAGTTATATATCTGTCTCACTTGGTGCTCAGCTGGTGTATACTGGGGCTTGCAGTAAGCAACAAATACATACATATAATAGGATCTCAATTCAATACTGGCCAGTAGGGGCGAATGATCAAAATATGTGGCATGTAGTCAATCCTTGGGCAAGGCTAGCGTACAATACGACGACAAAGTGTTACAAGCTAGCTTGCAATACGAGAATAAAGCATCACAAGCAAATGTTCACAATTGTCGACTGCCTTATGGTGCAAGTGCATTTTGAAGAAAAAAAACATTTGCGGGATCACGTTGCACAATATACCGTTTTCATGACAATCTTCTACCTTTAATTTGCACTCGGCATTGGGACACTTCACTTCGGTACGGATATTCGGAGACAAACGCAGCACATGGAGCGGCTGCGCGCTGATCGACACGGATTCAGTTTGAAGCCGATCAGGCAACTCCAATGGGTGTTGTGGTCTGGGACGGTGTTGTGGTCTGGGATGGTGCTGTGGTCTGGGACGGTGCTGTGGTCTGGGACGGTGTTGTGGTCTGGGATGGTGTTGTGGTCTGGGATGGTGTTGTGGTCTGGGACGGTGTTGTGGTCTGGGACGGTGTTGTGGTCTGGGATGGTGTTGTGGTCTGGGACGGTGTTGTGGTCTGGGATGGTGTTGTGGTCTGGGATGGTGATGTGGTCTGGGACGGTGTTGTGGTCTGGGAAGGTGCTGTGGTCTGGGACGGTGCTGTGGTCTGGGACGGTGTTGTGGTCTGGGACGGTGCTGTGGTCTGGGACGGTGTTGTGGTCTGGGACGGTGTTGTGGTCTGGGATGGTGTTGTGGTCTGGGACGGTGTTGTGGTCTGGGATGGTGTTGTGGTCTGGGACGGTGTTGTGGTCTGGGACGGTGTTGTGGTCTGGGACGGTGTTGTGGTCTGGGACGGTGATGTGGTCTGGGAAGGTGCTGTGGTCTGGGACGGTGTTGTGGTCTGGGATGGTGCTGTGGTCTGGGACGGTGTTGTGGTCTGGGATGGTGATGTGGTCTGGGACGGTGTTGTGGTCTGGGATGGTGCTGTGGTCTGGGACGGTGTTGTGGTCTGGGATGGTGATGTGGTCTGGGACGGTGTTGTGGTCTGGGATGGTGCTGTGGTCTGGGACGGTGTTGTGGTCTGGGACGGTGATGTGGTCTGGGACGGTGTTGTGGTCTGGGACGGTGATGTGGTCTGGGAAGGTGCTGTGGTCTGGGACGGTGTTGTGGTCTGGGATGGTGTTGTGGTCTGGGACGGTGTTGTGGTCTGGGACGGTGTTGTGGTCTGGGACGGTGTTGTGGTCTGGGACGGTGTTGTGGTCTGGGACGGTGTTGTGGTCTGGGACGGTGTTGTGGTCTGGGACGGTGCTGTGGTCTGGGACGGTGTTGTGGTCTGGGACGGTGTTGTGGTCTGGGACGGTGTTGTGGTCTGGGACGGTGTTGTGGTCTGGGGCGGTGTTGTGGTCTGGGACGGTGCTGTGGCCTGGGACGGTGGTGTGGCCTGGGACGGTGTTGTGGTCTGGGACGGTGCTGTGGTCTGGGACGGTGTTGTGGTCTGGGACGGTGTTGTGGTCTGGGACGGTGTTGTGGTCTGGGACGGTGTTGTGGTCTGGGACGGTGTCGTGGTCTGGGATGGTGTTGTGGTCTGGGACGGTGTTGTGGTCTGGGACGGTGTGGTGGTCTGGGGCGGACGCACGGCTGAATGGGTGAGTCAGTGCTGGTGTCAGTCACGTGGGGCACTCCTCAGTCAGCCGGCGCCGCAACACACGGCACTGATGAGTCACACTGCCCGCCAGCGTGCCTGTGTGACGGCAACTGTATGGCAGCGGGCCTGTGTGACGGGAGCTGTATGGCAGCGGGCCTGCGTGACGGCAACTGTATGGCAGCGGGCCTGTGTGACGGCAACTGTATGGCAGCGGGCCTGTGTGACGGCAACTGTATGGCAGCGTGCCTGTGTGACGGCAACTGTATGGCAGCGGGCCTGTGTGATGACAAACGTATGGCAGCGGGCCTGTGTGCCGGCAACTGTATGGCAGCGGACCTGTGTGACGGCAGCTGTATGGCAGCGGGCCTGTGTGACTGCCTTGTGATGGCAACTGTATGGCAGCGGGCCTGTGTGACGGCAACTGTATGGCAGCGGGCCTGTGTGACGGCAACTGTATGGCAGCGGGCCTGTGTGACGGCAACTGTATGGCAGCGGGCCTGTGTGATGACAATCGTATGGCAGCGGGCCTGTGTGACGGCAACTGTATGGCAGCGGACCTGTGTGACGGCAGCTGTATGGCAGCGGGCCTGCGTGACGGCAACTGTATGGCAGCGGACCTGTGTGATGACGATCGTATGGCAGCGTGCCTGTGTGACGGCAGCTGTATGGCAGCGGGCCTGTGTGATGACAATCGTATGGCAGCGTGCCTGTGTGACGGCAGCTGTATGGCAGCGTGCCTGTGTGACGGTAACTGTATGTCAGCGGACCTGTGTGATGACAATCGTATGGCAGCGTGCCTGTGTGACGGCAACTGTATGTCAGCGGACCTGTGTGATGACAATCGTATGGCAGCGGGCCTGTGTGACGGCAACTGTATGTCAGCGGACCTGTGTGATGACAATCGTATGGCAGCGGGCCTGTGTGACGGCAACTGTATGGCAGCGTGCCTGTGTGACGGCAACTGTATGGCAGCGGGCCTGTGTGACGGCAACTGTATGGCAGCGGGCCTGTGTGACGGCAACTGTATGGCAGCGGGCCTGTGTGACGGCAACTGTATGGCAGCGTGCCTGTGTGACGGCAACTGTATGGCAGCGTGCCTGTGTGACGGCAACTGTATGGCAGCGTGCCTGTGTGACGGCAACTGTATGGCAGCGGGCCTGTGTGACGGCAACTGTATGGCAGCGGGCCTGTGTGACGGCAACTGTATGGCAGCGTGCCTGTGTGACGGCAACTGTATGGCAGCGGGCCTGTGTGACGGCAACTGTATGGCAGCGTGCCTGTGTGACGGCAACTGTATGGCAGCGGGCCTGTGTGACGGCAACTGTATGGCAGCGGACCTGTGTGATGACAATCGTATGGCAGCGGGCCTGTGTGACGGCAACTGCACGGCATTTCCACCAGTAGCCGAGCCCCGGTGGAGGGAGACGATGAAGTGCGGGTCACCCTGCAGCAGGATTTTTCTCTTTTCCGATTGGCAGTTGTTCGACACCGAAGACCGCCGCTTCCTTCGACATTGGGCTGCCACCTCACTCAATCTGCATGCATATGTATGTATGTGCATATACCTATACAATGTCGACACATATGCGAAGCTCGGTTACTACCTTTATGTCAATAATGATACATGCAACCTGGTCTGCAAATGCAAGCCTACAGCCGGTCATTGAGTGAAGAAAAACAGACATCCATGAACGGAGCACCTTAAATGTATTGACATCTCCTCAAAACGCCTTGAAGGTCGAATAGTCGTTTGCTCTATTGTCGACAGCAAAATATTTAACGAGAATGAACACTTTCCTGAAGAGTTTACTTAACTTGTCCAACGCGTTTCCCAGACAAGCGCAAGTCGTACACGGAAGTTATTTCGCTGAGAACAGTCTTAATCGGGTAAATCTAGGCTTCGAAATTTCCAAAACGTCAGTCGTCCACGAGGGAACTTTATAGTGACAACTATAAAGTTAACAACTATGGAACATTTCCATCATTGTTTTTTATCCAGAAAAACAAACACCAATAGTCGTTTTGATAGCGATAAATATCACAGCGATCTCCATAAAATTTGGTTGACCTTGACGCACTCGACCAATGGAAACAACAAACAAATCTCAAATCCTCGGCGTCATGCTAATCTACCGCATGGTTGTGCCTCTCCTTATACGGTTGATTTACTAACCTCATTTAACCAGTGAGAACTTAACGCGCCACAACTACACCTGCGCCATTATAGGATATACTCTAGCGAGAGATGGACAGCATGCATTCGTTGCCACTTGTAATGGGAAGTTATGTAACAACTGCGTAATAAAAACAAACATAAAGCAGCTATCGCTGAATATCAGGACTCAACTTTCGTTCAGCTTGCTTTTCATCTGTTCATATCTAGAAAACCCCTTTCCCAGCTAGATTAAGTCCCTTCGTCCTCTCCAATTCACAGAAAACGCGATAACTCGTCACCCTTTTGTGGAACGTAGTAGCGTCTGGTCAACAACACACGTTAGACATCTGGTCAGCTCGGCTGAATAAATGGGACCACGTTGTCACGCTGTGTCGTCCGCCCTCAGCCGCCGCGCCACGATACGTTATCTGCGCGCCGAATCTCTCAAGTCTCGAGAGCAGTGGGCCGGCGGTCGGTAGTCTAGCACACACCACGTGCCGCTCGGGCTGCGGCGGATCAGTCTCGAGAGCAGGTGGGCCGGCGGTCGGTAGTCTAGCACACCCCACGTGCCGCTCGGGCTGCGGCGGATCAGTCTCGAGAGCAGGTGGGCCGGCGGTCGGTGTCGCACACCACGTGCGCTCGGGCCGCGGCGGACCAGTAGAGCAGGTGGGCCGGGGTTAGCACACACCACGTGCCGCTCGGGCCGCGGCGGATCAGTCTCGAGAGCAGGTGGGCCGGCGGTCGGTAGTCTAGCACACACCACGTGCCGCTCGGGCCGCGGCGGACCAGTCTCGAGAGCAGGTGGGCCGGCGGTCGGTAGTCTGGATCGTGTTGCCGGACGTGGGTAGGGCGAGCGGCGCCGCTGCACTGCCCGTCCGAGTGTCTGCAGCACGTGCACATGTAGTGACCGCCGCAGACTGTCACGACCACGCCGTGCAAACACATCCTGTCTGGAGCGTCGCTCGCCAGCCGCGGCCGCCAGCTCCCGTGGCTCGTCATCTGACACGTGACGGTCCGACGTCACTTCCGGTCTGCCCTCGGGTCGACCCTGGCGGCCTTGTGCCGAGCACGAGTCGGACGGCGCGCTCTCGCAGTCGGTGGCCAGTGGCGGCCGGCACCCGAAGTACGTCGGCAGAGGGCGGCTGTCACGCCTCTCCGACACAATCGCCATTGTGCTGCTGCTCAAGTCATGCGCGGACGTCCGCCGCGCTCCACTTCGGAACTGCCAATTTCCTTCAGCGCCAGAGGAAGGGGCTGAGATAGCGATCAGGATCGGGCGCACACCCAGATACCCCTGCAGGTGGGGTGGGCGGATGGGCGGGGGTACCGGCGGCGGATGGGTGGGGGTACCGGCGGCGGATGGATGGGGGTACCGGCGGCGGATGGAAGTCATGACCGCGACTGAGGGCACCTAGATTGAAAGAGATTGGAAGCGATAGTTGGGAGCAACAGAAGCGGAATGTCTTGATTTCAGGGATGGCGCAGGCAGCGCTCGAGATTACTTCTCAACAGCCAACGTCACAGGTTCAATACTAAGCTTTACTTAAGGGACGGCCCAGTGCTTCCATGGTTCGGTCCCACATTGCCTGCTCGTGATCCCCCTGAAAAACAGTGTTTCGCGGCGAACGGTGAATGAAATTCAGGGCGGCACCTAACTGTCCTCCTATGGCTATTGGAAAAAAGCAATCGATTATGCCGATGCCGGACCTTCCTTGCGGATGGTGACGCATGGATGTTGCAAAGCTGACGTTCCCGCGCCGCTGGCAGTGGCGGTGCGGAGTATGGGTGGCAGGGCCGGCGCGTGGTAAGCAAAAGTAGGTACATTAGACGTCAGACACAATGCTAATGCGGACATCGAGGGGATCTCCAGAAAAGAAAGAAATAGGTAGGTTCCTGATGCCATTCAAGAACTCTGAAACATGCGCCCGCGACAAACGCGCCCGGATACTCACTAGTGTGTGCGCGAAGAATATAGTTACAATTTATGAGACTGTCTCCATAAAATATGATACGAAGTGCATTTATGAAAGTTAGCTTACCACTTACAGTGACATATTGCGCATATTGTTACTTTCTGTATTTCCTTCTGGAACTATTTTCAACCATAGACGGCCGGCCGCCGGCGGCCCCCGGACCGTCCCCAACCGCTCGCCATTCAAAATATGGCGGGGCGCGGGATTCCTATTCCCTGAATGTTAATGGGCCCCAACGACAAAGTTATAGGCAGATTTTCATACTTGAAACGATAGGCGATGTGCCTGGCATGAGTTCCGCCACCATTAGAGTTGAGGCCGACAGGTTTTCACGAAATTGTTTAAGAACATTACGCTTATGGGCGTTGAAGGGAAAGAATGCATCTACAACCGTGAATTTCTCCTACACCATTTTGGATTGGTAGAGCCGATGTTGCTTTGCATTGTTGAAGGGTAGAACTTTACTTTTTGTCGTGCCACCGCTCGGCGGCCCTACAGATCCTCTAGGCAGCAACCGTCGGCGCTTGACGTGCATCGAGCCATGCCAGAACATCAATAATGTCGCAAAACTTCATGTCAAAAAGTAAAAACTGGCAGGGTTCGATATCTGTAAAAGTAGTCGAGTATGGCATCGGAAGGCAGCTGATTGTATGCCGGTTTATTTGAAACCATTGGAAATGAATTCGCTAATGTAGAACATCTGATATACAATTAAAAGGAATGCAATGTGATAATTTCAGACACCAATCCTGGAATGGAGTGCAAAAAAAGACAGGGTTAGATATCTATAAAAGTAGTCGAGTATGGCATCAGAAGGCAGCGGATTTTATGCCGGTTTACTTAAGACCATTGGAAATTAATTCGGTAATGTACAACATCTGATGTACAATTTAAAGTAATACACTGTGATAATCTGGGACGCAAATTCTGGAAGTGAGCGCAAAAGTGACAGGGTCAAACCTTCATGGAAGTTATTCAACATGATACACAAATGTAGCACGTTCGATTTTCGTTTAGTTAAGAACATTGGAAATTGTCAGGACGTCACACAGAAGATGTATGACACGTTTTTATCACAAGATGTTGAGTTGCCAATTGCTCCGATTTCACTTTAAGGGCAAAGTGACAGGGTGAAATGATTTGATAATAAAACGAACCACACATCATAATAGAGCTTGTTTCAAGATTGTTCAAATTGGACCATTGGAAATTACTTGCACCTCGTCTAGAAACCAGAATATAGCATTAATCAGAGCAAGCCCACTCTGGTGGTGTTCCTTCACAAGCCCACCACCAGAGCGGCGCCACCGGTATTATGTCCGCTTATGACGCCTAACGAAACATAGAATGAGTAGTTCTGCTTTAATAGCATACGCTTCAATGAGTTGTACCTCTCCATCATTTAGAATCCGTCAAACAAAACCTTCGAATTGCCCCTTGATCATCGGGAAGTTCCCTGGATCCACCACGTACACTAAAGGCGGATACAGGGGCAGAGGCACTGGGGGCATGTGACGTTCTCCCATGGAAAGGTGGCGTCCCTCTGATCGGGAAAAGGCTCGGGAGGCTCAAGTGCACCGCCCCCTCCCCATTCAATGGATTTCGTTTTTGTCCAGCCAAAAGGCGCCCCTCACAGGAAAAAGGGACTTTCGTAGTTGGATCTTCGAAGAAGTGGTGCCCCTCCAGATGAGTTCACCCTTGAAAATTCCTGGATTCGCCCCTGACTCCCACTGGCTCCATACTTTAACACAATTTCCTGGTGACATCCATGAATCAGCACCTTAAACCCCTTAAAAAATCCCTCATGAAATCGTTGAGTCGGCACCTCAATCATCCATACAAATTCCCTGATGACACCTATGAATCAGCACCTCATCCTTCCAGACACAAAACAATTGAAACGGTGTTGAATCGGTACCTGCATCAGACTGTCGGGACATATTCCTGATAATACCAATAAATTGGTTCTTAATTCGCGCCTCAATCAATCCGCCCACCCCCACCCCGGAGACGTAACTAAATCGGCGCCGACTCCACCCTCTGTTCCGATGCACACGGCTCGCACTTGTCGCAGTCAGCTGGCTTACGTCAGCTGGCTCGCAGTCGGCTAGCATGGCTAACATCGGCAATCTGAATTAGTTTTAATACGAAGACTTCGCTCATAGATGGAATAATCTTGTTGGCAGTTGCATCAACGAATACCAAATATTTCCCCACTCACGACAATGGTGAGATTGTGGCCAGAAAGCTGAGTCTGAAATATTCAGAGCACTTCCCATCCTTCCGGCATCCCCACTAACTGAACATATATTAACTCCAGCAACGCAGCGAGAGCTACCAGTAACCTGATCGCATCAGGAGTCTCCCCTTCCCACCTACACACACACACACACACACACACAGAGTTATACCTGTCCAAGAGAGTCATACCTGTCAGTGACCGTATGCTCCACCCGCGCAGTCAAACCAACTAGTACTGTTAATGGACACTAAATCAGGTACACATTTTTGTTACCTTGACACCACATCAGGCAAGCTTCAGTTGGCGTTTCGTAGTATTATGCTTGTTCATGAAGCAAAGTTCTGGTTAAAAAACGATATTTTCACGATGCTCTAGTGGATGTATTAGACGCATGCCTTCACAAGAACGAGAAAGTCGATGACTTTGTTTTTGTTTTGTTTTAATTGCATTCATTTTGAATGCTAGTAGGCAACAATTGGCATTCCAAACACATGACCACCATTGGCTCTACATTAAATCTAAACCAAAACTGTCTATATAGGTGGTTTTCTGCTCAGTGATTTAAGCAAGTTGCAACGAAATTTTCTTTGTTTGGATTTTTTTTGTTTGGGGTGCGGGGGGGGGAATAATAGGTCTGGCGAAAGGTGGTGAGAATTTGCCGAGGTGTGTAGATACATATATATGGTATATTTGAACTCATTTTCACTGCAAATATGTCCGTTAAATAGCAAACAGTTTCCACACGTGGGAAAAAAGCGTTTACATTGCCGACCCTGGTTGTCAGGGTTTCTATATGCCCTCCCAATATACTAACAAGCACACCCCGATTTGGTTGGTTATTAGTTTTACGACACGTCGACCGTTGAGTCATGTAGCGTAGCCAATCTCTCACGCCGATTGGTCGCGGGCGATGAGTAGCGACAGGTGAGACTCGAACCCACAACCTTTCGATTGTGAGACGAGCATCTTACCCCTAGACCACTCGTCCCCAGCACACCCCAATTCAATGCTCGAAATTAAAAAGACATCCAGCACTGCATCTAAAATGCATAGGTTCTGCTATACCCATATTGTGACAGCATGAACGGTATACCCAAATCTACATCTATACCTAAGTCTTCCATGAACATAGCGATGCAGATGCCAAGTAGACTTTGCAAGAAATTCTCCATCCGAAGGATGGATAAAATGGACAGCACAGAACAGGATCGAAGAACATAAATCAATTTCTTCCTGTTCATGGATCGAGGAAAAGAACAGCATTGAAAAGGTAGACATGCTAATCCATGACCAAAGCTCTTTGAACAGGAAAGATTGCAGAGTAGAATACCAGAATAGTAGAATAGTATAATAGTAGAACAAAATAATATTATACACTAGAAATAGTAGAATAGCAGAGTAGAATACGATGAGAAGTGCGCAGGAGTCCGGAGTGCTGAGTGCGCCATTGTGTGGCGGGAGCCGTCGGTGACACATGACGCCACCTGCACGTCATATTTGGCAGCGCGTGCCTGCGTGTTAGCGCGGGCTGTCGCCGTAATTGGCGAGAAGCCTGTCCTTGGCTCGTGTTTCAGCCACCCGTCACCACTTCCTCCTTGCAAAATGCCACGTGCACACGTCACAGACCACTACTTCATTTGCCTCGTTACGCCGAGACACACGCGGGCCCCGGCTCCATTACCTAATGCAGCGCGAGGATAGGAAGCGTTTTCAGGTTGGTGTCGCGTCTGCTGCTCAGAAGCAGGGTGTCACGCTATCATACGCCACCACGTCGCGTGCCACAGCCATTCCAAACACGCCGACTCCAGAATAGTGTCCTGACGCAATGCGAGGTGCCCAAGGCCCTGTCTATTTCATCATGACGGCAGTATGGAGCGTCGTTTGATGACAATAGTTTTCAGTGTTCGAGGCTCATGCATGGTTAAATTCTCAAAAACATTCAATTTCGGTCTTGTTGCAACGAGGGGCCCATGGTTTTAGTGATTTTTGGCCGCCCCTGATTTGTCGCAAATTGGTAGTGCACTGCAACCATAAAATAACATTACTTTTACTGGGGAGGGGTACGGTTGGTAGTTTATAAATTAATACAGAACATGATACATCATTGGAATGGTTCTGACGGTAGTGTAACAGGTAGCAGTGCTTCAGCATGCATTGATCGTGGTCGAGCAAATTCCCGTCGGCAGCCCTGGAGCCTTAGACGTCTGTTGTATTTTCGAGAAGTGGTGAGCAGGACGGCAGCAGGAGGCAACAGGACAACAGCAGGAGGAGAGTAACAGGAGGCAGCAGGAGGAAACAGGACGGCAGCAGGAGGAGGGTAACAGGAGGCAGCAGGATGACAGCAGAACAGTAGCAGGAGGAAGCAGGAGGAGCGTAGCAGGAGGAAACAGGATGACAGCAGGAGGAGGGTAACAGGAGGCAGCAGGACTACAGCAGGACGGCAACAGGACAGTAGCAGGAGGAAGCCGGAGGCAGCAGGAGGAGCGTAGAAGGAGGCAGCCGGAGGAAACAGGACGACAGCAGGAGGAGGGTAACAGGAGGCAGCAGGACTACAGCAGGACGGCAACAGGACAGTAGCAGGAGGAAACAGGACGACAGCAGGAGGAGGGTAACAGGAGGCAGCAGGACTACAGCAGGACGGCAACAGGACAGTAGCAGGAGGCAGCAGGAGGAAACAGGACGACAGCAGGAGGATGGTAACAGGAGGAAGCAGGACTACAGCAGGACGGCAATAGGACAGTAGCAGGATGAAGCAGGAGGCAGCAGGAGGAGCGTAGCAGGAGGCAGCAGGAGGCAGCAGGAGGAAACAGGACGACAGCAGGAGGAGGGTAACAGGAGGAAGAAGGAGGAAACAGGACGGCAGCCGGAGGCAGCAGGAGGAGCGTAACAGGAGGCAGCAGAACGGCAGCAGGAGTAAGGTAACAGGAGGCAGCAGGACGGCAGCAGGACGGTAGCAGGAGGCAGCATGAGGAGCGTAACAGGAGGAAGCAGGATAGAGCAGGAGGCAGCAGGAGCAGCGCAACAGGAGGCAGCAGGAGGAAGCCGGAGGCAGCAGGAGGAAGCAAGAAGCAGCAGGAGGAAGCAGGACGGCATCAGGAGCAGCGTAACAGGAGGCAGTAGGAGGAAGCAGGAGGCGCTCAGGAGGAAGCAGGACGGCAGCAGCGCCTAGCCCAATGACGCTCCATACACCGGCCATTGCCGATGTAGCACACCAACATCGCATCCGACTAAACACCCTTTCTTCCACGTCCACCCCATTGAACGTATTGTGGCAAATACTTCACAGACAACGGGCGGTGGGCCGGGCAGCATGCAATGGCGCAGTGTGCAGTGCACAGTGCACAGCCGGCAGCTCACAGCTCACTGTGCACCACCAACGGCGCGCGGTTACGAGGTGCCGAGTCATATCCACCAGTTATACCATGAAGAGAAAAGGCGTGGCTGACAACCGGGCACTGTGCCGCGGCAGCGAGCCCAGACCGAGTGGGAGGCAGCGAGCCCAGACCGAGTGGGAGGCAGCGAGCCCAGACCGAGTGGGAGACAGCGAGCCCAGACCGAGTGGGAGGCAGCGAGCCCAGACCGAGTGAGAGACAGCGAGCCCAGACCGAGTGGGAGGCAGCGAGCCCAGACCGAGTGGGAGACAGCGAGCCCAGACCGAGTGGGAGGCAGCGAGCCCAGACCGAGTGGGAGGCAGCGAGCCCAGACCGAGTGGGAGGCAGCATGACTGACAACCGGGCACTGTGCCGCAGCAGCGAGCCCAGGGTGGAAGGCAGATCTGGGATCATGGGTAACGGCGTCGTCACCAGAGGTGGAGCCCAGACTGAGTCGGAGGCAGATATGGGGTCATGGGTAACGGCGTTGTCACCAGAGGTGGAGCCCAGACTGAGTCGGAGGCAGATCTGGGGCCATGGGTAACGGCGTCGTCACCCGCCAGTAGTGGGACTTTTCCAAAATAACCGGGTGGGCAAATGTGCTTTTTCAAGCCATTCCCACAGTCAACGCCCCTAAGCCTCATTCTAAACTTCAGGCACATTGGGGAGGGGATTCCTCCTCTTTAAAAAATGTATGGAAAATTCGACCCATGGCCGTGACCAACCCTATGAGAGGACTAAAGTAGGAAGGTGTCAACGTCAGCGACTGTAACGTACGTTCCGACACATTGCAACTCTGGCGAACGCCCTTTGTTTAAAACCATAACTGCGCGCGGAACCGGTTGAGTCATAACGAAGCAAGCCCGGTTCGAACAGATGCGCTTCGCACAGGTTTGCGTTTTGCACATTCACATTGCGCTGCCGCTTCGCAGAGAAAAGAGGAGACGTCAGATGAGGTGGCTATAACGTGCGCTGGTGCAAGAGTTAGCAGGAACGACAGAACCAACTATAGCCGAGGCATTGTAGGGAACGGCTGAGGGCACTCAGGGAGTAAATGGTGGTGGTGAAGACGGAGAGTGTAGTATATTGTGATTCAGTTGCATGGCCAACTACTGAACTGGCAGCATCTAGTTTCCCCGCGATACACATTATTCTGCATACTTAGCAAGTCGTTTTGCAATTCGTGGAGGCGGGAACTTTAAATCGTGGACTGCAGTGGACTGAGCAGGGCGTCCGCACACATTCTCCTGACAACTGTACCATTCTCCTGACAAGTGTACACTTCCCGGACACCTGTGCTATTTGTCGGACAGCTGCACGCTTCTGACAGCTTCACCATTCCTCTGAAGACTGTACCATTCTCCTGACAACCAGACTTGTGCTCGACTCAATATTTTTGAGTCGGCTCACATTTGACTCAGATCTTGAGATCCGATTAAACTCATGATTCAGAGCAGGTCAAAATTATTTGATTCGACTCAATTCAGACTCAGAGCTCACAAAGCGTGATCCGACTCACGACTCAAACAGACTGACATAAATTTGAATCGATTCAGATCCGACTCAGTGGTATCACTCATGAGCCATATGATTCAGTGTGCACTGCCGACACATTATATATATATATATACATTTGCATATATATAATATATATTTAAATATATATATATATATATATATATATATATATATATATATATATATATATATATATATATATATATGTATATGTAATTCCCTTATTTACTTAGACAGATATAAATATGCTTTGACATCAAAATGTCTGTTGAATAAATTATTTTGCTATAACTTTGTTTCACTTCACGTTATATATATATATATATATATAATGTAAGGTGAAAACAAAGTTATAGTAAAAATAATTTATTTCACAGATGTTTTGATGTCAAATCATCTTATATATGCATATATATAATGTGATGTGAAAGCAAAGTTATAGCAAAAATCATTTATTTGACAGACGTTTCGATGTCAATGCATCTTCATCTGTGTCTAATTAAAGAAGGGAATTAATATTTATTTAGACACCAACTAAGATGCTTTAGCATCGAAACATCTGTTGAATATATTATTTTTGCTATGACTTTTTTCACCTCATGTTATTTATCATTTGTCATGAACTGTAATGGTTGAGAGAGAGAGAGGAGAGAGAGGAGAGAGAGAGAGAGAGAGAGAGAGAGAGAGAGAGAGAGAGAGAGAGAGAGAGAGAGAGAGAGAGAGAGAGATAGAGATAGAGATAGAGATAGAGATAGAGATAGAGATAGAGATAGAGATGAGATAGAGATAGGATGAGATAGGATAGAGATAGGATAGAGATGGATAGAGATAGGATAGAGATGAGATGAGATAGGATGAGATAGAGATAGAGATAGAGATAGAGATAGAGATGGATAGAGATGAGATGAGATGAGATAGAGATAGGATAGAGATGAGATAGAGATGAGATGAGATATAGATAGAGATAGAGATAGAGATAGAGATGAGATAGAGATGAGATAGAGATAGGATAGGATGAGTGGATAGAGATGAGATGGATAGAGATGAGATAGGATGAGATGAGATAGAGATGAGATAGAGATAGAGATAGGATGGATGAGATGAGATGAGATGGATGAGATAGGATGAGATGGATAGAGATAGAGATGATATGGATGAGATGAGATGAGATAGAGATGGATAGGTAGGATGGATAGGTGAGTAGGATGTGGATGGATGGATGGATTGATGAGATGGATGAGTGGATGGTGGTGGTAGAAGATATATTATATATATATATATATTATATATATTATATATATATATATATATATATATATATATATATATATATATATATATATATATATATATATATATATATATATATATATATATATATATATATTTATACAGATAAATGCATGTGCATGTGCATAAAGTAATTGACTCGAAAAAATAACAAGATGAATGGTTGCCAATGCATATGCAAAGCAATGAGTGCATAATACTTCAATCCACACAGCATGATGCACAACCTGAATCATATATACCTGACACACATCACCTAACCTCAACATAGCACCCAGGTCCTGCACTGCAATAGGTATCTGCACAGAATAAAATTGTGTTGGTTTGTTACGGGCCCCCACTAAGTTTGTTTGGTAGCGGGCTTGAAGGTTTCCTTTCACCATTGGTTTACATGCAATTTTACCGATATTCTCTACGCTATCTTGCATATTTTATGACAATATAGAGTACTTTGACGTATTCCAATTGGAAGACCTATTCTTTAGCTTCAGCAAGGGGTATCCTAAATGACCCAGTAATAATCTTCCTGCCTAACAATGAACCATTTCCGGCAGGCTCACCATCAAGCGACTCCAAAGTAAAGGGATTTTTCCCGATATTGGTAGGCTCCTTCTACCGTCCATTTTACCTGTTTGTCACCCTCGTTCAAAAGCTGAAGAAAGGACAGTCGGGGGTGGGGGGTGGCTAAGTGCGCCATAGCTTCTTCTCCCCAATGGAAGGAGAGTTTCTGAAAGGTAACCACAGAAGACCGCCTGAAATGATCTGACCGCACCCCAAGACCGCAACAGGAGGCCCACTATCGTCATAATAGGTCCCATAGCCGCCACAGGAAACCCATAGCTGCCACAGGAGGCAGGGGTGGATCCAGGAATTGTCATCTGGGGGCGGGGACACGTGTCTGGAGTGGCGCCACCGCGAAAGTACCTTTAGGAGTGCCTTTCCCGCCGAGGGGCTCCTCTGGCTGAAAAATTCGAGGGAGATGGGATGCACTCGAGCCTTCGCGGAGGGACGCATTTTCTGGTCGAAGGGGCGCTACCTTCCATGGGGAGGAGGGGGGGGACATATGCCCCAAGTTCCCTCCCTGGATCCCTGGATATATATATATATATATATATATATATATATATATATATATATATATATATATATATATATATATATTTCGCGATGTATGCCCTTCACGTACAGTGACTATTATGGACAGTCCTCTACGATTTGTTTTGGAAGTCACATTTTAAAATCATATTTAGGTACTCCAACATCCGTCGGTTTTATGTAATCCAATATCGGTGCGTTTAAGTGATTCAACATCGGTAGGTTTTAGGCCGTCCACCATCAGTAGGCTAGGTTAGGTTACATTAATTTTTATTGATAATTGTATGCTATTTTTAATTATATACCACCACACCCAAAACTCTTTCCCCACACTTCCCATATGCTGCTGAGGTGGGATAGCATGCATCTGTAGTAAAATTATTTTCTTGGACTGATTTCTTAGATAGAAGTACTTGAACTTTGAAGTGCTTATATCTTGGGAAGTTTTCATTTTCCAAATGAATGAGTGTCAAATTCGTTGAAGTCACATCAGAAAACACCAGAAAAACAACATTGTGATAAAAAAATGGCCCAGGGACGTCTTATGCATGTTTGCCATTTTACACAAATCCTATAGTTGGCGATGGAAAGAATCAACCTCAATATAGGCATCACTCACTTGTTATCTCATGATAACCTCTCCTTTATATATAAGTTTGAGACATTACTAAATTACACAGGTCAGGACTTCGAGCAAAATACTTCACAAAATACCGAAATACTTGATACTTTTCATGAATAAAGTTGAACATGCGTTCCTATGACAAGAACAATGTCATTTTCTTCAAGAAAAAAGATTATGCTTTTATTCCAGACTAAGTTTTAAGATAGTACAGAAGAAATATACAAACTGGTTAAAGTATGTTATATCCAGCCCACATTTTCTTCATATATAGGAGATAAAAAAATTGTTCAAATGTAAATGTACCTAAATGATATATTTATCACCTGATATCACTCTTTGTCCATTCTGTAAAAAGAAATGCAGCTCATAAATGCACAATTTCAG
Organism: Ashinkailepas kermadecensis; assembly: GCA_034440615.1. Classification (NCBI taxonomy): domain Eukaryota; kingdom Metazoa; phylum Arthropoda; class Thecostraca; family Neolepadidae; genus Ashinkailepas; species Ashinkailepas kermadecensis. The sequence goes on from JAOTOM010004948.1 coordinate 309,212, forward strand.
TCAGCAGATCTGACCCAAATCATCTCTTCCTCATACCTTTGACCCTAAATGAGTGTAACTATAACTTAGTGGCAAATGATTGACATGAGGGTCTTATCATGATTGTTATTTATATGCACTAGAACATATATTCTACCAACAAGCACACAATTTGTTAGACTTCCAGGTGATATCACAAACAAGGTTTTCATAGAGATGTTTGAATGCATGCTTATTAACATGACTAAGATAGTGTAAGCACTCATTTCCATTGCATATGCTTAATCCTGGTTGAAAAGCAAAATAATACCAAAACCAAAAAGAAGGGCTTTCAATTGGGTCATATACAATAACTAGTTATTTAATGCTTTAGAAATTGCAAGGTAACTCAACATAAAATTAGCTAGCCTAATCTGTTTCTCAGGTAAAAGTATCAAAATCTTGAAATAAAAGGACATAACCTAACCAGGCCTATCCATCTTTTTCTTTGGTGGAGGAAAAGCATTTCCAATATGCAAGCAAAGCAGGCAAAACACAACAAAGCAATCTTACAAATGATGTAAACAGCAATAATACAGAAAAGTTTCAGGATTACCCTGGGTTTTGGCTGGTGGGAATAGCTGATGGTAGCAGACATTTGCTTCCCTGCAAATAGGCAAGGCTAAACAGTTCTTGCTTCAGGTTTCTTCTCTTATCAATTTCTTTTAAATGCGTGGAGCATACTCTTGGTTTCCCTACATTTGACAACTTAGACACATGTTTTATTGTGTGCCAATATATTTTGCTCAGGCAGAATCCTGATGAAAATGGTGTAACCAGATTTCTTCTTTATTAAAGTTGCCTGCCCAGTTCCACTTCTATCCTCTGGTACTGCACAGTAAGGCATGACACCTGAAACAGAGATGTGTTCCATTCCAACATTATATCTAGATGCTGAATTCATACTATAGGAAATCAGACTGCAAATCATGGAAAGTTTCAGGAAGGCATTCCTAGATCACAATGGTATTGTACATAAATGTTCAATTATGCATGTATCATCAATAATCCATGCAAGATTCATCAAGGAAGAATGTATCATGCCCTGGGTCTAGCTGGCCTAGAAAAAGCTGTTTTCAGCAACTGCTGTTTGTCAATGTAGGTAGGTAGGTACATGTTTGGAAAAATAGGCTGTTCCTGTTTTTTGGAATCCTGAACATTATCCTCTTCAGAAAATTATTTCTTGTTTTCTCATCTGGAGGTTGAATTTCCTAAGTTATTAACTGTTTCATAATGAGCTGCTGTGATCAAGTAAAAGTGCTCAAAAATCACTGGGTGCAAATTGAGTTACGATGCATAAGGTTCTACAAAATAATCCTCTCCACATGCCGGATTACAATGCAAAAATCCAACCTTGTCCATGCATGAGAATAAAATGCGTCGGAACAAATGTTCACTGGAAAGAACGGGACAAGATTATAACTCAACTAGTGAGCGGAAGACAAATATATTTGCTTGCAGAGGAAGCAAAATAAAAGTGACCATTGCGTATGATTTCAGAAAAGTCTTCTGCAACCAAATTGATACCATATTGAAGAACCTTCGGATGACGTCAAGTGGGCTTGAAGGAAAACTTCGATCTACCTTCTAGTAAAGGCACCTTGGTTTGTTATTTGTCACACGCGCGTCTGATATGATATCAGACGCGCGTGTGACAAATAACAAAGCAACGCAATTTTATTCGGTGCAGACGCCTATTGCAGTGCTGGACCGTTTCGATTCCATATTCTTTTTCACAATCACAACCCATTTCTGTGTTGTGTTCCTGGCATTAGGATTGACTCGTGCATGATGCTGATTGTGAATACCAAGCCTAACATTAAAGGAAACTAACCACCTTGCCGAAATTCTGCAATCATACTAATTAGGGGTATTGGCACCTGAAAATGATGAATATGACATTGGTTTTGCGAAATAGTATGCCCATACTTCAAAAAACGGGATTTGGGAAGGTTTTTCTTTTTTATCACAGGCCTCTAAAGGTTCGCCTTTAGGTTTAATTAAAGTTTAATTAATTTAATTTAATTAATTTTTTAATGAAATTTAAATTAAATTTAATTAAAGCCTTTAGGTTTAATTAGGTTTAATTAGGTTTAATTAAATAAAAGGTTTAATTTCCATTGAAATGCTGTTTGCTTCCATATCCTTCCATATGAAGGAATTTTCACAACGCCCACCGAGTTTGTCCATGTCCCAAAACCGATGATAAAAGGCCTTATAACTTCGGCTGGAAGATGTTTTGGACCGAACGGAGTATGAGGTAAGTGATTTCTCGACGTGGTCTTCAAAACTGCTATCTCAGTTAAAATCCCATTATAAAGGTGGTTAGTTTCCTCTAATACTTATTTGTAGTTATTGTCATTGGTTTTGGATAAATAACTTCAGTACCCCTCATTCTTCACTCACTGGCAGCTGACAAGTTGACAATTGTAATGTTAAGCATTCATAATTATGCTGTGTTTTTACTCACCACTTTTTGTCATGGCATACCATTCACAAAGATACATGCTTTATATCATTTGTTCATAACTTGCATTTGAGTCACAAGACTCAAATGACTCATTGTGATTTAAATGATTGACTCGTGATTCAAGGGGACGAGTGGTCTAGGGGCTGCTCGTCTCACAATCGAAAGGTTGTGGGTTCGAGTCTCACCTGTCGCTACTCTTCGCCCGCGACCAATCGGCGTGAGAGATTGGCGACGCTACATGACTTAACGGTCGACGTGTCGTAAAACCAATAACCAACTAACCAACCGACTCGTGATTCAACTAATTTTTTTATAGAAAGATGTGATTCAACTCACGACTCAAAATATATTTTGGGGAAAAGAATCGATTCAACTCGCGACTCATCCAAAAGCGATTGATTCATGAGTCGATTCTTGATTCAACTCGAGTCGAGCACAAGTCTGCTGACAACTGCACCTTTCTCCTGACAACTGCACCTTTCTCTTGACAACGGTACCATTCTCGAAGGACGTTTAACAATTGCGCGGGTCCAGCGCGGGAAACCAGACCATTCATCAATAATTCATGCCGCCCCAGCATGCCGACACGTATTCCAACACGCCGGCCAGTTGGCTCACTGTGCCAGTGTGGGAGCGATGGCCGTTGACAATGTGGCCGTGCAGCATCGTCATCCTGAGGACCTTCGCGGCATTGGTGCAGGATCGTCATCCTGAGGACCTTTGTGGCATTGGTGGAGGACACCAGAAAACCTGCTGTTATAAATTACCAAGTTGGCTTTGCCGCATATAATGTCGTATGCAAAGTGCAGCTAATAATAGTTCATCTTTCTCGCTTGAAAACGTTTCTTGTATGAAGTAGTACGTAGTTGTATTTGCATGTTCGATAGCAGGAATATCCGACATTTGTCGCCCCGATAGCTGAGCTGGTTATGGCATTGGTCTTCATTGGTCTCTCCTGTCCTGTTAGGACATGATTCGAGTCGCTTGACGCGCTCGATCACAGTTTTGCTGTGGCTGCCCACACTTTTCAACATGAAGCTCCGATGTTCATGCATCATTCTAGGTAGCTAGGTACCTAAATGTATGCCTTGGTACTGAAGTTTACACGAAGGAGGGGCATTCAATTTCAACCACCCTCAATTGAGCCTCATTTCCTAAGTTGACCGACGCTACACGAGACCAATTAGTAGTCTCACTTCCTGCTCCTTTAATTATCTCACCTCATAACTCACGCTTACGGCATATTGCAACCAATAACTCCAATGGCCGTGAAGATATTGATGAAGGTAGGTAGGTCGGTAATGACGTTGGAAGTAGTTCCTACCACAGCTGGATAATTGCATACATTTTCAAGGGGATGCCTTTCCACAAACTACCACCGGCACTGATACTTTCAGGGGTGCTTTTCTAATTGAACTTTCGGGGTACACAGCATAGTTAGAGGTGCAGACAACCTTGCAAGAACACAATTATCCACCGATGGCTGCTACTCGTGTGGCTGCGGCCCCGATGAATGTATTTTTTTCAGCGTTCAAACCGGTTGACCGCCGCCTGCCTGCATGGCCGTAGCCTGCACGGCACACAAACGTCCCACGTCAACCACCACACTCCCTTCAAATGTGCGGCTCTGGCCAGCGGCCGAATCTGACACCGCCACCACCGGCAGCCAGCCCGCCGCGAAGCCCGGCTTCCATAAAAGTGAAAACGAAAACGGCGAAAACGAGAAAACGAGGCGCGCGTGGTGGGAGCGCAGCGGCTCAGCCCCGGGGCGGTGCGTGGTGGGAGCGGCACTCACCCGGTTCCCCGGTGACGGCCAGCACGGCCAGCAGCAGCAGCGCCTCAGCCCCGGACCGGTGCATGGTGACCAGCGCGGGCACCTCCACCGCGCCACCCAGCCGGTGACCCGCCCGCCACGCTCGCGCGAGGCCTGTGCCGCACCTCCTCTCACGTCACAGCGTACGACCGCAGCTCACTGCCCGTCTACCGGCGGGCGCTTCACACGCAACGTTCGCTACGTCTCCGCCGTGTAGGCAGACCACTAAGGACCTGCTCCGCTTGCCGTCCGCACGCACCACCGACCCCGTCTCCACGCCGTCAACACGTCACTGTCCGCGGCATACAGCTCGCAATCGCGGCCCCGCGCTCTCGGAACCCAGTCTAGCGACTGGGCAGACCACTAAGGACCTGCTCCGCTTGCCGTCCGCACGCACCACCGACCCCGTCTCCACGCCGTCAACACGTCACTGTCCGCGCTTCACACGCAACGTTCGCTACGTCTCCGCCGTGTAGGCAGACCACTAAGGACCTGCTCCGCTTGCCGTCCGCACGCACCACCGACCCCGTCTCCACGCCGTCAACACGTCACTGTCCGCGGCATACAGCTCGCAATCGCGGCCCCGCGCTCTCGGAACCCAGTCTAGCGACTGGGCAGACCACTAAGGACCTGCTCCGCTTGCCGTCCGCACGCACCACCGACCCCGTCTCCACGCCGTCAACACGTCACTGTCCGCGGTATACAGCTCGCAATCGCGGCCCCGCGCTCTCGGAACCCAGTCTAGCGACTGGGCAGACCACTAAGGACCTGCTCCGCTTGCCGTCCGCACGCACCACCGACCCCGTCTCCACGCCGTCAACACGTCACTGTCCGCGGCATACAGCTCGCAATCGCGGCCCCGCGCTCTCGGAACCCAGTCTAGCGACTGGGCGCCGCGCGGCGCCACCGCCTTGACTCAGACGCCGGCGGGCATCCCGACATGACGTCACCGGCGGCGGGCGTGACGTCATCGGGCGCCGAGCACGAGCGGCCGGTACGGAGCGTGAGGTGCCGTGTTGGTCCGCTGAGACGGCTGACCGAGGCCATCAAAACAGGTCAGTACACTGGGCGGGTTAGCGACCGGGCGTTGCGTGAATGGCGCGCACCGTGAGGACAGAGGGGAGACGACGCGAGCTTGCAGCAAAACAATCGGCCGAATGGAGTCGTCCCGGTCCACATATTCAGCTGCCGAGCCCACGGAAGGTCATTGCAGAGGCGTAGCCAGGAGTTGACTTGAAGGAGGCTCGTGTGAGGAGACCTCCACATCTCCAACATCGCAAAAGGACCTATAATTCCTCCACATTATTTTGAAAGAACGTATTTTGCATTTGCTTATTGCTTGTAAATTCAGAATCGAATCTTCTCATGGGGCCCCGTCCAATCGTCCAAATCAACCATCCTCGTTGAATTCACGGAGCTATGAGGTGATAGCTGAGAACGACTCGATGCTCCCTGACGTGGCGTAACCATGGTTACAACAGACCGCCAGCCGACAGTACAAACAGCTTGCAGAAACACGGGCTGACGGACGCGTCCGTCACAGCCGTGCAGACTGGATCAATTACAACCAGCAGCGGGCGCCTGCAAGAGCCGGACAGACGCGAGGCAGCGTCAGCAGTGCAGTGCAGTCGAATCTCCGTGTGCAACAGTCATGAGCGCATTGTCTCGAGTGTCTGTGCAGTCGCGAGCCTTCAAGCATGCACGAGCCACGTGATTTCGAGCACGGAGCAGTCCTCAAAGTGCATCGATAAAAGCACACACAAAGGAAAGCCATTCATGCCTGTGACTGGAGTGGGTTTCAGGACCGCTGATCAGCCACGCAGCTGCTGAGCTGTCGGACCGCGGTGGCCGTGAGCTGGAATAGTAGTCTTCAGACCTGCTTCATTGGACCCAGCTCGAGGCTTTAAGGCACCACTTCTGCACTCGGTTGGCGCCACGGTACCACCCAAAGCTCCACGAAGCTCTGCCGGTCTCTTCGATGCCGTGAGTTGGTTTGGGCGCAGAGCTGCATAATTACCCTACCTGTGACAATTATAACTACTAGATACAATGCAGGCTTCTCGGGTCTAGGTGGGCTCGGTATCAGTGGTTAGATGTACGTTGTTTGGAAGCTACTAATTTTTTGGTTATATATTCACATGCATTTAAGGTATCTCAAGCGTGCAATATTACCAAAAAGCTTACCAGTTCATGAAGATGTGGATAGCGTACTTATGTCGTCACATTTAAGCAGGGCTTAAAAGGTCAAACCTGACGCCCGTCTGACGTCCGTCCAGAAGTGGGCTTTGTCTCAACTTTTAGTGAAGCTTATATGTGCGCAATGTGATACAGTGCGCCACAAACGCACTTCCAACGTCTTTCGGGAGTGCAGCTGGACGGAATGCACGCGATTCTGGACTATTTTTGCATTCCGTTTTAGACGGACGTCCGACGTACGTTAGACCTGAGTTGAGCGCGGCGTGCGATGGGCATTCGTGTACATGTGTCCTGGCACCATCCACGGCTCCAAGGGTTTTTGGATAGGAAGGGGGGGGGAGGGCACGTTCTTGGGCCCATTGTTTTCTATGCAACGCCCATAGATATAATAGTGGGCAACCGACGACACCCAGATAATCATACATACTTACCTGAGAGCTGGCGCCGTCTATATAGGCAAACAGTATGGTAGCGACACCTATGAACACCTCATTGGAACGTGGCACGTCCTAAATATCATCAGTCTCCGGACTTACCAAAAACTAGCAATAGTATTCAGTAGAAGGGTTGCAAACGTCCTGGATATTTAGCTGCGGAAGCACATTTATACCCAGGTGGATATTAATAATAAAAATGCTTAATTAATCCGACTTACTCGGATACGCTCGATGATAGGTGTGAACTATAAGTCCACAGCATCAAGCTGCTGATGCCTAAAGTGCCTGCAAAGAAATGCCTAAAGTGCCTGATGCCTGCTGAGCTCATCTGCCGAATATCTGGCAGGATTGTACGTATCCAAAATGTTAGAGGCAAACAGGACCTTGTAATGGTTGAGGCCAGCTGGATTGTGGCCAGAGTATGTTCTGAAGGGAAGAGATAGGTGCATGTTGTTGACCGCAATATAATTGGCCGTCCATATATACCATTTTTATCACCCGTCTCTGAAATATTTGTCGTCACAATTGATGCGTAATACGGACAGTTTTTCTTCAAAACAATGACGCTTTTCATTAAAACCATCGAGATCACAATGACACCGAACCCGTGAGCCTCGCAGTTATACTCTCTCTTTGCGAAATGTAGTCGGTACGTCAACGAGATGCCGTGCATCTACCTCAAATCGTTGCCTCGTCCGATTACCGAGATTTCGTCCTCAACTCGAAAAACGATCCAAAACAACAACCTTCACCTCTTAGCTACTCATGGGAGTCACTAGCACCAAGCACAGACCAAAGGCGACTTGCCACGCTCTGAACAACACACATCAGTGGAACAGCTCCGGTCATCAATGTGCAAATATGGCAGCTCTCACACAGCCGGCTCTGGATGCCTGGATAGGATGACAATAGTTAAATAGGTGTGGAACATGGTGGGTAGCTGCATCGGCCAGTCATTTTCCCGGGGGCCCAGAAAGTGTGTCTGCAAATGTGTCACCAAATGTGGCATTATATTGGTGTGCAATGAAGAAATGTGCGAAATTCGAATAATGTTTAACGCGATGGTATGCCAAAAATATCGTTTATAGGTCTTTCCTGAAAATCGTCTTCGTGATTCTCTTGATACGCGGACATTTCCTATCCAGAGATCACACAGTGCCGCCAAGTGCAATATTTTGGAAGCAGGCATACACGAAAACTGAAAGGGAATTTTCAGGACATTTTTGATGTTTTCAAGAGCGTAATTATTTTCGAAAATACTATATTCGCCCAGACGCACATTTCCCCCAAATGATCGATCACTCGCCTGACCAATGACATGGCTTGAGCGGTTGAGAATTTGGTGTGTACATGTAAACGTAACCGAGCTTAAAGGCATTGCGCTCTTTACACCGCTGCCTATTATAACCAGCCGGCGTGGGTACGGACAGTACATGCGTGGGCACGGACAGTACACGCGAGGGCACGGACAGTACACGCGTGGGCACGAACAATACAGGCGTGGACACGGACAGTACACGCGTGGGCACGAACAATACAGGCGTGGACACGGACAGTACACGCGTGGGCACGGACAGTAAACGCGTGGGCACGGACAGTACAGGCGGCGTACATGCGTGGACACGGACAGTACACGCGTGGGCACGAACAATACAGGCGTGGACACGGACAGTACACGCGTGGGCACGAACAATACAGGCGTGGGCACGGACAGTACATGCGTGGGCACGGACAGTACAGGCGTGGACACGGACAGTACAGGCGTGGACACGGACAGTACACGCATGAGCCGTACAGGTCAAGAATGATGGTAGTGTGGGAAGACGTGCAACCTCCTGTGTTCAAGCGTCTGTGGAAGACAAACAGTGGTGTCCTTTTGGGCTCGGTTTGAAATTTGGCTTCCAGGACCTTCCATATTATCCAATGCATCATTCAGAAGCCTCAACCAACTCCAGACATATTTGGAATCGTCGAATATACGCGTCATCGGTTGCAACAGGGGTCGTGAGAGAGACAGGGAGAGAGAGAGAGAGAGAGAGAGAGAGAGAGAGAGAGAGAGAGAGAGAGAGAGAGAGAGAGAGAGAGAGAGAGAGAGAGAGATATAGAGAGAGTATATATATATATATATATATATATATATATATATATATATATATATATATATATATATATATATATATATATATATATATATATATATATATATATATATATATATATATATATATATATATATATATATATATATATATATATATATATATATATATATATATATATATATATATATATATATATATATATATATATATATATATATATATATATATATATATATATATATATATATATATATATATATATATATATATATATATATATATATATATATATATATATATATATATATATATATATATATATATATATATATATATATATATATATATATATATATATATATATATATATATATATATATATATATAGAGAGAGAGAGAGAGAGAGAGAGAGAGAGAGAGAGAGAGAGAGAGAGAGAGAGAGAGAGAGAGAGAGAGAGAGAGAGAGAGAGAGAGAGAGAGAGAGAGAGAGAGAGAGAGAGAGAGAGAGAGAGAGAGAGGGGGAGGGAGGGAGAGAGGGAGGGAGAGATATTGATCGGTAACTTAGCAGTGGAAATAATTGATTTTCCTGTTTCATCAGCTCTGCAATGTAGCGCTGCTGTCTGGCGCATCACACGCGAGAGGAAAATCAGCCGATTCGAAGTGCCTGCACGCACGCTTCATTGCACGCTGCTTTGGATAAGTTCTAACATAGGTTCGTGATGGGGCGATGTATGCAAGGCTATTCTGCACCTGTAGCCAAGCCACCACTTAGCGGCTCACTTAATACGTGATGGATCTTTCTTTAGAATATCCTCGAACGAAAATCTTCACGTTTAGGTTAGGTCACAGCTTCCCGTCAGATGAAAGGATGGCACAGGTACGATAAGCATTGCAAGTTAGATATTGTTTCTCATACATGCATGTATGGAGCACAAGTGATGGACCGGACCGCACGCTGTCCCTGAGAGCGAAGCGGACGCTGCGCAGGTGACAGGACAAAATTGTTCGTTGGTGACGAGGTAAGCCGAGGATTTGCACTTGGATAAACGAAAACAAGAGTGCCTCTCTTTACTGGTCTTCTTGCACATCAACATAACAGCGACACAACCAAGCCGTCAGAAGATAGCTCAGAAAAATTCCAGGGCGGATGTGATAGGCGATTTTTGAGACATTTCAGCAAAAATAGAACGCTCAGGTGCAAGTGGATACTCAGCTGTTCTGTCGGTTTCCTGCCAGATCTGAATCACAACCGAGCGCAGTGGTGTGCTGAGTTTACAGCTATTCACAGATGCGCCAATCGCAAACCGGGCTCGCTACCCGCATCAGCAGTAACAATGTTGACGAATGCTGCGTTTGAATACATCTGGAACGCATTCCCAGTTCCTGTTTGGACTTCTGAAGAATGAAGCGTTTCACCGAATTCACGAATTTCACATACAATGACAGTGAAATATACTGTCGTGGTCGGCGCTCTCCTTCAATCAACTCAACATTTAAAGCATGCTTCGCTGTGCTTTGGAAGTACAGCCGGCACATTTTGGCTCCAGATTGTACCTTGTAATTGCACGATACAGCCGGTATTGGAAAGCTCCAGATTGTACCTTGTAATTGCACGATACAGCCGGTATTGGCAAGCTCCAGAGCGCATTTTGTAATTGCACGATACGAAGATTACCGCTCGGCTGGTTTCGGAACGTGGGCGACTAATGATAAACAACATTTTACGAACTGCTTCAGAGATAATTAAATGTGCGAAATGCACGGGAAATGTCAATGTGTAGACTAAATGTGCATCTTAAAATATGAATTGGACTGCTCAGAGAAGAAGATTCATCATCTCATATTAAGTGGCGGAAGTCGTGGGTGTATTTTCGGAACATTTTGAAGGTGTCGAAATGATTTTTTTATTGCACATTAACCGATGACCCCGTGGAGGTGTGTTTTTACCGGTGTGTTTTCGTACACCGGTCGGTGTGCTTACACCGTACATGCACCGGTGGGTGGTTGCCTGCACACCGGTCGGTGTGTGCCTGTCGGTGTTTAGGCGTATCGGTTGAAGCCAGTCTGCAGCACGCACCACTGCTGCTGATCCTCACAAATCAGTGCATGGGTGAGCTGACTCAGTGTATCCTCTCACCATTGGTGCTGAGCCTCACAAATCAGTGCATGGGTGAGCTGACTCAGTAAACTCTCGCACCACGGGTGCTCAGCCTCACAAATCAGTGCAGGGGTGAGCTGACTCAGTGTACTCTCGCACCACTGGTGCTGAGCCTCCCAGCGCAGTTTGAGTGTGCGTGCGGTGTCAGTGTCGCAGCAACACTTCAAGGCCGCCGCTGCCGCTGCTGCTCTGTATATAAAGCAACACCACGCAGGTTCGCGCAGAGCCAGTGGGGCCTGGCGGCATATAGATGTCTCTTATCCAGGTATGTGCTGGGCTGGGGCTGGGGCCTGGCGCGGTATGGATGTCTCTTATCCAGGTATGTGCTGGGCTGGGGCTGGGGCCTAGCGGCATATAGATGTCTCTTATGTGCTGGGCTGGGGCTGGGGCCTGGCGCGGTATAGATGTCTCTTATCCAGGTATGTGCTGGGCTGGGGCTGGGGCCTGGCGGCATATAGATGTCTCTTATCCAGGTATGTGCTGGGCTGGGGCTGGGGCCTGGCGCGGTATAGATGTCTCTTATCCAGGTATGTGCTGGGCTGGGGCTGGGGCCTGGCGGCATATAGATGTCTCTTATCCAGGTATGTGCTGGGCTGGGGCTGGGGCCTGGCGCGGTATAGATGTCTCTTATCCAGGTATGTGCTGGGCTGGGGCGGGACATTGAGGCCTCTTTTCCAGGTATATGCTGGGCGGACGTGGTAGTATGACTGCCCCACTACTTAACCAAATTATGTGAATGCTACTGGGTTGTCTGTGGTGAACAATACAGGAGAGAGGTTAGGTTATGATGGATTCCTAAAAATAAATGTTTTTCTTATAAGTCTTCCATTTATTCATTTGATCTCTCCTTGTCATCGCAAAAGACCACCGTACTGAGGTGCCCTGTCGTTTGGTACCACTCGCAACAAGCAACCATACCGAGACACTGCACCGTTCGTTGCCATTCGCATCATACCGCCGTATGCATACTACCTACCTGGCTCGACCAAGTTCAACCCACCGTCCCAGTTTTGACATATGAGCAACTTTTTTTGTTCGTAGGCTTCGAGCCTTGCTTCCTACACTGAGGCGTTGATCTGGTCTGTCATACAATGTTTTTTTCTAACTTCCATCACATATCGGGTCTATCTCGGGTCATCGCACTCATCGTTCAAAGGAAGATGTGTGTAGCGGCATATTTCGGGCCAGGTCACTATAGGTGGCGTTATTAGCTACTCTCCCGACCTGACCTCTGGTGACCGTGATCGCACCCCGCCGCCCTGTACCGATAATGGTATGATGCCCGATCTTGTGTCAGCAGTGTGAGATGATCTTGCCCGCTTCTCTTCTCGCTCAGCTAGTACTCATAATGACATCGTTTTTTTCGGTTCTGTGTTGATGTGCCGTTACTGGAAGCTAAATGGCAATGAGAAAGCAAACATTTGCTACTGACCATCTGTTCAATGTTCACAGCTCACCGAATGGCCACCTGTGCACAGCTGACAGACCGCCTGTGCACAGCTGACAGACCGCCTGTGCACAGCTGACAGACCACCTGTGCACAGCCGCCGACAGACCGCCTGTACTACAGCTGACTGACGGCCTGTGTACAGCTGACAGACTGCCTGTGTACAGCTGACAGACCGCCTGTGTACAGCTGACTGACCGCATGTGTACAGGTGACAGACCGCCTGTATACAGCTGACAGACCGCCTGCACTACAGCTATCTGATATCCTGCTCACAGCTCACTCACCGCTTGTTTACAATTGACTAACCGCCAGCTCGGCAAGTGTTAGCCGTTGACAACTGACCAGCTGCCGGCTCCGCAGGTGCTGGCCGCCTGGGCCCTGATGGCCGCCGCCCGTGGATCTCTCACTGCCTACGGCGGCCCAGGTCCGCGCGGCTTCTCCCACATCTACGACCGCAGCTTCGACGTCGCCGTCGCGGCGCCGGTCTGGTCGGCGTGGCTGCCAGCTGTGTCGGCCGGCGCCGCTGTGTCGGCCGGCGCCGCTCGGACAGTCGGCGGCTATGGCTTCAGTGGGTGGACGACACCCGAGGCCGGCGGCTACCCTGGAGCGGCGGCGACCGCTCGCGCTCCGGTCGCACCGGCCGTCGGCCTGCAGACCCGAGTGGCGGCACCCGCCAGCCGGCGCCCCGGCTACCGCTTCAGCTACGGCGTGAGCCACCCGTCCCCCGGCGACGGCGGTCAGCAGGCGGAGAGCCGCGACGGCGCCGTCCCGCGCCGCCAGTACCGACTCGTCGAGGGGCGGCCGGCCGGCTACGCCGCGTCCGCCGTGGCCGCCGCCGGCGTGCCCGCCGCCGCCGGCTACGGCTTCACCACCTACGCGCCCTCCGTCGGCTACGTGCCGGCGTCGCCTACAGGCGGCTCCTTGTCCACCGTTCGAGGCTCGTCCGGCTGCCGGACGGCGCGTGGCCACTACAGGTGCGCGCCAACGTCTGCGGACAGCTACAGCCGGACCACTGCAGCCAGCCGCGATCCCGCTGCTGGGACCAGCTACGCCGCAGCGCAGCCGTGGCCCGCTGATGGCGCTCAAACCTGGATCACACATGGCCTGGATCACAGAAGGAACGCCTATGTTCCGGTCTCCAGCTACTCCAGCTACCGCCCGACTGTGGTGACCTCTTCGGTAGGAGATGGCCCCCAGTCCGCGAGCGTGTACATCCCTATATCTAGCTACTCCAGCTACCGTCCAGCTGTCTTGTCCTCCTCGGCGAGCGGTGCCCCTCAGTCCACGAGAGAACACCCCGTCTCCAGCTAGTCAGCTACAGACCCTTGTCTTCATAGAAATGTTCCTAGTCCCGAGCGTGTACACCCCCTCCAGCTACTCCAGCTACAGACCAGTCGTGGTGTCATCTTCGATAGGAAATGTTCCTCAGTCCACGAGCGTGTACACCCCCGTCTCCAGCTACACCAGCTACAGACCAGCCGTGGTGTCTTCTTCAGTAGAAGATGCCCCTCAGTCCACGAGCGCGTACACCCCCGTCTCCAGCTACTCCAGCTACAGGCCAGCCGTGGTGTCATCTTCGGTAGGAGATGCCCCCCAGTCCACGAGCGTGTACACCCCCGTCTCCAGCTACTCCAGCTACCGTCCAACTGTGGTGTCCTCTTTGATAGAAGATGCCCCTCAGTCCACGAGTGTGTACACCCCCGTTTCCAGCTACACCAGCTACAGACCAGCCGTGGTATCCTCTTCGGTAGGAGATGTCACTCAGTCCACGAGCGTGTACACCCCCGTCTCCAGCTATTCCAGCTACCGTCCAACTGTGGTGTCCTCTTTGATAGGAGATGTCCCTCAGTCCACGAGCGTGTACACACCCGTCTCCAGCTACTCCAGCTACAGACCAGCTGTGGTGTCCTCTTCGGTAGGAGATGTCCCTCAGTCCACGAGCGTGTACACCCCCGTATCCAGCTACTCCAGCTACCGTCCAACTGTGGTGTCCTCCTCGGCGAGCGGTGTCCCTCAGTCCACGAACGTGTACACCCCCGTCTCCAGCTATTCCAGCTACCGCCCAGCCTCTGTCTACCGCTCTATCCCACGTGATCGTGCGTGACCAAGGTCGGTGGGCCCAGGGTGGCTGCCGTGACACAGGCCGTGCACTACAGCCGGTCTGTCCACATGGCTGCTGTGACCGCCGTGACACAGGCCGTGCACTACAGCCGGTCTGTCCGCATGGCTGCTGTGACCGCCGTGACACAGGCCGTGCACTACAGCCGGTCTGTTCACATGGCTGCTGTGGCCGCCGTGACACAGCCCGCGCACTACAGCCGGTCTGTTCACATGGCTGCTGTGACCGCCGTGACACAGGCCGTGAACTACAGCCGGTCTGTTCACATGGCTGCTGTGGCCGCCGTGACACAGCCCGCGCACTACAGCCGGTCTGTTCACATGGCTGTTGTGGCCGCCGTGACACAGCCCGCGCACTACAGCCGGTCTGTTCACATGGCTGCCGTGCAAACTTTGGCTGGGCTGTGCACCTGCTTAATGGCAGGCCAGACTATGTGCAGATGGTGGGAAGAGCCTGACCCAGGTGCACAATACAGCGATGTTCGGGCATTTGACGGGTCGCCACAGTCGCCAGGACGATGATAATGAACTGCATGAATCTACTGGAGGCCTGGTCGTGGGGTTGGCTCCAGTTTGGCTTCATGTCGCGATGTCAGTGTGGATATTGAGAACAATTTTCTGAACACTGGTCTGTTATATGTTCTTTGTACGTGCGTGTTCACCAGTGTTCATGCTTCAGAGCGTGAAATTTAATGGTCATTTAATTCACGTTCTATATAATACAACTTCCGTACCCGACCGACCTAACCGGGCCAAACGTACGTCATAGCAGTTCATATTCGTGTTCGGATTCGAGGGCGGACTATCACCACTTCGCTCAAAATGGTCCCTGCTGTGTGCCAGTCCTTGATCTGGCGAGCACAGCTATTCATGCTATCCGGAGCCACATTGAAATATGTGACCTACAGAGCCATCTTTTCCCGGTCAGGTTAGGTTAATTAGGTGAAATAAGCATCGTAGATTACCATAGTTTTTGCGCCACCCAACATCCGTAGACATAGGTTTTGTTCCGTCAAGAATACTTGGGTTAGGTTCAGTTAGTTTATTGCAGATTACCGTAGTCATTAAACAAAAACGTCGCAACCTTCACGTTGACAGCCCCTAGCCCAGTGCCATTCGTGAGCCAAATGTGCCTTCGGTAAACATGAGTGAATCTGATCGCAATACACTTCGCTTTCGGGTATGAGGCAGTCATAAACCCATTTGCGACGTAAACGACTGCTGCTCATGAACTCCTAAACGAATGCTCGCCACCTCGTGCCAATGCTCATCATCTGCGCCTAAAGAACATCACCAGCGGCAAGACATCGGATTAGCTGGCTTATGCTACTTTACTGGGTACAAATGTACAAGTTTCAGTTTGTCTTGGGCCTAAATCAGTTCCGTTCTAATTGGCCTTTGGTATGCATTCTAGGATAAATCCAAGAAATGGACGCCTTAAGCGAGGCGTAAAATTGTGGCTGTCTTTTTGAAGCATGAGCAGCTGATTTTCCGTTCAATTTATTATGGATAGCAAGCAATCCGATTGGTCAATACAGAGGGTAAATATGCTTAAATAACGTCCTAAAAAGTATGCGAAAGACGCATTTAGAACATTCATGTCCAATTTGCACACCTGGGGTGCCGCTTCGACGCTGCTTTGTATCATACACAGGAAGGAACCAATATTACTTGATCTCTTAATGTCGTGATATGGATGATTGAAATAGCACGAGGAGTGTCATTTTCTTATTTCTGACAATAACGAATGGCCTGCTAGCGATACATACACATATAAGTCCCTGAACCGTTCCCCATGATTCACAATGGGCAGAATTGCCGCATGCCAGGCGTGACGCTATCGGGAACTGGGACTCGAGTTTCTGTGACGCAAAACTAACCAAAACCAGCAGTTGCAGGAAGGGATAAGCGAAATGATTTCATAATATGTCGGCATGATGCGAATGGATACAGCAAAATGCTGTCATTCACAGTTCAAGCTCTAATTTGCGTGCCGTTCCATACAGCTCCGTTCCATAACCATAAGCCTCAAATATCGCGAGGAAATCACATGGAGTCATGCCTCTCAGAATGTCTTCGGCTCAAGGCCAACAGTGAACATTCCACAGTCACAGTGAACATTCCACAGTCACAGTGAACATTCCACAGTTTAACAACTCCAGTAGGATCCTGGAAATATTTTTGTCTTCTCTTCCTTTTAGAGTGACCAACGATATTCTGCTTGTGGGTGGCGCACTTATGAACGTTGGCGCAGTTCGAGCACCTTCCGCTTCTAGTAGGTTTACGTAGGTTCAAGTTTAAAACATTACATCTCTCATATAAGGAACATTTACATGCATTTATGCATATTTTAGCCACATATTTTTACAAGGAAGACAACGGAATGCTTTTGTTCATTTTCCATCATTGTAATTGCATTCGTTATACATTTTAGTATGTAGCAAGTTTCATTGAAAACCTGTAACCTCCGTTGACCCCGTGCATGAAATCGGGAAGGGAACTGGCGATCTAGTTGTAAGACTTGCTTTTTATTGATATTAATATATACATATACATACATACATACATATATATATATATATATATATATATATATATATATATATATATATATATATATATATATATATATGAAAAATAACGTGTCAGGCTAAACGAAGGTAAAAGTTGCTCAGGAAATCTCTACATTTGGGACTATATCTGAAGTCATCTTCATCACGAAATGTCTGTTGAACATGGGACTGGTTACACGCATGAGCAAGCAATGCTTACCTTGCCGACCCTTGAAATCCGCCGCCGAACGGAAGCGAAAACCGTCATACTCATGACACTGTCAGCACGTGCTCACAGCACCGGCACACGTTTTGACCACTGTCAAAACGTTCCAAGCGTAAAAGACGACAGTGAAATGCAAGAAGCAGCCTAAGAACACTACAAGTACATCGACAGCCACAAGTCGCCAAGGCGCTGCTGGGCGACGACGCGGCGACGTTGAATGATAACCATTCGACAACGTTCTACGTTCACGACGTAGACAACGTTGGCACAACGCAGTCGTAACGTACATTGGCAGCTAGCAAAAATGCAACCAAGTTGCAACGTTGTGAAACGTTTTTGGAGTTGGAGCTGGCCGAAAGAACATCTGCCGAAGGTCACAGCTGAACCCGATGCTTCCCACATCAGAAACTGGCCTGTTAAAGGACTTCACCAACAACCACAGCTGTGATATTATGCAACAAATTATACACCTTACAAAAACACTGTCGTTGGTTTTGACAACCATTTGCGAAGGGAAGAAAGGGAGGTGTAATTACTTGAAGGATTACTAAATGTCTATTCACAACGGGCTATGAGATGACTTCTGTCTATTCATGTCGGCAATTGATCAGATGTTTTTTAAACATATTTATTTTTCTGCGTTAAGCGAAGGCATCGTCCCAACTACTTCGATGGCTGTCCTGAAAATAGCTTTGCTCTTTTTTTAGGGAGGACCGGCAGCTATCGGCTCAGATCTCGCTGTGCTCTGGCACCGTATACCTCCGAAGCTATCAAGGGTCATGACCCTGTGCCTCCCTGCTCCTCTGGCACTCCCTCTGCCCCACTGGCGCTGCCTCTGCCACACGCACCGGCAATCCGCACCTGTTGCGTCACGGGTCGGCCCAACCGCGCGTGCCCCTCGACCGGCCCGCGACGCTGCCGTCCGGGGACGCCGCTAGTTGAAGCGAACTGGTTCCCGGCGCCCGAGGCGCCTGTGCGGCTCGCGGATTCGAAGGCACCGCCGTGACGCCGCCGCCGGCAGCGCCATCTGCACCGAGGAGGCGGGCCTGGATTGGGCCGACGCCGGCTGGATCAGTTGCACGAGCGCCACCGCGAGGAGGGGTGCGTGCGGTCGACAGGTGGCTGTGTGTGTGCGCGTGTGTGCGTGCACGAGGTGTACGGTGGTGCGACGAGCGGACGACCGCCGGGTTTGGTCTCGCCAGGCCGCGCGACCGGCGTGGTTCGCATAGCGGCTCTCCTGCCGACTTTGGCACGTGCAGACCTACCTGGATTGTATCACGTGACCGGAAGTTCCCGACAGACTGAGTCACTTCTAGGTGCGCGGAAGGTGAGTGTGGTTTTTCCACGTGCGCTATGCAATTTTCGAGGTCTCCCCGAAACCCGAGACTCGTATTGAGAGCAATTGCTGGTAGGAGCCCTGAGTAGAGACGCCGAGGGGTTTTGGGTTCTTGATCAGGGCCTACCGTATGCAATGTTAGCTGGCAGGGAGGGGCGAAGTACGGTTTCCGCCGATGGTGTCCTCCCAGTCGCCAATAGCCCCTCTCCACCACATATGAACTTCCTAGAAGTAAGGTTATACCTGCTTCCTGCTACGGACCACTTATCCAGGATTATACATTTCATGCTTGCTAAGTGGCAAAGGGCATGGGATGGAGAAAACAAAAAGAACTAAATGCAATCAAGCCATATCTAGGGCCTTAGGCGTCATGCCTGCGTAGGTCCAGACAAGAGGAGGCCACACTTTGCAGGATGCGCATCGGGCACGCATACGCTACCCATCACTATCTCCTGTGTGGGGAGGAGAGACCGTGGTGCCCCCGCTGTCTCGAAACCCTGGCCGCGCGTCACCCAGTACTTCCGTACCAGCACTTCGCACCAGAGCACATATTGTTTTATGGAAGAAACGCGGACCGTTTAACCTATGAAGATATTGGGAAACAGCTCAAAACTTGTACATTCTGGAGACTTGTTCCGTTACTTGCCAGCGATCAGATTCCGAAACGCGTACACACCCAGGTAATAGTTCTCACCAACAGTGAAGCACTAGAATGCAAGCATGAACACAAATGATCCAGTCTAGTAGAAGCGCCCAAAAGCCAAAAAATCTAACGAACACAGGCCTGGATCCAGTGCTAAAAGAAATTTAACATTAGTCATATTAAGGATGAATATTCTGGAGTTTGGACCCACCAGGTCTTCAACAGCGGTAGGAGTGGCGGTACTTGTTGAATATTTTGCGGAAGGTCAGGACCGACGATCGATGCATGGAAGTGGCAGTTGTGAGATCTGGTGAGGCGTATACCATGAATACCTCGAAAGACTACTCCTTTATCGCATTTGTGCCATTGACAAGGCACTTAAGATTTTCTCCCAGCAGTTCTAAATGCGTTACATCCTTGGCGTGATGTCACATGGTGTAACATGTCGATCATGCCATGTGTGGGGGCCATTTGAGCATGATCAAAATCAACTGCAAAAATTGTCCCGCAAGTGGTGAAATAAATGATTGAATCCCATGCAGGGCAACTTCCGTAAATATTCTTCAACTAAGTTAATGACTGAATGAAATGCGCCGTATGTGTCAGCGCAAACACATCCTCTTGAAAGCATGCAAGACCAGTGGTGCGAGAACTGTCCCAAAGCTGGCGAACAAGAGTCATTTTGAAGTGCATTCTGTTCATGAAACTTTCATAGGGTCCATGCTAAACTCGTCTACAATTGAGGTTGGGGTATGTGTGTGTGTGGGGGGGGGGGAGGTGTGCGCTGCCCTTCTGCTCCCTCCGTTTCCTGCACCCTTGTGCAAGACCCCGTATCAAGCTGCATAAAGAGGCATATATTGGAGGAAGTTTAATCAATGGGAGCGATTCAGCGCTGGCTTCAACTATTCTGCTGCCTGTTGACATACTAGATAGCTGGCGTGACCTCTGTTAAACCAGGATAATTATTTAATAAAGGGAAACGGTCCGGCTACACCAATGCCATCCTGCCACGGTCCACCAGCTGTGCCTGGAATTGAATTTATTTCTGCACGCAACAGTGCTGTATGACACAGGTGGGCGAGGTATGAAATGGCCTGACCTGACCTGCCCTCTGGCGGTAGCAATGCCAGAAGGATCACCAGCTCCGGTGCACACATCGATTTCTCGGTGACACGCGCCCACAAGTGGAAGCAACTGTCGTTGCAAATTTAGCAGCTGGTGCTGCTAATATGAGAATTCGGTGTTGTGAAGTGCAATGAGCCAAGCAAATTGGTAAAAAGGTAAATAGTTGCAGCTGCAGTAGTGCTACCGCAGCAGTGCTACTGCCAGAGCCGGCCTGTTATAGTGCTATCGTGCTGCATTCTCCAATGCTGCACTCTTCTTCTTCACTGCACACGTCTCCAGGTTTTGGAGCAGCAGGTACCGCCGTCGGGGTGATGTGTATGATAAGCAATCTTGAACTTTGAAGGGGTGAAAAGCCCAATTTCTAATGATTATTGTTTAGATTTACCATGTGATGAAAGGTTCACTGAAAGAAGAGACATATGCGGTTATGTTCTAAGCGGAGCTGCATCTCAACGTACGTTTTTGGAAAATCGCCAGCGATGTCTTTAGAGGCAATGGAAAGACGTCATTTATTACGACAAATCGGAAAGAAAGTTGAACCGCGCAACATTTTCGAGTGTGAATACCGAAACATATGTCATCAGTCACTTTCTTCGAACTATGTCTTAGATTTCGGACCGACGTCGTGTTTGATTCCTGCAACATCGGTGCCGCTGCGGCGGTTTTTGTGACTCCTCGAATTTGTCGGTGATGGGACAAGCCAGGACCATGGCGATGTGACAAGCCAGAACCATGGTGATGTGACAAGCCAGGACCATGGTGATGTGACAAGCCAGGACCATGGTGATGTGACAAGCCAGGACCATGGTGATGGGACAAGCCAGGACCATGGTGATGTGACAAGCCAGGACCATGGTGATGGGACAAGCCAGGACCATGGTGATGTGACAAGTCAGGACCATGGTGATGTGACAAGCCAGGACCATGGTGATGGGACAAGCCAGGACCATGGTGATGTGACAAGCCAGGACCATGGCGATGGGACAAGCCAGGACCATGGTGATGTGACAAGCCAGAACCATGGTGATGTGACAAGCCAGGACCATGGCGATGGGACAAACCAGGACTATGGTGATGGAGCAAGCCAGGACCATGGCGATGGCATAAGCCACCCAGGACTCTGCTCCACACCATTAAAAAAATAAATAATAAGAAGTGAGTCATACAATAAAATCAGAAAATTTGTCTCCACCAGCATTGCCCGCGATGTGAACAAACATACATACTCGCTCCACACGATCGCACGCATGTCCGTGGCTATTGATCTCAGCGAACACCGATATGGCTTTTTTGTAAGTCAGGCAATACTGGCGCTCTGACTCGGCACAAGAAAGTCAGTCTAAAGACGTGTCGACTTGGTGCAGTCGTCGAGTTGTCGGAGGAGCACTATCGCCCGTGTCCAGGTGCCGGTGCGCAGACTGCACCGACTTCATGGTCGGCTGGTTCATGGTTGGTTCATGGTCATCATGGTCATCATCATCATTGTCATCATCATCATCATCATCATCATCATCATGGTCATTCATCATCATGGTCATCAGTCATTCATCATCATCATGGTCATCATCATGGTCATCATGGTCATGGTTGGTTCATGGTTCCTGGTGGGTTTATGGTCGGCCGGTTCATGGTTCATGCGCCGGCTTCGTGGTCGGCTGTCGGTGTCTAGTGCACCGCCCAGCTGACCTGGCAGCTGAGGCACGCGTCCGGCGACCCCGGCCGCCGCCGCCGGTGGCGCTGCGTGCTGGTCACGTCTGTGTTCGGGTCGCGCCCCGCGGGTCAGGGGTGGCCGGAATCTATGGATGATGGACATCACTTTCACGCGCACGTGAGGAGACTGGTGCACGCGGCGAGGCGAGGCGTGGTGTGCCCGGAGGTCAGGCTGGACACGAAACAAGGCTAGTTCGGCAGACGGGAGCCGATAGCACGGTCACCAGCCGACTTAAGCACAATGTCAGAACTGCATCCGCGTTCAGCAGCGCAGCAAATGTAATTAACTGGTGTCTAATCATTCAGCGAATAAACAGCGCAAGGGGTGGGTAGATGTCGACCTCTCGCCCTGAGACCCCAAATGGAATCGAAGATGTGTCAAGATGCCTTCGCAGTCCAT
This sequence comes from Ashinkailepas kermadecensis, assembly GCA_034440615.1. Taxonomy (NCBI): domain Eukaryota; kingdom Metazoa; phylum Arthropoda; class Thecostraca; family Neolepadidae; genus Ashinkailepas; species Ashinkailepas kermadecensis. The sequence goes on from JAOTOM010004948.1 coordinate 331,966, forward strand.
TTTATTCCCCTCTACGTACCCCTAATTGGGCTATCGTATTGTTGCGAAGCATTCTGACGCACGTCTGCCCTTTCCTGGAGAAGTCAAGTCGGCCGCACGTCTTACATGTCTGGATGAAATAATTGCCCCTTCATTGATCTTGGGAACGGCGGGGCGTTGGGACGGAGGGGAGAGTGCAAACCGCTTTGTGCTGGCGGAGAGTGCTTTGTGAAGGCAGAGCGCGGGCTTTGTGTAGCTCCTCTACAGCGAACACCAAACAACTGGTGCTATATTTGATCGTTTGCCCCTCACCAGTGGGGGCGGGGATAGCCGAGTGGTTAAGGTGTTGGGCTCTGGGTACCAAAGGTCCTGGGTTTGACACTCGCACCGCTCGGGACATTTCCCAATCCTGCGGCCCGCCGGCGAAACAGTGTGGGCGGCGCCATTAGCCGTGAATGTGCAAAAGCGCGTCGTGAACCACCCAATAAACAAACAAGCCCCTCACCAGTGCAGGCGGAGCTGATGCAACCACCTGAGGGCTGCTTCTTCCGAACGATGAAGATACACGATGAAGATGAAGATACACGATGAAGAACATACAAGATACAAGTGAGCACGCGGCTCCTTTTGTGTAGCTGATAGGGCATCCTCGGTCGACCTCATGGTGTACAACAATATGAAGATGTTAGGTATATTACACTGAGCTATAACGTCATGTGACCTGAATATGTAACTATTTTTTCCGAAATGGTGAATTATTGGCAATTAATCCCACTTGTTGGTGCCCGAATACCCATTGTTGGTTGTGGTAGGGCGATGAATAATTCGCTTGACGTGTGTAAATAGCTGAATGACCTTTCCAAAGACATTTGTTGCCATTGACCCGTCTTGACTTCGGATTACTTTTTTTGTTTCTTGTGTCACTCCGGGGTTAGTTTTGACTCTGAAGCATAATTGGTCGTCCATTTTTACCCATGTGACAAATAAGTAATGTGTTGGGGCATTATATAGTACGCTTCCGAAATGAGGTGAACACTTTCACCCAGGGTTGGAAAATAGTTTTTTATTTTTATTTTTGTGATCCAAAACATTATCCTCTCCAGAGAAAAGTATTCTCCCATAAAAAAACATATCTGGAGGTTGAGTAATAATTATTAGCAATGAACTGCTCTATGATGAAGTCCTCAAGATGCACTGGAGAGTGCAAACTGATATTCTGATGTCACAAGCTTGCAGAAAAATACCGTCTCCATATTCGATGACACAAAAATGTCCTCTCCGCATCCAGAATTACAAAGTACAAATCCAATCCTGCTTCCATCTCATCTGACTCACGACCTATGGGTTGAAGTTTAGTTTATCGCATACCGTTAATATCCCAGGACACTGGGGAATGCCATGTTGAACATCTAAGGTGCGTATCAGTCATTAGCCCACGGGTTATTAGTTATTATTCCACGGAGAGCGGCTAAAAACGAAAAGCTTCGATATTATCGCTGGTTTTTGTTTTTGTTTTTGTTTTTGTTTCACATCGCTAGCACTCCCGTTTTGTTTCACATCGCTAGCACTCCCGTTTTGTTTCACATCGCTAGCACTCCCGTTTCGAAGCGCTAGGGCGGGGCGTGGTTAGGCTGCACCACCCCTTCCCCTGCACTGGGAAAGGTGACAGAGTACGGCACACGGGCGAGGGTTAAGAACGGCACTGGACACGTCAGCACGCGCATGCTTCTGCTAGCTACCCACTGCGATATCGTAGCCATTCGCCGCTGTGCCCAAACCCATCGAGCTTGTTTTTCAGCGTAGGCATTGGACGCACTATGCTTTGCAGAGTATGCCGTTGTTTAATCGATGGAGAGCTAATGCGTCCTGTCGACGTGAATTCCAAGCAGATTTCACCAAATCGGTGCTCGCCTGTTGCTATCTGGCCGAGCAGACATCGGTCGCACAGATCGTGCACGCAGTCCCACAACATTGCGCAAAGCGGGCGCCCGCAACCGAAAGTGCAGCCATTAGAGATTCATACGTCGTCCGCGAGTCCCATGCTTTCTATGCGGTGCCTGCGAACCGGGGCATGTCTGCGGGCTGAGGCCGCGCCGGTGCTGCCCGGCCAGCCTGAGAGACCGCGCGCGCGCCGAAAATGTCAGCCTGAGTGTTCGCGCGCGCCGGTGCTGCCCGGCCAGCCTGAGAGTCCGCGCGCGCGCCGAAAATGTCAGCCTGACTGTTCGCGCGCGCCGGTGCTGCCCGGCCAGCCTGAGAGTCCGCGCGCGCGCCGAAAATGTCAGCCTGAGTGTTCGCGCGCGCCGAAAACACCAGCCTGAAAGTCCGCGCGCGCCGAGAACGTCTCACAACCCGGCGGCCGCACGTGTCGATGATTGCGGACAGCAGCGTTTACAGCAGCGGCTGTGGCCGTGTGAACTCCCAGCAGCACGGCTGTGAACGCCTGGACAGGTGCGGCCGGTTTTCACACCAACACTGGCACCGACTGGGGACCGGCTCGGCGGCGCATGGCGGCCTTGTCTGCAGCCGGACGAACGGTGTTGGGTGTGCGGGTGTGGTGAATCTCGGCGGCGTGGGCTCGAGGCCTCGTGCAGATCTGACGGTGATCCGCTGAAGCTGACTTTGAACTGGCGCACCGACGCAGTCTGGTTGTCTGGGGTGTGCTGGAGAGCCGTGGCACCGGCACAGTTTGGCTGTCTACGGTGTGCTGAAGAGCCGGGGCACAGTTTGGCTGTCTGCGGTGTGCTGAAGAGCCGGGGCACAGTTTGGTTGTGTGCGGTGTGCTGGAGAGCCGGGGCACAGTCTGGTTGTCTGGGGTGTGCTGAAGAGCCGGGGCACAGTCTGGCTGTCTACGGTGTGCTGAAGAGCCGGGGCACAGTTTGGCTGTCTGCGGTGTGCTGGAGAGCCGGGGCACAGTTTGGCTGTCTACGGTGTGCTGAAGAGCCGGGGCACAGTTTGGCTGTCTGTGGTGTGCTGAAGAGCCGGGGCACAGTTTGGTTGTCTACGGTGTGCTGAAGAGCCGGGGCACAGTTTGGCTGTCTGCGGTGTGCTGAAGAGCCGGGGCACAGTTTGGTTGTCTACGGTGTGCTGGAGAGCCGTGGCACCGGCACAGTCTGGCTGTCTGCGGTGTGCTGGAGAGCCGTGGCACCGGCACAGTCTGGCTGTCTGCGGTGTGCTGGAGAGCCGTGGCACCGGCACAGTCTGGCTGTCTGCGGTGTGCTGGAGAGCCGTGGCACCGGCACAGTCTGGTTGTCTGCGGTGTGCTGGAGAGCCGCGGCACCGGCACAGTCTGGCTGTCTGCGGTGTGCTGGAGAGCCGTGGCACCGGCACAGTCTGGCTGTCTGCGGTGTGCTGGAGAGCCGCGGCACCGGCACAGTCTGGCTGTCTGCGGTGTGCTGGAGAGCCGTGGCACCGGCACAGTTTGGCTGTCTGCGGTGTGCTGGAGAGCCGGGGCACAGTCTGGTTGTCTGGGGTGTGCTGAAGAGCCGGGCCACAGTCTGGCTGTCTGCGGTGTGCTGGAGAGCCGTGGCACCGGCACAGTCTGGCTGTCTGCGGTGTGCTGGAGAGCCGCGGTACCGGCTTCACGGCTGTGGTCGTGATCTAGCTTCGGCGCGGAGGCTGTTGCCGGGTACGCTCCATGTCGCCGAAACCGCCTGACGTTGACTGGCTGTAAACAATTGGGGCGGGCCCGCCACGTGCCCAGGTGCGAAGGTAGCTAGCCGATCATACAACGCATGGCGAAGACTGGTGCAAATGAGCCTACAATTGGCGTTTCTGCTCTGTACGAGATGTGTGCCATTATAACTGTTGTCCCTTGAAACAGCACGCGCTTATGGGACTCGAAAATGTTGCTACAATACCTAAAAACATTGATGAACATACACTGGCGGATCTAGGCCACCGGTTTGGGGGGGGGGGGCAACTTTCGGTTTTCGGCGTCAATACCCCCTCCCCTCCCCCAGTGGCGTACCTAGGAATTGCATCAGGGGAGGGGTCGAAAGGATTTGGAGGGTGCCCATTCTCCCACTATTTTTTTTTGTTAAAAGCACCGGATTTCGACCACTATTTGGCAAAGGTGGATCCGATTTTGTCAACTTTTGCTGTAAGCAGAACTTGAGCAGCATGGAACCCTCGATGTGTGTCAGAATCCACTATGCTACGATATTGGCTTCCAAACAATTATACAAAATACCTTTAAAATTGGAGTTTTTTGTATTCAGACGATATTTTTTAACCTCGGCAAAGGTTACTGCATTTTAATTTAGTTTCCTTCTGTTGGTTTCGGGGGGGCAAAAGACACTATGCCCCCCCCTTTAAGCGCTTCGGGGGGCCGTGGCCGGAATGGCCCCTCCCTGGATCCGCTAGTGTGAACAGATACAAGTGCCGGGTAACAATACTTTACATTTAATCTCCATTGACTTGTAGACCGATGAGAAGATGGCAGATCACTTGTCTCTATATGCTAGGTAGAGCCCTGCTATCATGAACTCATTGCCTACCTATCAAATATGCGTTACTCAGCAAAATATTTCTTCTCGTTCATAAGTTGACTTTACACACACACATACTTTGAGCCGTTTGGTCTTCGTGAAGATGACCAGCTTTCCCGAGGAGACGACAATTTGTGTGGATGGTCAGCCACATAGCAGGTTTTGTTGGATGGTCTGCCACGTAACAGGTTTTGTGTGGCTCCTCTGCCGAGGAGATGGCAGTTTGTGTGGATTGTCTGCAACGTGACAGGTTTTGTGTGACTCCTCTGCCGAGGAAATGGCAGCTCGTGTGGATGGTCGGCCACGTGACATGGTTAACGCTGTCCGATCAGCACCGGCCGCATTCAGTCTTCGTGTATGGCCTGCCTTTAGACCGATTCTTTGCTCGGGGGCACGTCACGAGGTCACCACCTCGCCTCGTGCCACTGGTGTGGTCCTGTGGGTTTTCTCTACTGGACACATGGTCGCGTCGGGCCCACTGCATGCATACAGCAAACACTGTGCATTTCTTTTTCGTTTTTATTGAATAGTGTACATATTTATGTTTGTGTTAGCGTGTATACGATCAAAAACAACTAATGTGCCCTAAAACTCACAACATTTATCAGAAGCAGCTAAAAGCCGTGACACGGTGGTGCATTGGAATTCACCACCGATGTATGTAGCAGACGTGTACAACATAAAGCCCGAAGGGACATGGTGTTGGCATGAAGGACAGCTTTGCAGCCGATGGCTCAGAAATGCCGTCCCGGGAGATGCGTGAATCCAGTCACCCGCCGAATGTGGCCGACATGATAAATAGTGCACACTTTCACGGCATCCAGAATTGCACACACCTGGGCGGCCACAGCTCCGCCGCTCACGTCTGGTCCGCACCCGTCGCTCGCAAACGTGGCAGTCTACTGCTCTCGCAAGGGTGAGTCTGCCGCCCTCATATCTGTGCGTATGCCGCTCTGATATCTGTGGGTCTTCTGCTCTCGCAAGGGTGAATTCTGCCGCCCTCATATCTGTGCGTATGCCGCTCTGATATCTGTGGGTCTTCTGCTCTCGCAAGGGTGAGTCTGCCGCCCTCATATCTGTGCGTATGCCGCTCTGATATCTGTGGGTCTTCTGCTCTCGCAAGGGTGAGTCTGCCGCCCTCATATCTGTGCGTATGCCGCTCTGATATCTGTGGGTCTTCTGCTCTCGCAAGGGTGAGCCTGCCGCCCTCATATCTGTGCGTATGTCGCTCTGATATCTGTGGGTCTTCTGCTCTCGCAAGGGTGAGTCTGCCGCCCTCATATCTGTGCGTATGCCGCTCTGATATCTGTGGGTCTTCTGCTCTCGCAAGGGTGAGTCTGCCGCCCCCACAGGTGTGGGTCTGCCGCTCTCAGATCTGTGGGTCTGCCGCTCCCACATTTGTGGGTCAGTCGCTCTCATATATGTGGGTCTGCTGCTCTCGTAAGGGTGAGTCTGCCGCTCTCACAATTGTGAGGCTGCCGCTCTCACAATTGTGAGGATGCCGTTCTCACAACTGCGGATGCCGCTCTCACAACTGTGAGGATGCCGCTCTCACAACCGTGAGAATGCCGTTCTCACAGCTGTGAGGCTTCCGTTCTCACAACTGTGAGGATGCCGTTCTCACAACTGTGAGACTGCCGCTCTCACAAGTGTTAGGCTGCCGTTCTCACAAGTGTTAGGCTGCCGTTCTCACAACTGTGAGGATGCCGTTTTCACAACTGTGAGACTGCCGTTCTCACAACTGTGACGCTGCCGTTTTCACAACTGTGAGGCCGCCGTTCTCACAACTGTGAGACTGCCGTTCTCACAACTGTGAGGATGTCGTTCTCGCAACTCGTGGACGGCGGCAGTTGCAGGAGGTCGTGCGCAGTTCGCCTCCCATCTGGTGACGTCACCGCCTTCGATTTGGCCACTCGATTTCCAAGACCGGACGTGCACCTGACGGGCCCGCCTATCCTCGTCTGTGTCGGCATACCTATGCTCAGCGTCAATGGGGGAAACCTTACCGGAGCTGCCGACTTTCCGGTCGAGAGCTGCTTCTGTTGGTGTCTTCCGATTTGCTGGAAGGTCGGTTATTCACAAAGTTACCGTGACTATTACCCTTTACTCTCAGAATATTGGCCGTTATCCTAGAACATCATCCGCTTCCTCATAAGGTTGTCCGCTTCCTCATAAGGTTGTCCGTTTCCTCATAAGGTTGTCCGCTTCCACAGAAGGATGTCCACTTCCTCAGAAGGATGTCCGCTTCCTCAGAAGGATGTCCGCTTCCTTAGAAGGTTGTGCGCTTCCTCAAAAGGTTGTCCCCTTCCTCAAAAGGATGTCCTCTTCCTCAGAAGGATGGGGGACGAGTGGTCTAGGGGTAAGATGCTCGTCTCACAATCGAAAGGTTGTGGGTTCGTGTCTCACCTGTCGCTACCCTTCGCCCGCGACCAATCGGCGTGAGAGATTGGCGACGCTACATGACTTAACGGTCGACGTGTCGTAAAACCAATAACCAACCAACCTCGGAAGGATGTCCGCTTCCTCAGAAGGTTGTTTATGGTCCCGAAATGACCAAGTCTGGTCGATGCGCCCAAGGCTGAAATAGCCAACCAACAAGTGAGGCGGCTGTTCGTTACGTCTGAATTATTCCTGGCCTTACGATGCCTGTCATCAGCTCATACGATCGTCAGTTTCCTGATTAAATTGTTGGGTTACCTCAGCATGGTTTCCGTTCCTTCAGAGGAGCTTGTGCCACTTGGGAAGGTCTGCTACTTCAGAAGATCTTACGTTTCCTCAGAAGACTGTCGGTGCACGGCCGTTGACGTGGACGGGTGACGTGGACGGGTGGCGTGGACGGATGACATGGACGGGTGACGTGGACGGGTGACGTGGGCGGGTGACGTGCCGGACCGCACGTCGACGTCGTTCCCACGGTGTTCCGCGTCGTCCGTGACCGCCCTGCTCCCGTCTGCCGTCCGCCGTCCCCAGTCTGCCCTGCCCTCCCCACACGCGCGTCTGGCAGCTCACCTGGCTGGCATGCACCTGCCTGCGGTGTCCGCAGACCTTGGACGGTGGTGTACTGTGCTGGCCGCGCCTGACCGGGTCGGCCAGCGCCGTGTGCCCCACCGCAGGCCCTGACGTACCCGGGCAATCCGCGGTACGGCTCAAGGGCACGGGCGATGGGGCTTCGGTTATTAGGGCTTGGAGCATTTTGATGAGGAAGTCCGGTTATGGTGTGACAAAAGTACTCCTGTCTGGTATCTATGTACGTGCGGCCATTATGTTAATCGCTTGCAGCTCACACTACACAATAGTATCACTCCCTTACACCTAATTACTTGACGTCCCTATGTTTTTGTACCTCGAACAATTTCTCATTTCCTACTGTCGGAGGTCACTTTAGCTCACTCAGCTGGCAGGGAGTTGAACTATTCATCGTAGGGTTGTGTGCTCGGAGCCTATAACCGGTGGGATTATCGAGTTCACTCTGCTATCAATCGGCGTGAGAGATTGGCGAAGCCATATGACCTAGAAGTTGAATGCGTCGTGAAAACCCTATAACCACACCGCTTCCTATTGCCATAAATGTTGTGAGATGTTTTGACTATGCAGGTGTAGGCTGTAGTCGGTAGGCTCCATATTGTAAATATTTCCCTCCACATGAACAAAGAGCTGGACAATGTTGTTGTTTTTCCCATCCCCAGCAAGCCTTCCGGGAGTCTGCTCAGGTTACTGCGGGACACTGAAGTACGTCAGGTCGTATCACCTGTACGTCAAACGAGCCACAGTTCTGCTGTTTGAAACACTGGGACGACTCGAAAAGTTTGGCGGCGATTGGTTTAGCTTGAAATGAGCCATCTCAGCAACGGGGGCATCCTGTAGCCCGTTGCTGCTAAGCACGCAGCCCATCACCAGTCGGTGAGGTGTTGCTGCCAGGAGTGCAGCCCATCACCAGCTGGTGCGATGTTGCTGCTGAGCACGCAGCCCATCACCAGCTGGTGCGATGTTGCTGCTGAGAGTGCAGCCCATCACCAGTCGGTGAGGTGTTGCTGCCAGGAGTGCAGCCCATCACCAGCTGGTGCGATGGTGTTGCTGAGCACGCAGCCCATCACCAGCTGGTGGGATTTTGTTCCTGAGAGCGCAGCCCATCACCAGCCGGTGAGGTGTTGTTGCCAAGAGTGCAGCCCATCACCAGCTGGTGCGATGGTGTTGCTGATATTGCTCAGAGGTGTTGGCCTGACATGGCCGCCGAGGTCATGTCCGAGGCGGGCTTGTCAGGTCGGCCAGCTCAGGTCGGCCAGCTCAGGTCCGAGGCGAGCTGGCCGTGGCGGATGTGTGCGATGTTAGTTGGGTCCGACGACTCGCCAACGTGTCTGTGATGGCCCACGGACCCAAGATTGCACACCCACAGTCACTCACTGTCGCACCGCCCAGACATGAACCACATCGGAATACCGCCGCATTGCTATGACCAGGGTTGGCATGTTTCTTCTGGCAGGTGATTTTAGCCAGCGTTAGCCATGGTTGAAACCGGCTTGACAAAAATAGTCTTGTCCGCCTTTGTCGCGAAATGGATGAAGTTCAAATTCAGCGAACATTCAATGTTTGGAAGCTGAGGAAGCATGCCAGGAGCAGCTAGAGTCTACTCCAGAATATGGTGGACAATGAATCTGAGCTATGTCCAGATGGACCCTATTTCTAGGTGTTGTCGCTGCTCATTTGCTATCTGCACTCAAGAGGCTGCTGAGCGGAAAGTGCCATGATATCCAGCAGGCGAGGTACCAGCCCATAGTTCAAGGACATGCTTATGAGCTAGTAAAAGTATTCGCCAGATGATTGACTGATACAAGTCCAACCACAATATTATATGGTAGTAATATGCAGATATGCATTGAATATATAAGCCAAACTATCCAATGCGTAGGTAGGCCGCTTTATTATGATTGGCGTGCCAATCTTCATGCATTGGCTATACGGAAAACATCGTAACCATCAGTTATCCAGTGTTGCAGCCATCTTGAGCTAGAAGTTGTCGCGTGTGGGACCTCGCGTTCCGCCCTCCTGGCAAGACATTAGGTAAGCGCCGGGGTCTGATAAACTGCGCAATCGTAACCGTATGGTCTCTGGTTCGAAACCCGCTAGTTGCTTGAGCTTGAGTAGTTCCCTGGCGACCGTTAGGCGTGGGAGAGTGGCGTGAGTCAGCCCCCTGCCTACCTGCAGGTGTCTGCACTGAGTGCTGCACAGTGCAGTGTGCAGTGTGCACCTCCCGGGCCGTGGGTGGCCGCCGCCTCTCCGGGTCCTCCCGGATGCGGTGCGGCAGTAGCCGTCTCCCCTGCCGCGGTGTCGTGTTCTCCTGTGACGCGCCACTCGGCGTCGGTGCCGTGCTGACCGCATGCGGCCACCTCCGACAGTGCGACAGAACTCTGCCGGCAGTGTGGCAGCAGTGTGGCGGAACTCTACCGGCGATGTGGTGGAACTCTGGCAGCCAGTGTGACGGCAGTGTGACAGAACTCTGGCGACAGTGTGGCGGAACTGTGGCGACAGTGTGACAGAACTCTGGCGGCAGTGTGGCGGAACTCTGGCGGCAGTGTGGCGACATTGTGGCGGAACTCTGGCGGCAGTGTGGCGATATTGTGGCGGAACTCTGGCCGCAGTGTGGCGGAAGTGTGGCGGCGTGCCACCTCTTCCGCCACGCGCCGGTCGGGGTGAGTCGGGGCCGTGACCGGGCCGCCGGGTGTCGGCTCCCACGCTCACATCGCCTGAATCGCTCACATCCGGTCAGGGGACGCCGCACTGGCCAGTGTTCAGTGTCGACACGACACCCTGCCCTGTCGTGTAGCTGCCTCTGGCCACAACATGTCAACATCTGGTGACCAGAGGCGGGGCGAGTGTCCTGCCGTGTAGCTGCCTCTGGCCACAACATGTCAACATCTGGTGACCAGAGGCGGGGCGAGTGCCCTGCCGTGTAGCTGCCTCTGGCCACAACATGTCAACATCTGGTGACCAGGGGCGGGGCGAGTGAGCTGCCTCTGGCCACAACATGTCAACATCTGGTGACCAGAGGCGGGGCGAGTGCCCTGCCGTGTGGCTGCCTCTGGCCACAACATGTCAACATCTGGTGACCAGAGGCGGGGCGAGTGCCCTGTCGTGTGGCTGCCTCTGGCCACAACATGTCAACATCTGGTGACCAGGGGCGGGGCGAGTGCCCTGCCGTGTAGCTGCCTCTGGCCACAACATGTCAACATCTGGTGACCAGAGGCGGGGCGAGTGTCCTGCCGTGTAGCTGCCTCTGGCCACAACATGTCAACATCTGGTGACCAGAGGCGGGGCGAGTGCCCTGCCGTGTGGCTGCCTCTGGCCACAACATGTCAACATCTGGTGACCAGGGGCGGGGCGAGTGCCCTGCCGTGTGGCTGCCTCTGGCCACAACATGTCAACATCTGGTGACCAGAGGCGGGGCGAGTGCCCTGCCGTGTGGCTGCCTCTGGCCACAACATGTCAACATCTGGTGACCAGGGGCGGGGCGAGTGCCCTGCCGTGTGGCTGCCTCTGGCCACAACATGTCAACATCTGGTGACCAGGGGCAGGGCGAGTGTCCTGCCTCTGGCCACAACATGTCAACATCTGGTGACCAGAGGCGGGGCGAGTGTCCTGCCGTGTAGCTGCCTCTGGCCACAACATGTCAACATCTGGTGACCAGGGGCGGGGCGAGTGCCCTGCCGTGTGGCTGCCTCTGGCCACAACATGTCAACATCTGGTGACCAGGGGCGGGGCGAGTGCCCTGCCGTGTGGCTGCCTCTGGCCACAACATGTCAACATGTCAACATCTGGTGACCAGGGGCAGGGCGAGTGTCCCCTGCAACATGTCAACATCTGGTGACCAGGGGGGGGAGTTGCTGCCTCTGGCCACAACATGTCAACATCTGGTGACCAGGGGCGGGGCGAGTGCCCTGCCGTGTAGCTTCCTCTGGCCACAACATGTCAACATCTGGTGACCAGAGGCGGGGCAGCGGGACGAGTGGGGGTGTAGCCTCAGGAGTGTAATGAGCGGTGACGAGTGGGGGTGTAGCCTCAGGAGTAGGGAGCGGTGCACGCGGTATAGCCTCACGGTCAGGTTATATATGGCTCCAACAGACAGTCAAGGCTGTATCAGTTGTCCGAGCTGCTGCAGGACAGACGGCCGTAACCATCAAATCCACACCGCCATTGTGGACTATTGCACTTACAATCATCTCCACTTGCCCCATTTATTTGGTGACTTACATACCGGACCGGTTGCGTACAATTGCGGTTTAGCTTTTGGTAGTTATTGATGTTGTACTGTATCCAAATCACACCACATATTACTAGCTGCATTAATGTCGTTTGTGCCCGACTGACTCGGATGAAATATGGCGACCCTGCCCCTCCTCAACCGGAACCTTCCAGCCTCGTGATAGTAAGGCTGCTGACCCTGGAGTAACGACGGGTAACGAGTGGCACAGGCCTCTACTCAGTACTCTGAGCTCGACCTCGGAACACCCCTCCTAGCACTATAGCGGCCGCGTCCGGCTGTTGCCAGTGGCCGTCTCCAGCTGTCGATAACAGCTGTATCCAGCTGTTGACAGTGGTCGTCTCCAGCTGTCGACAGTGGCCGTCTTCAGCTGTCGATAATAGCTGTATCCAGCTGTCGATAACAGCTGTATCCAGCTGCCGACAGTGGCCGTCTCCAGTTGCCGACAGTGGCCGTCTCCAGCTGTCGACAGTGGCCGTCTCCAGCCGTCGACAGTGGCCGTCTCCAGCTGTCGATAACAGCTGTATCCAGCTGTCGACAGTGGCCGTCTCCAGCTGTCGACAGTGGCCGTCTCAAGCTGCCGACAGTGGCCGTCTCCAGCTGCCGACAGTGGCCGTCTCCAGCCGTCGACAGTGGCCGTCTCCAGCTGGCAGTATGGCAGTATGGCAGTATGGCAGCATGGCATGACGACCGGCCCGCGCCGACTCGTGGCCGACGCCATCTGTGCACCCTCGGCCCGGAGATCGATCATTCATTGGCGCGCGGTGTCGGCGTTTGGCGGTCGCCCGTGCCGGCCGGGCCGCTGACGGTGTGTTCGGCGGCGCGGCGGGGTGCTGTGGCGGTGCTGGCCGGAGCGGGCAGAGCCGGATACCGGCCGGCGCGGGAGGACGACAAGCATCTCGGCTGCGGCGGGCCCGCGCACACAGGACGGGGCCCGGCCAGCCCGGCCGCGGCGGCCGCCCACGCTCGGCCCGTCCCGCGCCGCGGAGCTTCGGCGTGCGCGTGATGACGTCACGACGCCGTGAGCACCGCCGCCGGGCACGCGGTCAGGCCCACCTAAACACGGGGGCGCGGGAACGTGTGACGTGGTGTCGACATACAAGACGAAATGTGCTGTCGTCAGATTGCGGAACTCCTCTGATAAATCACCACGAAAGCGTAAACTGTGGAGCTCATCTATGAGAGGAGCGGGAACAAACATGAAGGACATTTTGACATGGATAGTTACGCGAATGATCAATTCTGGTCGAAGCGCCCTAAAGCCCAAATAACTAACTGACATGGATAGTTAGGTGTCCCGGTCAGATATGCGTCGGTTGCAGGAAAAGTTAATTTGTGGTTCAACGCTACTACCTCGCGTAGATAGCCCATTCCCATGGCTAAGCTTCTAACTGTGATCGCAAGAGGCGCATTGCACCACGATAGACCTCGCACGGATACCCCCCCCCCACTCCCACCACCACCACCGCCAAGGACGCCAAGGCTGATCATGTGGAGGGATCAACCAGACGGCTTAGCCAGGAGCTCATCTACACAGCTGAGGCGAGACCCTGTCCGCCGATATATACTGTATCAGACTTTACTAGGGTGGCAACCAGGAGCTCATCCAGGGGGCGAGTAGTCCAGAGGTGAGGTGCCCGTCTCCCAATCTGGAGGTTGTGGGTTCGGGTCCCGCCTGCGCTACTTTCGCCCGCGACCAATCGGCGTGAGATGTTGGCGACGCTATATGACCTGGGCGGCTGACGTGTCATAACTCCAATAACCACCACCACCAGGAACCGATCCAGACAGCTGAGACGAGATCCTGTCCTCCGAGCTGAATTGTCAGTCTGTCTAATTGTCAGCCTGTCTAATTGTCAGCCTGTCTAACTGTCTATAGCAGGGCAGCGACAGTTGTCTATAGCAGGGCAGCGACAGTTGTCACAACGCCGAGCTCTGCAAGTAACAAGACTCAGTTCGGTTCCGTCCATTATCACTCGGCCCAATAGTTGAATGACCTATGGCTAGGCAAGCTTCGATGTTGGCGCACAATGGCTCCCGCAGTGGAATTGTCACCAAATCGCAGCCCGTTTGATCTCCGAAGCGTACAAGCGCCCCCCAAGCCCCCACCCCCCATACCGTCACGAGCGGGCCGCTCCCCATCGCCACACACTCCCCACTGGGTACCGGAATGGGCTGACAATGGCCGGCCCGACCGCCGGCCAAACACCCCGTGTGTCGGCGGTATGTGGAGCGGTACCCTCAGTCTCGGTACAGTCGCGGCGCACGTGGCGGACACCGACCCCGCCGCGACCGGCGACAAACGGCCGGCACGGTGGCGCGCTCGGCGTGGGTGTTCGGCATCTCTGCCGGATGCAGAACGGGTTGGCGCCAAGGCCGCTCATCTGGTGGGCTGCCGCCCGTCCTATTGTTGGGTCTCGGTGAGATAAGCGATGCAGGCTTTGCGGTGCCAATGATGGGCGGACTTTCGTCGGGAAGACACGTCGGGAAGACACGTCGGGTTTGCGGTATCCAACGGCCGGTTCGCCGGCGGGAGGATGCAGGTTGGAGAAAACGGGTTATTTTTATGGTCACTGTGAACATATCACCATCGTGGCGGCACCAATGGCGTCAAAGGAGGTAGGGCTGGCGCACCAGTAGCGATATGTACCCCCACTGCAGCTGACCACATAGCAGTACCCTCCAGCGATACCCTCAGCGGTATCCGGCTGGCCGGGCTCCCCGGGCAGCGGTATCCGGCTAGCCGGGCTCCCCGGGCGGCGGTATTTGGCTAGCCGAGCTCCCGGGCTGCGGTATCCGGCTAGCCGGGCTCCCCAGGCAGCGGTATCCGGCTAGCCGGGCTCCTCGGGCTGCGGCATCCGGCTAGTTGGGCTCCCAAGACAGCGGTATCCGGCTAGCCGGGCTCCCCGGGCAGCGGGACGCCAGCAGCGGCGGCTCCAGCGTCGGCCGGCCGGTGAAGCCGAGTCCGTGCAGCCGACCAAGGTCACGGCCAAGGTCACGGCGGACGGACGCGGCCGCGACGCACCTCACCTCCGGTCTACCCTGTACACCTACACTGAACGGCCTGACAGAGCCGAGCCGAGGCGTCCCACGCGACTCCGCCGGCACACGCTGTACTGCGTCTGCTGGGCGGCGGCACACAACACAGTGCTGTACTGCGTCTGCTGGGCGACGGCTCACAGCACAGAGCGCAGCACAGAGCGCAGCACAGCGCGTCGGCCGCGGCGTCGCACCCGTCCGAGTCCAGCCACCTGTCTCTCTGTGTGTGTGTGTGTGGTCTGACTATCTGTGTATGTGATCTGTCTGCCTGTGTCTGTGGTTTGGCCGTCTGTGTCTGTAGTCTGGCTGTCTGTGTCTGTAGTCTGGCCGCCTTTGGCTGCGTCTGCAGTTGGACTGGATCCAGTGAAGGATTACCTATATTTGGTATGCATACCCAACATCTAATGCAGTAGTCGAGAATGCCTCAACGATATTGATGTAGATCGGTCGGTGGCATGAGCACATGCTGGGCACAACAGTGAATGCAGATTGCTTATTATAAGTAAATACAGTATGTGCTTTGTATTGGTTAATATTGATTTGCATTTCAGCCGTTGATGGGTGTTGAAAATCATCTTGTCTGCGAGCTGCATGACCGGTGCAGTCGATGCGCCCCTGAACTCCATCTTGTCTGCGAATTGTGCGTGATGCAGACGTTGTCCAGGTCTTCGTCGACGCAGGAACAGCTGTTGGTTCATGGGAACGTCATTGCATATCACCCATTGTAGGCACTTAGGTATATGCTGAGACTCCTCACCCGACCACAACACGATAGGCCGCGCTATGGACGCAAAATGACCGGCGTAGTTGGCGCGCTCTGAGGCGCAAAGACGTATGTCTTTAATGGCGTATCACCACGTCGTGCCTACGCCTAAGTGCCTACACCACGCCTAAGTGCCTACCACGTCGTGCGGAAATGGAGCCAATGCAATGGTAATGGGCAATGAAGCCTTTTCGTGCCGTTGTCCCGCTTTGCGGGGCGAGACTCAGCTCTGCTTCGTCCCTCTTCTGCTGCCACATCGAATGAAAAATATTGGTTTTGCTTCTTGTCCCTTCTGCTGCCGCCTGCTGGAACAAGTATTAGTTCTGCTTCGTGCCGAGGTGCTGTTTCGCGCCCACGTGGCCGCTTCGCGCAGAGATATCGCTTCGCGCCAAGGTGTCGCTTCATGTTGCTCGTGACTGTGACTATGCGAGGTAGTGTGGTTAGTGGCACAGCGATAAATTATTCGTAAAATAGGGTGGAATATGCCACTTACTGAACACTGAATCGACATCTTTCCCAAAGATGTATTGACATCCTGCTTTTTGGTGCGTGTTTGTGAAGCCGTAATGCCTCGTTTCTTACAGTATCCCGTTTATAAGTATCATATTTATGCTCACCCTAACGGATCTGAGATCGCGATGCCGAACATCCCGTGGCGTAGTTCCAGATAAGGTGACTGCCCATGATGTGCTATGTTACACAATGCCGGTTTATAGCATAGGTGTTTATGTCGTCGTTGATGTCGATATCCACAAATTAAGTACCTAGCAAAACACGCAAAACAGATACGGTCATATGTACTCAATTGCCTCGAAACTGGTGTTTAGGGAATTATGTATTTGAACTCATGTTATTTCCATGGCCATTTCGACATCATGCTCTAGTCGTTTTGACATCTCACACCTAACCAGAAACCATTATTTTAACACTGCAGTGGCATACCGAGGTGGTGTTAGGTGTGTTTATTGGCATGCCGAGGTGGTGTGGTCAGTGGCATACCGAGATGGTGTGGTTGTCTACGATTATTAGATGCCTGTTTTTCGAGCTGCAGCGGTGAGGTGCTGTCATTAATATTAATGTACACATGGAATCTCATTCTGTCGGGCTACTTACCATATCAGATTCATATACATGCGATGATGTAATCGATTTAAATGTCATTATGAGACGCGTTTTAGAAAGGATGAACACAATGGGCACTACATGACCAATGCAGCCGAAGCGCCCTAAAGCCCAAACAACTAACAAAGGATGAACATATTCTAATGCGCGAACGTCGGAGTATGGCTGAATGAGAGTCAATTGTGTCGTGTCGAATCATAATGGAGAGATGGAGAGATGGAGAGAGAGAGAGAGTGCGTGATGCCTGTCAGGTTGGGAGGTGTACGTTTGCCGACCGGAGGGCTCCGCCCGTCGTGCAGAGACGGCCACCTCTGCCGACGCTGAACCCAGGTGAACCACGACACGCGCGAGGCAGGCGGCGACATCGTCGCGCATCCTTTGCCGAAGCGATGCAAACCACACAGCAACAGCCGACATCACCAACACGGTGGCAGGCTGGCGAAATTTAACGCACACACTCGCTCCGAAGCCAGGCGCACAAACGGCGACGGTAGCCAGAAAGTCTGACATTGGAGAAACCGGCGCGCCATTTATAATTGTCATTTATAATTTGTGTGGCGTTTTCTGGGCGCCATGCTCAGCACCGCCCCGGGCGGACAGCTGAGCAACTCTTGTAGTGGTTCGATTCACCCTCACTAGACTGGTGATTAACCCTCACATATGCTGATGACGTTTGGCCTGTGTTCGGGCCAGCCCAATAGCGCAGCGTGGCCGAGTGGAGCAGTAGCCACCGTTTTGCCGGTGGTCGTTTTGCCACATGACCGCGTCGATTGGGCGCGCCTCAATTGTGTTGGCCGCACTGTGTGAGAGGCGGCGGCTGGCCGGCATCGTTTCCTTCCGGTGCCGCTTTTCCGGTGCGGCTCTGCACCGGGGGCGAGTGTGTAGGCGAAGCGCGCCGAGCGGCCAAATTTGAGGGACAAAGGAATTCAGAAGAAGAAAAACGGCGACGCGTCCTGACCAGAGGTGGAACCAACATGGCTGGAAATCGGCCCAATCTTGAACGCACACGAATGCACTGCAGAATGACTGAATGCATTTTCCGACTAAACAAGGGAGCTCAGGGACTACCATACAAGGGAGCTCAGAAGTATTGTGTATGTGTGGCGTGGAGTGGAAGGGTTGGGGGCAGCGGGAATGTTTTTATTTTGTGACAGTACGAATCAGACAAGTGCACTTTTATCGCGAGATATTCACAAACAAAAACATGCTCCGGTTCGAAAGATTCGCTCCCAGTCAGCTATCAGATATCGGCATTCATTTATTACACCGGCGGAAGGGCATACTGACCTGGGACGACTCGGCGCCGAGCGGGAGAAGTAGTCGGCGTGAGCGCTACCCGTGCCGCTCCTCTTTCGGGGACCGGCACTGGTCCGTCGGTCTGCATTTCGACCCGGTTCGTCACGAAAATGACGGCGAACGACGTTGCGGCCGTCAGTGACGTCGTGCTCTGCGTCACCACCGGTCGGGTTCCGTTGAGCGGCCGGACTCGCCCGAGGGTGTCGGCCCAGCCGTCCGCCAGATCTCAATCAGCTCCGGCCGGCCTTCTCATCCAGCCGACCCGCTCCCCGGAGATGATGCAGTGTGACGTCACGACACACGTCTGCCGCACGCCCTGTGACGTCACTGTGTGGGTGTGCACCGTGGGTGATGCAGTGTGACGTCACAACGCACGTTTGCCGCCCTCCCTATGACGTCACTGTGTGGGTGTCCGTCGGGGATGATGCAGTGTGACGTCACAACACGTTTGCCGCCCGCCCTGTGACGTCATCACTGTGTAGCTGTGCGCCGGGCACGCTATCGACGGGCGAGCAGGCTGTGATGACGTGATATGAGCGCAATGTGCTGACGAATGGCAGTCGATTTAATCAATGGAGGGCGTAGAGACGTTTCAAAGTGTTGTCAAGCCAGGTTTAGGTCGATTCTTGCCATCCAGCGCCCACATGGTTAAAGGTAGAAATCCCGCAATAATGGTGCACAGAAACACCTGTCGCGCCCCTTGTTCCTACTCATAACTAATGAATGACAGTATGAACAATTTCCTCACCCGTCTGACCCAGGTCGTCTTCTCATTGGCCGGGTACACACCCATTCCATTGGGCAGCTTCACAGAGCTGCCCCGATTTATGACGAAAGAACATCAGGCGGCATGGAGCCAGTCCGTCATCGTGACGACATCACCCGTCGCCAGCGCGTCGTGGCCTGATGGCCGGGGCGTCGGAGAGTCCGGCCACGTGGTGTCCAGCTGGAACCTGGCGACTCACTCGGTGCCTCGGTCCTGGCACGGTCGGCGATAATTGTGCAGCGCCAAATGACGGCGTGGAACCGCCCGCAGACGTCCAATGTCTCGTGAAAAGGACTGAAGGCTCGCCCTTTTCTTCACACCACCACTGACGGTAACGGGGACCACACCACCACTGACAGTAGAGGGGACCGCACCACCACCGCTGGCAGCAGAATGGTGGCGGTGGCGGTGGTGGGGACGCACCAACTCTTCGGTCGCCGTGCGGTCGAGACGCCGCGGGCCGCGGCGTGTTTTGCGGCGCGCCGCAGAGCGCCAGCTGCCGCCGCCGATCAGCTGTTGATTGTGGTGCGACGCCGCGTGATTGGCTGAGCTGGGAGCAGCTGCCGTCGCCGGGCGCCGCTTAGACACGCGCCCGCGGCGCTCTGCCGTTAGCTGCGAGCGTGGTTACGCGTCGGGGGCCCGCCCGCCCGCATGCGTGCTGAACGGCCGGCCCGAGACTGCCTGGGGGCGGTGTTTGTTCACGTGTGCTCCCCTGGCTGTTGCGGCTGGTGGCAGCGGATCGTCGCTGGTGTTCGCGCGCCCACGGCACAGCTCACCGGTTGCTGAGCGAGTCGTGGGAAGGACGGCCAGCTCTCAGATCCAGTTGTGTGTGTGACATTTTGCGTCGCCACCGACTGCTGACCGGTGGGCTTTGTGATCCTAAGTGTGCGGGTAGATCACACCGCAGATGGCCTGGCGGCCCGGTAAATCAGTTCGCTTTACGCACGCCTAGGTGTGACACAACGTTTGGCCTTCGGCTGCCTTTGTTTTCATGTGCAGTGCGAGCCTCTGCCCATCTGCGGTGATGTGTTGTTCACTCCATATTTCGCTGACGTCCTTGCATCCGATGGCTCTAAATTCATTCATTCACTCCTTCATTCATTCATTCATTCATTCATTCATTCATTCATTCATTCATTTGTTCATACTGTCATTCATTAGACGTGAGTAGGAACAAGGGGCGCGACGGTGCTTGTGTGCACCATTATTTTGGGATTCTACCTTTAACCATGTGGGCGCTGGATGGCAAGAATCGACTGAAACCTGGCTTGACAACATTTTGAAACGTCTCTACGCCCTCCATTGATTACATTTGTCCATTCATTAATTAATGCGGCACTCGTTCACTCATCATTCACCATCCCAAGCTGTCTGACCATCTAAGCTGTTTCGACCCAGACTGCTGTCTTGGTCCAGACTGTTGTCTCGGCCCGGACTGCTGTCTCAGTCCGGACTGCTGTCTCGGTCCGGACTGTTGTCCCGGTCCGGACTGTTGTCTCGGTCCGGACTGTTGTCTCGGTCCGGACTGCTGTCTCGGTCCGGACTGCTGTCTCGCTGCAGACCGCTGTCTCGGTCCGGACTGCTGTCTCAGTCCAGACTGTTGTCTCGGTCCGGACTGTTGTCTCGGTCCGGACTGCTGTCTCAGTCCGGACTGTTGTCCCGGTCCGGACTGTTGTCTCGGTCCGGACTGCTGTCTCAGTCCGGACTGTTGTCCCGGTCCGGACTGTTGCCTCGGTCCGACTGCTGTTCGTGCGGACGCTGTCTCGGTCCGGACTGCTGTCTCGGTCCAGACTGTTGTCTCGGTCCGGACTGCTGTCTCAGTCCAGACTGTTGTCTCGGTCCAGACTGCTGTCCCGGTCCGGACCGCTGCTCACCTCAGTTGTGACGGACGCTGCACCCGGGGACTGCGGTGCGGTCTGTCGGCACGGTCTGGACCTAGGCAGTGAGCAGGCGTCCCGTCCCCACTTCCGGCTGGCCTGGCACGTCGCCGCCCCGACGCTGTCGCGCCTGCCAGCGTGACAAATGTCAAGGCTGGCGTAATCTCCACTTCAGCCTACGCTCACTGCCGAAGGGCCAGTGTCAAAGAGGGTTTCACTGCCAAAGCTACCTCGATCCTGAGAAGCTTCGTGGGCGTCCAAGTGTTTTGTGACCGTGGGGCGGGCGGCAGCAGTTGATTGCGGCTGCTCCGGTAGGTGTTGGTAGGCGCGACAGCCTGCCTGCCACCATGCACAGCGCTGGGCCATCCGGAACAAGACAGTATGCCTACTGACTGCCTATGATTCCCCATGAGGACCCGTGTCCCAATGCAACATTTCAAGTCACTCTGCGTCGTGATGTGTTCATAGAGTCCGGACAGAGAAGTTATAGACAAAATGCGTGATGTTTGTACTTAATTATATGAAAAAATGTATGCCATGCTATTTTTTTGCTGCCGTAACCTTGCCAGTTACTACGAGCATTACAATATTTGGTGGAGTAGTGTACGCCTTTGTCTCTGGAACCTCAAGTTTCAGATCACAATGGAACGGAAAGCCAGGATACGAATTAAACATTTTAGTAGTACAAGCAAGTTGGGTGGTAGGTAGGTACAGGGGGGGGGGGAGGAAATTAGCCGTGGAGTATTTAAAGCAGCATGCACGCATTTAGTGGTCAGATGTCATTTTCAACGCCGGGTTCCCACTGTGGGAAAACAGCGGCGCTAATGCTTGGACGGATTTTGCGGCGATCACGTCACAAGTCTCCAACCAAATCACACATACACACGCACGCACGCACGCACGCACGCACGCACGCACGCACGCACGCACGCACGCACGCACGCACGCACGCACGCACGCACGCACGCACGCACACACACACACACACACACACACACACACACACACACACACACACACACACACACACACACACACACACAAGCGTCAAGTTACGGGCACCGTATCGTACCGCATGCTTCTGACGGCAGGCGTCACATGTGTCGGATTGAACACGTCACACGTGTCGGACTGAACACGTCACACGTGTCGCACTGAACACGTCACACGTATCGGACTGAACACGGCACACGTGTCGGACTGAACACGTCACATGTGTCGGATTGAACACGTCACACGTGTCGGACTGAACACGTCACACGTGTCGAATTGAACGTCACATATGTCGCACTGAACACGTCACACGTATCGGACTGAACACGGCACACGTGTCGGACTGAACACGTCACATGTGTCGGACTGAACACGTCACACGTGTCGGACCGAACACGTCACACGTGTCGAATTGAACACGTCACACGTGTCGGACTGAACACGTCACACGTGTCGGACTGAACACGTCACACGTGTCGGACTGAACACGTCACACGTGTCGAATTGAACACGTCACACGTGTCGGACTGAACACGTCACACGTGTCGGACTGAACACGTCACACGTGTCGGACTGAACACGTCACACGTGTCGGTCTAAGTCACATCAGAAGTCCATGCATGAATCACGTGACAAGGATTCATGTACGGCTTCTCTTGACTTGGTGGGCGGAAATTATCTGGAATGAGCCCAGTCTTGCTAATAGATCTGGTTCTTCCACATGCCAGTGAGATAGTCCTTCAATTTAAGCTGTATTGCTGCAGATCCGTCCAGGGGCCGTACGGTCGGAATCTGGTCAGACGGGTTCGGGTGTGATTCACAGTGCAGTTTCAGGTGTGCGAGGTGTCCATCCTCAGGTGTAACTCACTTCCTTACTGTCCAGCCTCGGGTGTGACTCACTTCCTTACCGCCCAGCCTCAGGTGTAACTCACTTCCTTACTGCCCATCCTCAGGTGTTACTCACTTCCTCACTGCCCATCCTCAGGTGTAACTCACTTCCTTACTGTCCATCCTCAGGTGTAACTCACTTCCTTACTGCCCATCCTCAGGTGTGACTCACTCCCGAACTATCTGACCTGAGAGGAGACTGGGCGCTAAATGACTTACCCTGGTCGATGCGCCCCTAAACCCCAATCATCATCATATCTGACCTGAGGTGGGACTCACTTCCTGGCCTAAGATGTCATTCACTGTCCATCCTCAGTTGGGATCCACTTCCTCACTGTCTATCTCAGGTGTGACCCACCGTCTGTCCTCAGGTGTGACCCACCGTCTGTCCTCAGATGTGACCCACCGTCTGGCCTCAGGTGTGACCTACCGTCTGTCCTCAGGTATGCCCACCGCCTGTCCTCAGGTATGCCCACCGTCTGTCCTCAGATGTGACCCACCGTCTGTCCTCAGGTGTGACCCACCGTCTGTCCTCAGGTGTGACCCACCGCCTGTCCTCAGGTGTGACCCACCGTCTGTCCTCAGATGTGACCCACCGTCTGTCCTCAGGTGTGACCCACCGTCTGTCCTCAGGTGTGACCCACCGCCTGTCCTCAGGTATGCCCACCGTCTGTCCTCAGATGTGACCCACCGTCTGTCCTCAGGTGTGATCCAGGTGTAACCTGTCCAGTGTCGGGCCACTGGGGGCGTCACCGGGAGGAGCTCCCTCCAGCGGGGGCGGCTGCCACTCCTGTGGAGGAGCTCCCTCCAGCGGGGGCGGCTGCCACTCCTGTGGAGGAGCTCCCTCCGGCGGGGGCGGCTGCCAATCCTGTGCAGGAGCTCCCTCCAGCGGGGGCGGCTGCCACTCCTGTGGAGGAGCTCCCTCCAGCGGGGGCGGCTGCCACTCCTGTGGAGGAGCTCCCTCCGGCGGGGGCGGCTGCCACTCCTGTGGAGGAGCTCCCTCTAGCGGGGGCGGCTGCCACTCCTGTGGAGGAGCTCCCTCCAGCGGGGGCGGCTGCCACTCCTGTGGAGGAGCTCCCTCCGGCGGGGGCGGCTGCCACTCCTGTGGAGGAGCTCCCTCCAGCGGGGGCGGCTGCCAATCCTGTGCAGGAGCTCCCTCCAGCGGGGGCGGCTGCCAATCCTGTAGAGGAGCTCCCTCTAGCTTGGGGCGGCTGCCACTCCTGTGGAGGAGCTCCCTCCAGCGGGGGCGGCTGCCACTCCTGTGGAGGAGCTCCCTCCAGCGGGGGCGGCTGCCACTCCTGTGGAGGAGCTCCCTCCAGCGGGGCGGCTGCCAATTCCTGTGGAGGAGCTCCTCCAGCGGGGGCGGCTGCCAATCCTGTGGAGGAGCTCCCTCCAGCGGGGCGGCTGCCACTCCTGTGGAGGAGCTCCTCCAGCGGGGGGCGGCTGCCACTCCTGTGGAGGAGCTCCCTCCAGCGGGGGCGGCTGCCACTCCTGTGGAGGAGCTCCCTCCAGCGGGGGCGGCTGCCACTCCTGTGGAGGAGCTCCCTCCAGCGGGGGCGGCTGCCACTCCTGTGGAGGAGCTCCCTCCAGCGGGGGCGGCTGCCACTCCTGTGGAGGAGCTCCCTCCGGCGGGGGCGGCTGCACTCCTGTGAGGGGTGCCGGAGGAGCCGGGCCTGGAGGGCCCCCGCGGGGGCGGCTGCACTGTGGAGGTCCGGCGGGGGCGGCTGCCACTCCTGTGGAGGAGCTCCTCCAGCGGGGGGGCTGCCACTCCTGTGGAGGAGCTCCCTCCGGCGGGGGCGGCTGCCACTCCTGTGGAGGAGCTCCCTCCAGCGGGGGCGGCTGCCAATCCTGTGGAGGAGCTCCCTCCAGCGGGGGCGGCTGCCACTCCTGTGGAGGAGCTCCCTCCAGCGGGGGCGGCTGCCAATCCTGTGCACTGTGAATCATTGGCAATGGCACTGGCCACGTCTCCACCTGCGAACTGCGCTATTCAATAGCTCACAACTGAGCAACCCACGCACCCCGCCAAGGATGCGTGGGCCACCTTAGTCCGTTGTTTGTCCCACTGAGTGCCGCGTAGGTGGCGTGGGCGCATACGTCCTCGAGGATGATTGAACAACCCGACTGAAGGCATTAGAATAGCTGCAATAGCGGCTTACGGGGGTGCAGTAGATCCTTCTCGAGAACGCTATTCCTAGGAAGAAGCTGTCATTGACTTCGGATGCTCAAGCATAGTGGATTTGGATCTAAGACACCCAGTCCTGGATCACTCGTACAGTCTGGGTCATGCGCCCAGTCCCAATCTACACATCCAGTTCCGGTCTACACATCCAGTTCCGAACTACACATACAGTTCCGGTCTGCACATCCAGTTTCAATCTACGCGTACAGTTCCAGTATACACATCGAGCCCCGATCTCCACATCCAGTTCCGCTCTACACATCCAGTTCCGATCTACACCTTCATTCCCAGTCTACACACTCACTCTTGGTCTACACATCCAGTCTCGGTCTACAGATCCACTATCGGTCTACACATCCAGTCTCGGTCTGCAGATCCAGTCTCGGTCTACACATCCAGGCTGGGTCTACGCATCCAGTCCGGGTCTACAGATCCGGGTGTCTGTCGCACCGTCTGCAGATCGCTGTCGCACCAGGAAAATGCGACACACTTCTGCAAGTCATGCGCGCAACTGCTGGCTGCGTTACACAAACATCGGCTAACTGTAACTCGCGGAAGCCCGTTCAGGCAGTGGCTGGAGGCGTTTTGTCGTGAGAATCCAACAGCTCTCTGCTCTGCTTTCACAATGTTAAATGGCGAGTAATTGCTCGTTCAGTTTCGGCTTCCGTCTACACACGACGTTATATCGCTTTGTTCACGGGCCGGCGGAAGTGGCGGCCCGCCGTACGAGCTGTGCTCCACCGGCCGTACTAGCTGGTGTGTGTGACTGTCTTACCGTGTCGAGTGTACCACCAGGTGTGGTGGCTGTCTTATCGTGTCGAGTGTAGGTACCACCAGGTGTGGTGACTGTCTTACCGTGTCAAGTGTAGGTACCGCCAGGTGTGGTGACTGTCCTATCATGTCGAGTGTACCACCAGGCGTGGGGACGGTCTTACTGTGTCGAGTGTACCACCAGGCGTGGTAACTGTCTTACCGTGTCAAGTGTAGGTACCACCAGGTGTGGTGACTGTCTTACCAGGTCGAGTGTACCACCAGGCATAGCGACTGTCTTATCGTGTCGAGTGTACCACCAGGTGCGGCGACTTTCTTACCGTGACAAGTGTCGGTACCACCAGGTGTGGTGACTGTCTTATCGTGTCGAGTGTAGGTACCACCAGGTGTGGTGACTGTCTTACCGTGTCAAGTGTAGGTACCGCCAGGTGTGGTGACTGTCTTACCGTGTCAAGTGTACCACCAGGCGTGGTGACTGTCTTACCGTGTCGAATGTACCACCAGGCGTGGGAACTGTCTTACCGTGTCGAGTGTACCACCAGGCGTGGTGACTGTCTTATCGTGTCGAGTGTACCACCAGGCGCGGCGACTTTCTTACCGTGACAAGTGTCGGTACCACCAGGCGTGGTAACTGTCTTACCGTGTCGAGTGTGCCACCAGGCGTGGTAACTGTCTTACCGTGTCGAGTGTACCACCAGGTGCGGCGACTGTCTTACCGTG
Source organism: Ashinkailepas kermadecensis (assembly GCA_034440615.1). Taxonomy (NCBI): domain Eukaryota; kingdom Metazoa; phylum Arthropoda; class Thecostraca; family Neolepadidae; genus Ashinkailepas; species Ashinkailepas kermadecensis. The sequence continues at coordinate 358,101 of JAOTOM010004948.1, forward strand.
ACAAGTGTCGGTACCACCAGGTGTTGCGATTGTCTTACCGTGTCGAGTGTACCACCAGGCGTGGCGACTGTTTTATCGTGTCGAGTGTACCACCAGGTGCGGCGACTGTCTTACCGTGACAAGTGTCGGTACCACCAGGTGCTGTGACTGTTTTACCAGGTCGGGTGTACCGCCAGGTGTGGTGACTGTCTTACCAGGTCGGGTGTACCACTGGGTGTACCACCAGGTGTGGTGACTATCTTGACATGTCGGGCAGTGTAAAATGATGGTTTTTCGTAAGGTGTGAGACGTCGAAACGAGTACAGTAGGATGTTGACGTTGTTGACGTTGACGTACAGTAGGACGTTGACGACGTTCGTTGACGTTCGCGACGTTGACGTTGTTGATGTATTTGCATCACAACCACAATGGTGAGCAAAAGGATGATACCTATCAACAAGATACTGTTGGAAATTAGATACGAAGACTTCATTAGATACGAAGACTTCATATAGACTAATCGCGAAGCACGATGTCGATATTTCGTTGGTAGCAATCAGCTGATTCAGTGTTCAGAAAGTGATATATTCCACCCTATTTCACGAATACTTTATCACTGATGTCGGGTGTGCTACTGGTTGTGCCACCAGGTGTCGTGACTGGTAAGACTGGTGGCACACTCGACATGGTAAGAACCATGGTGGCAGTTCTTACCATGTCGCTATATGACCTGTGCAGTCGATGCGCCCCTAAACTACAAGAACCGTGTTGAGTGTACCACCAGGAGTTGCGACGGCCTTACCATGTCGAGTGTACCGCCAGGAGTTGCGACGGCCTTACCATGTCGAGTGTACCGCCAGGAGTTGCGACGGACTTACCATGTCGAGTGTACCACCAGGTGTGGCGACAGCCATGCCGGGTCTGCTGTCGACCACACCAGACTGGATGCACCACTGGCTCCCGTCCCCGACTACTTTTTGCTGGACAGAGTTCAGGCTAGCGATTTGGTGTGATGGCGTCCGGCTGGGCAACACTGACGTCTACGGCTGTAACATTCGATTGGCATGGTCTGGTGACCGGCTTGATCGGTGCTGGCAGTGCAGTGACAGCTGGCAACATCGTTACTGAACGCTAAACACTAAGCTCGATGGAAAATAGGCACGCAATGTCATTTGTGCGGGTGTGTTAATGACGGATCCATCCGGTTGTCGGCAGTCGCGTAGAATGACACATACGTGTACTGTGTAAGTAGACGTGTGTGCCGTACGGTGGCACTGTGTGTGTTGTCGGTGCCACTGCGAGTCGACTGTGAGGCGCACGCGACGGCCGTACGTCCAGCTGAGCTCGGTCCACTCTCGAGCTCGTCTGAAATTTTATCTTGCAGGGGCTTAAGCGAGCCCCACCTCGAAAACCGCCACACGAGCGGCTCAGTTGATGTCACCGCGCTCAGAACTCGGACCTCAGACGGAGCGGGCACTTTGTCGACGGGCTGCGGGGGTGACGTAACGTCAGCACGATGTCGGCGCACCTCCGGCCCGCTCCCGGCCTCTCTCCCGGCAGCTCCTGGTCTCTCTCCGGCCAGCGTGATGATGCCATGCAACAAGACGTACGCGCACGCCATTATCCGGGACAAGTTCTGAGAAGTCGACCGCTGCAGATGTTTCCAACCCGATTGCTGATTAAAGTATTCAGAATGTTCTGTCCCGTACCGATTTATGCAAGCCGAATGGTCGCGTGCATTTTTCAGGCAGCATGCATGCATGCTGGTGACATCATCTAATAGTAACCTTGGTTTGCACTGGACCGGATCTTAGGGTTTCCGCTCAGACTTCAGTGTTCCACGGCGGTGTACAGAATACTTAATTGGCTCAAGGTTGTGATAGCAGCTACCTCCACCACCATTTGTTGGCACCCTTTGCTGCTCCTCTTCAGAAGACGTCTGTTATTATGGCATGCCATAATTATTACAGTAGTGTGATGACGTATCTCTCGCACGGCATCTACATGGATCGTTGGATGCTGGTCGCCACCACACAGCCTGTAGCTGGGACCGTCTGACGTGCTGGACGTTGGTCCCCACCACACACAGCCTGTAGGCCCGCCGGTGGACCGTCTGACACAGTCCGTCTGTTGCAGAGGGAGGCGGCTGTGTGCGGCGCCTCGGATGTGACGTCGGCCTGACGGGACGTGACGGCGTGACGTGACGGCAGCGACCGTCACCATGGATGGCCTGGTGATGCCGCCTCCGACCAGCCACGCACTGCGCGAGCGCAGCTTCACGCACGCGCGCATGCAGGGCTACGGCAAGGGCGTGTCGACGTCGGCGTTCGGCGCGGCGGCGGCGCGCGCCAGCTACAGCGAGAGGCTGTACCCGCGCGGCCACGAGCGGCCGCCGCCGCCACGGGCCGCCGGACCGCATAGTCTGCGCGCCGCAGACGTGGTGGCCGCCGGCGGCGCGCCGCTCTACCGCAGCAATTCGTCGTTGGAGTTGGAGCACGCCGGCGGCGGCGGCGGCCCGCTGGGGCGCGAGTTCGGCTCGCACGGCTCGATCGACGCCATCGCCGCCGGCGACGCGTCGTTCGCCGTGCTGACCGAGTTCCGCAGTCTGGACCCGGAGGTGGCGGCGGCGCGCGAGGCGGCCGCCCGCCGCGCCGACGCCGTCGCCGACGCCGACGCGGCCGCCGAGGCGGCCGACGCGAGTCCGCGGCTCAAGTCGCGCCTGCAGCGGCTGTGGGACCGCGAGCGGCGCGGCAGCCGCAAGGGAGCTGCCGCCGCCGCCGCCGCCACCACCACCGAACCGTCGCTGTTCCGCAAGCTGCGTGGCTCTGCCGGCGCCGGCGCCGGCCGAGCCGCCGCCGAGCCGGAGACGCGGCGCTCGTCCGACTCGCTGGACGGCGAGGCGCGGCTGGAGGAGCGGCGCCGGCGGCGTGCGCTCGTCCACTACGACTGCCAGAGCCTGCTGGTGAACCTGGCGGCGGCGGCCGGCCGGCGCGGCCAGCTCGACTGCAGGCGCAACACGGCGACCGGCGCGAGCGCCGCCTCGTCGGCGGCCAGGGCCGACACGAGCCGGGAGGACGACCCTGCCGCCGTCTCTTCCTGCCGGCCGGAGGACGAGCTGCGCGGCGACGAGCGCGGCAACCATATTGTGCTCAGGTACGTGGATTGTCCTATCGCTACGCCATGCTATGTTATGTGCTGTTGTATTCCTATGCTGTATTGCATTTAATATTATACATGGTTAGATGATGTAGTCGTATAGGCACCTGTTATAGCTGCAACACCAACTCTGAACTCTGCAACACTCAACTTTCTCCAAATGTATGCTGCTTTGCTCACTATGCAACTCCAACACTCTCCAAGTGTATGCTATTTTGTACAATAGGCAACACCAACTATCTCCAAACGTATGCTGTTTTGCACAATATACAGCACCACCTTTCTCTAAGTGTATACTGCTTTGCTCAATATACAACACCAAGTTTCTTTTTAGTTCGGCAACAACAACTACGCAATGTGCCTACCGTTATTCCATGAATGTTATTCCGTATTATACAGGAATGCTGTATTGTATTATTATTCACTATATGTTATATTATGCCTACTAAGTTATTTTACGCGAGATGTATGTCATATCATATTGCATTTTGCATGCACTATTTCATAGTGCAACGCTGGTGTCACTGGGTGTGCAATGTCTCGTGTCTCGGGCTGGAGGACGCGACACGAGGCCGGCCAACGCTGGTGTCACTGGGTGTGCAATGTCTCGTGTCTCGGGCTGGAGGACGCGACACGAGGCCGGCCAACGCTGGTGTCACTGGGTGTGCAATGTCTCGTGTCTCGGGCTGGAGGACGCGACACGAGGCCGGCCAACGCTGGTGTCACTGGGTGTGCAATGTCGGTTGGGCTGGAGGACGCGACACGAGGCCGGCCAACGCTGGTGTCACTGGGTGTGCAATGTCTCGTGTCTCGGGCTGGAGGACGCGACACGAGGCCGGCCCAGGCGGTTCGTTCCCATGTCACCCGTTTGGGAAAGGTTTGCTGTTTGGCTTCGCCGATCGGTCGGAAAATGCTCCAAAGTGCTCCAAAGTGCAAAATGCTCCAAAGTGCAAAATGCTCCAAAGTGCAAAATGCTCCAAAAAGCCACATAGGTTGTCCGTATCCCAACTTCCGGATCTCTGCCGCAGTTGGATAGGGGGGATGAAATCAAATGTGTAGATTGGTTTCGTGCTTGTTGTGTGTGATGATTGCTCATGTATGCACACATACACTTACATACATACATACCTACATACATACATACATACATACATACATACATACATACATACATACATACATACATACATACATCATACATACATACATACATACATACATCCATACATACATACATATGTATATATATATATACATGTATATATATATGTATATATATATGTATATGTATATATATATATATATATATATATATATATATATATATATATATATATATATATATATATATATATATATATATATATATATATATATATATATATATATATATATATATATATATATATATATATATATATATATATATATATATATATATATATATATATATATATACAAATATATGCATATATATATATGTATATATATGTATATACAATATATATATATATATATATATATGTGTATATATATATATATATATATATATATATATATATATATATATATATATATGTATATATATAATTACTCATACCGTGGACTAGGCCATCAACATTTTAAGCCCTTATATTGGCGCCTGGCTACAATTTTAGAGTAGATCTGCTCCGTGAGAACTAGCGTCCTTCTGATGTAATACTTTAGGTTCATGATAACTGGCGTCCTTCTGCTGGACGGCAATCTTGTTTCCGTGCTACCTACATTTGCTCGTCATCTAGCTGTACACATGTTTGGATTGGATGGTGACCCCATGCAAAGAATTATCATTAACGTGATGTCACCGACGGACGCGTCAAACTGTTTGGCAGTCTGCAAATATACAGAGCATGCGGGACAGAACACAACATCTGTCACTCTCGCCTCTCACTTCGACATGATGGACAGCTTGTCCTGGTCCTGTCGTCCCATTTCAATCGGGATGTTTTTTTGGTGGACCCGATCTGCTGCTGACCCACTGCCGACCTGACCCAACGCGGACCCATCAATGATCCGCCGGTGACCCGCCGACGGCTTTTTGCCAGCGTGCTAGCCTGCCCCCCCCCCCCCGCTGACTCACCGGTTGATCTGGGGGTACAGTGGCCGGGGTCCCCTCTAAAGGGTTGATTTTGACGAAATTTTGCACTAAAGTGGCATTTTCTCGAAATGTAAAAGCATTTAAGAGACAAATATTGTTCTAAGCAGACACAACGAATGTATTGTATTGAATCTATTCACAACTTTTTTTTCTTTTCCGAAATCAGATAATTGTTGGTTTAATTGGTCCCCCAACTGGTCCAAAACGGGACTGCTGAATCTGAGTCCTGAGTCACTGAGTCCTGAGTCCGGACTGCTGAATCTGCGCCCGCACTGAGCCGCCCGTCGTTCCAGCTGCCCGTTCTTCCGCAACGAGATAGGCGGCGAGCGGGAGAGGGCGCTGCACCTGTCGCCGGCCGGCGGCCGACGGCGGCGGCCGGCGGCGGCGGCGGCGGCGGCGGCGGCGACGGCCGGCCGGTCGGAGGCGCTGCTGCACCGGCCGGCCGCCACGTACGGCCTGTCCGTGCTGGAGCAGCCGACGGCCGCCTCCCACTGGCCGGCGGGCGCGTGCCCCTTCAGCCAGGCCGGACCGACCGTCGAGTACTCCAGCCGCGGCAGCTACTACTACAAACACTTCTTCCACGGACGAGGTGGGTGGTGCGGCGGGAGGGGCTGCCGGCTGGCATCCGAGGCGGACGGCGTGCTGAGGTCGGTCGTGGTGTGGCGCTTCGGGAGGAGGGGGTGGTGGGCGCGTGGAATGGCGTGGCGGCGTCGGTGGCTGCGTGCTAAATTGAATGTTTGCACCATCGGAAACCATCGGAAAGGCTGCGTGATGGGGTGAGGATGAGCGGTCGTTACGCTCACGAGCTCTGCCGCCTGCTCGACAGTCGAGTTCGATCTAGATTTCGAAGAATCGAACTGCCATTCTCGTTCGAGAATGGAAGTTCGATCACCATTCTCATCATCTACTCAATACATTCAGAACAAAAACAAACGCATTGCTAGGTGTCAGTGGCCCTTCGCCGAGTTGACTGGCGGCATAGAGCAACATCCGACAGCGCTGGACAGGTCTGACACCACGGTCAGGTCATGTCCAGCATCCGCCACACTGCCGCACTGGTCGCAGCCGCGCCAACTGAATCTTGACCTCACGGCGACGGCAGCGCCCCTGGCGGCCGACGGCGACCTTGGCTCGGCCCGTGTCTGAGCGCCATGCGCCGCGAGTTGATGGATCGAGCGGCCAGACAAGAAAGCGTGGAGCCGGTGCCTCTGCCGCAGACTCTGCTCCGCGTGCCACCCCGTGGCTGCGCTGTAGAGAGGACACCACCGCCCAGTTGCTACGGGGAAGTCACGGCCCTGTGGATGCCCTGTGGAGAAGCGCACCACCGCCCTGTGGATGCGGGGAAATGGTATCACCGCCCTGTGGATGCCGTGTGGAAAGGGATCACCCACAGTGGCTTTGGGGAGGTGGTATCACCGCCATTTGGATACGTTGTGGAGAGGAGGACCACCGCTCTGTGGATGCTGTGTGGAGAGGGAGATCAGTGGCTACAGGGGGGTCTTTAATAAAAACCGAAGTTTGGAATTGAACTGCTGCAATTGTTTTTACCTATTCCTTTGGATGAAACTAAAACACTTGCGACCATTTTCAAACATCTTTCATGTCTAAGACGTGTCACAAGACATGCTTTTTTTCAAGCCCATTTGATGGAAAATGATCAAAAATATGATCTCTGAGAGCACGTATCTCGAAAAACAAGACAGCCGGAATATTATAATATTTTGACACGTTTTAAATGAGTTTATTATGGCTCTACACAAATAAAAAATCGGATGCAAACTTTCAAAGTAGCAGGTTCGTAAACCCAAAAGTTTTGAGGTAGACTTCAACACCATGTTTCGTGCTATTGATGCGCTTCTGATGTTGCGAATTTGAGAATTACGAACACCACCACTATTATGTCAGTCACCTTATGGGTTGCTTGAAGTCATGTCACGTAGTCTCAGATGAAGTGAGGCCGAGGTCATCTAAGGTCAACCGAGACCACGCTGCTCATTTCCTTGGCTTTTAGCATCCAATGCTCGAAAGGAGAGTGCACAATCTATCCCACCAGAAATCAGCACAATGAATGTGGCATGGAAATAAACAACATTGGGAAGTCGGAGCGATGACGCGCCCATCACGACTCCACACACCAGCCATTGATGACGCAACAAACGCAATGTCTACGTGTTTCAAATTAAAACACGTCAAACTAAAACTAAAACGCAATTAGCAACCTTGCAAAACTTGTTTTCAAGGTTGCTAATTGCACTGGATTTGGTCAAACTTTGGCGCTAATGGCGAGGGAAGCATTGTACATGAGAGCATATTGATTAGCGCACGAGAACACATTTGACTGGCACACGGGAACACATTTGACTATCCGTACACAACAGTCAAGTGGGAAGACTGGTGTCTGCGATTACCGCTGTACCAGACATCAGCGGCACCCTTAGATCTGGTGCAGTGTCGACCTGTTGAAATTGTGGTACCACTGTCTGCATTTCTTCGCACCTTGGAGGAGCCACTGTCACCGACGCTTCAGCCTTGTTAGGTTTGTCGTCGGGCAAAATCATTCTGCACCCTTGCTCGTCAGTTTCGTCCGTCACCTCCATACTCCTGACGAATTTCTCGGCCTTCTGGCGAACGGCGTCTTCGTCCAACTTCTCGGGCTCTGCTTCAGACATACATGGACGATCTTCAGACTCTTGAGCACCAGGTAGCTGCTAGGTCCAACCGATCCCACCAGGTCACTCGTCGTGGCTATTACCGGAATGGCACGCACCCCGACATCAAAATTGTAAATCGGGGCGACGGCGAGGATCCTTGTTGCAATCTGTGCCTTCTCATCCACGCTGAGGCTGTTGCTAAATATTGCAAAGACAACTGTTTCTTCACCAAATACCAACAGTGGTGACAGATGAACTTCAAGGCCATCCTGGCCAGCTAAACTTCCATGACCCCTGGGCACATCCCTGGGAACATCCCTGGGCACCTGCCTCAAGGAGCGTGTCCCAGCTGGCTCACTCCACACACTCGGCTATATAGTTCCTGCACGCAAGCCAGACTACTCTCCTCTGTAGCCGCAGCTCCATTGTGGTGCAGGTCATTCGACACGGGTCTGTCGGTGTTTGAGGGGGTGGCGTCAAAGGCTGGTGTCAAAGCACACGGTGACGGTGCCATCGTTGATTGACTGAATCGTTCACTGAACGACCAACTGTCTGGAATTGCACCTCAGGAATGGATGTTGGCTTTCCCTTTTCGCATCCGGCATAGCCGAAATTCCGAACAGTTGCCTGCCGACGTAGTGAGGATCGCCACTCTGGCCAAAACAGAAGTCCTGTCGCCGTGTCCTGTGGACAGGGGAGCCACTCAGGGTGGCTGCGCTTTGGAGAGGGACACCGCCCTGTGGCTGCACTATGGAGAGGTCGTCTCCCATTGGCTGCGGAGGGGGGGGTGTATTACCGTCCTGTGGCCAGGTCGCCTATCGCCGCCGTATATTTTGTGATCCTGAATGTGGAGAGGTAACACTTTGGTCATCCCACCTATGCTGAAGCGAGAGTGGCAGGAGCTTTGGACTGAGACAAAGGCAGCAGATATTGAGGATGACTCAGGAACAGGACACACTCAGAATATAGCATGGGCGGCAGGCGCTCGAGTTGAGACGAGGGCGATGCGTACTCGGGCTGCGATAGCAGTCAACACCGTGTGCCAAGTGAGGAGTGACTCGCAGCTTGAGGAGGAGTGACTAGCGAGTGACTAGCGAGTTGGGCTAGAGGAGTGACTAGCGAGTTGGGCAGGCGCCACAGCTGTGCGGCAATTCCGAGACAGGAGCTGCCTGGCGGGCGGGGAAGACCGCCGCGGCAGGTGAGGCGGGAGCTGCCTGCGCGATGAGTCAGGCAGCAGTCTGCTCCGTCGGCTGTTGGTGACGTCACAATGGCGTCTTGTGACGTCACAATGGCGTTTTGTGGCACGGGCCGGCGTCACGGTGCGGCGCCGGCGGTCATTGTCGCCGTGTCGGACGGTCGAGGCCGACTCGGCCCCATTGTCTCTGCGGACCGTGTCTCCGGACGGCCGCCCGGGATCGTGCAGTGTCGACCTGCTAGTGCAGTGGACTGTTGTGCTCGCACCCCTCCAGTGTAGCTCGGATCGTCTCACCAAGTCTTCCGGTAGCACGTACAGCCCCCCCCCCCCCGCCGCCAAGTCAGGCTGGAAGACGTACACAGATGCAGACAGACACAGAGTGTGATAAGCATGCACGTTGGCCGAGGTGTGTTCACACAGTCCTGATATGACGGTGGGCGCGCAGAGGCGCAACTCCGCGATTGCTGCTTACGTTTCCTACCGCGTGGCATTGCCATGCCAGAGCGCGCCGGCCTGGCGTTTACAATGTCCCATCTACCTTGAATATTGTATACTCAAATGCAAACCGCATACGCAGTTTGTTGCTCCTCCCCTTGTGGCGAACAAAAACTCGCCGGCAACACCGCCTTGTGGTGCACTTTTTTACGCAGCTTTTATATTTCATGGCTGATGTTGACCTTGCGATAAGCGGTCGCTGCGTGGACGGACGGGGCGACGTACCGAGGTCTCCAGAAGACCAGCCGTGCGTTGTTTCGGCCGGCGGCTGACAGACACACCTGTCGGCGGCCGATAGAGACTTGGCCGCGTACGGCCACCGCCCGGTCAACGTCGCCGGCCGAGCACAGCCCGCGGCCTGAGAGCCTTCCTTCGGTGATTACGTTTGGCGGGCGACGTCGGCGCCCTTTGATGTGGCCCTTATTACGCGCGGCCGCCGGACACTCCCATTACCCGACACGGCGAATCGATTAATTTTCCGCGTGCCGTCATACCGCTCTGGCAGCGAGGAATCCAGCTACGGCGCTTAGTAAGCCGTTCATCATGTTGTCGCATGGGCGGGGCCGGAGAGCCTCGCCGTCACAACACCACCGTCTCCGGGTGATACAGCATCATCTCGCTGTGATAACACCATCATCTCCGGGTGATACAGCATCATCTCGCTGTCACAACATCACCGTCTCCGGGTGATACAGCATCGTCTCGCCGTGATAACACCATCATCTCCGGGTGATACAGCATCATCTCGCTGTCATAACATCACCGTCTCCGGATGATACAGCACCATCTCGCCGGCATAACACCACCGTCTCCAAGTGATACAGAATTATCTTGCCGTCAATAATACGATAACCTCCACGCTATCGCATCACGATCTCCCCGTCACGTCACCATAATTTTTCCGTCACATCATGCCCACGTCATCACCTCACCATCTCGCCATGCTACCATGACCTCCCCATCATAATTCCAGCAGCTCCTCACCATAGCACCGCCACCTTCTCATCTCACCGACTCGACACTTCATCACCGTGACATACCTCACCGTCACAGTCACAGCTCGAACATATCGGCACAGCCGACTATCTCACCACAGCACCACCTTCTCACCTCACCGACTCGACACTTCATCACCGTGACATACCTCACCGTCACAGTCACAGCTCGAACATATCGGCACAGCCGACTATCTCACCACAGCACCACCTTCTCACCTCACCGACTCGACACTTCATCATCATGGCATATCTCACCTTCACAGTCACAGCCCGAACATATCGGCACGGCCGACTATCTCACCACAGCGCCGCCATCATCTCACCAAGCAACCGGTGACTGCACCAACACCAGGCGCGATCCCAGGCAACTCTAGCGGCCCAGATGTCGGCTGTCAGTCTGGAGTGGTCTGACCTGACCTGACGTGACCTAAGCTGTCCTGACTTAAGCTCTCCTGATCTGGTCTGATTTGGTGGCTGGCCATGGAGATGACATCAAGTGCCGGGTGATGGTGCCACCAGCGGGTCAGATGTCGGCTGTGAGTCTGGAGTGGTCTGACCTGACCTGACGTGACCTAAGCTGTCCTGACTTAAGCTCTCCTGATCTGGTCTGATTTGGTGGCTGGCCATGGAGATGACATCAAGTGCCGGGTGATGGTGCCCCCAGCGGGTCAGATGTCGGCTGTCTGGAGTGGTCTGACCTGATTTGACATGACCTGACCTAAGCTGTCCCGATCTGGTCTGATTTGGTGACTGGTCATGGAGATGACACAAAGTGCCGGGTGATGGTGCCGCCAGCGAGTCATATGTCGGCTGTCAGTCGGGCAGACATAAGTACATAACTCATCACTCATCCGTCCTTAATTATTCGTCCGTCTCTCGTTCATTAACACAACGGGGTCGATAGTTTCTCCAGGACTCAGGATGCACCAGTAATTAGGGGGTTTCAGTCTGTTTTTCTCCTCGTGTATTATCTTCCCTCTATGGGCTTAACTCAGATTGGCCCTGTGGTTCTTATTAAGCCCTAGGCCTGTGTGTCCTTTAATCCTGTAGCCCATTCGCCACAACTCACTCAGCTGCTGGCCCCAGCCCGGCGGTCTCTCCTCCACACAGCCGCAGCCGGACTCGCAATGCGACCATTGGCCGTGACATTTTGAAAGAAAATACATTCGGTCTGGATGCGCCGTCTACGATTTAATGTTCCCTGCTCAGTGCAGCTTTTCTCGTGGACTATGCATTCCCCGCCTGGCAGGTGAGTGTTCAAGTGGCCGACGGATATTTGACTGAGGAACACAACGCCGCCATTGACTCAGTCGCGCCGCCTCCGCGCCTCCAGCCTGACGAAGCCAGCTGCCAGTTGACCCGTCCAGACGACGGCTAGATGCGAGCCCGTGTGGAGGATTGAGCCCTGTCCACTGACAGGACAGGTGACACCAGTTGTAGCCTGCGATCCATCGACTGCGCCGGGCGGAAGGTGGCGGGGGCAGCTCGTAGCCAGCTGATGGCCAAAGCCTGACCATTCCGTCACCACCCCGTCACCACCCCGTCACCACCCCGCCACCACCACGTCACCACCCCGTCACCACCCCGGCATCGTAACACACGTGCAGCGAGTGACTCGCCACGCGGTGTGACAAAGGTTTTCACGCCGGCTGGCGTGACTCGGGACATCGGTAAGCGCGTGCTCACACCGCGCCGGCCGCAGCCGTGCCGCCGTGACGTCACGGCCCTCGGTCCGGGTGACATCACCACGGCGTGAGGCCGGACGACAACGCCAGTCGCGGTCTCCAGCACCGCTGTGGGCTCAGATGTCGGCCGTCTGTTGGTCGGATCTGACCCAACCTGACCTGACCTGACATGTCCTGATCTGGCCTGGTTTGGTCACTGGCGATGGAGTCAGCACCGGGTGGCGGGTGTTAGTGTCGTCAACAGCTCAGATATCGACTGTCAGTCTGGCGTGGTCTGACCTGATCCGACCTGACCTGACCTGACCTGACCTGACCTGACCTGACCTGACATGCCCTGATCTGGCCTTGTTTGGTCAATAGCAATGGAGTCGGCACTAGGTGGCGGGTGTTGGTGTCGCCAGCAGCTCAGATGTCGGCTGTCAGTCTGGCGTGGTCTGACCTGACCTGACCTGACCTGACCTGTATCGGTTTGGTCCAGCTTGACGTGACATCGGCCCGGTCAGGTCCATAGAGATGGACACATCTCCAACAGGGGTCTGTCGGTGCCTGACGTGATTTTATCCGGGCGGACCACATTCACAACCCATTCACCATTCACAACCAATTCACAACCCATTCACCATTCACAAACCGGTCAAATGTGCTCTCAGAACTGGTCAAATCCATTCTACCTTGGCCGTAACTTCCGACCGCTTGGCTCCACATTGTCTGGTGCGACCCGACCTAACAGTCCTGCCCATCACCAGCCCTTCCTCACCCGGCATGATTCCGTTTGACCCCGTCTGACCCGACCTGACCCTGTCTGGCGTGGTGTCGTCGCTGCCGCCGCTGCCATCCAACCATTTGATGACGACAAATTTGGCTGCTGCCCCACACAGGACGTCCGGTTGGCGCCGTTATCTAGGGCTCGTTTGTGTGGCGCTAATGTGCCGCTGCTGGTGTCCAGATGTGCTCCTCTGCGCCTCTGCTCCCCTCCCTCTCACTGCCACGCTCCCTCCAACTGTCCTCCCACAGTCACTCGTGTTCGTCTCGCGACACTCGGCGCTCCCCCGCTCTTCCTTCCTTCCTGTCGCTCTCCTCTCTCTCTCTCTCTCTCTCTCTCTCTCTCTCTCTCTATCTCTATCTCTATCTCTATCTCTATCTCTATCTCTATCTCTATCTCTATCTCTATCTCTATCTCTATTTCTATCTTTATCTCTATCTTTATCTTTATCTCTATCTCTATCTCTATCTCTATCTCTATCTTTATCTCTATCTCTATCTCTATCTCTATCTCTATCTCTATCTCTATCTATCTATCTATCTATCTATCTATCTATCTATCTATCTATCTATCTATCTATCTATCTATCTATCTATCTATCTATCTATCTATCTATCTATCTATCTATCTATCTATCTATCTATCTATCTATCTATCTCTCTCTCTCTCTATCCCTCTATCCCTCTATCCCTCTATCCCTCTATCCCTCTATCCCTCTATCCCCTCTCTGGCGCGCGCGGCGCCGCCCTCTTCTCCTTCTCCCCACGCCATAACCTGCAGTCTTACATGCGTTCGTGTGCTATCCAATAAGTCAACATTATCTCATTGTAAAAGCGCAGTCATTCCTCCCGTAATTCTGTGCGAATGATTAGCTAAGCTATATCGTGTTACCGGAAGGTGGTGGGGAATTTCCAAGCATTTTGTGAGTAAAAATGGTGCTCTGAGTGCTACTATTGCCACCTATTTTTAGCAGAAGTGGAACAACATTAGAAGTTATCTTTCATTCATGTAGCTTGCAGGCTGCTCGAGTGAAGGTCAGACCGACCGGACGTTTTATTGTACATAGCATCTCTACAAATTGGATAGCATCTCTATACAATGGTACATTAGGCATATAGTCGACACAACAGCTCCGTCTGTGTTTCGAAATAAGCTGACAGGAATGGAACTACACAAGGTATTCATCTAGCACAAAGGAACAATAAATTATATGGGTGATGACCCTTGGCTTCCAGCCGGCAGCTGGGTCGTGGTTGACGTTGCCGCGAACCAATTAACGTTGTGTAACACCTCCGTTCCGACGTTGTGTGGTTCCCGAGCCGCCACGACTTCCCCCTCTGTTGACCTTGCAGCCTTGCAGTTAGTAGCGCTGCACCACGAGACCACATGAGGACATCGGAGGAAACCGGAGACGGCGGACCCCTCAGGTGTCGTCATTATATACTGAGGCGCTGTACCCTGAGGACACCTGAGGACATCGGAGACAGTGGACCCCCCAGGTGGCGTCATTATATACTGAGGCGCTGTACCCTGAGGACACCTGAGGACATCGGAGACAGTGGACCCCCCAGGTGGCGTCATTATATACTGAGGCGCTGCACCCTGAGGCCACGGGAGACGGTGGACCCCTCAGGTGGCGTCATTATACACTGAGGCGCTGCACCCTGAGGCCACCTGAGGACACGGGAGACGGTGGACCCCTCAGGTGTCGTCATTATACACTGAGGCGCTGCACCCTGAGGCCACCTGAGGACACGGGAGACGGTGGACCCCTCAGGTGTCGTCATTATACACTGAGGCGCTGCACCCTGAGGCCACCTGAGGCCACCTGAGGCCACGGGAGACGGTGGACCCCTCAGGTGGCGTCACTATACACTGAGGCGCTGCACCCTGAGGACACCTGAGGACACGGGAGACGGTGGACCCCTCAGGTGTCGTCATTATACACTGAGGCGCTGCACCCTGAGGCCACCTGAGGACACGGGAGACGGTGGACCCCTCAGGTGTCGTCATTATGCACTGAGGCGCTGCACCCTGAGACCATCTGAGGCCACCGGAGACGGTGGACCCCTCAGGTGTCGTCATTATACACTGAGGCGCTGTACCCTGAGGCCACCTGAGGCCACGGGAGACGGTGGACCCCTCAGGTGGCGTCATTACACACTGAGGCGCTGCACCCTGAGGCCACCTGAGGCCACCGGAGACGGTGGACCCCTCAGGTGTCGTCATTATGCACTGAGGCGCTGCACCCTGAGACCACCTGAGGCCACCGGAGACGGTGGACCCCTCAGGTGTCGTCATTATGCACTGAGACGCTGCACCCTGAGACCATCTGAGGCCACCGGAGACGGTGGACCCCTCAGGTGTCGTCATTACACACTGAGTAGCTGCACCCTGAGGCCACCTGAGGCCACCGGAGACGGTGGACCCCTCAGGTGGCTTCATTATACACTGAGGAGCTGCACCCTGAGGCCACCTGAGGCCACCGGAGACGGTGGACCCCTCAGGTGTCGTCATTATACACTGAGGCGCTGCACCCTGAAGCCACCTGAGGCCACGGGAGACGGTGGACCCCTCAGGTGGCGTCATTATACACTGAGGCGCTGCACCCTGAAGCCACCTGAGGCCACCGGAGACGGTGGACCCCTCAGGTGTCGTCATTATACACTGAGGCGCTGTACCCTGAGGCCACCTGAGGCCACCGGAGACGGTGGACCCCTCAGGTGTCGTCATTATACACTGAGGCGCTGCACCCTGAGGCCACCTGAGGCCACGGGAGACGGTGGACCCCTCAGGTGTCGTCATTACACACTGAGGAGCTGTACCCTGAGGCCACCTGAGGCCACCGGAGACGGTGGACCCCTCAGGTGTCGTCATTACACACTGACGACGGACATGGCATTGTCGTCATTGATCGCTCATTTCAGCCGCGCCTTAATTAGCCGCCCGCAGCGGCAGAGGGGCGCGTACGCGGCGCCGACCCCGGCCGACCGTGGCACTGCGGCCTGACCCCGCACCACCCCCGGCGCCGTGGCCTGACCCCTGGCGCCGGCCGGCCGACACGGCGGCCGCGCTGACGCCGACGTGGGTGGCGTCAGACGTGTAAGACGCCTGTGCCGGGCGCCAGACGTGCGGCAAGGACTTGCCGCGCGCGCGCGACGCTCCCGGCGCAGGGCGTCTGGCGGGGGGGGGGGGGGGGGGCGACGGTTGCGTGCCGGCCGTCGCCGGTCGGACCGAGGCGTGCGTGGTGTTTGAAAGGAGTGCCCACGGCGCGGGGGGGGGCATCCGATCTGCATGCCCTGGCGTGTTCCAAATCGCTCGCCAAGGCCACTCACTGCCTCCGTGCACAGCGGTGGTGTTGGGTGGTGGTGCCGGGGACTCGTGCGGTGCACAGCGGTGGCGTTGGGTGGTGGTGCCGGGGGGGGGGGGGCTCCTGTGCCCCCTCACTCTCCGTTGATCATAATCGCTGTGAATCCCCACCATTTTGTTTGTGTCGGGCGAAGTTCCATTGTGGCTGGCGCTGGCGCGCTCTGCCTCCTCCACTGGTGGTGTTGTGGTGCCAGAAATGGTGCACAAGTGGTAATCCAGCCACAGATGTGTCCAAGTGCACTCGCTAGTGCTGCGTTCCGGCACATGTTTGGCTTTGTCTCGGAAATTGGAAATTGCACAGCGTAATTTACTGGCAATGAACTGTATGTATGTGTATGTATGTATTTTTTGTTGGCATCAACATTTCGGTATCTTATTAGAATACCTAATTTTGCTCTTTAACTTAGGAATAATTACATTATTAGTAGCAAGTGAAATAAAACAATTCCAGGTACATTAGATTAGATTAGACATATTTTTCGTCCATAGCTATGCAGCGCATTATTGTTTGAATGGAGGCCTTTATTTAAGAACTTAGAATGAGAGCCAGGGCTTAATAATCTACAGACTTACGATTTTGTTATCGAAGAGCAGCAAGTTTGCATTATTTGCTGGTTAGCCAGCGCATTCAACCCCTCAGCGATAGAAGGGAGATGAGGGTCATCTTCCCGGGAGGGAATGCTCTGCATGGCAAGACTCCCCATCGGGAGGGTTGTCCGGCCTTCCCGGCCCCGACTTGTTGCTCACGAGTCCGGGTGGGTGGGGGGGGGGACGAGTGGTCTAGGGGTAAGATGCTCGTCTCACAATCGAAAGATTGTGGGTTCGAGTCTCACCTGTCGCTACTCTTCGCCCACGGCCAATCGGCGTGAGAGATTGGCGACGCTACATGACTCAACGGTCGACGTGTCGTAAAACCAATAACCAACCAACCAACCGAGTCCGGGTGGGTTCGGTCTTCAACACGACGGCGCCGCCGGCCGTGAAATAAACACCGGCCGACCGTCCCGGCCGCTGACGTAGCACGCGGCCGGCCACGTTGGCTCCTCCCGTCTGAGCGATGAGCCCACACACGTGGACCGTGCTGGCTAGCGCACCTCCGTCAGGACCGGCACGACGCGTCATCACTTGTCGCCGTCCATCACAGCCGACAGGCGGCTCTGAACTGAGGTCGTCAGGCTGCGCCTCCGTCAGGACCGGCACGACGCGTCATCACTTGTCGCCGCCCATCACAGCCGACAGTCGGCTCTGAACTGAAGTCGTCAGGCTGCGCCTCCGTCAGGACCGGCACGACGCGTCATCACTTGTCGCAGTCCATCACAGCCGATAGGCGGCTCTGAACTGAGGTCGTCAGGCTGCACCTCCGTCAGGACCGGCACGACGCGTCATCACTTGTCGCCGTCCATCACAGCCGACAGGCGGCTCTGAACTGAAGTCGTCAGGCTGCGCCTCCGTCAGGACCGGCACGACGCGTCATCACTTGTCGCCGTCCATCACAGCCGACAGGCGGCTCTGAACTGAGGTCGTCAGGCTGCGCCTCCGTCAGGACCGGCACGACGCGTCATCACTTGTCGCAGTCCATCACAGCCGACAGGCGGCTCTGAACTGAGGTCGTCAGGCTGCGCCTCCGTCAGGACCGGCACGACGCGTCATCACTTGTCGCAGTCCATCACAGCCGACAGGCGGCTCTGAACTGAAGTCGTCAGGCTGCGCCTCCGTCAGGACCGGCACGACGCGTCATCACTTGTCGCCGTCCATCACAGCCGACAGGCGGCTCTGAACTGAGGTCGTCAGGCTGCGCCTCCGTCAGGACCGGCACGACGCGTCATCACTTGTCGCAGTCCATCACAGCCGACAGGCGGCTCTGAACTGAGGTCGTCAGGCTGCGCCTCCGTCAGGACCGGCACGACGCGTCATCACTTGTCGCAGTCCATCACAGCCGATAGGCGGCTCTGAACTGAGGTCGTCAGGCTGCACCTCCGTCAGGACCGGCACGACGCGTCATCACTTGTCGCCGTCCATCACAGCCGACAGGCGGCTCTGAACTGAAGTCGTCAGGCTGCGCCTCCGTCAGGACCGGCACGACGCGTCATCACTTGTCGCCGTCCATCACAGCCGACAGGCGGCTCTGAACTGAGGTCGTCAGGCTGCGCCTCCGTCAGGACCGGCACGACGCGTCATCACTTGTCGCAGTCCATCACAGCCGACAGGCGGCTCTGAACTGAGGTCGTCAGGCTGCGCCTCCGTCAGGACCGGCACGACGCGTCATCACTTGTCGCAGTCCATCACAGCCGACAGGCGGCTCTGAACTGAAGTCGTCAGGCTGCGCCTCCGTCAGGACCGGCACGACGCGTCATCACTTGTCGCCGTCCATCACAGCCGACAGTCGGCTCTGAACTGAAGTCGTCAGGCTGCGCCTCCGTCAGGACCGGCACGACGCGTCATCACTTGTCGCCGTCCATCACAGCCGACAGGCGGCTCTGAACTGAGGTCGTCAGGCTGCGCCTCCGTCAGGACCGGCACGACGCGTCATCACTTGTCGCCGTCCATCACAGCCGACAGGCGGCTCTGAACTGAGGTCGTCAGGCTGCACCTCCGTCAGGACCGGCACGACGCGTCATCACTTGTCGCCGTCCATCACAGCCGACAGGCGGCTCTGAACTGAAGTCGTCAGGCTGCGCCTCCGTCAGGACCGGCACGACGCGTCATCACTTGTCGCCGTCCATCACAGCCGACAGGCGGCTCTGAACTGAAGTCAGGCTGCGCCGATAGGACGTCAGGCTACTCCCGGAGGACGTCGTCAGGCTACTCCCGGAGGACGTCGTCAGGCTACTCTCTGAGGATGTCGTCGGGCTACTCCCTGAGGATGTAGCGCACCTCCGTCAGGACCGGCACGACGCGTCATCACTTGTCGCCGTCCATCACAGCCGACAGGCGGCTCTGAACTGAGGTCGTCAGGCTGCGCCTCCGTCAGGACCGGCACGACGCGTCATCACTTGTCGCCGTCCATCACAGCCGACAGGCGGCTCTGAACTGAAGTCGTCAGGCTGCACCTCCGTCAGGACCGGCACGACGCGTCATCACTTGTCGCCGTCCATCACAGCCGACAGGCGGCTCTGAACTGAAGTCGTCAGGCTGCGCCTCCGTCAGGACCGGCACGACGCGTCATCACTTGTCGCCGTCCATCACAGCCGACAGGCGGCTCTGAACTGAAGTCGTCAGGCTGCGCCTCCGTCAGGACCGGCACGACGCGTCATCACTTGTCGCCGTCCATCACAGCCGACAGTCGGCTCTGAACTGAAGTCGTCAGGCTGCGCCTCCGTCAGGACCGGCACGACGCGTCATCACTTGTCGCAGTCCATCACAGCCGACAGGCGGCTCTGAACTGAAGTCGTCAGGCTGCGCCTCCGTCAGGACCGGCACGACGCGTCATCACTTGTCGCAGTCCATCACAGCCGACAGGCGGCTCTGAACTGAAGTCGTCAGGCTGCGCCGATAGGACGTCAGGCTACTCCCGGAGGACGTCGTCAGGCTACTCCCGGAGGATGTCGTCAGGCTACTCCCGGAGGACGTCGTCAGGCTACTCCCGGAGGACGTCGTCAGGCTACTCTCTGAGGATGTCGTCGGGCTACTCCCGGAGGACGTCGTCAGGCTACTCTCTGAGGATGTCGTCGGGCTACTCCCGGAGGATGTCGTCGGGCTACTCCCGGAGGATGTCGTCGGGCTACTCCCTGAGGACGTCGTCAGGCTACTCCCTGATGACGTCATCAGGCTACTCCTTGAGGATATCGTCAGGTTACTCTCCGAAGATATCGCCATTCTACTCACTGAGGATATCGTCAGGCTACTCCCAGATGACGTCATCAGGCTAATCCCTGAAGACGACGCCAGGCGACCCTGAGAACGTAGTCAGGATACCCTGCAAAGGTACAAAAGCGGCCCAAAAATTGGGGGTCAAGCCGAATTTTTAGGCCGATTCTTTCCACTCAACACGGTAGGGTTAATGGCCAGGATCGGAGATAATGGGGGGGGGGACGACCCCCTGTTCCTATTCTCAGGCTACTCAAATTAGTCGTGAGGATACTTCTAGCTGAGTCCTCGGGCTGCTCCGATACAAATCCGTAGGCTACTTCGAGGGGACGTTATCAGGCTACCCCAGTGCCGAGACAAGCTGGATAAGCTACTCCTAGCCGAGTCCTCAGGTCGCTTTGACACGAGGCTTTTGGGCTACTATGAGTCTAAGCCGGTCTCTATGTCGGTAATGCTTATCATTTCGTGGATAATTGGAAAACAGGCGCCACCATGAATGGCCGTTTGAATGGTTGGATGCTGCGTTCTCCCGGTTTAGTTAATCGATTGCGGTCGAACGTACTCAATTAGGGTCGAACGTGCTCCTATTCAGCATCGCGGCTCACCCCAGCGCATCCTTCGGTTCACGCACACATTGGTCGATATTTGTTGCAGCTGTCAGCGGGATGGTGTACGCCATACACAGCTGGTGTCTGAAGCCAACTGGCAGATCCGAACAGAAGTAAAATACTGGACAAAAAACCCGTTGTTCAACCTGAAAATTCCAATCGCATATAAAATGTGTTCCAAGTTGTAACGCATCCGGATCTGCCGCGGCACCAGCTGCCGCCTGACATCGACCGACTGCCGCCTGACGCTACCCCGCCTGACATCGACCGACTGCCGCCTGACGCTGCCGGCTGCCGCCTGACGCTGCCCCGCCTGACGCTGCCGGCTGCCGCCTGACGCTGCCCCGCCTGACACCGCCGGCTGCCGCCTGACGCTGCCGCCTGACGCTGCCGCCTGACGCTGCCCCGCCTGACGCTGCCGCCTGACGCTGCCGCCTGACGCTGCCCCGCCTGACGCTGCCCCGCCTGACGCTGCCCCGCCTGACGCTGCCGCCTGACACCGCCGGCTGCCGCCTGACGCTGCCCCGCCTGACGCTGCCCCGCCTGACGCTGCCCCGCCTGACGCTGCCGCCTGACACCGCCGTCGGCGCCGCCGACGGTGTGCGCTCGTGGTCGCGTCGCTCAGGTTGCGGTGGCGTTTTGCCGGTCGGCCGCCGCCGCCCACGGAAACTACCGCAGCCGCCTGCATGGCCATGTGAACCGCGCGACTGGCGTCCGTGTCGAGGTACACAGGCTGGACTGTCAGCCTGGTGTCTCAGGATGGACTGTCAGGCTGGGGTCTGTCAGGCTGGTGTCTGTCCGGCTGGACTGTCAGGCTGGTGTCTGAGTAGGCATTAGTCACCTTGAGTTCTCGTCAGGCAGTGGGGAACGCAGATCACGTTCCCGGCTGCCGCTCGCTGTCCGTTGCCAAAGTCCAGCAATATATAGTTGTCGCAACAAGCTTTTGAGTCAAGTTATTCACCAACCAGACAACGTTCGCGAGCTGTCACACAAGCCGCAGAATACCAGCAACCCCTGGTTTCAGAACAATGTCCAGTGCATTCAGTCCGTGATGAGAGAAAAACAACTCGGCACCGATCAGTAAATGGTGTGAAATGAACTCGATACCGAAACTGATGTGGTGTATACGGTTGAGCAGTAGCCTCCGCCGAGGATGGAGTTCGTGATGTAAACAGCTGCGGGTGCTCTAACGTGGGAAAATGGTCACTGCTGTACAGGAGGTGACGTGGAAGGCTGTATACACTGAAAGAAACCATACTTGCCGGAAGTTTGACAAAGTCGATGTTCAGGAATTATGAAGTTCACAGTAAACAAATGGCTGCGGACAGGGCCGCAGGAACGTCCCAGAAGTGGATCGGTGGGTCCCACAAGTATTTGCTTCGCCGCATCCGGATGTACTCGGGTGCCCGGCGTATGCATGATCGCGATGTAATCACTGGCAATTACAGCAGCTCAGTTTAGATGGAAACGAAAAATGAACCAAGGCAAATGGTCACAAAGCTACATACAAAATACAACAGTACGTAAATACGTGATAACGTGGACTGAAAACGGGGACAGGTAAGACTGGGTATTCGACAGTACGTATGATGAGCAGTATTGGCGCTCAGTGTTGGATGCATGGATTGCTTGAAGTGTCGCCGTAAACAAGGGTGAACTGGAAGCAGTAGCAGACAAGCAAGGCGCTGGCGCCAGCCGGCAGCGAGCACCTTTGTGCGCCGAACACACCGCGATAGCCGGTGATAGCCGGACACCGCGGCAGGCGAGCACTGCTATCTATATTTGGCAGCCATAATGCAGAGCTGGTGACTGCGGTGTGTGCACAACCGTGTAACCATAGCAGGGCTTTCAGGTCAAATCCGTGCAGCATTCTTCACATCGTGTTCTATTGTGTGCCGCTGGGTACAGCAGTTGCCCAGTTGGCCGTTGGTTGTTGCGACGCGTCAACTGATTTGGTCACATGTCGTCGCCAGTCTTTGACGCCGATTGGTTGCAGCCGAAATAATCAGGGACAGGAGGGATTCGAACCCGCAACCTTTTTGGTTCGAACACTCAACCTCGGACTACTGGTCGCCGCGGTCGCGTGGTTGGCTGACCGTTTGTCTGCACCGCGGCACATGCAGCAGGGGGTGGAGTGGCGGCCGCGTGGTTGGGTGGCCGTTGATCTGCACCGCGCCACATTCAGCAGGGGGTGGAGTGGCGGCCGCGTGGTTGGCTGGCCGTTGATCTGCACCGCGCCACATTCAGCAGGGGGTGGAGTGGCGGCCGCGTGGTTGGCTGGCCGTTGATCTGCACCGCGCCACATTCAGCAGGGGGTGGAGTGGCGGCCGCGTGGTTGGGTGGCCGTTTGTCTGCACCGCGCCACATTCAGCAGGGGGTGGAGTGGCGGCGGCGTGGTTGGGTGGCCGTTGATCTGCACCGCGGCACATGCAGCAGGGGGTGGAGTGGCGGCCGCGTGGTTGGGTGGCCGTTGATCTGCACCGCGCCACATTCAGCAGGGGGTGGAGTGGCGGCCGCGTGGTTGGCTGGCCGTTTGTCTGCACCGCGGCACATGCAGCAGGGGGTGGAGTGGCGGCCGCGTGGTTGGGTGGCCGTTGATCTGCACCGCGCCACATTCAGCAGGGGGTGGAGTGGCGGCCGCGTGGTTGGGTGGCCGTTTGTCTGCACCGCGCCACATTCAGCAGGGGGTGGAGTGGCGGCGGCGTGGTTGGCTGGCCGTTTGTCTGCACCGCGTCACATGCAGCAGTGGCTAAGACTTTGGCGTCTCAAGTGGGTTACGTCTAAACAGCGGTGCAAACAGTTGAATGGCAGTTCTGATCAATGGCTCGTGGCCGGGGCCGCCCTCAGGCTGTTGTGAAGCAGCGGCAGGCGTTCGACCCCAGGCTCGACGGTAGGGCGGGTGATTGAGGAAGGTGATATGTCGACCACGCTTGTGCAGTCGTGTTGACCAGTGTTCAGGATGAGCGTGTCACGGGCGGGTTCGCCCTGACGTACATATCGGTCATCGGCTGATCTCCGATCTGACCTGATCTGATGTCCACCAGAGCTCGGATTGAATCTGGGTCCTCGGGGGGCCGCCTGGGGTCGGGCTGTCGGTGGGGACCAGCTGGGGTCTGGTTGTCGGTGGGGACCAACTGGAGTCTGGTTGTCGGTGGGGACCAGCTGGGGTCGGGTGGCTTCTGGGGACTTGATTGGTCCGATGTTCCCGTCCCGCTGCCCCGAATTGTCACTGACACCAACCGTCTACGTGTGGTGCTGGCTACCAATTAACATGCCTCCTGCAAGGCTATTCACGCTCGTGGCTGCCAATGATTGTATCTGGAGGGCTCGGGTTTCGGCCTTAAAACAATAAAAAGAAATTGACTACTGCCCGCCCAGAATGTATGAGGGGAGGTACTTTTCGACGGTTGGAATGCGAATTTTTGAGGGGATGTCTGATGTTATGCTGACGCATTTGAACTAGCTCAATCGGAAGGCAACCGGGCTGCCATTGTAAAGTTTTTAAGTATCATTTTAGGGGAAACATAAAAACATGTCCAGACGGGAAGGTCAGGTAGGCAGAAATTATCTAGTAGAAAACTTAGTATCTGGTTGATATTTACTATCTATATTTACTACAGCCTATTATCAAGTATTACCTAGTAGAAAACCAGCTACCACATCCATATAAATATAATTCACTCGACGGCGCAAGATAAGTCGGCCTTCCGGGCATATTTGTTACCCGTAAGACTGCAAGCATTACCATACGTAGGTCAGATGAACCAGATTACTTTTTTAAAACAAAGCTTGGTCACTTGTTTCAATTCGTAAAATGCATATGTAACGGCGGCACGATGCATCTTGCGAGAGGTGATCGCCGAAGCAAAACCGCCGCGGCCAGTTTGCAGTGCACTGGTCCGGCTTCTGCATGCCGTGTTCGTCCACAGCCGGCCGAGAAACGGGAATTGTGCTGCTGAATGCGCTGCAACACCCTGGCTGGCAGGCGGCTGGACTTTGGTCTGGCACGTGAGCTAGCCACTGGCGCCGACTTGTTGTCGGACTGCCGGCGTCCGCCGGCGCGACCAGTGGACGCGCCAGTTTCACACTCACCGTGTGGCACGGCCGCCGCGAGCGAGCACCCCGGGAAACAACCCACGCCGCTCTCCTTCCAGAGCACGAGAACTGGGTGGGCACGGACGAGAGCCTCGGCCCGGTGGCCATCAGCGTGCGGCGCGACCAGCTGGAGGTGACGTCACCGGAGGGTGACGTCACCGGTGCCGGCCCGCCCAGCCGCCAGGCGGTGATCCACCCCTGCTACCGCATCATCATCAGGTCCAGTGAGGTAGGTGCAACGTCATCACATGATGTGCCAACCGCCAGGCGGTAATCCACCCCTGCTACCGCATCATCGTCAGGTCCAGTGAGGTAGGTGCAACGTCATCACATGATGTGCCAACCGCCAGGCGGTAATCCACCCCTGCTACCGCATCATCATCAGGTCCAGTGAGGTAGGTGCAACGTCATCACATGATGTGCCAACCGCCAGGCGGTAATCCACCCCTGCTACCGCATCATCGTCAGGTCCAGTGAGGTAGGTGCAACGTCATCACATGATGTGCCAACCGCCAGGCGGTGATCCACCCCTGCTACCGCATCATCGTCAGGTCCAGTGAGGTAGGTGCAACGTCATCACATGATGTGCCAACCGCCAGGCGGTAATCCACCCCTGCTACCGCATCATCGTCAGGTCCAGTGAGGTAGGTGCAACGCCATCACATGATGTGCCAACCGCCAGGCGGTAATCCACCCCTGCTACCGCATCATCATCAGGTCTAGTGAGGTAGGTGCAACGTCATCACATGATGTGCCAACCGCCAGGCGGTAATCCACCCCTGCTACCGCATCATCATCAGGTCCAGTGAGGTAGGTGCAACGTCATCACATGATGTGCCAACCGCCAGGCGGTGATCCACCCCTGCTACCGCATCATCGTCAGGTCCAGTGAGGTAGGTGCAACGTCATCACATGATGTGCCAACCGCCAGGCGGTAATCCACCCCTGCTACCGCATCATCGTCAGGTCCAGTGAGGTAGGTGCCCGGTCTGTGACGTCATCACATGATGTGCCGTCGTGCTGTTGTTGGCCGAGTTTGGCCAGCCCGCCGTCGTATGGTGACGTCGGCGTTATCGTCGGGCGCATTCTACGTCAGCCGCTGAACATGTGTCTGTTGGTTCGGTGGTTTGCTGCTCGGTGTTTTTGGAATTGTGGACAGCGTTTTGTTTGTGTAGCGTTTTGTTTGTGTAGCGCTCTGTGCGGCTGATTGTTGTCTGGAGGGTCTGCAGGGTCTGCAGGGTCTGGTGGGTCTGGAGAGTGCATGGCCTAGAGGGTCTGGAGTCTGGAGTTGATTGCTATCTGGAGGGGCACCATTTCTCATTCTGCAGGGACGCCTTTCCTACTCGGAGGGGCGCCATCGCCTGCAAAAATTCGTTGAGATGGTGGGTGGGGGTGCCCCTTTCCAGTCGGAGGAGCCACATCACGATGATGGGGGGAGGGGTAAATGCCCCCAGTTTCCCTCTGTATCCGCGAGTGATATATTTATGATTAATATGTAACGCATTGTATTTCCTTTTTTCCTAACCTTAACCATATGGTGTTGTACCGAAAGGAATAGAAAGCAACGTTTAGGTCATATCAAGTTCAATAATTTCTCCAACACATGTTTACCAGCACCCGCAATTAGATAGAAAACCACACACCAGCATTATGATGCAAAACGCTCCACAGATGCGTTAATGGTGATGAAATCCACTTTGCCAAGCGGTCGTTACCGATAATATTGGTAGCAAGAGGGGGGGGGGGCGCTGCCCCATGCCCTCTGCGTTTCCTCGCCCTTGGCCCATTTCTGCGAGTTTCCAGGTCGCTGTCGATAGGTATGGAGCATTATGATCTGGAATTGGTATTGGTATTGGTTTTTAGTGCAGTCATTAGCAGATCCGGGCAGAGGCGAATCCAATCCTTCCGTTTCCCATTGAGCAGAAGCATACATACTGCATACATACATACATACTGCATACACACATACATACATATACATATACATACATACATATACATGCATATATATACACATCCACATACATCCATACATACATATATACATACATACATACACATACATATATACTGCATACATACATGCATACATATATACATGCATACATACACACATACATACGTATATACATGTATACATACATACATACATATATACATGCATACATACATACATACTTCATACATACATATATACATACAAACATACATACATACATACATACATACATACATACATACATACATACATACATACAAGCATACAACGTACTGGGCGCTGTCGCCGTACACGCCTTTGCTGGCTTTACTCGTGAAGCCTGCGTCAGTGATGATGCCAATACTTGTTGACGAAAAGCACACGTGTTTAAGCCTTACGTTCCCTTCTACGAACGCCAGCCTGGCTTGCTGCTTAAGTCAACGAATCGCATAAGGAACGATTAACGGCACCTAAGTCCACCCTCTGTCCGTACTCCATCCGCACTAGTGCATCTGAGTCCACCCTCTGTCCACACTCCATCGGTACCTGAGTGTGTCTGAGTCCACCGTCTGTCCACACTTCGTCCACACTCTGCCCGCACGTGAATGCATCTAAGTCCACCCTCTGTCCACACATTGTCCACACCTGAATGCACCTGAGTCCACCTTCTGCCCACCGTCCGTCCGCACTGGAGTGCACCGGAGTCCACACTTTGTCCACACTTTGCCCAGACTCCGTCCGCGTCTGTCCACGTGTGACGGCCGTCACATCGTTACACATTCCGCGGAGTCAGAGAGCGGAAGTGAGTTGTCTTGAGAACAATGACGGCGAAACAACAGCTAGGCCTATCGCCGCCAAATCTGGGCTGGCGATGTTTTCTCCCGTCTCTGGCCACAATGGGCCGGCACTAATGGATTCTGACCGCGCCACTACCGCCGCTTTGCGGGCGGCGCGCCACCACCGTGCCGTTGCGTGCAGGATTCGCTGTCGTCCAGAAATGCGCGCATGGTCTCAAGGTCAGCCGCAAATACGCTGCATGGTCTCAAGGTCAGCCTCGATATGCACCCCATCGTGCGAACACCAAGACAGCCTGGCTGGATCCAGATTCACCGCAGCGCGAGCGCTCAAAGGGGTTGCCGACGGAGTTTGCCACCTCTGTTCTTTGTCTCTGGTCGCCTTTACAGCGCCAGGAATCGTCTTTGTGTCGTATTTGTAATTCAACGCCAACAACACAGTGAATGGTTGGCCGTTTTTTTAAAGGTATTTGCGACTAGAGTTCAAGAAGAAGTGATCTTGTATTTTTGTAAACTTTTCCATCTCCTCCTTGATCATTTTTCTGATTTGTTTGTCGGTCACGAGCTCTGATTTCTTAGTAAATTTCGCAGAGTAAATTTCGCAATCCCAGGCTGTGGTGTGCCAGCAAGAGGAGCAGAGGGGAGGGAGCGGGGTAGGGCGCCGCCCCGTATGCCCTCTGCGTTTTCCTCGGCCTTGGTCCATTTCTGCGAATTTCCAGGTCGCTGTCGATAGATATCGAGCGTTATAATCTGGAATTGGTATTGGTATTGGTTTTTGGTGCAGTCATTACCAGATCCAGACAGAGGCGAATCCCAGGTGACACAGGGGGCATGTGCACTCCCATGGGGATGCGGTGCCCCTCCACTGCGCTCGAGTGCGCCCACCCTTCTCCCCCTTGAATTGTTCAGCCGAAGGCGCCCTCCAGAGACACTCGAGTGCGGCCCCTTGACATGTTCGCAATCAGTGGCGATCCTCTGGGGAGATCAAATACAGACGAGTGCCTCGATAAAAACTCATGGAGCTGACCATGGACCCTGGAGCCAGAGAGGAATGGAACAACTACACTCTCCACGCTGCGTGCTTCGAAGACGTTGGAACAGCACCAGCTGTCTTCCAAAATGGGGCTTCCAAGACGTTGAACCAGTACCACCTGTCTCCCAAAATTGGGCTTCCGAGACGTTGGAACAGTACCACCTGTCTACCGAAATTGGGCTCCCAAGACGTTGGAAAAGTACCACCTGTCTACCGAAATTGGGCTTCCAAGACGTTGGAAAGTACCACCTGTCTACTGAAATTGGGCTTCCAAGACGTTGGAACAGTACCACCTGTCTACCAAAGCTTGGCTCATTTGATCAGATGCCTTTTCTACTGATCGTGAAAATTCATTGACTAGATCTCCACTGGGAGAGGTAAGTTTGGCCTGAAAATTGGGTTGTTCCGGGACGGCCGCATCGACCACTGTCCATTTGAAGTGACTGTCTCAGTTATTTAGTCGACTTTTGGATGAACACGGATAACTATAGAGGGCGTTGTGCTCTTTCGAACGGTGAATTTATTGTTTGACAGCCCGGTCCCGTTGCCTTTCAATTTGCTTCCCCAGTTACCCCGGATGGCAACGAGATTGTTGTCGGGTTAGCCCAGTTCACTTCATCAGTGCCGGTGCCGTTCGCCAGTATCGTTAGTGGCAGCCAGTCAGCTGGCGAGTTGTTCCATTTTCAATTACGAAAACAAGATTATGTGTGCGCCGAGCACCGTCGGCCATATTGATGGTGCACTCGATGATCTGCGCTGTTCTGGAACAAAGCGAGATCTTCGGCTGGCCTGTGATATATATATAGATATAGATATAGATATAGATATATATATATATATATATATATATATATATATATATATATATATATATATAATTTGTATGAGGTATTGATAGATGTAGATACATGTGAGATACTTGTCATAGGCGGCTTTTTGTCGTTTGTCTCTGCTGCGTTGTTTATCGTATAGCCTTCTGTCAGCACACCACTCTGTACGCCTGTATCCCCTGCCCAAAGGCACACATATTACACCTCAAATGCGCATCATATTGCCATACAAAATTGTTCCCAGTGTCAAATAACCCTTTAAGTGTGTTTTTAGAAAAGCTTCCACAACTGGGGTAGTCCCTTTCATTGGAAGCCATGCTAATCTCAGTTCTTCAGAAACTAGTAATGCTCAATCATGCCAAAATAATGCAATTACACACCACTGTCCCTGCAACCTCTAGCATACTAACAATGCCATCACTTCAGGGGACTATTGTTGTGATGTTATCTTATGCTGGGATCGCATGCACAATGCTGAAAATCCCTCCCAAATAGAGGAACACGCTGTATTACCTATGCAGTCGATGCGCCCCTAAACCACAAATAGCGGAACATGCGAGGTGCCGATGGAGCGCGGTGTACATGCCCGGCGGCGACGCGAAGCCATGCACGCATGCATCCCCGAGGTCCAAACGCCTGGGTCAGTTTTCGGATCGACATTTGGTTTGCATTAAGTGAGTGCACCATGAAACACGACTGAAATCCTTGCGCCATCACCTGCCAAACTGGCGCAGAACGGCGGCTCGATGATTGGCATGTTTTATATGAACGTGTGAATCTGGCTGTCGACGTTGAACAGTTGCTCGTGACAGGACGCTGTGGCGGCAGCGCAATGTCGAACGTTGCTACACTGTTACACCACTGCAATGGTTCACTTGCATGGACGCGCTCTCAGGAGCCGGTGACCTTTAGCCTGCAGTCTGATCTCTGACCAGACCTTTCTCCTTCGGCGCTCCGGCTACTCTGGTTACACCTCCAGGTACACCACCGGCGTGAAGAACCGGGCGTCCGACTATCAACCTGACAGCCTTTATCTCTATCTTGGGCCATGCCAGTAACGATGACCATTACTCGAGTACGCAAGAACAAGAGCGGGGCGTATCAAGGATGGCTGCCGGCCATGCCGGTCACGACGACCATTTCATACGTGGTCGCGTTGTCAGGGAGCATCGGTGAATGGCCAGTTAAGCGCTGCTGTTGTTGCCGAATTACCATGGCAACAACAGCGCAACGAATATGCAGTTGATGTATTATTTGCACTGATTGAAATCTAACCTTTGATGGATTTCGTTTTTTTGGAACAGTTCATTGCCCTCAACAATTGTTGGAGATGGCTTCCGATGGTTGGTGGCAGGACAAGCGTGGCGATGGTTGGTGGTAGGACAAGTATGGCGATGGTTGGTGGCAGGACAAGTATGGCGATGGTTGGTGGCAGGACAAGTATGGCGATGGTTGGTGGTAGGACACGTTTGCCGATGATTGGTGGCAGGACAAGTATGGCGATGATTGGTGGTAGGACACGTTTGGCGATGATTGGTGGCAGGACAAGTATGGCGATGGTTGGTGGCAGCACAAGTAAGGCGATGGTTAATGCAGGAAGAGTGCGGTGATGGCTGATGCGGAACGAGTGTGGAGACGGTTCATGTGGGACGAGTGTGGTGACGGCTGGTGCCAGGGCAAGTGGTACGATGTGCAGACTGAGAATGCTGCGACAGGTGTCTACAACATCGCCCACCGGCCAGTGAACTGCAATCTGCTGGTCCGTCTCAAGCATGACGGATGTCTGCCATTGCCTTAACACATTTGCTAAGGTTTAAGCAGTGCAAGGGCGGTCGACGTCTTACCTGATGGATCGTGAGGCGGAAAGCAGACAAGCCACGAATTCTTCAGCTGTCTGAGCTGCATGACATCAACCGGAAGCAACTGCTGATGGCGGCTTAGAAATGCTCCCCATTGCTAATGCTAATTACAGGATATTAGCATTGCAATGTGGTGATCGCATGTGCACGCTCGTCTCTGAAGAGGCCGGCAGTGCCGCGTTCCGCCGAGCTGTTACCACTCATGAAATGATTCATGTATGACGTCATGGCTGTTGCTGTGTGTGCTGTGGCTCGGCGGTGTCCAGGCAAGATGTGTGACGTCTCCCTCTGCCTCGCGGCGCGGTTCTTTCGCGTTGGTGCATTCAGTTGGGGCGGTGTATGGCTGCCAAAGACAGCTTGGACGTGTGAAGACTCAGTATGCAGATGTTATCATATGGGGTCTGGGAATCAGGATAAGGCATTGTTTGAGTGCTGCCCTCTGCGAACGATGCACTCCTGACGTCTGCGGAAAATCGTCGCGTTTGTAAAAAGAGAAGAAAACAGGAACGCCGTGCTCCTTGGCCAACAATGTCAGGTCAACGAACAGGTGGGCGTTCGTGCGTATGACCACGTTATCTCACATCGCACACATGGGCAGACATGCGGACAATAATACCTTTATATCTCTGTGTCCAAGCATCATCGTCTTGTTACTGGGCTAAACACTGAACAGGGTTCCGATCAGTCCACTCATACTTTCGATGGAGAAGGATGTATTCCAGTGGTCCCCAGAAAATTTAGAATTTCGGTGTAAGTCGTATATTTTCAAGGCGAGAGAACCTACAGATATACTGAATAGGAAAGGAGGGATAGCGTAGTGAAACTTTGTGTGTTGGTATCTTCAGCGTATACATCAAGAAAAATTGCTTTCGACTGTGATTCATGTTTTGCTTCGAGATCATGTTGGTGCCTTCAACAGCAAGCCTTGGCTTTTCTTCATTCAGGAATAGTGCGCTCGTGCGCCAGAAATAAAAGCATAGCGTGGGTTTTCTGAGACAATACCTTCTCGAATGCCATGGCTGCCAAGGCTGCCTTACCAATTTGATACGTCAATATATTGGAAAGGTTGCGTCCAAACGTATGAAACGAAATAAAAAGCTAGTCCGAGGAAGATTAAATATATTTTAGGTGAACCGATATCACAAGGATCAGCTGAACGACCTGCACTAAGCACACCAAAAGCAATGAAGCACACACGAACTTGTGAATAAGAACGGAACTTACGAACACGAACGGAGCTAACGAATTCGACTGCATCGATGCAATTCAAACCGATTACTATCACCGTTAGCATCGATTCAGCTGTCTGCACGAATGATGTGGATCTGCGGATCGTCCCGTTTCCTGGCCTAACCTTGCCCAGAATGTATAGCCCGATACTTTCCAGCCTAATCCTGCAATCCTTGCCCCTCTCCCTACCAAGGGTATCACTAACTGCGGGGCGCATCTTTGGCTGTTGTACACCGACTGTTGGCTTTTGGTGCGGCCTCACTTCTCTCGTATGTGTGCCTTTACGATAATAGCCACATTTTGCGTTGTGCAATGTGGATGTGCAGGAAGGGAACTGAATAGATAATTTCGTCAGTAAATAAACGAATAATTATGAACCGAGCGCTGAGTTGTCTGCCGACCAGAGTTCTAATTCGTGCCACACGAAGCCAGTTTTCCTTTTGGTTTATCGCGTAGCCTTCCCTGACGCCGATAAGCACACGGTGCCACTTTAGTAACATTTGATCGTGTCTGATCTTTCAGTTTGACCTCAACATATATCCACAACAATTTTAGCTTGGCTCACCTCCCTTTGCCCACCTGCGATCAGAACAGTTCGCAAGCCGAACTTCATTGGTCCTTTAAACGCTTTCTGTGACAGTTCGGAACAAACACAATGATCGATACAACAAAAATGATCGAACAAAAACAACGGCCACTTTCCACCACCAGCTCGTAACACACGTCTTACAAGTCACGTGATGTTAGTCTGGCTCCTGGGACAAGTCACGTGATGTTAGTCTGGCCCCTGGGACAAGTCACGTGATATTAGTCTGGCTCCTGGGACAATGGTGTTAGTTTGGCTCCTGGGACAATGGTGTTGGTTTGGCTCCTGGGACAAGTCACGTGATGTTAGTCTGGCTCCTGGGACAATGGTGTTAGTTTTGCTCCTGGGACAAGTCACGTGATGCTAGTCTGGCTCCTGGGACAATGGTGTTAGTTTGGCTCCTGGGACAATGGTGTTGGTTTGGCTCCTGGAACAAGTTACGTGATGTTAGTTTGTCTCCTGGGACAAGTCACGTGATGTTAGTTTGGCTCCTGGGACAATGGTGTTGGTTTGGCTCCTGTGACAAGTCACGTGATGTTAGTCTGGCTCCTGGGACAATGGTGTTAGTTTGGCTCCTGGGACAAGTCACGTGATGCTAGTCTGGCTCCTGGGACAATGGTGTTAGTTTGGCTCCTGGGACAATGGTGTTGGTTTGGCTCCTGGGACATGTCCCGTGATGTTAGTCTGGCTCTTGGGACAGGTCGCGTGATATTAGTTTGGCTCCCAGGACAATGGTGTTAGTTTGTCTCCTGGAACCAGCATGTCCTGTCGTCACGACTTGCGCAGACCCGAGCCCCGCCATTATGCCGGGCCCCGTCCTGGACTGGCCGTCAGAGCAACGCGCAGTCTGTGTTCATGTGCTCCCACCGGCGGGCCACTGCCAGCTTCACAGAACGCGCCGACCGAAACACCCATCGGCTCGCAGCAACAGTCGGCGGCGTAATGACACCGAGCCTGCCGGCGGCTCCAGCTAGACAATCATGTCCAGGTGACCGGTACCGGGCGCGCGTGTGTCAATGCTCGTCTCGGCTTCAAGGTTCGCCGGCCGATAGACGCGAGAAAGCGACAGGTGTATTGGAGTCGGAGGTACGGTCACACCTGCCGTACCGTGTGGCCGGCTATCACCTTATCTGCGGCGCGTTGGGCCGTGATGAATCGTGGGAAACGCGCGATCAAATCAGAGGCTGTGTTATCCGACTCAAACGGTACCTTCGCGCGGGGAATTGCACGTGAGAGCATATTAGTCAGCTGTATCCCCCCTCCCTATTAATATATATATCTCTCTCTCTCTCTCTCTCTCTCTCTCTCTCTCTCTCTCTCTCTCTCTCTCTCTCTCTCTCTCTCTCTCTCTCTCTCTCTCTCTCTCTCTCTCTCTCTCTCTCTCTCTCTCTCTCTCTCTCTCTCTCTCTCTCTCTCTCTCTCTCTCTCTCTCTCTCTCTCTCTCTCTCTCTCTCTCTCTCTTTATATATATATATATATATATATATATATATATATATATATATATATATATATATATATATATATATATATATATATATATATATATATATATATATATATATATATATATATATATATATATATATATATATATATATATATATATATATATATATATATATATATATATATATATATATATATATATATATATATATATATATATATATATATATATATATATATATATCTCTCTCTCTCTCTCTCTCTCTCTCTCTCTCTCTCTCTCTCTCTCTCTCTCTCTCTCTCTCTCTCTCTCTCTCTCTCTCTCTCTCTCTCTCTCTCTCTCTCTCTCTCTCTCTCTCTCTCTCTCTCTCTCTCTCTCTCTTTTTTCTCTCTCTCTTCTCTTCTCTTCTCTTCTCTCTCCTCCCTCCCTCCCTCCCTCCCTCCCTCCCTCCCTCCCTCCCTCCCTCCCTCCCTCCCTCCCTCTCCTCCCTCCCTCCCTCCCCTCCCTCCCTCCCTCCTCCCTCCTCCCTTCCCCTCCCTCCCTCCCTCCCTCCCTCTCTCTCTTTATCTCTCTTTATCTCTCTTTATCTCTCTTTATCTCTCTTTATCTCTCTTTATCTCTCTTTATCTCTCTTTGTCTCTCTTTGTCTCTCTTTGTCTCTCTTTGTCTCTCTTTGTCTCTCTTTGTCTCTCTTTGTCTCTCTTTGTCTCTCTTTGTCTCTCTTTGTCTCTCTTTGTCTCTCTTTGTCTCTCTTTGTCTCTCTTTCTCTCTTTTCTCTCTTTTCTCTCTTTGTCTCTCTTTCTCTCTTTTCTCTTTTTCTCTTTATCTCTCTTTATCTCTCTTTATCTCTCTTTATCTCTCTTTATCTCTCTTTATCTCTCTTTATCTCTCTTTATCTCTCTTTATCTCTCTTTATCTCTCTTTATCTCTCTTTATCTCTCTTTATCTCTCTTTATCTCTCTTTATCTCTCTTTATCTCTCTTTATCTCTCTTTATCTCTCTTTATCTCTCTTTATCTCTCTTTATCTCTCTTTATCTCTCTTTATCTCTCTTTATCTCTCTTTATCTCTCTGTATCTCTCTGTATCTCTCTGTATCTCTCTGTATCTCTCTGTATCTCTCTGTATCTCTTTCTCTCTCTTTCTCTCTCTTTCTCTCTCTTTCTCTCTCTTTCTCTCTCTTTCTCTCTCTTTCTCTCTCTTTCTCTCTCTTTCTCTCTCTTTCTCTCTCTTTCTCTCTCTTTCTCTCTCTTTCTCTTTCTTTTTCTCTCCTGGCCTTTATCTTATTCCACATCCTGCCTCCGACTGAATGGATCTCTTCGCTTGTCTCGGCCCTTGTCGCTCCCTCTCTGCACGTCGTTCCCGTGTAATTTCCACTCTCTCCGTGACTGTCCGTCGTACCCGACGTATACATCCTGCCGAGCCGGTGGCCGCTGAATTACGGACACTGAGCGGGTGTGGGACGGCCGCCGGCTCCGACTAGTTGGATGTCGTTCAGTGACAATAATGACCCAACACCCGGCCGTACGGTGTAACGGCTGCCGCCCGGGGCGGGTCGTGACCTCGGTAATTCGTCCGCGTCGGCTGTCACAGTGATCCGTTACCAGGCGATGCAGCCGCTCGTGATGAGACCACTGTCCGTGTGTCGGCGCTGGCGCACTTCACCGATCGACACCGGAGTGGTGCACACCAGCGGTACACCTCACCGGTACACCTCACTACCCAGCCTCAGACCGGCACACCTCACTGGCCGACCCCAGACCAGCACACCTTCCGGCACACCTCACCGGCACACTTCACCGGCACATCTCACCGGAACACCTCACTATTCAGCCTAAGACCGGTACACCTCACCACCCGGCACCAGAGGAGGAGGAGGATGAGGATAATGAGAGGGAGGAAGAGGAGAGAGATGTGTCACCGCGGACATGGCCGCAGCATCCGTCAGCCACCAGTCTCGGCCAGGCCTGGCGGCACCGTGCACAGTTCTCACGGCGTGCACAGGTCTCACGGCGTGCACAGGTCTCACGGCGTGCACAGGTCTCACGGCGTGCACAGGTCTCACGGCGGCACGGATCGCACGGCGTGCGCGGATTGCGCCCTGTGTGCACGGATTGCACCCCGTGGCGCATCAGGCGGGTCCGTGCGCCTCCTCATGCACGCTGCAAGTGTTGCACGGCGCGGTTCGTTGGCCGTGGCGAGCCCGGTGGGACGGGCGGCCCGGATGGCGGCGGCGACGGCGGCGGCCAGTCTTCGGCGCCCTGCTCCAGGCTAGTCCGGCGCCCTGCTCCAGGCTAGTCGGGCCCTGCTGACCTCCATTGTCACGTGGGGGCCTATGCGAACATACACGTGGACCTGCGAAACGACCGCTCATGGATAAACAGCGTGCCATTACGGCGGAGTGTATAGCAACGCACTGTCAGAAGTGAACGGAACGTGTGACAACGTACCGGCGCAGGTGAACGGAACGTGTGACAACGTACCATCACAAGGGAACGGAACGAGGCCGCTGTCAACCGTGATCGCGTCGTTTTCTTGTCGCTCATTCCAGGAGATCTATGCCTATCTATGTCATCATTTATGCGATCGGAATGGGCAACGAGTCTGGAGCTCGATGTGTAGTAAGCTAAGGGTTCTGAAACCGACACTGGGGCCGTGGTGGTCCTCACATCGGGTGGAACGATGGGAAGGAGTTATACTCGGCCGTCTGAGAATTGGACATACCCTAGCCACACACAGCTATTTACTGTCGGGAGATTTGGGCGCTACATGACTGATGTAGTCGATGCGCCCTAAAGCCCTAATAACTAACTAACTACTGTCGGGAGATGACCGACCTTTATGTTTGTGTCCTCTTCAGCTGCCCACAGGGGGACGAGTGGTCTAGGGGTAAGATGCTCGTCTCACAATCGAAAGATTGTGGGTTCGAATCTCACCTGTCGCTACTCTTCGTCCGCGACCAATCGGCGTGAGAGATTGGCGACGCTATATGACTCAACAGTCGACGTGTCGTAAAACCAATAACCAACCAACCATCAGCTGCCCACAGTGCTGTGTCCTGACTGCTTGTATCCTCTTCAGCTGCCCGCAGTGCGAGCGTTGATACTGGAGGAGTCGCTGTGTCACCTGGTGAAGCCTGGCGAGAAGACGAAGCGTCTGCCGGTGCGGGAGATCCTCGACCACGTGGCACCGGAGCTGCAGTCTAGCTGGTGAGTGCCGACCAGACCAGACCAGACCAGACCATACCAGATCAGACCAGACCAGACCAGACCACTGGCCGGTCGTCAGTCTCAGCCACAGCAGCCGGGCGGCTCCGGCCATCAGGCGCACGCCGTGGAGGCTGAACCCGAGCTGGCGGTGCGTGTGAAGGCCCGGCCGGAGCCCGGCCACATGTGTCGGGAGTCGATGGGAACAGTCCGATGTCGGCTAGAGCCCGACCACATGTGTCGGGAGTCCATGGGAACAGTCCGATGTCGGCTATAGCCCGGCCACATGTGTCGGGAGTCCATGGGAACAGTCCGATGTCGGCCGGAGCCCGGCTACATGTGTCGGGAGTCCATGGGAACAGTCCGATGTCGGCTAGAGCCCGGCCACATGTGGTCTGGGGGTCCTGTCGGGAGTCCATGGGAACAGTCCGATGTCGGCTATAGCCCGGCCACATGTGTCGGGAGTCCATGGGAACAGTCCGATGTGCAGCCCGGCCATGGCGGGGGCGGGGCAGTCTGATGTCGGCCGGAGCCCGGCTACATGTGTCGGGAGTCCATGGGAACAGTCCGATGTCGGCTAGAGCCCGGCCACATGTGTCGGGAGTCCATAGGAACAGTCCGATGTCGGCCAGAGCCCGGCTACATGTGTCGGGAGTCCATGGGAACAGTCCGATGTCGGCTAGAGCCCGGCCACATGTGTCGGGAGTCCATGGGAACAGTCCGATGTCGGCAATAGCCCGGCCACATGTGTCCGGAGTCCATTTGAACAGTCAAATGTCGGCTAGAACTCGGCCACACCAGTGGTCAATTATTTTTTAAGTAGGGTGGAATATACCACTCTCTGAACACTGAATCGACATCCCTTCCAAATATTTATCGACTAACAGAATTGAGAACATCTTTTAACACAATTTCAGGTAAGAGGACTGCCTGTGATGTGGTATGCCATACAATATAAATTGGTAACCATACGTATTTTGTTTCGTTATCGCTAAAATAGTTATCCCTAAATTACGTATCTGACACCAAGCGAAAAAGATGCACGTATGAGGACGCTGTTGGATCAAAATTGTGTTGGAAGAACGTGTTCAGCGACGCTGAACTTTCGACATCCTACTATGTTCATTTCAACATCTCGCACCTAGCGAAAAACACTTATCTTAACACTGGTGTACCATCCGGACAGGGAACCAGCTTCACATTCTGTGTCGATGGCAGTACTTTGTACCGTGCCATCCGGACAGGGAACCAGCTTCACATTCTGTGTCGATGGCAGTACTTTGTACCGTGCCGGCCGGACAGGGAACCAGCTTCACATTCTGTGTCGATGGCAGTACTTTGTACCGTGCCATCCGGACAGAAATTTGTTTCGCATTGAAGGCCTTTTAGAGTATCTAACCAAAATATCATGCGCTTCAAGCTTGCCAAATAATAAACATGGCGCTTAAGCGGCATGATCTATGTCCGTCGTTGCCTTGGTCATCAGTAAGGTCTTCCAATGTTGCAATCAAGGGCAAGACGACAAGAGACGTCGGACCAAAAACTCACGACTTGAGCCAGAGCTAGGAAGAATACAATAATCGCGGCTACACACAGTGATATCTTCAATATTCCGGACGGGTGAACGTAACCGAGGCGGTCTCCGCTCCCGTGGCGCATCCGCTATGCATGTTACTAACCCACGCACCGTAGACTGGCACTGTGCCGGGCAGCCGCTCGGCAGCCTGCCTCGAGGTGCACATTTGGCCCCCGCCGCTGACGGCACAATCTCACCGACGGCCCGACTCCATGCTCAGCATATTGGCTATTGATCGGCCGATCGGCCGACGAACGTTCGGTCCGGCCGTGGCGCGGAGTGCACCGCCTGCCTCCACCGTGGGCCGTCGCTGCCGTCTCGACACAGCAGACTGCCGGCTGCCGCCAGCACGCGGAGTATCCATTGCCGCTGCGGCCAGCACGCGGAGTATCCATTGCCGCTGCGGCCAGCACGCGGAGTATCCATTGCCGCTGCGGCCAGCACGCGGAGTATCCATTGCCGCTGCGGCCAGCATGCGGAGTATCCATTGCCGCTGCGGCCAGCATGCGGAGTATCCATTGCCGCTGCGGCCGACGGACGTGGGAACCTGGCTATGCCGACACTGGGGTCACCGTGGACTGCCGCATCGGTCCCAGCGCAGTGGGAGGTGTCCCCAGGGCAGGGCGAGGTCCCTCCAGGGCAGCGCGAGCCACCTCCAGGGCAGTGCGGGCCACCTCCAGGGCGGGGACGAGTGGTCTAGGGGTAAGATGCTCGTCTCGCAATCGAAAGATTGTGGGTTCGAATCTCACCTGTCGCTACTCTTCGCCCGCGACCAATCGGCGTGAGAGATTAGCGACGCTATATGACTCAACGGTCGACGTGTCGTAAAACCAATAACCAACCAACCACCTCCAGGGCAGTGCGGGCCACCTCCAGGACAATGCAAGCCACCTCCAGAGCAGTGCGAGCCACCTCCAGAGCAGTGCAAGCCACCTCCAGAGCAGTGCGAGCTACCTCCAGAGCAGTGCGAGCCACCTTCAGGACAATGCGAGCCACCTCCAGAGCAGCGCGAGGTGCCCTCAGGGCAGTGCGAGGCGCCCCCAGAGGCATCCGATGACGCCCACGGCATCGTGGCGAAGTTGAGCGGCATGATGGCGGGCGATGTATGCACTGGCCGACACTATTAATCAGCGGCTGGCACGATGGTCGGTAGTCGGTGGTCGGTGGTCGGTGGTCGGTGTAAGTGTACGTGGTGGAGCCCTGCTCACAGGTGTTTGGTCGGGCGTTCACCATCCTACCCCGACAGCATGGCGTGTCACGCAGTGATCGGTG
This sequence comes from Ashinkailepas kermadecensis, assembly GCA_034440615.1. NCBI lineage: Eukaryota > Metazoa > Arthropoda > Thecostraca > Neolepadidae > Ashinkailepas > Ashinkailepas kermadecensis. The sequence goes on from JAOTOM010004948.1 coordinate 398,851, forward strand.
CGAAGGTGGGAACGAAACGTTGCCGCCTCTCTCTCTCTCTCCCATTTCGTCTGGCTTCCGAGCGTCAGCTATGGTGCTTCTGGCTTGCATGCTTCGGACACTTGATACTCATATTAACCATTGCGGCGACAAAAGAAGCAGACGGCTTTCTATTTATTGTCAGAACAACAGATATATCGTAGAACGGGAAATTCATCGTGGCTACTATTATGATTTTATGGTCGCATTGACAAGCTTCGATAACATGCAAAGCGTGGCATCTCGCTTGTTGTTTTTGATAATATTACTTTATCTTTTGGTCGACAATGACAACACATATGGAGAGGTTTGTGCAAAAGGCACCAATTCCCAGTATTCGGCATTCCCACCATATAACATAAATATCGTCCTTCCCCTCGTGTTGTCAGACCGGTTACGTGAACCCCTGTGCTTCCATGTTGGCAAAATGGCGACAGAGACGCTCATGCTCCCACTCTCACCAGCATGTTCTTGAAGATGTGTGATTGGTGTGATTTGTTATCACGGTCTATGGCTGACACTCCTATTGCTGCAGCCTGTCATCATCGAGCTGGGTGATGACGGGTTGCAGCCAGCGGTTCCCATTGGCGTCTATGATGGACCGTGTTGCATTGCGCAACACATTATGGTGACGGCGAACTGAGGAGGTTTGAGTGAAAAGCAACAATTTACCCTACACTTCGTGGTGAAACACATAATCACTGTTTTTAAAAACTCCAATTACGGTTCTCAATCAGTTGCAAAATACTCCTTGATTGAGTCCGAGGGTGCTAAGTGCAGAGTTCTCTGGTTCTTTGAGCTGATATTTTTCTGCACTGCAGCTTTTGCCTCCCCAAATGATTCTGCTGCTGCCAAGTTCGTCAGGCGGCTGGGCCATTCAGTGTCGGTCGGTAACATTGAGTGTCGGCTACTCGGCTACATTGAGTGGCGGCTACTCTGTACAATGTGTCTATGCTAACACGAGGCCAGGGACCGAACGACGTTTGGTCACGGCCTGTGTCACCATACCATTCACTGTCTACACTCTGCATCAGTGGCTCTCAACATGTTCAATTTGTCGCCATTCGCCCTTAAAATATACCTCAATTCCACCCCCCCCCCCCTCTGTAGCACAACAAGCAGCACACAGTGTACCTTGTTATTTGCATCTGCACATGCTCTCATTTCCCCGACAGCCCCACATTTCCCCGGGGCAGCTCCCCGGGTGGGAACGTCCGGTTAACACTGCGTTGTCACATGCTGAAGGTTCAATCGGCTCCGGGGTGGGTAGCCTTGTATGCGGATTCCTTGCATTGTGTGACTAACGATCCGTCACACGAGGACTGCATCCATTAAGACCGGGCCAAATTATCGAAGGCCTAAAGCACCATCACGTGGTGTTTTGAAGTTGCAGTAGGACGGGGCGAGAAAGCAGGCTACAGTAGGACCGGGCGGGGAACCGGTCACAGTAGGCCCATGCTAGGGAGCAGGATACAGTAGGTCCAGGCGGGGAACCGGTCAGAATAGGACCGGGATAGGCAGCAGGCTACAGTGGGACCGGGCTAGGGAGCAGGTCACAGTAGGGTCGGGCTAGGGAGCAGGTCACAGTGGGACCGGGCTACAGAGCAAGTCACAGTGGGACCCAGCGGAAGAGGGGATTACCGTCTGGCAGAATGAGAAATGCTGGAGGACACCGCGCTGGGCAGCTGGCGCGGCGGGATGCCATCAATGAGTGGGCGAATGATTTAGTCTCAGTAACCATTGGCTCGGTTTTGTTGGTCAGTATGCCGGTATAAACGAAGAGCTGGTGACACATACAGATGCCCTCCAGTGGGAGTACATCAACGCTACGAAGGGTAGCGCTCCAGTGATAGCACCACTGGCGCGTCGGATGCTGCCAAAGGATACTCTGGTCCAGAACAGATGACAGCCGTCGCCCGTTTTAAGTTGGTGGCGTTTCGTTTCTTATTGTTATTATATTGGTTCGCCGGCAAAGTCGGTCAGGGTATGTCCGGTCTTGACCGAAAGTAACCCGTACCATACCTACCTGCTGCTTGTACAGTTCCAAAAGCCACCCGGACGCAGTTGGTGCTGTGTGTTGTTCTTGCGTTGTGCTGCTGTTCGGATGCCCTGATGCAGACGACGGTATCCAGACTGCCGACACGGACACAGCCGTCTGGGTCCGGCGGCGGCTGCTGCCCCGATACAGAACACAGCCGCCTGTGTCCGGCCAGCGCGGCTGCCCTGAAGCAGGCGACGATATCCAGACTGCCGACACGGACACAGCCGCCTGTGTCCGGCCAGCGCGGCTGCCCTGATGCAGGCGACGGTATCCAGACTGCCGACACGGACACAGCCGTCTGGGTCCGGCGGCGGCTGCTGCCCCGATACAGACGACAGTGTCCAGAATGCCGACACGGACACAGCCGCCTGTGTCCGGCCAGCGCGGCTGCCCTGATGCAGGCGACGGTATCCAGACTGCCGACACGGACACAGCCGCCTGTGTCCGGCCAGCGCGGCTGCCCTGATGCAGGCGACTGTATCCAGACTGCCGACACGGACACAGCCGCCTGGGTGCGGCGGCGGCGGCGGCGTCCGTCCGTGTGTCGTGCACGAACGCGCGGAACGCCGGGTGCGGGCCGGCCTGTGGCGGCGGCGGCTGCACGCGGCCTGGCGCCCGCTCGGCCCCGCCAGCCGTCTCGTACCTTATCCAGCCGGCGGCCCCCGCACTCGCAGCTCACGGCCGTCTGGCCGCATCTCTGCCGGCACTCCAGCCACGTCGAGGAATTCCGCGGACGCGCCCGGGACAGCACGACATGGGGCGTTGTCGAGCCGCCGCCGAGGGGCGATGGGTGTGGGCGGCCGTGTGGCGGTGAGGGGGTGTGCCGAGGCTGAGATGTGTGCGCTCGGCTGGACACCCCCGCCGCCCCCGCCGCCCCCGCCCCCGCCGCTCCGCCTCCGGCTGTCGTCAGCTGCTGCTGCGGCGGCGGCGGCCATTCATGCCCGCCGGCTGTATCGACCGGCGTCGTACGGCCGCCGCCGAGGGTGCTCCATTGATGAGACGCGCCACGGTCGACCTGCCATCTAGTGGGCGGGCAGGCAACCACACACGAGTCGAGCGCCATAGATCTGACGGTTGATACAGCGTCCGGAGAGCGGTGAGGTTTAACGGTTTGACCGGAGCTCAAGCGGCGGCAGTGCTCCTCCTCTTGAAGTGCTGACAAGGGAGGTCAAGAGAGATCGGCATGCTGGTCGAAAGTAGTCAAGAATGGGCAGAACGTTTTCAGTTGCCTGTCTGCGCTAGATGCTTAGTAGGGAAGGTGTCACCAACAGGACCTACCTTAAACATAGCGCATGAGGGGTCCGAGTCACAGAAGCAGATAATGCAACGCTAACACATCTGAGTAAAATGTGTAGTAGAAGTGGTAATAATCGGCACGAAATGTCCTCAGGAGGCCGAAGTGCCTATACCAATAAAATGAAAGAAGTGGTAAGGGCGGCACGAAATGGCCTGGGGAGGCCGAAGTGTCTAATTTAACAAATAAATCACAGGTGGCAAAGGTAAGAACCGAAAACTCGTCAGGGCCGGGGGCTTTTTGACCGGCCTTCGAATATATGCGGGTCTCTCAACCGATCTTGCAGTTTATTTTATTCTAATTTTGTTTGATCAAGGCAAACTGGAAAGAAAAACCTAAGAATTAAAATGATCATGCATCCTGTAAGGCACATTTCAGCATTCTAGCCAGCAAGTTTGTCATACACATTGAACAATGTGATGATATATCCTTAAGTATTTCAGTTTTTTTGCATACTAATTGCCGAAAACGACCGATTATCAATGCTAGTGGTTGATAGCGCAAACATGCCTATGATATACAGCCTTCAAAAGTAAGGCTCACAACTGCAATATAGCCAATAAATGCCAGTTGGTTTCACCGGATATTGCACAGTGGAATATAGTTTGGACCAGGCTAAAATGCAAACAAAATATATATGGCACCAGACTAGCATTGTAGCACATTCTCTTACAATGATGTGCCAATATCATTGCTTCTTGTGCATGATTGTATAAACAATGCACATAACTTCCTTTAATATTCGTTTAATGATAATGCAAGGGAAATAGCAAGCATTCCCTACCGAATAATTTATTGCTCTATTGGTAGGCTTCCATAGTAACATCAAAATTCCAGGACTATGCATCTCTTAAAATGCACAGCTTACTAGCCGTTATAATCTAAAAACAGCAAAATTTCCTCCATGGATAAGATGCGATTCATGCATCTTTCACTAATCTGCAACATGCTGGACACTACATCCAAGATGTTCATCATTTTACTACTAGATCCATAATTCACAACTTAATGTTGTTCATTCTTCAAACTTCGCATTGCATCCTCTAAAATACAGTCCAAACTTCTGCCCAGAGTGGTTGCTGCGGTTGCTTGCCTTGCAACCGGTTGCTGCGGGTTTTCGTCTTTATACTACACTGCTTGATATATATATATATATATATATATATATATATATATATATATATATATATATATATTCCGGTGTGGGGCTGATGCTGGTGGTTGATCTGCACGACGTCGGCATCACCTGCCGCACCACATTTCCGGCTCCATTTCAACGTCATCAAATGACGTCTCCGTTGGCAGACAGTTGCCAGTGCCGGTCTGTATAATGACGTCACACCACACACAGCGCGACTGCCGTCCCTGCCCACCGCCACGGGAGCCAGCAGCTGCCTCCGGCGCGACCGTCCTCCTCCGAGCCGAGAGAGGACGGCCGGCGCGTGCGCCACCACGTAAACACCAGATGGCGGGGCCGGCGGGACCGGCTCGGTCGGGGTGTCGCTGCGGCCCGCCATGACTGGCAACATTCCGGCCTTGATGCTGCGTCAGCTGCCGAGACGGGCTGCTGCCCGGCGCATGTCACACCGTCAGCCGGAGACTGCTGGGACGTGCCGCAGTCACACCGTCAGCCGGAGACTGCTGGGACGTGCCGCAGTCACACCGTCAGCCGGAGACTGGAGACTGCTGGGACGTGCCGCAGTCACACCGTCAGCTGGAGACTGGAGACTGCTGGGACGTGCCGCAGTCACACCGTCAGCCGGAGACTGCTGGGACGTGCCGCAGCCACACCGTCAGCCGGAGACTGCTGGGACGTGCCGCAGTCACACCGTCAGCTGGAGACTGGAGACTGCTGGGACGTGCCGCAGTCACACCGTCAGCCGGAGACTGGAGACTGCTGGGACGTGCCGCAGTCACACCGTCAGCCGGAGACTGCTGGGACGTGCCGCAGCCACACCGTCAGCCGGAGACTGGAGACTGCTGGGACGTGTCGCAGTCACACCATCAGCCGGAGACTGGAGACTGCTGGGACGTGCCGCAGTCACACCGTCAGCCGGAGACTGGAGACTGCTGGGACGTGTCGCAGTCACACCATCAGCCGGAGACTGGAGACTGCTGGGACGTGCCGCAGCCTCACCGTCAGCCGGAGACTGCTGGGACGTGCCGCAGTCACACCGTCAGCCGGAGACTGCTGGGACGTGCCGCAGTCACACCGTCAGCCGGAGACTGGAGACTGCTGGGACGTGCCGCAGTCACACCGTCAGCCGGAGACTGCTGGGACGTGCCGCAGTCACACCGTCAGCCGGAGACTGCTGGGACGTGCCGCAGCCACACCGTCAGCCGGAGACTGCTGGGACGTGCCGCAGTCACACCGTCAGCTGGAGACTGGAGACTGCTGGGACGTGCTGCAGCCACACCGTAAGCCGGAGACTGGAGACTGCTGGGACGTGCCGCAGTCACACCGTCAGCCGGAGACTGCTGGGACGTGCGCAGTCACACCGTCAGCCGGAGACTGGAGACTGCTGGGACGTGTCGCAGTCACACCATCAGCCGGAGACTGGAGACTGCTGGGACGTGCCGCAGTCACACCGTCAGCCGGAGACTGGAGACTGCTGGGACGTGTCGCAGTCACACCATCAGCCGGAGACTGGAGACTGCTGGGACGTGCCGCAGTCACACCGTCAGCCGGAGACTGCTGGGACGTGCCGCAGCCACACCGTCAGCCGGAGACTGCTGGGACGTGCCGCAGTCACACCGTCAGCCGGAGACTGCTGGGACGTGCCGCAGTCACACCGTCAGCCGGAGACTGGAGACTGCTGGGACGTGCCGCAGTCACACCGTCAGCCGGAGACTGCTGGGACGTGCCGCAGCCACACCGTCAGCCGGAGACTGGAGACTGCTGGGACGTGCCGCAGTCACACCGTCAGCTGGAGACTGGAGACTGCTGGGACGTGCCGCAGTCACACCGTCAGCCGGAGACTGCTGGGACGTGCTGCAGCCACACCGTCAGCCGGAGACTGGAGACTGCTGGGACGTGCGCAGTACACCATCAGCGGAGACTGGGACGCTGGGACGTGCCGCAGCCACACCGTCAGCCGGAGACTGCTGGGACGTGCCGCAGCCACACCGTCAGCCGGAGACTGCTGGGACGTGCCGCAGCCACACCGTCAGCCGGAGACTGCTGGGACGTGCCGCAGCCACACCGTCAGCCGGAGACTGACGCGGACGTACCGCAGTCACACCGTCAGCCGGCTTTTGATATTGACTTTGCAGCACCTAAAAGAAAATTGGTGTTGACACGCAAAACCGATGTGCTGGGACACCTTCAATAGCAATACTCCCGATGGACATCCACGCAATTTCGCTGAGTACACTTGGCTCTCTGAAGTGCCTGACAATTTCCGGATGCCCTTGGAGTTTTTCGACAGTGGAGACTATTGCGTAGTTGGTGCTGTCAATGCAGCACCGGTAAATAACACCAAGCTCGCCTGTTGCGCCGACTGAGGCAGGCTTCATCTCCCGCCAGGTCGGCCACTTCGCGAGCGACTCCCACCATCACTGTTGGTGAATAACGCACGGTACAAGAAGTCACCGTCACTGTCGGTGGGTAACGTACGATACAAGAAGTCACCGTCACTGTCGGTGGGTAACGTACGATACAAGAAGTCACCGTCACTGTCGGTGGGTAGCGTACGATATAAGAAGTCACCGTCACTTTCGGTGGGTAACGTACGATACAAGAAGTCACCGTCACTGTCGGTGGGTAACGTACGATACAAGAAGTCAAAATCACTGTTGGTGGGTAACGTATGATACAAGAAGTCACCGTCACTGTCGGTGGGTAACGTACGATACAAGAAGTCACCGTCACTGTCGGTCACTGTCGGTGGGTAACGTATGATACAAGAAGTCACCGTTACTGTCGGTGGGTAACGTATGATACAAGAAGTCACCGTCACTGTCGGTGGGTAGCGTACGATATAAGAAGTCACCGTCACTTTCGGTGGGTAACGTATGATACAAGAAGTCAAAATCACTGTTGGTGGGTAACGTATGATACAAGAAGTCACCGTCACTGTCGGTGAGTAACGTACGATACAAGAAGTCACTTGTGCGTCACGTATGATAAGTCACGGTCACTGTCGGTGGGTAACGTATGATACAAGAAGTCGCCGTCACTTCGGTTACTGTCGGTGGGTAACGTACGATACAAAAAGTCACAGTCACTGTCGGTGGGTAACGTATGATACAAGAAGTCACCGTCACTGTCGGTCACTGTCGGTGGGTAACGTATGATACAAGAAGTCACCGTTACTGTCGGTGGGTAACGTATGATACAAGAAGTCACCGTTACTGTCGGTGGGTAACGTATGATACAAGAAGTCACAATCACTGTCGGTGGGTAACGTATGATACAAGAAGTCACCGTTACTGTCGGTGGGTAACGCACGATACAAGAAGTCACAATCACTGTCGGTGGGTAACGTATGATACAAGAAGTCACCGTTACTGTCGGCGGGTAACGTACGATACAAAAAGTCACCGTCACTGTTGGTGAATAACGCACGATACAAGAAGTCACCGTCACTGTCGGTGGGTAGCGCACGGTATAGGAAATCACTCGCCGTCCACCGTGTACAGGAGAGGGGATGGACGCTGTATAACCAATGCAGTTGATGCGCCCTAAAGTCCTAATAACCAACCAGGAGAGGGGAGGGTGGGGGGGGGGGGCGACTGGTGATGGCGTCATTATCACACCATGGATCCATACAATTTGCTCGGATTCTCACACAGTTCACGCTGCTGTCGGACGTCATTCACGTTGCACGCACGCATAGCCCCAATCGTTACGCTGTTCACGGCATCTACATTTTCTCTAGGCCAAATAGTCTGCCGGCAATCGGCCACCGTGCAGATCGCTGCAGGCACGAACTTTCGCCGTGACCTATTTCAGTGGCTGTTGTTTGTTTCACATCGTTTGCTTTGCAGGCCTCCGTTATAATGCCGGCTGGATTGCAGTCGAGGCCTCAGGAACACCGCCGACAAAATCTCCATCTTCTGTCCTACACGAATCGCTGAAGAATTCAGTCGCGGCGCATTTGTTCTCTGCGTGTTGTTTGTATGCTGCATTTCTGTCTTCCACCGAAGTCATTTCGTTCACATGTCCATAACAATCGCTCACATGTCCATAGCAAATTTCCCGGACTGGGGACGAGTGGTCTAGGGGTAAGATGCTCGTCTCGCAATCGAAAGATTGTGGGTTCGAATCTCACCTGTCGCTACTCTTCGCCCGCGAGCAATCGGCGTGAGAGTTTGGCGACGCTATATGACTCAGCGGTCGACGTGTCGTAAAACCAATAACCAACCAACAAATTTCCCGGACTCGTTCGATGAATGTGGTACGATTGTATTGACAGGCAACCTCCAAAACTGCGCTTAGTCCCTGTGAAGCACTTCCATTCAGCAACATCTCGTCAGCAGGGAGGGAGGGTCAGGTGGTGAAGCAGCGCCCAGTGGCTGCTGTAGGCACCGCTGCTGTTGGAGCAGCGCAGTCCGCCGGCTGACGCCGACCCGGCCGCTGGAGGCAGCCGGTCGGTCCCCCGGGGGAAGGGATGGAGCTGGCCACGCCCGGTCAGCGACAGCTGTGATGGATGGAGTCTTTCAGCGGGCCGACCGCGGCTCCGACCCGTGGGCGAGTCGACACGAGCCGGCCACCACTGTCAGACCGTGGAGAGGCTACGGCGGCACCAGCACCAGTCCCAGGCAGACGTGGCTCTAACCCATGGACACTGGACAGGCGACACGAGCCGGCCACCACTGTCAGACCGTGGAGAGGCTACGGCGGCACCAGCACCAGTCCCCGGCAGACGTGGCTCTGACCCATGGACAGGCGACACGAGCCGGTCACTATTTTCAGACTGTGGGATGACTAAAATTACTGTCGGTATAATCTATATTTATATATATATATATATATATATATATATATATATATATATATATATATATATATATATTTTTATATATATATATATATATATATATATATATATATATATATATATATCCGTTCTGTGCACAACTGGCAGCGCTGCCGACATATCCGTTCTGCAGCTCATTCTTGACCTCAGTCGGTTCGGGTCGGCGTCGCCGCGGCACAGAAGCGGCACACGCCGGGGGCGATGCGTGACGGAGCCTCCGGCCAACGGGCCAGGACGGTGGTGCGTTTGTCGGCCGATGGGCGTGATAGCACGTGGCCCGCATCGTGTCATCTCGCCGAGCGATGGCCGCCACTTGGCGGCAGTATCCGGCCGCAGCCGATGGTCTCGGAGACCGGAACGGAGACCGGAACGGAGACCGGAACGGAGACCGGAACGGATACTGGGCGCAGCCTGAGGCGGTGGCGGAGACCGACACAGATACAGGACGCAGACTGAGACGGTGGCAGAGACCGGCTCTGATACTGGGCGCAGACTGAGACTGTGACGGAGACGGGGACGGAGACTGGATGCGGACTGGGACGAAGACTGAGACGATGGCGGAGACCGGGACGGAGACAGGCAGACTGAGACGGTGGCGGAGACCGGCACAGAGACCGGGCGCAGACTGAGACGGTGGCGGAGACGGAGACGAAGACGGGGATGGAGACAGAGGCCTAAATAGAGGCAGAAATCGAAATGAAGGCAGGCAGACGCAGATGGACACGGAACAACACACACGATACAAACACGCATACAGAGAGACGCACTGAGACCGACATTCAGGAAGGAGACAGATAAAAACCTGGTTGCCAAGTCAAAGACGGGCACATAGAGACGGAACATAGAGACAGAGGAGAGCAGCGGAATATGCACAGACATATTGCACATATGCAGAGACAGAGAAAGGACCGACTCTTGGATAGATGCAGACATGGCAGGGACAGAGATCTGGGAAAGGCAGAGGCAAGGCAGAGAGTGAGGGAAGACGGAGGCGGTGACGGGAACAAAGACGAAACTGGGACGGTGCCTGGCCGCCGCCAGTTCTGAACGCTACCATTACCTCGTGGTGGGGCCGTTTTCGCGCAGAAGCCAACCAGGGCGTGTCGCGACGGGCGTGAAAGTCCTGCCGGCGTGTGGATGACGTCACATGGTGACGTGCACGGAGCCGCTCACGGCACGGCACGGCATGGCACAACACGGCACAACACGGCACGGCACGCCCCGCGGCGCTTTCTCTGCGATACAGGCCGCGACAGGGAAGGAGGGGTGCGTCACGGCGTCTGGGAGAGATGGTACGGCGGTGGCCTGCGTGAATAACACGGACGAGACCATCGCAGGAGACCGACTTACCCTGCCATACCCTACACTATGCCCTGCTAAATGTCGGAAGGGTACAGTGGCTGTACCTCTGGCTGACATTGCTCCGCCAGCCTCACATTATCTGGTCACACAGTCCGCTGTTGAGTGTCGGCAGGGTACGGTGGTTATGCCTCTGGCTGACATTGCTCCGCCAGCGTCACATTCTCTGGCCACGGCCACACAGTCCGCTGAGTGTCGGCAGGGTACAGTGGTTATGCCTCTGGCTGACATTGCTCGCCAGCGGCAATTTCTAGCCATGGCCACACAGTCGGTTGGTGTCGGCAGGGTACAGTGGTTATGCCTCTGGCTGACATTGCTCCGCCAGCGTCACGTCTGGCCACGGCCACACAGTCCGCTGAGTGTCGGCAGGGTACAGTGGCTATGCCTCTGGCTGACATTGCTCCGCCAGCGTCACGTCTGGCCACGGCCACACAGTCCGCTGAGTGTCGGCAGGGTACAGTGGCTATGCCTCTGGCTGACATTGCTCCGCCAGCGTCACGTCTGGCCAGCCACGAGTCCGCTGAGTGTCGGCAGGGTACGGTGGTTATGCCTCTGGCTGACATTGCTCCGCCAGCGTCACATTCTCTTGCCACGGCCACACAGTCCGCTGAGTGTCGGCAGGGTACAGTGGCTATGCCTCTGGCTGACATTGCTCCGCCAGCGTCACATTGTCTGGCCACGGCCACACAGTCCGCTGAGTGTCGGCAGGGTACGGTGGCTATGCCTCTGGCTGACATTGCTCCGCCAGCGTCACATTGGCTGGCCACGGCCACACAGTCCGCTGCGTGTCGGCAGGGTACAGTGGCTATGCCTCTGGCTGACATTGCCGCCAGCCTACGTCTGGCCACGGCCACACAGTCCGCTGAGTGTCGGCAGGGTACAGTGGCTATGCCTCTGGCTGACATTGCTCCGCCAGCGTCACATTGGCTGGCCACGGCCACACAGTCCGCTGCGTGTCGGCAGGGTACAGTGGCTATGCCTTTGGCTGACATTGCTCCGCCAGCGTCACTCTGGCCACGGCCCGTCCACTGCGTGTCCAGGTCGTGTTTGGCTGACGCCAGGATGTATGATACCTACTAATCGCGACATCTTTTCAGATATTTAACATCTAGAACTATATTGATCCATGAATAACCTAAAAAAGTATATCTGATTATTGGACCCAGATACAAAGCCACTCATGTTTCAGTAGATAGCGCATGCAAACTTGTGTTCACGGCAATGGACGTTTTTTAATGTGTTCCGCAGATACCCAATTTGCTCTCCAGGCCAACTAGAATCACTATGCCTATCAAAAAGTACCCCGCCGAAAACAGTCTCAGTTCGTGTAGGTTTCGAAGTGACTGAAAAATCAAATTGTACACCACTGAACTTTAGGGATGGTAGGGTATGTGCTCTACACAACAAAATAAATTGACTACTTATTGCAGAATCGAAATGGAGCATCGGTCGCCATTTTCATACTAACAAATATATTTGTAGTCTTTGGCATAATTTGGTTCAAGCCGTCTCCTCTTCACGTCAGGAAATAGAACGAAAAAGAAGCTATTTAAAAAGTCTGTATGCGCCGCCACCGCTTGTTTGTGGCACACGATTCTATTGCGTGGTGCTGTGGCCTGTCACGTGACGTGACATGGTGTCTGTCTGAGGTCGAGACAGTGCCAGTTTTCCTCCCGATGTGACCCATCTGACGTGTGTATCGTCCGTTCCAGTCTCCGGCTGGCCCTGGCCGTGCCGCGAACCGAGGACTACCTGCTCAAACTGGACGAACAGCACATCTTCAACCGCTACAAGGTGAGAGGCGCCGGCTGCTGCACCTGCGCCTGCGCCTGCGCCTGCGCCTGGTTTCAGCCGGTCTCAGCCAGTGCCCTGTGCAGACCGGCCGGTCTCAGACTATGCTCCGCATGTATAGCCGACTTCAGGCTGTGCCCCTCCCAGGTGGCCGGTCTCAGTGCCACGGAATTCCTCATGATTCATCGACGTCGTCAACTGCAGCACCTTAAACAGCACCACCGCCTGTCGACCCATCACCTGTCGGGAGCGTCTTGTCCCGCCTGCTGACAGTATGGCGGCCGCTTTTTTACCGGCTCAGTAGGTGCTCGGACGCTCTTGGACGTCGCACGTGGGCGCAATCGATATGTCATCCGTCGGAAAAAGGCCAACGTGTTGCCTATTCATTCGCTCGGAATTCGTCAAGCACATTTTCGTGTCGGGCACAAAGCGATACTCTTGTAGTGGCGACTCCACCCTCTCCCGTTGGCCTTGCGATTGGCTGGTGTATGGCGTGACGACCGGGGGTAGGGGGAGGGGAGGGGGTGGCCGTGCCGTCACCGAACTGTGCCGCCCGGGTGGCCGAGCCATCACTGAACGGTCGTCTTATGGCAGCTGAACTGTGTCGACCTGGGCAGAGGGAGGGATGGTGGCCGTATGACAGCTGAACTGTGCCATGCCGGAGAGGGGGGGGTAGTTGAACGATCGCCTTATGGAAGCTAAACCGTGCCGAGCTGGGAGAGGGATCACTGATTGGTCGGCTTAGCGGGACAGGGGGCCATCATTGAACCGGCCCAGCTAAACAGGACACTCCCTGCCCCGATGTCAGCCGGACTTCACCGGCCCACAGCCAACAACCCTCTGGGACCCCCGTAGCCGGGGCACTCCCTTGTCAGCCGGATTCACCGGCCAACAGCCAACAACCCTCTGGGAGCCGTGGCGGAGGCGCTCCCTGTCCCGGTGCCAGCCGGACTTCACCGGCCCACAGCCAACAACCCTCTGGGACCCGTGACGGAGGCGCTTCCTGTCCCGGTGCCAGCCGGACTTCACCGGCCCACAGCCAACAACCCTCTGGGACCCGTGACGGAGGCGCTCCCTGTCCCGGTGCCAGCCGGACTTCACCGGCCAACAGCCAACAACCCTCTGGGACCCGTGACGGAGGCGCTCCCTGTCCCGGTGCCAGCCGGACTTCACCGGCCAACAGCCAACAACCCTCTGGGAGCCGTGACGGAGGCGCTTCCTGTCCCGGTGCCAGCCGGACTTCACCGGCCAACAGCCAACAACCCTCTGGGAGCCGTGACGGAGGCGCTCCCTGTCCCGGTGCCAGCCGGACTTCACCGGCCAACAGCCAACAACCCTCTGGGACCCGTGACGGAGGCGCTCCCTGTCCCGGTGCCAGCCGGACTTCACCGGCCCACAGCCAACAACCCTCTGGGACCCGTGACGGAGGCGCTCCCTGTCCCGGTGCCAGCCGGACTTCACCGGCCCACAGTGAGCGCTCTCTGCGACCCGAACCAAGATCCCACCACGGACGACTTTCAGGCCTGGTACTCAGCTACGAGACCACCTGGGCTTTTAGAGCATTCAACATGTTCTTATCAACAGCGGTACCTGAACGTTGCGCATGCACTATCCCTCGTCACTCTCCCTCTCCCTCGTCACTCTCCCTCTCCCTCGTCCCTCGTCACTCTCCCTCGTCGTTTGTACCTCCCTCGTCGTCCCTCCCTCGTCCCTCACCGTGCGTGTGTGCTTTTGTGCACGTGCATTAAGCTCTGGATGATTTGAGCAAGAAAGGAACGGAAGAGAAAGTCTCGTCCGCGTTATCATGTCAAGCGGTTGCAGCAACAGTGCGCTACGTAGGGTTGTGTGGATCACGAGAGCCTACGCGCCCCTTCTGAATTTGTAATGGATCGTGCGAGACACGGGCGTATCCGAGCCTCAGCAGGAAATGCCACATATGAAAGGATCAATGTTGACATGCGGCGAAAGGGGTAGCATATCCGTACGTTAACGCCGGCACCGGCAAACCCGAGGGTGCAGCACGAGCTTTGGGTCCAGTGTTGCCGTGCACCTGGCTGAAACTTACAGCTTAAGCAGTACGCGGAGGGTGTCTCGTCGCATAGCCGTTCACGTTGTGGTGACTTGCACAAATGTGGGGATTCCCTAGGTGCCGCCTTAGTAGATGCCGCCCATCTCAGCTGGCATACGGCTGGCCAACATTAGCTTCCTTGGGTTGCGGCCCCCGCCCGGAAATAAAATGGGGGGGATTTGTCCTATATTACAGTTGTAGGGTCTCTGCAGGCACCGGTATATACATGTGGCGGAGGTATCCCTCCAGTATATATATATATATATATATATATATATATATATATATATATATATATATATATATATATATATATATATATATATATATATATATATATATATATATATATATATATATATACTGGAGGGATACCTACATATATATATCTATGTGCCTACAGAGATCTACTGAGGGAGACTCCTGTATATACTAAATATATACAGATATATATATATATATATATATATATATATATATATATATATATATATATATATATAATACATGTATACATATATACATATAGACATACCTGTGGCCGCGAGCGACGGCTGGTATTAGCTGCACAGCGCCTCTGGGTTGGTCGGTTCCAGATCAGTTGCGACACAGCCTGGGGCGAATACGTCGGGCCACGGCGGCACGTTCCTCAATTGGCAGCTTGCAGTTGAAATTGAATTCACCAATTTGGTGTTCATGGGCGTTACAGGACCTACGCAGCAAGACGTACTTAGCATGGACCTTGGACCGTGACCCAGTGAAGCCTGTTTTAAAACGCGCTGATTGGAGCGGTAGTTGGGTCTCACGTGCTGCTCATTCCTCGTAGTAAAGCAGCAAACGATTACAACCACCCCACCAAACACCAGGAAAGAATTCCATCACAAAATACCTGCTTGGAAAAAGTATATATATATTTTTTTTTTTTTAAAGTTTCATCCGAGTATTTGCTGGGGTGGCTTTATGAACCAGGGTCCTATTGCTAAGCAGAGCTTGTTGCGTGAACCCTGGCCCCACCACCCGATCCATTAATTCCAGTTCTTCGGCATAATTTTGACCGAAAGTTTAACGTGCCGTGGATGCACCGACACGGCCGCCCGATAGCTCGTCCCCGACCTTATTGGGCCAGCTGCCAACTGACCCTTCCAGCCGGGGGCTAAATGCGAGCGCGTGAAGCGACTCGAACCCTGTGTTGCCAAGACAGGGGAGACCAATGCAGGCCAGCGGTCTAACCAACTGAGCTACCGGGGCGGCTATATGGATATATGTATATGGATGGTATTCTTCGACGAAAAGTTGGATATCCTACCTAGGGCCATCTTGCGTAGGGACTGGAAGCTGGGGATATCCTACCTGGGCACTGGAAGCTGGATGTGCAATGCACATACTGCACCCAGGAGAGATATAATACACTGTCTGGAGGAGGGATGCTAATGGTTCCTGAGATGAAGATTGTGAATAGGAGCGCCACTCGTGTGGGGGTATCAGGACATCAGACGGTGGAGGCGGTGGTTATGCTGAGATGAAGATGGCGTTGGGGAGCGCCACTGGTATATGGTATCAGGACCTCAGACGGTGGAGGCGGTGGTTATGCTGAGATGAAGATGGCGTAGGGGAGCGCCACTCGTGTGGGGTATCAGGACCTCCGTCAGTCGGCATAGGCGGTGGTTATGCACTCGCCGACAGTTTTTGTGTCGAGCCGGGACACAATTACCGCTAATGGTCGTCCAACACATTCGACACTTCCCAGAAAGCTAATGGGCAGGGCGTCGAGGCGCTGTGTTATTGGTTCGTAAGTGGCAGGTAGACACTGGCCGCTGATTATTGTGGTTTTGTGTTTGACAGGCGGGGGCATGGAACTTTTTTGTTGTCGGGTGAGATTCAATCTGGACGCCAGATTGACTTGTGAGGTCGAGATCAAAACACCTGCAGCAGTGGAATCGGACTGGAGCACGCTTTCTCCTCTCCTACAGGAGAGAGCTCTCCTGTAGGTGCTCTCCGACAGACGGGCAGCCATATTACTTATACATATACGTTTTGGTAATCGCGACGTGAGCATTCAATCGGGGGTATATTACTTGAATCCATTGTGCCTCAGTCAGCCTCAAGGCTTAACAATGAACATTTAATGGCACTCAAGGGATTTTTGTGGGAGCTGATCCACCAATAAATGCATCGTACCGGGCTTTCATTCAGCAACTGCAGTCAGAGGATCGGTGTCGGAGCGCTTCTTCAGTGTCCGTGTGAGCGGCCTGCCTTGTCTGCCGCCTCTCGGTTCAGTGTCTGTGTGAACGGTCCACCTTGTCTGCCACCTCTTGCTCTGGTGAACGCCGAGTATTGGCAGGCCTGTCGCCACATCGAGGCGTTGGCGGACCGCACCTGACCTGACCTGACCTGACCTGATCTGGCTATCTCACAGGTGGGCATCATGTACTGCCGAGCTGGCCAGAGTACAGAGGAAGAGATGTACAACAACGAGGAGTCGGGTCCGGCTCTGGACGAGTTCCTCGAGATGCTCGGCCAGCGGGTCAGACTCAAAGGCTTCGACAAATACAAGGCCGGCCTCGACAACACCAGTGAGTGCTCCACGCGCGATGGTCTTCCCTGCAGTCCAAGCAACTTGTGCACCATCTGCAGTAGCGTAGCACTAAAATGCACTTGTGCACCATCTGAAGTAGCGTGGCACTGAGATGTACTTGTGCACCATCTGAAGTAGCGTAGCACTAAAATGTACTCGGGTACCATCTGAAGTAACGTGGCACTGAGATGTACTTGTGCACCATCTGCAGTAGCGTAACACTAAAATTTACTCCAGCACCATCTGAAGTAGCGTGGCGCTAAAGTGTATTTCAAGACGCTGTCGTAAGCGAGGCAGCTTCGCAAGCGCTAGGCTAAAATCATTTGCAAACTTCTTTGTCCGCAATGGGTAGTTACGGGCTGTAGTGGGCTGTAGTGGGCTGTAGTGGGCTGTAGTGGGCAGGCCGTACATGCAGATCACGCATGTACTGAGTGACATGGCAGAGTGCGACGTGTGTCCTCCTACAGCTGGCACTGAGTCTGTGAAGTGCTGGTACCTCCTGACTGGCACCTCTCTGCAGATAGCTGGTATGCGTCTGTAAAGACTACTGGCGTCTCTCTGCTGTTGCGGTGACTGGTATCGTTCTTTGATGGTAACTGCTCGCACTCTCTCTTGCTCTCGCTGTCTTGCTCTCTCGGTCTCGGTCTCAGTCTCGGACTTGGTCTCGGTCTCGCTCATCTGGTAGGGAGACAGAGAGGGACACCATGCACCTTTCGGCTGAGGTGCCTGGTATCCCTCTGTAGGGGCGGCTGGCGTCACTAGTTGTGACTGGTATCTCTTTTGGGATCACTGGTATCTCTGTGATGGTCATCCTTGCTAATGACTGGCATCTCACATTGAGAATAGATGGTAATGTCTCTCTGAGTGTGACTGATATCTCCCTCTGCCGCTGGGTGGTACCTCCTCCTGAGAGTGGCCAGTGTCACCTCTCTGCCACCACTGGGTGGTACCTCCTCCTGCAAGTGGCCGGTGTCACCCTCTGCCGCCGGGTGGTACCTCCTCCTGCAAGTGACCGGTGCGTGGCGGCCGTGGCAATAACGAAACCGGTTTAGGCGTCGGATGAGTCAGGTCGGGGGGAGGATGGGCAGGATTAGCGTGTGGCGACGTCCCCCCCCCCCACCCTAGGCTGGCACGCCATCTGCAGTCTGTACAGACTAGTGTACACAGACCATCGCGTCCGAGGAGCCACTGGCAACGTAAGGACGGGGTTACGCACGTGCGCTCCTGCAGTTGGCGCCGACTATCCTCCGGCGAGGCGCAGCTGGCTGCCGGCTGCATCGTCCCACCGTCGTACACGCTTCTTACCTCCCGGCGTACAGGCGCGACGACGATGGAGCTGCCGGCTGCATCGTCCCACCGTCGTACACGTCTGCTACTGCGACTGACGATGGAGCTCAATACGGCGCAGCCAGTCACCGTCGTGCACGTCGGCTACTGCGACTGACGATGGAGCTCAATACGGCGCAGCCAGTCACCGTCGTGCACGTCTGCTACTGCGACTGACGATGGAGCTCAATACGGCGCAGCCAGTCACCGTCGTGCACGTCTGCTACTGCGACTGACGATGGAGCTCAATACGGCGCAGCCAACCCACAGGCTTACGCGCCTTCATAATCTGACTGCCGACGTCTCGTGCGTTCGGAACACCGCATCGGCACTGTGTGCGGGAGGGGGCGTTCGGAACACAGCATCGGCACTGTGTGCGGGAGGGGGCGTTCGGAACACAGCATCGGCACTGTGTGCGGGAGGGGGCGTTCGGAACACAGCATCGGCACTGTGTGCGGGAGGGGGCGTTCGGAACACAGCATCGACACTGTGTGCGGGAGGGGGCGTTCGGAACACAGCATCGGCACTGTGTGCGGGAGGGGGCGTTCGGAACACAGCATCGGCACTGTGTGCAGGGGGCGTTCGGAACACAGCATCGACACTGTGTGCAGGGGGCGTTCGGAACACAGCATCGGCACTGTGTGCGGGAGGGGGCGTTCGGAACACAGCATCGGCACTGTGTGCGGGAGGGGGCGTTCGGAACACAGCATCGGCACTGTGTACAGGGGGCGTTCGGAACACAGCATCGGCACTGTGTGTAGGGGGCGTTCGAAACACATTCGACACTGCGTGTAAGGGGCAGCATCATTTCCGTCCAGGGCACGGAAGGCACGAAGTGACTGCAGGAGCCAGACGGCGGCACACAAAATCCGATATTTCTCACAAAATTAGTCCAGTTTGTTTGTCTCTTCTTCTCACCGATTGCACCATTGGTCGTTGGTTGCTGCTGCGTCGCTGTTCTGTTCTCTGTCGCAGCCGCGTGTGCTCCGGAGTGGTGCCTATGTCCGAGTGCCTCAGCTGACCGCGCGCGGACGTGTTTCAGCCGACTCCACCGGTCAGTACTCTCTGTACATCAAGTATCAGGAGAACGAGATCATGTTCCACGTCGCCACCATGCTGCCGTACTCGCCCAACAATCGGCAACAAGTACGTACACACTCCATGTCAGAGATGCGCCGTGCGTGGTACGTACCCATTACACGCCCGTGTTGTCAGATATGCGCCATGCGTGGCACTTACACACTCCATGCCCGTATTGTCAGAGATGCGATGTGCATGGCTTTTACAAATTCCTTTTCATGTGAATGGCTTCGGACAGCGTTGAACCTGGTGCCCTTTCACGTCCCCGAAAAACGGATGGCGTCCTGTGGCATTGTTATCACATTTGGTGGTACACTCCTCAATTATTACTGCAACTTGTGTTTTAGTTTTTTTTGTCATTCAGGCGCATGTTGATGTATCCATAAGACCTGCGATATGACGGCTTATTTGACTGAGCTTTTGGGAGTGAGCAGTACATAGGTAGGATCCCCTTCTCCTAACCGAAGGGGTATGGATTCGAGTCCTATCTTTCGCCGCTGTTCACACGGGACCCACCGGCGTGAGAGGTTGGGGACTCGATATGACCACCTTATGTGCCGACAACCCTCCAAAAGCGATGAGAAATCGGTCCTAATCCTACAAGTGTAAGGAATATTGGTACACCGGTTTTCAAGCATGCTTCATTTATTTTTTTAACTCCATTTTGCTCCGCTGCGACTTATTAACCATCACTCGCACCATGGGAAAAGGAAAGGGAAATACAATCATTACGATCACTCAAACTGAAGAAAGCTTCTCCGGTGACCAGGCGAAACGTGAGACCAAATAAGCGGCGCCACGTCGTTATAGGGTAGTTTCTTCCCTGACCGTGTGTAGATTAGTTGAACCAAGCGTATGCGATATTTAAAATCCCGGAATACAACGATACGTGAGGACGACGGAGTGAACGCTCGCTTGACAAGAAAAACGCTCGTTCTCTATAGGACCCTCTGTCTGGCGATCTCAGGGGCTTCTCTTTTTATTTCCTCCGCACACACATATATATAGACATGGCACTACCTACGCAAATACATCATCTAGGTACAAGCGGTGCTCCCATTGGTTAGCTCGACATGACGCGCCAACCCAAAAGTGAACCGGGCTGGGATTGGCTCGGTTGTGCAGCGGCCATCATCTGAGCGGCGCGGGAGGGGTCAACAGGTCACGTTCGCGTGCACCGACGAGCTTGGCATTGGTTCTGTGCAGACGAAGTTACCGCCGGGGGTGGGGCTGTCGGCATGGCAACCCGCAGGGTCACGGAGGTTCCCGGTCGTTGGCGACCACGTCACGCGGCGGACGACGGGCCAGAGTCGGCGTCGGGACATATTAGGAGTGATTTTGAACGGGGCCACATTATCAGACAGTCCGTCATCGGTGCGCCCGTCCGGGCACGTGCCGCGCGCGGTCTTAAGATGCATTGTTAGCATTCCAGAGGTTTGCATGTTCGCATTAACTTTAACATCGTTACAACCACATCGCTAGGTCTATTATCGCGGATTTCGGTTTTACCAATCAAATCCTGCGATCCATTAGATTATTACGGCCATGATACATCGTGAAATTACGCGGTGATACATACACTTTTTATTTTATACGATTACACGCGGTTTCTACATGGGTTAGACTACTGGGATTTGAAGGGTTCCCAACATCCCTGGTCCATGTTAGTTACCATTTTACACAATAATCCCTAAATAAACATGGCACAAAATCCCATAAATAAACGTATTACATGAAATCCCCTAAATAAACACATTACACAAATTCCCTAAATACACGTATTACATGAATTACACAAGGTTATTCTCGACGCGTCACACACTAAGTTCTTGCTGCTAGGTTATGTCAACTACAGTTCAGTTCATTCTGTGGGCGGCCACTGCCCTTCGGTCACGTCACTCGGTCGGGTCGTGTGATCGCTCTCCTACTCGGTCACGATACACCTGACCTACGCGTTCGGCTTCGTCTTCGAGAAATACCAACGGCGGCATTTCCGGGACCGCGGCAGGGCTAGCCTGCTGCCAGGCCTGGATCCGGGCGTATCTCGCCAAGATGTGTTGACGTCTGCGTCGTGCGCCTGTGGCAGCGGCGGCGACCGGAGATGCTGATGCCTCCTGATCAGCTGCGGCGAGTTGTGGATCTGGGCGGTTGAGCGGGTTCGAGGCGGCGGCGGCGGCGGCGGCTGAGTCAGATACCCCGGGTTCCACTGCAGCGTCGGCGGAACCGTCGCCGGGCTGCTGTCGAGGCGAGTGGGTGCAGCATTCCCACGTTCCTGCCCCACAGCAGGTACACCAATTAGCCAGGTCCCGATAGGTGTCCGGTTTCGTGGACCGTGTTCCCGGCTTCCCCTGCGGACCAAACCGGTCAAACGGTAGCGGTGTCCGTAGGTTTCGCATGCTCCGGTTCAGGTCGACCGGAAGCAGGGATAATTTTTCCCACGAATTTTCCCGAGAGGAGAAACCTCCCCACTCACAAAGGTATTCTTCGTCGCGAATACCTTGACGACGGGCGAGCACTCGGACGATCTCAAACTCCATGGTGATGTTGGCGGGGCGGCGGTCTGAAGCAGTCTGATGCGTTCGTCAGATCGGCCTCAGTGGTCAGCTCGGGTCGCGGTCGAACAATGAGGACGGCTTCACCGGGGGGTTCAGGGTGAGGGGGACTGAGGTGTGACGTATTGGCTGCGGGAGCGGAGCTTTGTTGATGTTTCACAATCTAGTACACGAGGCAACTCATTGCTACAATCACAATGGCCACCGGGACCACCAGGGTCGAATGTGTTAGTTTAGACTGATATTTAAAATTTCGGGCAGTCCGTAGTTGCAACTGAAGTTGGGATATTGGAATGTGGACGTCAGGTAGGTCGGATAGTACCGTGGATTCTGAGTCGACTTCCGGCTGGGGTAATTGGGTGTCAAGGGTTTGTGTAGTCAGCTCAGTGAGGCGGGATAGTTGTTTGCGTAGTGACTGGATATGGTTAACGTCGAAGCTAAGAGTCTGCGCATTTGCCGTGGGAATTATAAAGTACTGGGACAATAGCGAGCAGCCATTTCGCAGTTGTATCAGCTGTGTAGTATTCGTGGTGGTAAAGTCTGAGGTGCCATTTTCGCAAACTAAGTGTACTTCTATTGGAGTTTCGGCAACAATTAGCCAAATGTTTTGGTCAATTTCCAATGCCTTAGGGTTACTTTTCCGTGAGACTAGGGTTCTGCATTGTGATGTGATTTCAGCTGAGTCGTGGAAGTATAGCGCTTTTACGCAAGATGACGTGGTGGTAGTGAATCGTTCTGCTCTATGAAAATGGCAGAATGATTGCTGACGGTTTAGACAAACGCTGATGTTCTCTTCTATTTCTAAGTATCGGGATTTATCTTTACTAATTGCGAGGTATTTGGTTTTTCCTGTGTCGTACCTTGTTTCCAGCGGCAAGTGGTGGCTAGGTAAGTTTATATTGAACACCTCGAACACTTCGAATTGGTCTTGAATCGTTATTACTGGAATAGGCAGTAATACATATGGATTGGTTTTCAGCATTACTAGAGAGGTATGTATCATTAAGTAGTATTTGTATACTTCATCGGGACGGTAAGGGAGTGTTTTTGCGCTGGGTAGTGCGTTTTTGATGTGTGACAGAAGGTCACGCAATTGGGCTGGCTCGATAAATGAACGAGACATGATTCCTTGTGCGAGCAAGCTAAGTTGGAGTTGCAATACTGACTGTTGTACAGCGGCCTGTTGGAGGATAGAACCAGTTGTTTCAATTACTTTTGTGATTTGACTCTGCAATTTGATGTAGGTACCTAGTCGTTGTACGTCATTCTGTTCAAGGTTTCTAATTTTATGAGTGAGATTGGCTACTAGTTGGTTGATGTGGTTGGTTGCATTTCGGTTAATCTTGACTTCTTTTGTTGTGTGATTCATAAACGTTATACTTTCTCCCAGAACATGTATAATTTGTTCATTATTTGCTTCCAATGTGTTCAATCTGGTGAGGACAGCTTCCAGTTCAGCGTCCGTAGCAGTGCCGAACATAAACGACAACGCGTCTCCGATGAATGGCAACACGGACCTTTTTGACCTATGCAGTTTTTGTGGGTCGGATGTTCGAATCGCTTTCAATATGTCAGTGATGTGAAGTCGGAATATAATCAGGCGGTCGTGCAGCTGGGATAGTAGTTCGTTGACGTACGGAAAATGAGGAGGGTCTGTCAGATATTGAATTATACTTTTCTCAAATACATGTAGCGTATGGTTCACATTGATCACTAAATTCGATACACCGGTTTTCGCGATAGGAACGTGCACATTCCACGTTTCCTGAGTTGCGTATAACATTCCACGCGGCAAGAACAAGGCTCCGTGGGTTGGTTCATATACTAGGATCAGTAGGATAAGGAGCATTTTGACCACCGATGACATTCTGTAACAGAGTAGCACTGGTGTCACAGGAGACAGCAGTTGAGTGATCGACACGGCGTCTCACTCGATACGCTTCGTACCGATATTGCGCATTCTATTTAAGGATGACGTCACCGCGGCACCAAATGGTTGCTTCACTGAGCTTGTTATCAACACTTCATCCTAATTGTCGTGACTCACTGGTACACATTATACATCATTACTGCTATTTCCACATTGACTTAAACATTTCCATCTGCGCTTTCATCTGTGCCGACACCATTGCGTTCTGTTTCTCCGCAAAAGCTGCAAATACGCAAGCTTTACTTCGCTTCACGCTTATAGATTCCACGTCTGCATCGTACTCCGTAGATGACGTATCATTATAGATTTGCAATTTTTCGGGAGGGCAATCATCATCTGAAGTTAATTATAATGGCCGTTTTTCTGCGGCAACACCTGGTGGGCTCTCTGCTGATTTTCTCAAGCGACTGGCTAGTTCCGCTAAAGGTACGTGCTCTTCAGAGTCACTACACTGAATTTTTGTGCATTTCGTTGCGCGTGGCTGTAACTTTTCATTTTCCGACTCGCTAGACGTGGGCAATTGACGTTTTGTAATACGCTGTGCTAACTCGGCCAGCGGTAAGTCATCCTCAGATTCACTGGTACCTGGGAGCTGACTTGGTTCGGCTAGCTGGGTGGATGCTGATTCAGCTTCTCGTCGGCCTGTCTCGACCGGCGGGTCTGGCCTTGTGCCAGTTATGTCTGGGGCCCGTGTCGGCATGTCGACGTCATCGTCTGCTGACCCTACTGGCCAGTCCGTGTCCATGAGTTCATAGCCACAACTTGGCTTCTGGCTGAGTTCAGCTTCTGCGCGCTTAGCTAGCCTTGATGGCTGGATGCGTTCGGGAGTGGTGCGGTCGGGTTTGGACCGTTTATTGATATACTTCAGATTAATTGGTTCGTCTATATCCTTCGTGGGTTCCCAGGCAGTAGAGGGGTCAGCTAAACGTAGTTTTTGTACGTGGACCAGGCGAGTTTTTCCCGTAACTTGATCTCGAATAACGTAGTTAACTGCGCTTGTTGCTTAATTATTCTAAAATATGGTTTCCACGGCAACGCGAATTTGTGTGAATTTCCAGGTAGTAATGTGGTATCATAATAATACACTGGGTCTCCTATTTTAAAACTGCGTGGTTTCGCTTTTCGGTCCGCGTAAACTTTGTTCTTTTCGTGACTATTCACTATGTGACTCTTCACATGACTATAGGCTTCATGTAAGTTAGCAAACATTTTTGGTACGTAATCGTCTCCGTAGTATTTAACTTTGGGTTGCAATACATTATTCTAAAGGGAGGACGGGGTCTCGACCGTATAGCGTGAAGAAGGGTGATATTGTACCTGAACTTCCAATGTTTGCCGTTCGGTAGGCAGCTAAGGTAGCGGGTATTTTTGTGTCCCAGTCGTTTTGGTTCAGGTTAATTGATTTGGCCAATATGTCGTTTTGTACCCTATGATGCCTCTCGACTCTACCATTTACAGATGGGTGGTATGCACTGGTACGGATATGTCGAATGTTCAGGCATGTTTCTAATTCTTCAACTATTGTATTTAGAAATTCCGTGCCTCGGTCGGAAAGGATTATTCGTGGGCAAGAGTGTCGTGGGATAATTTCCTCCATCAGGATTTTGGCAACTGTTTTGGCGTCCTTCCTCGCCGTGCAGAAACTTTCCGGCCATGAAGAGAAGTGATCAACAATGGTAATGACATACCGGTTACCGTTTTCAGTTTCTGGATATGGTCCAAAAGTGTCAATCCCTATCATCTCGAACGGGTAATGTGGCACGGGCATGTCCTGCATCGGAGCTGGAGCTGCCTTCGCTCGTCGTCCTGTGCACAGTACGCAGGCTTTTATGTACGCCACAGTATCTCGCCACATGCCATTCCAATAATATCTAAACTTAAGTTTCTCATACGTTTTTGTCAATCCCATATGTCCGGCAAAGAAGCCTTCATGAAATTCTTTGAGTAATTCTTGTCTCAAACATTTTGGCACGCATAATTGTAGTCCAGGGTGGTCCACAGCGTGGTCCTTCGCTAATTTTATAAATGAGTTTGTCTAACTCCATGTAATGTAATACGAGATCTTTATAGTCTGTGTGATTCTTGTCATTTATTATGTTCCTAAATTTTTATATTTCCTCGTCTGTTTTCTGTAGTTTCTCAATATTTTCCCACCTCACTAATACATCCTTGAATTTTTCTTCTCGACTCAACTCTTCCTCCGGTTTACTGAATTCGGTACACCTGAAGTCTCCCATGGGAACGTGGTCGGAATCGATTACATTTATTTTCTGATTGGTTTCACTCATTCGGCTGAGGTGATCTGCTACAATGTTCTTTGAGCCTTTAATGTAAACAATTTCACAGTTGTGCTCGGAAAGCATGATAGCCCATCTCTGTAGCATTGGGTTTTTTCATTTCTGACAGATTTAAAAATGTAAGTGGTCTGTGATCAGTCAGGATGGTGAATTTTGATCCCAGCAAATATTGACGTAATTTTAAGACTGCGTACACATACGAGTATGCCTCCAACTGAACGATCGGCCATTTTTGTTGTGTTTCGTTAAGTTGTTTAGACAAATATTGGATCACTTTCTCTTCACCATTGTGTTCCTGTACTAGAACTGCTCCTACCGCTCTCAGTGAGGCGTCGGTATACAATTTATAGTCTTTAGTGACATCTGGATAAGCCAGTACTGGTGCAGAAGCTAGTTTTTGTTTTAATGTTGTAAAAGCGTTTTCGCAATTATCTGTCCACTTAAATATGGCATGTTTCTTCGTTAAATCAATCAACGGCGTGGCTATTTGGCTAAATTTAGGGATGACACGTCGATAATAAGAACACATGCCGATAAATGATCGGACTCCTTTCACGGTAGTCGGAGCTGCCATGTACTGTATAGCTTCTACCTTCTCCGGGCTTGGCTTGATGCCAGAGGCTGATACCACGTGTCCTAGGTATTGTACTTCCTTTTTTAGAAACTCACATTTTGCTAGTTTCAACTTCAACTGTGCTTTTCGCAGGCGACGAAAACTTCCTCCAAATGAGCTAGATGTTCCTTAAATGTTTTTGAACATATTATTATGTCGTCAATGTATGCAGTTGCAAATTGATTCTGTATTCCAGATAGGACTTTGGACATTACTTGAGCAAAGAGGCTCGGGGCGTTGCAGATTCCAAAGGGCATTTTTCTGAAGTTCCACAGGCCCATGAAGCAGATGAACGCAGTCTTAGGTATGCTATCTTTTGCCATTGGGATTTGCCAATATCCTGACTTTAGATCTAGTGATGAGAAGAAGTTTGCTCCTCCGAGGGACGCGAGGATATCTTCTATCAGTGGAAGGGGATAGCTGTTTTTCTTCGTAATGTTATTTAATTTCCGATAGTCGACTGCGAACCTATTTGAACCGTCTTTTTTTCGCACTATTACTATGGGTGCGGCCGACGGACTGTCGGATTCCTCTATTATACCAGCCTTTAGCATGATACGTATCTGCTCTTCCACATATTTTCGTTGGCTAAACGGTGTTTTGTAAGGCGGCTGACGGACGGGTGCGTGGTCAGCGGTCTCTATCTCCATCTCAGCGAGGTCAGTTGTACCGAGGTCGGCGTCAGTCGCGGCAAACAGGTCAGCATTGGCTCGTAACAGCTGTTCGAGATCGTCCCTGTCAGCGTCGGTCAGATGAGCCAGTCGCGCTTGCTCAACTGGATCAGTGGGTGAGGTGGTCGGGGCTAAGTCAAGGTCTTGTGGCATGTCAACAAGATACTCCAGATCCGAGTCATCTATTATCTCAGCGTAGGCGATCACTTGATTGTTATACATTGTGAAGTCTCGGGTGGAGGTATTTATAATTCTTACTGGTAGACGCGTATGGCGATCTGGTTTTGCCACTACCTCGGCAATGATTAAGCCTGGCTCCTCGGAAATTACTGGTGTATTATCCAGTGACCTCACATAGCACGTTTGATTTACTAGCTGCGCCCTGTTCACAGCTGCCAGACACTCCACGACCGTATTGGCCGGGATATATGTGCGTCCTTTGATCCTGACTAGCGAACTCGCCTGTTCGCAAATCGTGCGCTGAGGGCGAAGTGGAATCATATGTCCTTCGATACACAAGGCTTTTTTCTCGAAGTCCAATTTTGCTCCAAACTCGGTTAAGAAATCGTTTCCTAACATGCATTGTTGTTTCAGTCCTACTACAATTTGAAAGCTGAAAGGTTTACTGAATTTACTCATCTCGACTCTAAATGTTCCTACACCAATGTTTTTCAAACGATGCCCGCTTGCTGAAATGAGTGGGATGCGATCTTTTTGATCCTCTGAAAATCTGAGAGTCTGTTTTTCCGTGATTTTGTCAAAAAGTTCCTTTGAAATTAGCGAAATATCTGCTCCTGTATCAACGAGCGTATAAGCCTTCTGATTCCCGATTTTAATCCAGCACATGGGAGTGTTGGGTTTAACACGAACGTGCTGGACATTTTTGTGGTTCAATTTCTGTTTCTTCGGGTCTCGTTTCCTACGGATATTTTTTCTTTCCTTACTCTGTGGTTTCTGGTTCCAATTAGTTCCAGCTCTACCGTGGTGGCCGTTCACAGCAGAGCTCGGCCGTTTCCCGTCTGTCTAGGGGGCGTTGGGCAAGAACGACACTGCCATCCAACGTGACCCACCTTAGCACATTTGCAACAAATGGGTCGGCCGTCCGGGGTCCATTGATACGAGGGACCAGGCGGGCCTGGCTGTCGAGGTTTCCACATGGTGGGGCCGAAAGAGGGGCGCGTCATTGGAGGTCCATAGTTGGGTCGGGGAATGTACGGTCTTGGTGGTCGCGGGTATGGTGGATACGACGGGGTGAATATACGTGGTCCTAATAGAGGCTGGACTTGTGGTTTTGGGGGGTCTAATTTTTGAGCTGCCAGTTTTGATACAGTCTCTCCTAGGGATACTACCAGTTGCTCTATCTTATCCAACCGTTCATTTCCGCTTTGTACCATATCAACTTCCATGGGTTCCTCATCCGTTTTCATTGATCCTTTACATAATAAAAATGTTTTAAGAAGTTGCTGTTCATGCACAGCGAATTGTATTGCCTCCTCAAGGGTCTGAAAGGTATGTCTATATAATTTGTATGCTAGCTGATGGCTTTGTACTCCTTTGTTGAACACATCGAACAAAATGTGTTGGGTAGCAGGGCTATCAATATCTGAATAAGCTTCCTTTGCTAGTGAAATAATTATCTCAGAGTAGTTCTGAATCGACTCCACGCGGTGCTGCTTTGTTCTTCTTAAGGTTTCTTGGGCGTTCTTTTGATCGGCGAGGTCAGAATAGCGTTCCCTCATTACCTGTTTAACACTCGCACGTCCGGCGGTCCGCGCCAACTTCGCATGTCCGGGGGGGGCAGATGTCTGCCCCCCTAAGATCTCGAGAACTATGCTAGGTAGCGACAAACGGAAAACGGCTTTGGATAGCTGGTGATAAGCTCTATCGAAAGTATTTCGGTCATTTGCTCGCTCAGGTCAATATTTAGGTCACTGGGTCATCATATGTCAAATTCGACCAGATCGGGTGGGACCCTCAGATATTGGCACATATCTCAGGACCTGTAACAGATAGAAACAAACTGCAAATGCTATTCGACAGCCCTTGAAATGTGCTATCGACGTACGCTGTGTAATTTAAGGTCAGGTCAACAGATGGGTCACCGAAACAATGACCTCAGGTCAAGGTCATGGGGTAGAGTAGGGAGGTCATGTAATATATCAATCGACACGTCTGGGCGATACAAGCACAATGACGGTAATTTCAGCCTTCTAGCTCAATGCATTGCGATATAATAAGCAGAAATGTGCTAGTGATTTCAGGTGACCTCAGCTGACCTTGGTGGGGCCACTGAGCAAAAATGTCAGCGATAGCATTGCGAATAGCTTCCAACTACACGCCATAACGGTTGGAGGTCATTCCGAGAGCAAATATGTAACCAGGAAACATTTGTATATTTTTCCATAGCCCTATAATGGGTAAGCCATGGCCACCACCTGACCTCAGGTCAACGCTACGAAAAAACCGTGATATACATGTTATAGACCCTGATAAGATATAAGTTTGAAATCGTTATAGACCCTGATAAGACGTGATATAAGTTTGAAATCAATCGCCCAATTATTGTGGGAGTGATGCCACCTAGAACTCGGAGGGACGTTAGGTCACTTCGCCTGACCTGGTGACCTGACTTGAGATGACCCAGGGTCAAAAATGTCTGAGGATATGCGCAAAAGACCAATGAGCAGCCATGCGAGGTTTGGCCTTGCTAACCCGATTAGTATGGCGGCAAAGTAGGAAAAACCGCAGGAGGGGGGGGGCAGATATCTGCCCCCCCGGACGTGCGCGGGTTAATATCTGCCCACGTTAGGTTTGCCTGTAGCGATAGCATACGTTGGAGAAATTCAGCCGCGGGTCCACCAAGTGTTTTTTAAACAAATGATTCCCATTTGTTCGTTATCTATACTAAAACTGATTCGATCCAACTGTTTCATCCAATCCACCAAACGGTTATGGCTTTCGCCTGTATATTGTTTGATGTTGTTACTTAAGCCCTGAGCTCTTAATTCCATCCTGATTTGATTAAAACTCTCAGAGATACGATCCAGAGGAATATCGGTCATGGTTCTTTTACGTTAATTAATTTCTCAAAATAAAATTTCGATTCACACAGGTTTTGCGGAGAGGTGTGCGACTAATTAGTTTCCTAATCCACGTACAATTCACACGCCCATACACAGTGAACATATGAACACTCCAATACTATGCAGTGGTCAAAATTTGGCACAGGTATTGTTGAAAGGATTTTGGGAATTTGCCGGGCTTACAGCGTTGTTGAGGTAGTCGGATCGATTTGCTCCTCCTGCAGACGGATGCACTCGTAGTCGGATGAGCTGACCTCAGGTCGTCCGATGTGATGCCCGAAGATTACCAGCACCAGATGTGACAGCTTGGTGACTGTCTAGGGGCCAACATCCGCGGTCTCGGCACCAGTTATAGGGTAGTTTCTTCCCTGACCGTGTGTAGACTAGTTGAACCAAGCGTATGCGATATTTAAAACCCCGGAATACAACGATACGTGAGGACGACTGAGTGGACGCTCGCTTGACAAGAAAAACGCTCGTTCTCTATAGGACCCTCTGTCTGGCGATCTCAGGGGCTTCTCTTTTTATTTCCTCCGCACACACATATATATAAGCATGGCACTACCTACGCAAATACATAATCTAGGTACAAGCGGTGCTCCCATTGGTTAGCTCGACATGACGCGCCAACCCAAAAGTGAACCGGGCTGGGATTGGCTCGGTTGTGCAGCGGCCATCATCTGAGCGGCGCGGGAGGGGTCAACAGGTCACGTTCGCGTGCACCGACGAGCTTGGCATTGGCTCCGTGCAGACGAAGTTTCCGCCGGGGGGTGGGGCTGTCGGCATGGCAACCCGCAGGGTCACGGAGGTTCCCGGTCGGTGGCGACCACGTCACGCGGCGGACGACGGGCCAGAGTCGGCGTCGGGACATATTAGGAGTGATTTTGAACGGGGCCACATTCTCAGACAGTCCGTCATCGGTGCGCCCGTCCGGGCACGTGCCGCGCGCGGTCTTGATATGCATTGTTGGCATTCCAGAGGCTTGCATGTTCGCATTAACTTTAACATCGTTACATCGTTGTGTTAAGAACATTTTCAACTAATTGGTAATTAACACATTCATTCCATGCGATTAATGGGAAAAATGTTGTGGGTTAAGGTTCCCCTTGCCCCCCCCCCCCTCTCCCGGAGACTGTCTCAGTGCTTCAATGGGCACGTATTCCCAGCATGTCTCCAGAGAACCACGCAATGGCCGCCGCCAAACGAAGCCACGCCAAGCTAAACACTGGGTGAAACGTATAAACCAGCCTGATCACGGCGTGCAAACTAGGCTTCGCCACAAAATATAGGAAAAAGTAGCAAAAGCTATCGGTTAGAACTGATGACACACACGTAGACAGACGTATCAGATGCATTTCTCGTGGGTATTCAATGCATAATTTTAGTCTCCCTGAAGGAAACATTGCCAGTGTCATATGTTCGCAGGGAATGTGCTATGGGTGCGTGAAGTGCCATGTTTTAATTTACATGCGGTTTTCAGTTCTCCAAATACAGTAGAAGTATGTTCACATATATTTATTCCTTTGCCTAAGAATGAATTCAGCTGACACAATTGTATGATCATTCGAGAAGCAATTTATAAACTTACAAGAACAAACGCGCTTGCTGTTGCTGTAGTTTGCTGTTCCCTTTTCCAATTGCCGTCATATAAAAAAACGGAGTTCATGTTTGTAATCAATGCACAATTTTTGACTGATAGTATCATAAAACAGCTGCATGTACAGCGTTGCATTTTCGCTTTTCCAGCGTGTTTTTTTGTGGTAGGGGGGGGGGGGAGGGGTCGCCGGTCCATAGTGCGGCAGTCGACGTGTCATAAAACCAAGCAAGCGACGACCACTGGGCTTTCATTGAAATTCTTTATTCGGTAATTTCAGTATAGGCATTATTAACGTATGCAAATGGAAGGGAAGACAACTAATGGCTGGATATTTCCTCCAAGAAAAAATCTTCACATTTACGTCTTGCAGTTCATATATTACGACAATATATTACAATTTTATTTTCTCCTTTCGTCGCTCTAGCTAAGGACAAGCGGCGACACCGGCAAACGTAGCAGCGACATCACGCGATGCTCCAGCATAGCAGCCCCCCCCCACCACGACCCCACTCATCCCAACAACGTCAAGGTC
The DNA here is from genome assembly GCA_034440615.1 of Ashinkailepas kermadecensis. Classification (NCBI taxonomy): domain Eukaryota; kingdom Metazoa; phylum Arthropoda; class Thecostraca; family Neolepadidae; genus Ashinkailepas; species Ashinkailepas kermadecensis. Next base: position 431,659 of record JAOTOM010004948.1, read on the forward strand.
TGAATGAGTCGCGACGCACCGGCGACACCCCTCGACAAGATTGACATTTCAAACTGCTCGGCAGCCACATCGATCCACACTTCAGCCGGCGCCACTGTCATCCATATTGCAGGCGGCTTCCGGTGGCTCACACCGGGCGACACAAGGCGGCGCGGGAGGGGGAGGGTCCACACCAGGCGACACGAGGTCGTGGGAGGGGAGGGTCCACACCAGGCGACACGAGGCGGCGCGGGAGGGGGAGGGTCAGCAGGCGACACGAGGTCGTGGGAGGGGGAGGGTCAGCAGGCGACACGAGGTCGTGGGAGGGGAGGGTCCATCAGGCGACACGAGGTCGTGGGAGGGGAGGGTCCACACCAGGCGACACGAGGCGGCGCGGGAGGGGGAGGGTCAGCAGGCGACACGAGGTCGTGGGAGGGGGGGGGCGACACGAGGTCGTGGGAGGGGAGGGTCAGCAGGCGACACGAGGTCGTGGGAGGGGAGGGTCAGCAGGCGACACGAGGTCGTGGGAGGGGAGGGTACACCAGGCGACACGAGGCGGGCGGGGAGGAAGAGGTGGGGGGAGGGTGCAGGCGACACGGGTCGTGGGAGGGGAGGGTCAGCAGGCGACACGAGGTCGTGGGAGGGGGAGGGTCAGCAGGCGACACGAGGTCGTGGGAGGGGGAGGGTCAGCAGGCGACACGAGGTCGTGGGAGGGGGAGGGTCAGCAGGCGACACGAGGTCGTGGGAGGGGGAGGGTCATCATCAGGCGACACGAGGTCGTGGGAGGGTCAACAGGCAACACGAGGTCGTGGGAGGGGGAGGGTCCACACCGGGCGACACGAGGTCGTGGGAAGGGGAGGGTCAATATCAGGCGACACGAGGTCGTGGGAGGATCCACACCGGGCGACACGAGGTCGTGGGAGGGGGAGGGTCCACACCAGGCGACACGAGGTCGTGGAAGGGGGAGGGTCAATATCAGGCGACACGAAGTCGTGGGAGGGGGAGAGTCCACACCAGATGACACGAGGTCGCGTGGTAGGAGAGGGTCAACATCAGGCGACGTTATACCACGCGGTAGGGGAGAGGTCCGCTTCAAGCGACAGCAGTCACGCAGGATAGGGAGGGGTCTACATCAGACGACACTAGATCACGTGGAAGGGAAAGAGGTCCACTTCAAGCGACAGTAGGCACGTGGGAAACGGAGGGGTCTACATCAAACGACACTAGATCACATGGGAGGGAAAAGGTCCACTTCAAGCGACAGTAGGTCACGTCGAAGGGAAAGCGTCTATGTCAGGCGACACTAAGTCACGTGGGAGAGCAAGGGTTCACATCAGGCGACACGAGGCCACGTATTCAGGGAGAGATCCACACCATGGAACACTAGGTCACGTGAGAGGGCTCTGATCAGGTGGTAAGAGGTCACATAGGAGTTCCACATCAAGCGGCTTGAGGCCACGTGACAGGGAGAGTCCATATCAGGTGACACGACTACGTGGCAGGGGGAGTCCATATCAGATGACACGACTACGTGATAGGGAGGGTCCGTGTCAGGTGACACGACTACGTGACAGGGAGAGTCCATACCAGGTGACACGACTACGTGGCAGGGAGAGTCCGTGTCAGGTGACACGACTACGTGACGGGGAGAGTCCATGTCAGGTGATACGACTACGTGACCGGGAGAGTCCGTGTCAGGTGACACGACTACGTGGCAGGGAGAGTCCGTGTCAGGTGACACGACCACATGGACGACTGAATGCCGAGGAAGTGACGGGATGTTTTTCATGGGCAGCCGCCACCGCGGTGATATTTTTTGCTGCATCTCTGGATATGCGTTCCAACTACTCGGTCTCACCCCTCATCTCACCGTGGGCGTGACTCACTACACCGACTGGAAAGCAAAGGGCTGACTTCAAGGCCGAGGTAGGAGAGATGTGTGGTCAGTACGAGACGAAATTTGGCCTGGTTTGCTCACAGTGCCAGCGCCAATTCAACATACTCCATTCCTTTATGGGTGGAATGGTTGCCCTTCATGCCCCCTTGTTCACCTGGGGTATTGGAAGTCCGGGCCATGGCTTGTCTGCCATGCTCGTTAGGGGGATGGGAGGAGGGGAAGGACCATAGCGACAGCAAACCGTCAGCAAAAGGTTTGTCTGCAGGCCTCATATAGATCGTGACTGAGACCTGCTGTACGCATTATGTGCATGTACACATCCATGCTTGGAAAGCTTCCTGGAGCTTCCTGGAAAGCTCGTTCGGTGTCGCCACGCGGCTGGGAGGGTCAGCGGTATTGCTACCCTAGGTGGGAAGGTCATTCGGTGTCGCCACCCGGCTGGGTGGGTCATCAGTATTGCTGTTCTGGGTGGGGAGGTCATTCGGTGTCGCCACCCGGCTGGTAGAGTCAGCGGTATTGCTGCCCTAGGTGGGAAAGTCAGTCGGGATCGCTCTCCCTAAGAACGTCAGTGTATACAAATTCCTTGGACGCAGGGTGAACCATTCACATATAATATGGGGGGGGGGGGAAGGGGGGGGGTGGTGGCACCTTCCACGGCGAGATAAACGCGCCATTTTCGCAGCCGGGTCCCGCCCTTCGTGCCTTTTGATTCAGTGAGGATATGCTAACTTCGCCGCACCACTACTGACACATGGATTGTTGTGTTGTGTTGTGTTGGGCAGTGCTGGTGCCGTGGTGCTGTGGCCCGATGTCTGACGTGTTGTGTTGTGTGGTGTTGGGCAGTGCTGGTGCCGTGGTGCTGTGGCCCGATGTCTGACGTGTTGTGTTGTGTGGTGTTGGGCAGTGCTGGTGCTGTGGCCCGATGTTTTTTTGGTTGGTGTTGTGTTGTGTTGGGCAGTGCTGGTGCCGTGGTGCTGTGGCCCGATGTCTGACGTGTTGTGTTGTGTTGTGTTTGGTGTTGTGTGGTGTTTGAGGTTGTGTTGTGTTGTGTGGTGTTGGGCAGTGCTGGTGCCGTGGTGCTGTGGCCCGATGTCTGACGTCTTGTGTTGTGCTGTGTTGAGCAGTGCTGGTGCCATGCTACATAGTCTGACATCTGATCGTTGCGTTTTGTTCGGCAGCGCTCGTGCCGTGGTGCCGTGTTACTGTGATGATGTGGTGCTGTGTCACTGGTGCTGTGATACTGTGGATACTGTGGTGCTGTGGTGCTGTGGTGCTGTGTTACTGTGATACTATGGTGCTGTGTTACTGTGTTACTGTGTTACTGTGGTGCTGTGTTACTGTTTTATGTGGTACTGTAGTGCTGTGGTACTGTGATGCTGTGGTGCCGTTGCTGTGGTGCTGTGTTACTGTGGTGCTGTGGTACTGTGGTACTGTGGTGCTGTGTTACTGTGGCAGTGTTAAACTAATCGTTTCTCGTTAGGTGTGAGATGTCGAAACGAGTACAGCAGGATGTCGAAATCGCCATGGAAATGTTAGTTCAAATACTTGCCAAGTCCGTTAAATTCAGCTTTGAGGCAATTCAGTTCATATGACTGTACCCGTTTTGTGTGTTTTGAGAGGTACATACCTAATTTGTGGATATCGATATCAACGATAACTATGCAAATAGGATGCTAGACCGGTATTATATAACCTGGCACATCATAAATTACCTGAAATTCCGCCACGGGATATTCGGTATCACGATCCCGGATCCGTTATGGCAAGCGTAAGTATAATCCTTATAAGCGGGATACGTTGGAAACGAGGCACGAAGACTTCACAAACACGCGCCAAGAAGCAAGATGTCGATACATCTTTGGGAAGGATGTCGATTGATGTTTTAATAAGTGGTATATTCCACCCTACTTCACGAATATTTTATCACTGTATCTGTGGTGCTGTGGTGCTGTGTCACTGTGTTACTGTGTTACTGTGGTACTGTGGTACTGTGGTACTGTGTTGCTGTGGTCTGTGGTATTGTGGTACTGTGATGCTGTGATGCTGTTGTACTGTGGTACTGTGGTGCTGTGGTACTGTGGTGCTGCGGTAATGTGGTGCTGTGTTACTGTGGTGCTGTGTTACTGTGGTACTGTGGTGCTGCGGTAATGTGGTGCTGTGTTACTGTGGTGCTGTGTTACTATGGTGCTGTGGTAATGTGGTGCTGTGTTACTGTGGTGCTGTGTTACTGTGTTACTGTGGTACCGTGTTACTGTGGTGCTGTGTTACTGTGGTACTGTGCTGTGGTGCTGTAGCCCTATGTCTGACCTCAGCCATGTCTCTGCTACAGCTGGTGCGGAAGCGCTACATAGGCAACGACATCGTCACCATCGTCTTCCAGGAGCCGGGCGCCCTGCCGTTCACGCCGAAACACATCCGGTCGCAGTTCCAGCACGTGTTCATCGTGGTGCGCGCGCTCAACCCGTGCTCAGAGAACACGCAGTACAGGTGAGTTGCCCGTCTCACAGTCGAAAGGTTGTGGGTTCGAGTCTCACCTGTCGCTTCTCTTCGCCCGCGACCAATCGGCGTGAGAGACTGGCGACGCTACATGACTCAACGGTCGACGTGTCGTAAAACCAATAACCACCACGCGGTACAGGTGGGTGATCGGCCCCTGTTCCGGGTTTATGTCATACAAGGGGGTGGGCTGGGGGCGGAATTGGTCAATAACCAGCACGCGGTACAGGTGGGTGATCGGCCCCTGTTCCGGGTTTATGTCATACAAGGGGGTGGGCTGGGGGCGGAATTAGTCACCGTGTTGTAGTTTCCCAGCAAAGATCAAAGCCTACCATTGCTTCGAAGACAGGATCTTGGTGGTGGCCGCTTTCGGCAAGCGTTCAGTACGCGTGACAAGTCTGCTATCACTCAGCGGCAACCCGGGCAGGACCGTGACGTTGGAACCTCATAATGCGACTAACCCACTGAATGGTGAACACGCGTGTAGCTCACGAACACTGCGACGCGATCCACTGGGCTGGTCGACATTATCCCTTAAACATTGGATGCGAACAGGGATGGATATAAGGGGTAGCAGTCTGGTGGACGTGATAGCTCGGTGTATGGAGCGGCGGACAGGGATGGAGGTAAGGGGCAGCAGTCTAGTGGACGTGATAGCTCGGCAGTCTAGTGGACGTGATAGCTCGGTGGATGGAGCGGTGGCCATACTTGGTCGCTGTTGCCACTCAAAATTTGGTCCGAGCGCTGTACATACGGGGAGGGGACGTTTAGCGGCTGACTGATCGGGTGGGTCGTGGCTGGACCAGTCGGGTCAGACGCGGTGGCGAGGTGGCCAAGACGGAGCATTGGTCGCACATTAGGCTCCCAGTTAGCATGTTTCCGTTGGATTGACATTATGTATTTGTGATTTACGATCTGCACAAATAACTTCGCTTAGTATAGAGCTGAATCTTGTAGCGCTACGCCAGTACATGCTGCTATAAAAATACAAAAATTAGTTGGTGGAAAGCAATGTTGAAGGCAAAGCCAATAATATAAACAAAGTCGAAAAGAAGCCTGAACTCTCTGTTCTAGTTTTTTCATCAATAGTTATCGTTGCACCAAAGAGTATGAATCATTTCCCTGATATGTATGTCCTTCACTGCCACAGGTACTTATCAGATTATCAGTTCTCAAGCGATTGTGTACCACGTGATCTGTTTTATTTACATTTTTATATAGGTATTGTTGTCAACATTTGTTCTATTGACCGTCGCGTACACACTAACTTATGCCCGGCTATTTCTGTCTCAGTCTTCAACAGGCCTGGCTAGTGTTATTGGCTCTGATTCCATCATGTTTTGCTTTGATCGGGCATCCTTTTACCTGATAAACTTTGACTTCCCCCGGACAAAAATGGTGGAATTCGACTTGGTCTGATGAGACCCCACACGATTTGACCTGACCACGATCTGATACGGAGCGGTAGCTGACCTGACCTGTGCTTCCAGTGTGGCGCTGACCTGACCATGATCTGATACGGAGCGGTGGCTGACCTGACCTGTGCTTCCAGTGTGGCGGTAAACCGGTTTCGGGACGTACCGCCATTTGGACCGCCCATTCCAGACTCGGCCACCTTCAGCAAGTCACAAGCCTTCGCCGACTTTCTCTACGCCAAGGGTAAGCTGGCCAAATTGTCCTGCGACAGATATGTTTGTCATGGAACGCAGAAGATTCTCGATGTTTGTGCACTTACTGTTTTCAACACCATCAAAATCTCTGATGTATTCTGCATATTTGTTGACACATGCAACGCTGTCAGTAAAGCCATAACACATCGCATTACTGAGCTGGTGAACAATTAATGTTCGACGTATATGTGAAGGGGACGCTGTGCAGTAAATAATGATTCTTTATGATTTTCTTAACTTAATTTTCCCACCCGATACCGCCAAAATGCAGCCGTATTCGGGTTCGGGCCACTGCTTGAGTTTGCGTGCGAGGTAGTCCCGAGAACGGCTCCTCCACACACAGTCGCGCTCGCGTCCGGCCACAGCCGTAGCCGAGTGACCCGTGAGCGGTGTCGGCCCGCACCGAATCAATGTCTGGCCGGCGTCGGCGGGCCTCGCCGACCGGACTTCCGGCCTGGCCGGCGGCGCTCCTTTGATGTGTCAGCCGGCGCACACACACATTCGAGTCTGGCGCCGCAGGCAGGTCGGCACTGGCTCGTTTCGCCTGGCCGGCTGCCGTTGGCTGAGGGAGTGAGGTGTGTTTTGCGTGCGGTGTGTGTGTGCCACGCTGGTCGCGTGGCCAGGGGACTCGCCACTCCGTCCGTCCCAGTCGGATGCGCCCGGAATCTCTAGCGTTCCGCCCGTCCTGGTCGGATGCGCCCGGAATCTCTAGCGTTCCGCCCGTCCGAGTCGGATGCGCCCAGAATCTCTACCGTTCCGCCCGTCCGGGTCGGATGCGCTCAGAACTCTACCGTTTGCCTCTCGCGCAGGCGCCAGGCTTTCCCGAATTAGTCGGGTGCTGTGTGGTGACGTGTGTTTGTTGTGTGTTGGCGTGTGTGTGTTGTGTGCTGGCGTGGTGTTTGTTGCGTGTTGGCGTGTGTTTCTTGTGTATTGGCATGTGTTTCTTGCGTGTTGGCGTGTGCTTGTTGTTTGTGTGTGTGTTGGTGTGTGTTGGTGTGTGTGTTTGTTAGCCCAGCCTTCATTGACGCGCCCGCCACCATTTAACGCACGCACGTCCGTCGTTACGCCGAACCCACGCCCAATATGTGTTAATTGAAACAGTGACGTGTGGTGGGCCGGCTGCATAAGTGACGTGCCCATTATGTCAGTTTGCTTCCCCACATTCCGTCAGATCTACGCGATCTGGCTCACCATCCACGACACTGCAAATTGCGAAATCAACCCGGCTTTGATGCCATTGTGCTGTTCTGTGTCACATGTCGCACTTCTGGAAGATGTATATCGGCGCAAAATCATAATGTAGTCGACTCATTTCGTTAACACTAAGCCACCAACAACAACACCAACGTTATGGATGCCTCAAAGAGGCGAAGGGCCGTGGCCCCATGCCGGCGTGTGCCAGTCAGCGTTCCGATTCCATCGTCTGCGGCGGCGTTCAATGCCGAACCGGACCGGACGGCTGCAGGAGCAGGAGCAAAGGAACAGGAACAGGAGCGAGGGTGGCGTCGGCCGTGGCGCGTGGTGGCTGAACGTGTGGGAGACGGCCACGCGCCGTCGCGTTCCGCCACCGGAAGCCGCACTGGTCGACTGAGGCCGCCGCTCGGTCCACCGCTCTGTCCACCGCTCTGTCCACCGCTCTGTCCACCGCTCTGTCCACCGCTCTGTCCACCGCTCTGTCCACCGCTCTGTCCACCGCTCGGCCACCGCTCTGTCCACCGCTCGGTCCACCGCTCGGTCCACCGCTCGGTCCACCGATCTGTCCACCGATATGTCCACCGCTCTGGCCACCGCTCTGTCCACCGCTATGTCCACCGCTCGGTCCACCGCTCTGTCCCCGATCTGTCCACCGCTCTGTACCGTCGGCCACCGCTCGGCACGTCGGCCACCGCTCTGGCCACCGCTCTGTCCACCGCTCTGTCCACCGCTCGGTCCACCGCTCTGTCCACCGCTCTGTCCACCGATCTGTCCACCGCTCGGCCACCGCTCTGTCCACCGCTCTGTCCACCGCTCTGTCCACCGCTCGGTCCACCGCTCTGTCCACCGCTCTGTCCACCGCTCTGTCCACCGCTCTGTCCACCGCTCGGTCCACCGCTCGGCCACCGCTCTGTCCACCGCTCTGTCCACCGCTCTGTCCACCGCTCTGTCCACCGCTCTGTCCACCGCTCGGTCCACCGCTCTGTCCACCGCTCTGTCCACCGCTCTGTCCACCGCTCTGTCCACCGCTCGGTACACCGCTCGGTACACCGCTCTGTCCACCGCTCGGTCCACCGCTCGGCTGCCGCTCTGTCCACCGCTCGGTCCACCGCTCGGCCACCGCTCGGTCCACCGCTCGGCCACCGCTCGGCCACCGCTCGGTCCACCGCTCGGTCCACCGCACGGGATCGGTGTGGTAGAGCGTGTCGTGTTGAGCAATGGCGACGTGCCGCGCCGAGAGCGGACGCCGCTTCGTGTTGAGAAACGGCGGTGTTTTGTGCTCTGCATTCGGCACGGAATGGCGTCTCGTGTCGCGAAAGGGATCGTGCTGTGTTGAGAAAGGGGTCGTGTTGTGTTGAGAAAGGGATCGTGCTGTATTGAGAAAGGGATTGTGCTGTATTGAGAAAGGGATCGTGCTGTATTTGGAAGGGGATCGTGTTGTGTTAAGAAAAGGATCGTGCTGTGTTGAGAACGGCATCGTGCTGTATCGAAAAAGGATATCGTGCTGTGCTGAGAATGGGATCGTGTTGTGTTGAGAAGGGGATTGTGCTGTGTTAAGAACGGTCGTGTTGTGTCAAGAAAGGGATTGTGCTGTATTGAGAAAGGAATCGTGCTGTGTTGAAAAAGGAGTCGTGCTGTATTGAGAAAGGGATCGCGCTGTGCTGAGAACAGGGACTCTCGTGCTGAGGGGTTGTCGGTTGTGTCTCGCTTTAAATTTGGGTATGACGCTACCACAATCGTAGCGCGTCCCGCATACACAACTTCGACGACGCTGCTCTCGTTCACCGAAGCTTCGCGGCTTGCGGTGTCGATTTTGGAGCCAGATCAGATCCCGTCAGATCAGGTCCTGTCAGATCAGATCCTGCCAGATCAGATCTTGCTAGATCGAATCCTGGCAGTTCCTGTCAATGCCTTAACATTCATTCCTTGGAGCCGTGAGTTTCTTCAGGGACTTGAAATATTGTGCAACACGTCGATTTGTATTTTTGTCACAATATTTCGGCGACTTGTTGCCAGCGCTACCCGTGCTACCAGTCAATAGTATTACTCGTGTGTGACAGCCAGTGGTGATCTTTTGATTGATTCAGCTCAATCTAGTGTCTATATCCTGCCAACTTAGTAGTTGCGTGTAAAGAAAATATACGACCTTCAATATACCAGGAGGTGCTGAGTTGACATCAAAAGTAACGTTAAGGATTATACTTTATTGCTCAACGTTTCGGCCAGGGGCCATCGTCCACGTTACTTTTGTCTTACACGTCCACGTCTTGTCCACGTTACTTTTGATGTCAACTCAGCACCTCCTGGTATATTGAAGGTCGTATATTTTCTTTACACGCAATGTCTAAAACCCAGGAGCATCTAAGAGCCATTCTTCGTTGTATTAAACTTAGAAGTTGTCCTGCCTTTAGTAATTTTCGAGGCGTCGGTAGCTCGGTGGTTAAGCTGAGCGTCTGGCAAGCCAGAGGTACGGGGTTCGATTCCCCGCGGCGCCCGCCCTTCCTGCCAGGGTGAGAGGCAGTCTACGCCATATGGCCTCAGCTGCTGAGTGCGTCGTAAAGTCACAGCCACCACCACCTTGAGTAATTTTCTGTACGCACTGCCGCTGCCGCTGCTGCTGCTGCTGCTGCGACCCGCTGGAGCCCGTTTGAAAGTCAGGTTGCGATGGGCAGGCTAGTCCAGTGGCAACGCGGTCCCCCTGAACGACCGATGGCTGGGGACTCGAGCGTCATTTGTGGCAATTTCGCCACCGCTGACCAATAATTGTGGCAATTTCGCCACCACCGACCAGTTGCCATTGAATATCCGTGTCTTGGTTGGTCGGTCGGTTGTCTTTCGGTTCTGTGACTCGTCCACTGTCTTGACCATATAGGAGCGCCAGCCTCCTACGCCGATTGGTCGCGAGCGAAGAGAAGCGACAAGTCGGATTCGAACCCACAATCTTTCGCAGTAACTCTTGATGAACTCAGAACGCAACACGGTCTTAATTCATGCCGACTAAACAAAGCAAGCCACATGCTGCGGGAAACTCTCGCCCTACACGAATGTTCCTAACATGCGCAGCAAACGGTAGCACTGGATGCAAACGTTATCGTTGCATGTCTGAGATAAAAATAACTGAGCACTACTGTTTCATGCCCGTCTTGTTGGCATCATGATGCACGCTTAATTATTTATCGTCTCATGAGAGAGGACGGGGCTTCTAGCTTGGTGACATTGTTCGGCATCCACGGTCCGATGGCAATGACATGACGGTGCTGAGTGTTCCCTCACCGCCGATCGCTGTGTTGCAGTGATAAACGCCGAAAACGCCACCTACCAGTCTGAGAAGTTCACCACCATGGCCAAGCGGACGCGTCAGGAGTACCTGAAGGACTTGGCGTCCAACTACCTGACCGATACTGCACTGGACGTGCCGCAGAGATTCTGTAAGTGCAGTTGGACGGCTGATGCAGCTGCCACGTACTGTATTTTATGTTGCCCCTGTATGCGTTTGATGTCATGTCTGTCTGGCTGCATGTCTCCTTTTTATGACGGGGGGAGGGGGGTTACGTGAGCGCGTGCATGTATGTATATGTCCTGACAGTGACTGATGGCTTTCTCCCCTGACTGACCTCTGTCCCCGGACATTGATTGACCTGTCTCCTGACATTTATTGATCTCTGTCTGCTGAAATTGATTTGTCAATATTCGTGACATCGATTGACCTATCTTTGCTGGTATTGGTTTCCTTCTGTCTTGACATTGGCCGATATGTTTCTTGATGTTGGTTGACCTGTCCTCCGACATTGATTGACCAATGTTTCCTGGCATTCCCTGACTTCCATCTCATGACATTGATTGATCTCTGTCTCCCGACCTTGTTTGACATCTGCAATTGACGTCTGTCTGTCCCCTGACATTGATTGACCTATATCTCTTGACGTTGACTAACCTCTGCCTCCTGACGCTGGCTAACGTTCCGTCTCCGTTTGTAGCCATCATGTCGTTCAGCAGCCGGAAGAAGGACCGACTGCGGCCCCGCTTCAATCCCGACCTGGTGCAGCGTGGAGCCATTAGCTGGCAGGTGTCCGTCGACGACCAGTCGCTCAACAAACAGGTAGGTGTACACCTGCTGCGTACAGCCAGGTACGTGTACCTGGTGTGTACAAATAAGTAGGTGTACCTATTGTGTAGACAGGTACGTGCACCTGTTGCGTACATACAGGTACGTGCACCTGTTGCGTAGACAGGTACTTGTACCTGTTGCGCACAGATAGGTAGATGTACTTGTTGCATACACACAGGTAGGTGTATGTTCATAGCAGGTCAGTTACATCAAATAGAGAACGTCGTTTCACTCTTGCAAAGTGCAATAGCGCTTCGGCCGCTGGTGCACCACCGCATGCAGCCGTGCGTGACGTGACGTGACGTGACGTGACGTGACGTGACGTGACGTGACGTGACGTGACGTGACGATGGCGCTCATTCTTCAGCCACATCGGTCTGAGCAATCTCGTGAGAGCTTCCGAGACTGGTTTGCGATTTGGGTGATAGCTGTCGTTGCGCTGAGGTGACTCAACGCTGGACGCCACTGGCACCATCACTGATCTGCCACAACTGCGCTGGACGCCACTGGCACCATCACTGATCTGCCACAACTGCGCTGGACGCCACTGGCACCATCACTGATCTGCCACAACTGCGCTGGACGCCACTGGCACCATCACTGATCTGCCACAACTGCGCTGGACGCCACTGGCACCATCACTGATCTGCCACAACTGCGCTGGACGCCACTGGCACCATCACTGATCTGCCACAACTACGCTGGACGCCACTGGCACCATCACTAATTTGCCACACCTATGCTGGACGCCCGGCCCCGGCATGGCACCATCACTGATCTGCCACACCTGCTTCGACAACTGTTCATGTTTGAAAACACTTCACATTAGTACGTGGTGTCCGCTGTTGTCTGTAACAGTAGGTGACTCAGGCTGTGCACACTGGGTGCCAGCGAGTCATGCGGCGTCTGGAGCCAATCCCGGTATGCTTAGAGGGGGAGTTGGAGAGGTACTCTGGTGGCTCACCTGACATGACATGACCTCGGCAAGTGGACTGTGTGCTGGGCGTGTCGGCTGACTCGCTGGTCCTGCTGGGAGGGGGGGAGTTGGAGAGGTACTCTGGTGGCTCACCTGACATGACATGACCTCGGCAGGTGGACTGTGTGCTGGGCGTGTCGGCTGACTCGCTGGTCCTGCTGGATGAGGAGTCCGAAGGAATGCTGTTCGCCGCCCCGTCTGCCAGCGTCCTGGGCTGGACCCTGCAGGGCACCAGGTCTGTTGTCTGTTTGTCTGTCTGTCTGTCTGTCTGTCTGTCTGTCTGTCTGTCTGTCTGTCTGTCTGTCTGTCTGTCTGTCTGTCTGTCTGTCTGTCTGTCTGTCTGTGTGTTTGTCTGTTTGTTTGTTTGTTTGTCTGTCTGTCTGTCTGTCTGTCTGTCTGTCTGTCTGTCTGTCTGTCTGTCTGTCTGTCTGTCTGTCTGTCTGTCTGTCTGTCTGTCTGTCTGTCTGTCCGGTCCGGTCCGGTCCGGTCCGGTCCGGTCCGGTCCGGTCCGGTCCGGTCCGGTCCGGTCCGGTCCGGTCCGGTCCGGTCCGGTCCGGTCCGGTCCGGTCCGGTCCGGTCCGGTCCGGTCCGGTCCGATCCGGTCCGTCCTTCGTTATGTCTGTGTTTGTGTCGTTGCGATACAGGTATACGGGCGGGTGACTGTCCGTCATCCGTTCTAAATCGATGACATATCTGTGGTATCGATGCCAATAGCTATGCGGATAGTCAGTATGGTCAAGCGAATGTTGTTTGTGAATTCCGCTTCAGTCGATATTCATGAAGTATTCAGTTCAGTGTTAAGACCAGGTGTCTATTTTTCCTCGAAGAGACGCACCGGTATCATGCGGCGAGAGATGGGCTGGCGCGATCGAAGATTCTCCTTCTTTGGGATTTTTCCTTCAATTGCTTTTCTCAAACGAAACATTGCGTTCTTTGCAGATATTTGTGAATCATTGCGTCTGATTTATTCAGTTGTCATCGACACCTCACGGAACTCTGTGCAGTAAAGCTCTATCCAGTTATCAGTATTCGAAATCCAATTGAGCCCTTTGAACGATGACATGGTTGAGTCGAACAATTACTTGCGATTTTCCAGCACAACCCTCGCGCACACTTGCCAGACGGCACCGCCTTTGTCGACCCGCTTCCAATGACGATGATTCATAATGACGTACCATGCATAATTCATACTGTGTTCGCGGTGTCAACCGGGATAGCTGGTGAACACCAGTTTATTGTTTTCACTCCTGTCTCGGATGCATTCACCTCGTTGTGATGGCGCCAGTGCATGTGCCACTTGGAGCCATATATTGGCTTGTAGCGGCGTGTACTACAGCTTGCGCCTGTATTACCACCTGGACGAGTGTGTGGTGCTGCTTGGAGCCATATATTGACCTGTAGCGGCGTGCATCACAGCTTGCGCCTGTATTACCACCTGGGCGAGTGTGTGGTGCTGCATCCACGCACGCTGATGGACACGGAGGAGCTGGCAGAGATCGCAGCCCGCCTAGCGGTCGTCACCGGCGGTACCGACACCCAGGTACGTGTACCTCCTCACAGATGTACCCAGGTACCCATATTGTGCGCCCGTATTCGTGTATTTCCGTCAGACGCCTTGGTGCACTTGCATCTGTCACTGGCTCGTGTACCGCTACCACCGATATCTATGCGAGTGCACCTCCGGCGCGGATGTCTAGGTACCTGTGCCTCCTGTACTGATGTAGGTAATCGTATTTCCGGTGCAGATGTGTACCTAATTGTATCTCCCAATATAGATATTAAGGTGTGTGCACCACGCCACCAGTACATGACTAAGGGTATCTCTGAGACACGCATCCAGGCACGGAAACGGGACACTAACTGAAGCCTTTATCACACGCCGGTTTTGGTTGGCTGGTTCAGCATGTGCCAAGCATATTCTATCCTTGATGCGAGGTTTGTGTCGAAGCGTTTGCTTTTTGAGGGGAGGGGTGGGAGTAGTTATGATCAAAAGGTAACTCACTAAAAGGCGCAGTGCAGTATACCGTGAGGAAAATATATTTTTCCTGTGCGATAAACGTGTACCATTTTGACACATAATGTTTATAGCCGGGGACGAGTGGTCTAGGGGTAAGATGCTCGTCTCACAATCGAAAGGTTGTGGGCTCGAGTCTCACCTGTCGCTACTCTTCGCCCGCGACCAATCGGCGTGAGAGATTGGCGACGCTACATGACTCAACGGTCGACGTGTCGTAAAAACCAATAACCAACCAATGTTTATAGCCGCATTATTACTCACTCTTAATAATCAGAACCATACCACAGCTCACGCATTATCCCCAGTCACCGTTTTCCGTTTCGAAAAAAAATAATTGTATGCTTGTCTTCTTGAAAGTGCAGTTGATCATTATCAGATTTCAAGACGTTCATAATTTCGTTGTCTTCTGGGTGCGCTGTGGAGTCCGCCCCGCCGGAGGGCAAAGCTGCCAGCTGCCGTTCTGTACTTGGCCGTAGCTGAGTCTGCCGGCGCTGTGGTGCTGTCTAACAGCTGACGTCTCCCCTCCGTGTGCCGCTCAGGAGATGGTGCTCAGACGGAACCAGATGGGCCAGCTGGGCTTCCACGTGCAGAGCGACGGCCTGGTGACGGAGGTGGAGAGCTACAGCTCCGCGTGGCAGGCGGGCCTGCGGCCGGGCGCCAGGCTGGTCGAGGTCAGTTGGCGCCAGTTTCTCGCGCGAGAAGTGGGCGGCAGCCGGCGGTCGGTGCACGCAATGCGATCGCGCGCCGATTTTAGCCGGGTTTAATTGTGTCGAAACAGTCCGGGGACGGGCGGCGGAGATTGGCCATGGGCGGCGTTGGCTTTGACTTTGACTTGGCGTGAAGTGATGCCGTCCACCCTTAGGTGGACGACACCCTTAGGTCCACCCATGCCGTCCACCCTTAGGTGTGCCTGTACCGTGTCCTTAGCCGGTTGGCAACAGTGGGAACGTGTTGCGCCGAACGCTGTGGTGGGAGTGGCAGCTTGCCACTTTGTCAGTGTCGTCAATATTTCTCCACTCGCGCAACGACACAAGGAAAAGCTACAGGGGGCGAGTTGTGTGATTGGCCTGGCCTGCGCATTGCTATCTCTTCCACTGGATGAAATAGCCTGGGCCTGATAGCGTCCTTAATGGAATAGCTCTACAGCGGTCGCAAGTACACGTCCCAAGCACCGGAACTGAATGAATGAATATGACATTTGGTGATGAACAGTAGTATGAACAAAATAGGCTAACTGGATGCTTTGATTCCGAAAATTGCGTATACTGTTATTTATGTCCGCTACATGTGTGTTCAACCTTGCCCGATATTGGATGCTGCTGTTTTCACCAGAACACCGGCGTCAAGGATGTCCACTAGGCCGACCTGTGACCGCCGTGTTGCGCCGTGTCGCCAGATCTGCAAGATGGCCGTCTGCTCGATGAGCCACGACCAGATGGTGGACCTGCTGAAGACGTCGGTTGCCGTGTCGCTGGCCGTGCTGCCGGCGGCAGCGGACGGCGCGCCGCGCCACGGCTGCCCGCTGGCCTCGTGCGGCGCGCCACCGCCGCTCGTCGACTACGAGAACGTGCCGGGCGGCGGCGGCGGCGGCGGCGCGGCGGCGCGCCAGCCGGCCTGCCGCCAGCAGCCGGTCCGGCCGGCGGCCGGCGAGCGGGCGTCGCCGCCGCCGCCGCCGCCGTCGGTGGTCAGCTCCGGCTACGGCACGGGCGGCAGCGCGCGCTCCTTCTTCAAGGCCGCCTCGCTGGAGGCGGGCGGCACGCTGAGCAGCTCGTCCAGCGGCTCGGCCGAGCGCTGGCCGGAGCCGGACGACACGGAGCCGTCGCCGCCGCCGCCGCCGCTGCCGGCCCGCCATAGGCAGCGGCTGGCGGCCAGTCAGAGTCTGGACATGGTGGCGCCGGCCGGCGGACAGACGAGCAACTACGCGGCGCCGGCCAGCCTTCACCCGCGCCCGGTAGAGGCGCCACCGGTACGCTCGGGAACTGTGATCGTATCGGCTGACTGGTGTGCGTGTTCTGTCGCGGTACCCGGCTTGGCATAGCAACACTAGCTGCCCAAAACTCAGCTGGATTCCATGGAAGATCAACCGCATTGTCTCATCAGTATTGGTCACCTGTCTAATCGCCCATGAGAAATATCATAAATAGTACTGAAAAATCTTCAATATCTGGATTGTAATGCAATCTTCTTCGAGGTTATCCGATGTAATCTTTGCATATGCAAACATGCCGTAAAGCTGTCTGACATTCAGTGAATCACGCTGCCCAACTAAAGAAAGCGTTTGTGTTGGTGTAAGGATTGCTTTAAGAACTTCGCAAGTGTTCACTGAGTAATACAGTTTAATCCAGTGAGAAATAATGAGAGCATTTTGCGTTACGGAAGCGTGTGAACGAATAACTATCATGTTGTAGGGCCAGCGGAAAGAGTCCTTGGCTTACATCGAGTTGGCGTCCATAAACTGTGGCATCCTGATGGAGCAGAAGAACGACAACTCAAAATCCACTTACCTCACCGACTCTGGATCGGACTCCTGCATACCTGTGAGTGGCTTGCACCTGTGGAATATTCGCTCATTGTTATAGCGGTGGATGTGGGGTGTGATATTCCGGTGTGAGTGCAAAATCTGGAATATTCTCTCATTGTTACAGCGGTAGATGTGACCGAGAGTTGTAAGTGGTTGATTGTTTTTACCTTCAGATCGCACTAACCCTGTAGCGAACTGTCGCGTGTTGGACGCTGTATAACCACCGCAACTGATGCGCCCTAAGCCGCAATGGATAACTGACCAACCGATCGCACGTGTCTTCAGCTTCAGAGTAGCTGCCCATCTATACAAGCCGCCTCCGGAGGCCAAGTTTCATCGAATCGCGGACAGACCTCCCCGATCAAGGGGCAATACTCGTCGGGCAAGGGACAGACCTCCCCGAGCAAGGACCAGCATTCGTCGAGCAAGGGACAATACTCGTCGAGCAAGGGACAGACCTCACCGGACAGTGCCCAGCTCCCATCGTCAAAGCTGCGAGACTCGTCGACGGAGGGACCAGGGTTTGTCGGCGCGGTCGACCAGCGGAGGCCGTCCGTCGGGGCTGAGGCAGGCCAGCGGAGGCCGTCCGTCGGGGCTGAGGCGGGCCAGCGGAGGCCGTCCGTCGGGGCTGAGGCGGGCCGGCGAGGCGGCTGCCACAAGGCGGGCCGCTCACCTCGCGACGGTCCCGCCCCTGGCGGCGGTCGAGGCGTCCAGAACGGCGGCAGGCAGGACGCCGGCGACGCCGGTCGCAATGTCAACGGTCAGCGCGCCAGTGGTGGCGACGTCAGCAGCCGCAGCAGTGGCGGCTCGCAGCACGGCGGCGCTGGCGGCGCTGCGGCGCAGCAGTGTGCGGTCGGAGCAGCGGCCGCGCGCGCCGCCGCCGGCCGCGGAGGCAGCCAGCGGATGCGCGGCGGCCGGCTGGTGAGCCAGCAGGAGGCGGAGCGCAGTCTGCGCGGCCGCCGCATCGGCAACAGCCGCAGCAGCACCGACCTGAGCGGCGCCGCTCCGCTCGGCCGGGTCGGCCACACCGGCAGCGACCAGTACCTCAGCCTGAACGGCGCGGCCGGCCGCCAGCTGGGCGGCATCAACAGGAGCAAGAGCAACCACCACATCAGCACGCTGCTCGGCGCCGGTGGCCACTTCAGCGCCGGCCTCGGCGCCAGCACCAGTCACCACCACATCAGCCCTGCTCAGTGCGCCAACGGCACCGTCAACAGCAGCTCCAACAGCAGGCAACACACCAGGTCGAATGTCAGCAGCAGCAGCAGCAGCAGTAATCACGTCGGCGCGCAGAGCGCGAGCGGCCGGACGCCGCGGCAGCAGCACCTGGCTGCGTGCCACGCCGGCAGCGGCTGCAGTCTGGCGGGCAGCCAGCAGAGCATAGGCGGCGCCAGCGGCGGCAGCCTGGACGGCGCCGACTCGCTGGAGCGGGCGTTCGCGTCGCGCAGCGAGGACGAGCTGAGCGCGCGCAGCCTGTCGCCGGCCGTGCGCAGGCGCGCGGCCGGCGGCGCGTCGACGTCGACGTCGACGTCGACGCCGTCGGCCGGCAGCTGCCGCGGCGAGCGCGCCTGGACGGGCAGCCCGCGAACCGGTGCGGCGTCGGCGCGCCGCGCCTCCAGCGGCGCCTCGCTCGACTGCGACGCGCCGCAGCCGCCGGGCGAGCGGCGCGCCGCCTCCAGCGAGAGCCTGCTGGCGTGCGAGCCGGACGTGCTGGTGACCACGGCGCGGCCGGCCGTGGTGGCGCCGGTGGCGCCGGCCGCGCCGCGCCACGTGGGCCTCATGTCGCGCGCCGCCGCCGCCGCCGCGCTGTCCGTGGCGGCGCGCGCCGCCCGGGTCCCGCTGCCGGCCGGCCAGGTGGACTGGGAGGCGCTGGTGGACACGGCCACTCGCGCCGGCCGCGTCCACCCGCCGCCGTACAGGTGAGTGGCCGCAGGAGGCTGCCGCGGAGCTGTTCAGCCGGCAGCCGGGGAGGTGTTTTTGACTGGCAGCCGCTTGTTATCGGGGAGCGAGGTCACGTCTGCTGACATACCAAGTGGAACGTCTCGGTTGGATTGGAGGTGGCGGTGACGTGCTTGCACATGCAGTAGCTATTCACTTGGTTGAATCGGAATAATCGTCACTTTAATTATACAAATATGATACGACCCTTGACAATTCTCTTTCGCATGCTTTTTTTAAAACCGCATACTGCCTTATAGCGATCACCCTACCAGTACTACAACCATTTTATCCGACTACCTCACCCCAGTCACCCTACGTACAAATGTCAGACCGGAAGAGCAAAAGTTTATCATATACTCAATCAATTTCCACTACGTACATCTCTCCATAAATCCCTGGCGAAGTCTCGGTACTGTTTGTTTTACAAACACAGCGTCCTCCTTTCCTGTTTCCTTACAGGAGGCGCAGTGCCAAGTTTCGATGCACTGCGCGTGCCACGTAAGTTTCTCGCGTAGCAAATAACTGCTCGACGGTTAGACAGCTGGCGCACAGACCGTCGGCTTCACTGCAACGGCGCCCGCTTGCTGTGACAGACATCTGCACACTCGGTGGTGATAAATGCTACGGGCGTAGCAACGACCCAGCCATTTGGGGAAGACGGACAAACCCCGATTTTTAGGCCTATTATTTATAATCGACGTCATGGGGTTGATAATCACGATCGGAGAAAATTCGTGGTGGGAAGGGGGGGGCAGGTATGGCCCCCAGCACTCCCCATATATTACACCAATGCTAAACGAAATGGGTGTTGTTCAAACTCGTCCGCTTTCTGTGGTCACAAGGGTTTAGAGATGACAATTTTCCCACCATGCTGCGATGTTTTGGAGATGAAAATTGTACTTGGAATCCGTGATAGGATTTTAGTTTGCAGATCTTGGGGTACGTTCGTACTCCTAATCTCGTCACCACATGGGCGCCAAATGACCGAGTAGTCGGCGCGCCCTTAAGCCCAAATAATCAATCAATCAATCAATCTCGTCACCACCAGGGACCACCAGGTCTCCGTTCCGTCGGCAGCAAGCTGCCACAAAACGGGCGATCGATGTGATGTCCTGTCTCGTGGCCCGGCCGGCGAGTGTGCAATCGTTTGGACCGCTGGTTCAGACATTGGGTAGCCGTGCGGTGACCTGGTAGGAGTACCATGACCTATTGTAGCTGGAAGTCGTCGGCTGTGCTCTTCAGTCGGCTGCCCGTTTCAGAGCGCTGCCGGCTGATTTCGCCCAGTCGCCGCCGCTGGCCAGTCTGTCGGGCGCCGGCGCCCCGCAGTCGGAGGAACTTCGCGACCGTCTGACGGCGCTCGAGAACGAGCTCGTCAACGAGCAGTCCAAGCGCGAGCTGCTCGAGTCTCAGGTGAGCTGGTCATCGAACGGTCCGAGCACGAGCTGCTCGAGTCCCAGCTGAGCTCAGCAGTGAAGGGGGAGAAGGGCGTCGAGGCTTTCGGTATAATGGAGACCCCGTCGACACCTACCGTAAAAATAGCATAACTATGCACCTCTGGATACAGCTATCTGCAAGAAGAATGTCCGTTTCTCACAATATTCTTGCCTGCCATTAACTGATAGTTCAAGCTACTGTACTTGGAGCGATGAACCACATATTTCAGGAAATGGTAAATGCTTATTTGGGTGGCATAACGCGGAGGCGTCGTTTAGTGAATGAAAATTGTGCGGCATGTACCGATTAAAATTGGTGCCAAATGTGAATAATTGTTCTCGTAGACGGATAGCCGTGAAGCGGGTTTGACCTACAACAACCTGCTTAGGAGGTATACAAGTACTCGATCAAGTTATCTGTCCATGCAACACCATGCAGTTCACGCTAGAATCCGTTAATTTGGGTTGCCCATAAATTTTCGGGACGTGTCTGAGTCACACATAAGCCCCGTTACACTGCCTCAGATTTTCCTCTCACGTCGTACTGTAATGGCGTGAGGGCTGTGGGCAACTTGTTAGTGGTGCTTGATGCATTATTGACAGTGATCTAGAGCTCTCAAAAGTGTGCAAGGCGCACTCACTGTCGAGTTTTAATTTCTGGCCAGGCGTAGTGCTTTAGTTCACTGTCGGAGTGGTGTAGCATTTATTTTCCCAAGGGCGGGAAATCTTGTTAGATGTGCGCTCTCCAGCCGTTGTATCCACAATCTCGTGTTCAGTCTACCGACCTCATCCCTGCTGACACGTGCTACACTGTGGCAAGTGGCTGTCTTCCCCCACTCCAGCTTCGTCACTCTATCGCTGATGAGTGCTATACTGTAGCAAGGGGCTGTCTTCCCCCACTCCAGCTTCGTCACTCTATCGCTGATGAGTGCTATACTGTAGCAAGGGGCTGTCTTCCCCCACTCCAGCTTAGTCACTCTATCGCTGATGAGTGCTATACTGTAGCAAGTGGCTGTCTTCCCCCACTCCAGCTTCGTCACTCTATCGCTGATGAGTGCTATACTGTAGCAAGGGGCTGTCTTCCCCCACTCCAGCCCGTCACTCTATCGCTGATGAGTGCTATACTGTAGCAAGGGGCTGTCTTCCCCCACTCCAGCCCGTCACTCTATCGCTGATGAGTGCTATACTGTAGCAAGGGGCTGTCTTCCCCCACTCCAGCCCGTCACTCTATCGCTGATGAGTGCTATACTGTAGCAAGGGCTGTCTTCCCCCACTTCAGACCGTCACTCTATCACTGATCAGTGCTATACTGTAGCAAGGGGCTGTCTTCCCCCACTCCAGCCCGTCACTCTATCGCTGATCAGTGCTATACTGTAGCAAGGGGCTGTCTTCCCCCACTCCAACCGGTCACACTATCGCTGATGCTTGCTGCGATGCAATGGCTGTTGACTATTCTGCCGCGCCCTTCTCACCTACTTCCGCTCCGGCTTTCTCAAAACATTCTCACGTCATCCACAGGTGCAACAGCTGAGCTCGGACAACAAGCGACTTCAGGAGGAGAGCAAGCTGGCCGCCCAGCAGCTGCGCAAGTTCACCGAGTGGTTCTTCAGCAACGTGGAGAAGCCATGACGTCACCAGCACGCTAGTGCGCCGAGTGGCGACGCCGCAGCGCCGAGCAGTGACTGACGCTGGTGGCGCCGCTGAGAGTTGTAGGTGGCGTCAGCAGTCCAGCTCGTGTCAGTGGTGTGGACCGGCACGTCTCGCCAGGCGAGAGTTTGTCGGTGCCGAGTTCTGAGCCAGGGACATCGTGCCGATGCCTGCGTGTGTTATGGCCGCGGCAACCGCTGTCGTGTTTCATGGCCAAAGTGAGTTTAAATGGATTGGAAATCCTACTCAGAGTGGAACAAACTTTGGAGGAGAGAATGGTGGTCGATCGAGTCGCCAAACGTTGCAAATGATGCCGACGACTTTATAGGAAAATCCGATTGTTTGGATTTTTGCGTTGTGCGAACTCCTGGTTGTCTTACTGTGAAGGCAGGTGCCGACAAAAATTCGCTATTTATGTTCCTGCAAGATTATTGGTGCAAGAACTCTTTCAATGGCGTTGAAAGAGAACAACAAGCTCAGTCAATCGATGTTCACGCGAACGAAGTCTCTGCGAACAAACCTTGCTTCTCAACGCACTGACATCGATTCATCGTATGAGTCAGTTTCAATGCATGATGAGGATATAGTTGTTGTGGCAACACCGACGCACCACCGTATGGCGAAATGGCTTGACTGAGCTGAAGCTGGATTTAATTTCAGCACCTTGTATGCCTACGGCTCGATTTATTTTATTTAAAGATATCGATGTTACTTAACCACAACTCCGTCAAATATGAATGTACTACTGCGAGTATTTCCTCGTCAACTTTCTACGGATGTTAGCAATGTACGTTGGCCTGTGCTTTTATGGTCCGAACTATGTCGTCTCATGTATGGCAGCTTGCCGTGTTATTTCAAACTCGAGTACAATGCGGACGTTGATAGCACGTGAGTCGCTCACCAGGCTGAAGCACGAAAGTACCATTCGGCTTTGTGGGCACACGCCGCCGGGAATCTAGTCCATGCCCAGTTTGATTATATATATATATATATATATATATATATATATATATATATATATATATATATATCTATATATATATATATCTATATATATATATATATATATATATATATATATATATATATCTATATATATATATATGTATATATATATATATATATATATATATATATATATATATATATATATATATATATATATATATATATATATATATATATATATATATATATATATATATATATATATATATATATATATATATATATATATATATATATATATATATATATATATATATATATATATATATATATATATATATATATATATATATATATATATATATATATATATATATATATATATACACACATATATATATATATGTATATATATATATAATGCACGTTCATCAGCAAAACGCATATGTAAATATATATAAGTGTAACTAGCCGTCTGGACGTTTGCGTGGCTTCCTTCATCAGTTCGGTCGTTTGCGTGGCTTCCTTCATCAGTTCGGTCGTGTGCCGGGTCGGCATAGATGCTGCATGTGGTTCACCAGTTCGTTGGTGTGGCGGGTCAGCATAGATGTATGATGGGGTTCGGCACTTGGGCCGTGTGGCGGGTCGGCACGCATGCCTGATTGGGTTTTAAGGTCAGAGTTGTCCTCCCACGCCATCCCGTCCGACTCCGGCCCCTGACAACGCCAACTAGAGCCAAAGGTCACCGCCGCTGTTGCCTGTGTGGTCGCTTCGTGCTACGCTCTGCCGATGGATTCCGAGCGGTGGTTCTATCACGACTGGTGCTCCTGACCGTCACCACTGGTGCTCCAGACCGTCACCACTCGTGCTCCAGACCGTCACCACTGGTGCTCCAGACCGCCACCATTGGTGCTCCAGACCATCACCACTGGTGCTCCAGGCCGTCACCACTGGTGCTTCTGACCGTCACCACTGGTGCTTCTGACCGTCACCACTGGTGCTCCTGACCGTCACCACTGGTCTCACTCTGTGGATTATGACTTGTTCACAGACCCCGATGTCGAAGCGCTGCAGTTCAACTCTGAGTGCCATAATTCCGGTCGTTAAATGAAAAGTTATGTGGAGCATTGAATAATTGCTTCCGTATGACAGCGTTACCGACGGGGCGACAGAGGGAACACCGTGGCCCCCAAAGCAAGCCTGGCCCGTCGACACCTGTGCCACACGGATGATTACAGCTCAGAGAAGTCAGAAGT
Source organism: Ashinkailepas kermadecensis (assembly GCA_034440615.1). Lineage (NCBI taxonomy): Eukaryota > Metazoa > Arthropoda > Thecostraca > Neolepadidae > Ashinkailepas > Ashinkailepas kermadecensis. The sequence goes on from JAOTOM010004948.1 coordinate 455,742, forward strand.
GTCAACTATAGGGGTCGGAGTACAGGTCAAGCAGGGATCGGGCCTGGTGACGGGAGGGTTACGGGAAGCTGGGTACAAATCAGATAGGCGTGTTGTGGTACAGGCCACACGGGGGAGTTGAATTACAGGTCAGGCAGGAGTCGGATCGGGTGACTGGAGACTGGGTACAGGTCACGCAGGGACTTGTATTACGGGGAGGTTGCTTGCAGGTCAGACAGGTATGTCTGGTTAAAGTTCGGACGGGGTCGGGTGACGAGAAGCTGAGTATAGGTCAGGCAGGGGAGGGTCACGCGGGCTGGGACAGGTCGCACAGTGGAGGGGGTGACCGGCGGCTGGGTACTGGTGAAGGAGGCGTCACCGGGTCACACGAGGCAGGGTAAAGGCCAGTTGACATTTGCTTACCTGCGGTTGGCGGTGTCACGACAGCTGCGAACAACTGCCAGCCGCCTGCCGGTAGCGCCCACTGGCCTGGTGGTAGCGATGCAGCTCGCTTGGACTGTTCTGGTGTGGTGGGCTGGCGCCTCGGCAGGTAAAACCTGGTGGAGCTCCCCTCATCATTTACCCCTCCCCTCCCCTCCCAACCTCACCGCCATGGCAGATGAGAACTGGTGTAGCTCCCACTCATCCTTCATCCCCCCTCCCATCCCCACCACCACGGTAGGTGAGAACTGGTGTAGCTCCCCTCATCCATCACCCTGCAGCCTTGAAAGGTGATGCCCGGTGGGGTTCTCCCCTCATCCCTTTCCCCCACCTCTCCCGACTCCACCACCACGGTAGGTGAGAACTGGTGTAGCTCCCCTCATCCATCACCCCGCAGCCTCGACAGGTGATGCCCGGTGGGGCTCTCCCCTCATCCCTTTCCCCCACCTCTCCCAACTCCACCACCACGGTAGGTGAGATCTGGTGGAGCTCCCACTAATCCCTTTCCCTCATCTCTCCCAACTCCGCCGTCACGGCAGGTGAAATCTGGTGCAGCTCCCACTAATCCCTTTCCCTCATCTCTCCCAACTCCGCCGTCACGGCAGGTGAGATCTGGTGGAGCTCCCACTAATCCCTTTCCCTCATCTCTCCCAACTCCACCACCACGGCAGGTGAGATCTGGTGGAGCTCCCACCCATCCCTCATGCTCCCGCCCCGCCGTCGTGCGAAGGTGAGACCAGGTGGAACTCTCCCTCATCCCTCATACTTCCGTCCTCATAGTCCCGCTGCGGCAGACCTGTCACAGAGGACCAGGTCCTACCTGTAGGATCCGGCAAGTTTTCCCCTCATTCCCCACCCCCGTGGCCGTGGCAGGTGAGCCGTGGTACAGCTTGTCCGTCGTCCACAGCCGAGGGTTACCACACGTCGACGAAAGCTATCATTTGTTTGTTTTCTCAGAAACGTAAATGCGTATTTGTCTGTGGGTGTCTGTGGGTGCTTCAGAAGGGTGTAAAAACGTCCGTATGTTTTTAAGGGGAGTGCATGTATGTTTTTAAGACAATTCTGTCCGTGCAACCACTGTCTGCTCCATGCTTAACACAGGCCCTTTACATGTGAATACAACGCCCATTTAACCATGGGGTTAACTGGTTAAGGCCTTCCGAAAATGGGGGCGGGGCATGACCTACACAGCTCCATGTTCGGAGGCACTGATTTTGCTGGGACTCGTAACAACTTGGTGAGCCCTAAATAACTGGGTCTCTGAGCGATCCCTGGGTTGAGGCTGGCAAAAAGTCTTGCCACTTACTTCTTGGGTGTACTTCATCGATTTTTCGTGTCACATACCAGCGAAGGAAGAACTGTTGCGGTTGGTCCCCTCTTAATCTCTTTCATGCTGTTATAGGCAGCATCCAGGGGTGTTGTTTTATATACTTTTGTGGTGGCAAGTGCTTCTCAATGTTGGCTTTGCCCCCCCATAATTTCAACTTTGAACATGGGACCCGATGGAGTGTGCCCCCAATCCATTTGAGCCTGCCCATTTCTTTCATGTATTTAACCGCATTCCCAATAATTTTCAGAAATCAACATCTGTGGGAGTACCTAATGTGCGCAAACGAGTGGTGGCGTAGTCGCCTTCTGGGCGGATTTGTGGGTACATTAAATTGCCACTATGTGATTTTATTTTGAAAGGAAGTGTGAATACCGATAAACAATCAACGTTGCAGTATTCTGAAAACTAAACAAAAGGAAATCATCCGGTATCACAATAAATAATCATATATAATTCTGATGCAGTATATATGCATAATTTATTGATAATAACCGATCAAAGTGCAAAGTGAGAGAAACATTGTTCATGAAATCAGTGCATAAAGTTCGTCATCCGAACTTATCAACTGTAATGCAATTAAGTGAGACATATTGCCAACATACTGCTGACTAATGAGAAGTACCCAAAAGATGCGGCTAACTTGGCAACCTCCAGTGCAAATACCAATCCGTGGTAAGCAGCTCAGGGTATGACTGACATTTGGCATATGGACTGGCGTTGCCTGGTGACTGGAGTAGTCTGGCAACTGAAGTTTGGTGACTGAAGTCTGGTGACTGAAGTCTGTTGACTGAAGTCTGTTGACTGAAGTCTGGTGACTGAAGTCTGGTGACTGAAGTCTGGTGACTGAAGTCTGGTGACTGAAGTCTGGTGACTGAAGTCTGGTGACTGGCGTCGTCCGGTGTGACTGGCGTCGTCTGGTGTGACTGGAGTCGTCTGGTGACTGGCGTCGTCTGGTGTGACTGGCGTCGTCTGGTGACTGGCGTCGTCTGGTGACTGGAGTAGTCTGGTGACTGGCGTCGTCCGGTGCCTGGCGTCGTCTGGTGTGACTGGCGTCGTCTGGTGACTGGCGTCGTCTGGTGACTGGAGTCGTCTGGTGACTGGAGTCGTCCGGTGACTGACGTCGTCTGGTGACTGAAGTCTGGTGACTGAAGTAGTCTGGTGACTGGCGTCGTCCGGTGCCTGGCGTCGTCTGGTGTGACTGGCGTCGTCTGGTGACTGACGTCGTCCGGTGACTGGAGTCGTCTGGTGACTGGAGTCGTCTGGTGACTGACGTCGTCTGGTGACTGACGTCGTCTGGTGACTGGAGTCGTCTGGTGACTGACGTCGTCCGGTGACTGGAGTCGTCTGGTGACTGGAGTCGTCTGGTGACTGACGTCGTCTGGTGACTGACGTCGTCCGGTGACTGACGTCGTCTGGTGACTGGAGTCGTCTGGTGACTGACGTCGTCCGGTGACTGGAGTCGTCTGGTGACTGACGTCGTCCGGTGACTGGAGTCGTCTGGTGACTGACGTCGTCCGGTGACTGGAGTCGTCTGGTGACTGACGTCGTCCGGTGACTGGAGTCGTCTGGTGACTGACGTCGTCTGGTGACTGGCGTCGTCTGGTGACTGGCGTCGTCTGGTGACTGACGTCGTCCGGTGACTGGAGTCGTCCGGTGACTGGAGTCGTCCGGTGACTGGAGTCGTCTGGTGACTGACGTCGTCCGGTGACTGGAGTCGTCTGGTGACTGGAGTCGTCTGGTGACTGGAGTCGTCTGGTGACTGACGTCGTCTGGTGACTGGCGTCGTCTGGTGACTGGAGTCGTCCGGTGACTGGCGTCGTCTGGTGACTGGCGTCGTCCGGTGACTGACGTCGTCTGGTGACTGGAGTCGTCTGGTGACTGGCGTCGTCCGGTGACTGACGTCGTCTGGTGACTGGAGTCGTCTGGTGACTGGCGTCGTCTGGTCACTGACGTCGTCCGGTGACTGGCGTCGTCTGGTGACTGGCGTCGTCTGGTGACTGGCGTCGTCTGGTGACTGACGTCGTCTGGTGTGACTGGCGTCGTCTGGTGACTGGCGTCGTCTGGTGACTGACGTCGTCTGGGTGACTGGCGTCGTCTGGTGACTGGCGTCGTCTGGTGACTGGCGTCGTCTGGTGACTGACGTCGTCTGGTGACTGGCGTCGTCTGGTCACTGACGTCGTCCGGTGACTGGCGTCGTCTGGTCACTGACGTCGTCCGGTGACTGGCGTCGTCTGGTGACTGGCGTCGTCTGGTGACTGGCGTCGTCTGGTGACTGACGTCGTCTGGTGTGACTGGCGTCGTCTGGTGACTGGCGTCGTCTGGTGACTGGCGTCGTCTGGTGACTGACGTCGTCTGGTGTGACTGGCGTCGTCTGGTCACTGACGTCGTCCGGTGACTGGCGTCGTCTGGTGACTGGCGTCGTCTGGTGACTGGCGTCGTCTGGTGACTGGAGTCGTCTGGTGACTGGAGTCGTCCGGTGACTGACGTCGTCTGGTGACTGGCGTCGTCTGGTGACTGGCGTCGTCTGGTCACTGACGTCGTCCGGTGACTGACGTCGTCCGGTGACTGGAGTCGTCTGGTGACTGGCGTCGTCTGGTGACTGGCGTCGTCTGGTCACTGACGTCGTCCGGTGACTGACGTCGTCCGGTGACTGGAGTCGTCTGGTGACTGGAGTCGTCTGGTGACTGACGTCGTCTGGTGACTGGCGTCGTCTGGTGACTGGCGTCGTCTGGTCACTGACGTCGTCCGGTGACTGACGTCGTCCGGTGACTGACGTCGTCTGGTGACTGACGTCGTCCGGTGACTGGCGTCGTCCGGTGACTGGCGTCGTCTGGTCACTGGAGTCGTCTGGTGACTGGCGTCGTCCGGTGACTGACGTCGTCTGGTGACTGGAGTCGTCCGGTGACTGACGTCGTCTGGTGACTGGCGTCGTCTGGTGACTGGCGTCGTCTGGTCACTGACGTCGTCCGGTGACTGACGTCGTCCGGTGACTGACGTCGTCTGGTGACTGACGTCGTCCGGTGACTGGCGTCGTCCGGTGACTGGCGTCGTCTGGTGTGACTGACGTCGTCCGGTGACTGGAGTCGTCTGGTGACTGGAGTCGTCCGGTGACTGACGTCGTCTGGTGACTGGCGTCGTCTGGTGACTGGCGTCGTCTGGTCACTGACGTCGTCCGGTGACTGACGTCGTCCGGTGACTGGAGTCGTCTGGTGACTGGAGTCGTCTGGTGACTGGCGTCGTCTGGTGACTGACGTCGTCTGGTGTGACTGGCGTCGTCTGGTCACTGACGTCGTCCGGTGACTGGAGTCGTCTGGTGACTGGAGTCGTCTGGTGACTGGCGTCGTCTGGTGACTGGCGTCGTCCGGTGACTGACGTCGTCCGGTGACTGGAGTCGTCTGGTGACTGGAGTCGTCTGGTGTGACTGGCGTCGTCTGGTGACTGGCGTCGTCTGGTCACTGACGTCGTCCGGTGACTGACGTCGTCCGGTGACTGGCGTCGTCTGGTGACTGGCGTCGTCTGGTCACTGACGTCGTCCGGTGACTGACGTCGTCCGGTGACTGGCGTCGTCTGGTGACTGGCGTCGTCTGGTCACTGACGTCGTCCGGTGACTGACGTCGTCCGGTGACTGGCGTCGTCTGGTGACTGGCGTCGTCTGGTCACTGACGTCGTCCGGTGACTGACGTCGTCCGGTGACTGGCGTCGTCTGGTGACTGGCGTCGTCTGGTCACTGACGTCGTCCGGTGACTGGCGTCGTCTGGTGACTGGCGTCGTCTGGTCACTGACGTCGTCCGGTGACTGACGTCGTCCGGTGACTGGAGTCGTCTGGTGACTGGAGTCGTCTGGTGTGACTGGCGTCGTCTGGTCACTGACGTCGTCTGGTGACTGACGTCGTCCGGTGACTGGCGTCGTCTGGTGACTGGCGTCGTCTGGTGACTGACGTCGTCCGGTGACTGGCGTCGTCTGGTGACTGGCGTCGTCTGGTCACTGACGTCGTCCGGTGACTGACGTCGTCCGGTGACTGGAGTCGTCTGGTGACTGGCGTCGTCCGGTGACTGGAGTCGTCTGGTCACTGACGTCGTCTGGTGACTGGAGTCGTCCGGTGACTGGCGTCGTCTGGTGACTGGAGTCGTCTGGTCACTGACGTCGTCTGGTGACTGACGTCGTCTGGTGACTGACGTCGTCTGGTGACTGGCGTCGTCTGGTCACTGACGTCGTCTGGTGACTGACGTCGTCTGGTGACTGGAGTCGTCTGGTGACTGGCGTCGTCTGGTGACTGACGTCGTCTGGTGTGACTGGCGTCGTCTGGTCACTGACGTCGTCCGGTGACTGACGTCGTCTGGTGACTGGCGTCGTCTGGTGACTGACGTCGTCTGGTCACTGACGTCGTCCGGTGACTGGCGTCGTCCGGTGACTGGCGTCGTCTGGTGACTGGCGTCGTCTGGTGACTGACGTCGTCTGGTCACTGACGTCGTCCGGTGACTGGCGTCGTCCGGTGACTGACGTCGTCCGGTGACTGACGTCGTCTGGTGACTGACGTCGTCCGGTGACTGACGTCGTCCGGTGACTGGCGTCGTCTGGTGACTGGCGTCGTCTGGTGACTGACGTCGTCTGGTCACTGACGTCGTCCGGTGACTGGCGTCGTCTGGTGACTGGCGTCGTCTGGTGACTGACGTCGTCTGGTGACTGGCGTCGTCCGGTGACTGACGTCGTCCGGTGACTGGCGTCGTCTGGTGACTGGCGTCGTCCGGTGACTGACGTCGTCCGGTGACTGGCGTCGTCTGGTGACTGGCGTCGTCTGGTGACTGACGTCGTCTGGTCACTGACGTCGTCCGGTGACTGGCGTCGTCTGGTCACTGACGTCGTCCGGTGACTGGCGTCGTCTGGTCACTGACGTCGTCTGGTGACTGACGTCGTCTGGTGACTGGAGTCGTCTGGTGACTGGCGTCGTCTGGTGACTGACGTCGTCTGGTGTGACTGGCGTCGTCTGGTCACTGACGTCGTCCGGTGACTGACGTCGTCTGGTCACTGACGTCGTCCGGTGACTGGCGTCGTCCGGTGACTGGCGTCGTCTGGTCACTGACGTCGTCCGGTGACTGGAGTCGTCTGGTGACTGGAGTCGTCTGGTGACTGGAGTCGTCTGGTGACTGGCGTCGTCTGGTGACTGACGTCGTCCGGTGACTGACGTCGTCTGGTCACTGACGTCATCTGGTGACTGACGTCGTCTGGTGACTGACGTCGTCTGGTGACTGGCGTCGTCTGGTGACTGACGTCGTCTGGTGACTGGCGTCGTCTGGTGACTGGGCGTGTTGCAGCTCCGGTGGCGGTGCTGCCGCCGCCCCTGCCGACGGTCCCGCCGTCCAACTGCAGCCTGTCGGCGACGTCGACGGTGGACCAGCAGGGCGAGTCGAGCGGCGGCGGCGTGGTCACCACGTCCGGCGGCGCCACCAGCCTCGGCTCGTTCCGCTGCTCCCAGCACGCGCCGCTGAGCTCCACCAGCCAGGCCGGCTCCGTGAAGGCCGGCGTCAAGACCTCGGGCGTGAGCGTCGGCAGTGGCGCGTACCGCTCCGGCACCGCCACCACCTCCAGTGAGTGTCCCGTGTAGGCAGGCAACAGTACCGGCTCCACCACCGCCACCACCTCCAGTGAGTGCCCCGTGTAGGCAGGCAGCCGTACCGGCTCCACCACCGCCACCACCTCCAGTGAGTGCCCCGTGTAGGCAGGCAGCCGTACCGGCTCCACCACCGCCACCACCTCCAGTGAGTGCCCCGTGTAGGCAGGCAGCGGTACCGACTCCACCACCGCCACCACCTCCAGTGAGTGCTCCGTGTAGGCAGGCAGCCGTACCGGCTCCACCACCGCCACTACCTCCAGTGAGTGCTCCGTGTAGGCTGGCAGCGGTACCGGCTCTACCACCGCCACCACCTCCAGTGAGTGCTCCGTGTAGGCTGGCAGCGGTACCGACTCCACCACCGCCACCACCTCCAGTGAGTGCCCGCGTAGGCACGCAGCGGTACCGGCTCCACCACCGCCACCACCTCCAGTGAGTGCTCCGTGTAGGCAGGCAGCGGTACCGGCTCCACCACCGCCACCACCTCCAGTGAGTGCCCAGTGTAGGCACGCAGCGGTACCGGCTCCACCACCGCCCCCACCTCGAGTGAGTGCCCCGTGTAGGCAGGCAACAGTACCGGCTCCGGCACCGCCACTACCTCCAGTGAGTGCCCCGTGTAGGCAGGCAGCGGTACCGACTCCACCACCGCCACCACCTCCAGTGAGTGCCCCGTGTAGGCAGGCAGCGGTACCGACTCCACCACCGCCACTACCTCCAGTGAGTATCCCGTGTAGACAGGCAGCGGTACCGACTCCACCACCGCCACCACCTCCAGTGAGTGCTCCGTGTAGGCAGGCAGCGGTATCGGCTCACCACCGCCACCACCTCCAGTGAGTGCCCAGTGTAGGCACGCAGCGGTACCGGCCACCACCGCCCCCTCGAGTGAGTGCCCCGTGTAGGCAGGCAACAGTACCGGCTCCGGCACCGCCACTACCTCCAGTGAGTGCCCCGTGTAGGCAGGCAGCGGTACCGACTCCACCACCGCCACCACCTCCAGTGAGTGCCCCGTGTAGGCAGGCAGCGGTACCGACTCCACCACCGCCACTACCTCCAGTGAGTATCCCGTGTAGACAGGCAGCGGTACCGACTCCACCACCGCCACTACCTCCAGTGAGTATCCCGTGTAGACAGGCAGCGGTACCGGCTCCGGCACCGCTCCCACCGCGAGTGAGTGCCCCGTGTAGGCAGGCAACAGTGCCGGCTCGGGCAGACCCAAAGAGTGATACGTCTCTCCCAGCAGCATGCAAACTTGAAGGATTTGGCATGGTGCTGTACGTCTGATATGGTACTGCACTGACCGCACTCCTCTGTAAAAGCTCGTCCATCGAGCCTGGCCTTGCGCCCTTGGGAATTGGCACGCTTTGTGACATCCTCCCGCGGCGTAGAGAACACCTCCCCCAGCTTTCCTTTTGGACCAGAGTAAGCGTACGTTGCGATGATAATTCCGAAATATATGATTTTCTTAGCCCGATTGCCGAAAGTGGTCTAGATTATCCGCTAAGTATAAGTCTAGATTATCCGCTAAGTCTCCGGTAGATGTGAATGTAGATTGACAGCTTGTGCAATAGCGTCGTCATAACACATGATCGCAAACTAGGTATGTGAACAGGAGATAAATATTGGTGAGGGAGCTCGACGGGAAACTCCTCAGCAGACCATCCGCTGGCTGCATGGTCTGGTCTGGTCTGCGCACCAGCAGACCGTCCGCTCACTGCACGGTCGGCGTGGCTGCCTCGCTCCGGCTCCCAAGCGTGTCGCGGCGTAACCCCGAGTGCATGTTGCAGCGGTCAGCAGCAGCCCAAGCAAACTGACGTCCAGCACGGTCACGACGGGACTCGGAGAAACCACAGGCTCGGCCGGCGTCAACAGCCAGACGCACGCCAACGCCGCGGGACTGCTGACAAAAGTGCTCCTGCTGCCGGGCATCGGCGTCGTCAAAGCCCAAGTTGCCAGCGACAGCAATTCGGGTTTCGATGCCGCCGGCAGCGGGAACAGTTTGTTTGATGTCCTTCTGACATCGAACACGACCATCAAGCTGCCACCGGCACTGGGGTGAAGATAACAGGAGATCCTCATCCCATCAGACCCCTCCCGCCCACCCTCCCTCCCTCTCCCCTTCTCTCTCTCTCTCTCTCTCTCTCTCTCTCTCTCTCTCTCTCTCTCTCTCTCTCTCTCTCTCTCTCCCTCTCCCTCTATCTATCTATCTATCTATCTATCTATCTATCTATCTATCTATCTATCTATCTATCTATCTATCTATCTATCTATCTATCTATCTATCTATCTATCTATCTATCTATCTATCTATCTATCTATCTATCTATCTATCTATCTATCTATCTATCTATCTATCTATCTATCTATCTATCTATCTATCTATCTATCTATCTATCTATCTATCTATCTATCTATTATCTATCTATGTATCTATCTATCTATGTATCTATCTATATATATATATATATATATATATATATATATATATATATATATATATATATATATATATATATATCTCTCTCCATCGGTACTTCGTCACTGTCGTGAATTGTTCTCCTTTGATTACTCTCTATGAACTTCCATGTGTAGAACTTTGAATTTCGCGTTGTTCCTGTGATTTTCGTCAAACGCACCTATGTGGCCGACCGGTTTCCGTAAGTCCAGTCGAGCTTGCATGACAACGGAATACAAAGATTTCGCTAAAATGCTATTTTTAAACAGAAACATTCCATGTGCAGGCTCAAGTAGGTGCCTGAAGAAGTTCAAGACATCAAATGTTCATGTTGCAAATGGTGGTGGTGACCATCACGCAATAGGCAGATATTCGTCGCGAAAGTATCATTTTGGACTCTATGAGACTTCGAAGCCACTTCAAATTATCAGAATGTATTCTACATAGCAGTATTCTTTTCCAGTTTCAAACTTTGAAACAATTATATGTTTGGAAAGGGTATCACCACTGGCTCCGCCACAGGGGGTGGGGTTGGGGCGAGGATGGAGGAGATGCATCTCCCTCAACCGTTAGATTCGGTGGGATTATAGCCCCAATAATTGTCTGGCCTGTATGTTACGGCTGGAAATGGTAGAAAAATTCCTTCATTTGCAGTTCTTACTTGCCTCGGTCGGATATGACGGCAAATGCTAGCCTGTTCATATTAAAAAATTATGTGGATCGAAGCAGTTACGCAAGGCTCCATCGCCAGGTTTAAACTCATTTGAAAGGGTTGCCGTCAACACAGCCTTGGGACAATCAGAGAAGCAGGTTTTAGGCGACCGTCATGCAGGGGTGTTGCTCTGTATGTTCTTGGGAGAGCACTCTCCCCTCCCTTCCCCAATGTTGGCTGAGCCTCCAATAATTTCAACTTTTAACATGGGAACCTATGTAATATACCCCCAATATATTTGGACCCGCCCATTGCCTTTATGTATTGCACACTTCCAATAATTTTCAGAAACCTACACCCATGCAGTTATATTGTAAGTCATGACATCACATGTTGATGTCTTATTGGCCCTTACATTAACAAGACTAAAACATTAACATCATAGCCAAGCTACCCGCCGTGGTGCAGACTAGTTTCAAAATCCAAACTTTAAGAGAGCTCAAGGGATGTGCTCCAGCTTGGTGTTCAGTGACTTAACTTTGACATGTGACGAACGTACATGTACAATAGCATTTAGGTCGAAAGGCGTTGGCCCCCGACCGCAGCCAGGTGACACTCCGTGGAGACCAGCGTAAATCGAGGATGGCGTCAGAAATACGACCCTCCCAGACCGGTGACGATAGTGCAGTACATTCCCCGGCCACCAGGTGGTCATGGAGAGAGTATTTACATCCGCGGCTGGGGCTGAGGGGGCTGGGGGCACTCGTCGCGACTTTCGCTCGGATAATGTCAGCAGTAACCGACCGATGGGCGTGGATCGTACTGTGTGTACAAGAGTGCACATGGTGTAATTGATTCAGTCCCGACATGACAAGTGACAATTCACTCACGATGGTGGGATATTTGCCTGAAATTAATTCACTCTAAAGTACATTAATAAGCCGAAATGCGAGCCGTCCTCCTATGGACCAAGCATTCCCGAGTGATGGTGGTGAGTGTCTAAATTGTGCAGAATATTAATATTACTGTATATAGTTTGCATTGGTTGCAGTTTTAACTACGAAGGGGAGCAATGAAATGAACACTTCTGAGGAATTAGCTCAAATAAAATGTTTCTTCGACCGCAAACACCCGCTGGCCTCTGTGATCCGGGGACGCAGATGGGCTTAGAGCCCGGTATGCATGTAAGGCCGCAACAAGAGGCATTGCGGTTTGTCGTTGAGTCTGGCGCCGGCCGGTGGGATAGAGGCTGGTTGGATTCTGGCTTTACGGCGCACTCGCAGCTGAGGCCATATGGCGCCGTCTGCCTCTTACCCTGGCGGGAAGAGCGGGCATGGCGAGGAATCGAACCCCGTACCTCTGGCGCGCCAGACGCCCAGTTTAACCACTGAGCTACCGACGCCACATGAGATGGAGGAAACACGCTGCCCGGTAATTATTCCACCTCTCTTCTGTGCACGTGGGACAGGGATTGTGCAGTTGTTCGGAGGATGCAAGGACGGGATTGACATGCCGTGAGCCGTGGGACTGAATGATAGGGCTGGCTAAGGTGTATAGACGACCAGAGGACGCGTCTCGCACCCAACGTGGTAGGTATCCTTGACCACCCGTTGGATACGTAGGGCGAGTCGCACGTTTTCTGCGAATAAGGCCCGGCCAGGCATCGACTGCCATGAGGTTAGTTAGGTCGGATATAGGCACCAGAACACTTACATAAGCCCTCGGAGCCAGTAGATGAGCCCGTCTTAGCATTAAGGCCTTACCCAGGCGAGGAACGCTTCCAATAATAACGAGGTCAGTTAATGATAAATTTAAAGTTAATTTTGTCAGCCCAGCACCGTGTTGGTGATCTCCGTTGTTTCCGTGTATGTGGATGTGTAAGTGCGTAGGTAGAGTAAAGTGGCGCGAGGAGTACCGAGTAGACGGAGGAGAGTAGACGAAAAAGGAATAGTAGAGTTGACTTATAGATTGATGACGCGGGACACAGTTGAGTGACGTCTTGCAGATAGATGAGCATAGATGAGCAGAGCTGAACGGTTGCAGTAGGGCTGAAGTGGTAGAGTTTGTCGAAGACCGTAGGTGATGAAGTAGCGAAGAGTTGTGTAGCGTAGTCGTCTTCTTGTAGGCACGTGATGAGTCTAGAGGACCGCGGTTCCACGACAACACCGAAAGTTCAATGTTCTCTGCCCTAATATATTGTGCAGACGGAATTAATGCAGTCAAACGGCAAGCAACCAACAACTCGCACGCTTCCGAAATGACGTTCGTACCTTCAATGAGATGGCCGACGGCAATTGTTACAAGTACTAAATTTGGAGGCTGAAAGACAGTCAGTTGATTTATAGATGCGACCGCGCGGCGACCGACAGCAGTCCAGCGTACTAAAGAGATGAGTCCTGACTGACCAAACGGAGGTCTTGCGGCTTGCCAGTATCCAGCCCTAGTCAGCTGACCACCGCTCAGATGATTTGTTAATTCCTGATTGGATGTCGTCCAGATGACGTATCGGGGCTTCGATCTCCATTTGACGCTAAATGACGTATTCCTTCCTATCTAACCCGGCGAGGCCTCCCGGTGACGAGCCGTCAGGTGACATTTCTCCGCCCCGCAGACGACCTCGGTAGGCGGCCGTCTGTTGTTCGAGATTGGACTGTGGCCCTAGCGTCCGGTCACAGCCGCGGCGCGGCGCGGCGCGGCGGCGAGCAGCCGGTCGGCTCAGGCTCGTGGCGTGTTACACTTACGGGGCGGCATTACGGGACTACAACATTGCGGGCTGCGCAATCATATAAATGAGGCGGCCAAAACAGTATTTATATAAACTGCTTTACAGTTGGCAGTCCGGACGGTGCCTGCTTGGGGTATGGGGTTTAGGATGTAGGGGTTGGTTGGGAACTGGTCATCGCCAAAGTAAAGTGATAATTTCAAATGCATTTCATATACGTTGTGAAACGTTGCTTATTTTTGTTTGGTATCTTTTTGAGCAATTCTTGTTTTAGTTTTCTTTTCGACTCTTTTTTCAGCGTATCTTATGGTTGTTTTTATATGCACCCTTTATTCGTGTTTTCTATTTATTTTTTTAACGTGTCTTGTTCATTTTTTCCTCGCTCCCTTTTTATATCACAGGTCCTGAAGTATGCATGTGACTGAAAGTGGAAGATATGTTTGTGCAATGTTGGATGTTCGTTATTGAGGAGAGTTGTGGCTAGGTTTGCGTCGGTATCTGCGTGTTCGTTGTCGTGCATACTTGTGTGACTCGGGATCCAAAAAAGAATTGGTAGTTGAGGTGTGGTTAATTCGCTATATATGCGTAATATTTTTGGTGGGAGATTGTGTTTCAATGTGATGTACGGTGCTACGTTTTGTATTGCTGATTTGCCGTCCGTGGCTGCTGTGCTTCATTTTTGTGTCGTGGATAGCATTGTAGGCCGAAAAGATTGCGTATAATGCTGCGGTGTGTGTAAATGCTGTGTCGGACAGACGGCACGCAAGATGACCCGGGGCGGTGCGGTACCGGTACCGCACTGCATCTGTGCCCGTCTGCTGTCGTGTTTGTGGAACTTCGAGCCGTCGGTGTAGATGATGTAATTTGGGTATTGTGATATGAATCGCCGAAAGAGTTGTATTTCTATGTTTGCCTAGGTGTGCTTTGGTATGTCCACGAGAAAGTGTGTTGTGAGTGTTTCGTATTTCCGCCATGCAGTGGTTGGTGGGAGTGGTTTGAAGGTGGGAGAGTGATGTGTAGGTTGTGTGCGTGCAGGTGTTTGCGCATCCTATTGTCGCTTTGAGAGGCGGTGATTTCTTGAGTTGGTGTTTGAGCTCGCTGCGAATTTTTAGTGCCTGAATACATGGGTGTTGTCTAATGAGTTGTGTTTTGTAGTGATGCCTGAGGAGTGCTTCTGTTCGTCTGTGCTGTAGTTGTGGTATGTGATTGTTAATGCGACTGGCGTGTGATGGTGATGTGCTGCATGCTCCTGCGGTAATTTTGAAACATCGATTTTGAATTTTGCGACAATTTGGAGACCTTCTGGAGCATGGTTTTCGAAATGTGGGTATCCGTATTCTAGAATCGGCCGAATGAGTGATTTTCCCGAGCCGCTGTGCAGCACCTTAGATACTTCGGTGACATCCTGCCTCTCCACTAGACCCTCGACTCGGCGCTATCCCAGCGACTCCAAAGCCGAACAGGCGTGTTCCCAGCGACGTGTTCCCGGGAAAATCCTGGCTGCGAAGTTGATGCATTTTTGTACTATGTAGCTGACTTTTGGATGCAATAAGTGGTGTGCAGAAAGACGTGCGTTTTAATCAGCAATTTGAGTGTCCTTGGTGAAGTAGTGACGGAGCTGGTAGTGGAAAATGAGCAGGTAGTTTCATCTCCGGGTGACCTGTTTGAGGTGTGCCCCCCGCAATAGAACGAGATCTATGAAGACATCCAGCAGCTTGACGGCCTGCGATAGTTTGACATTTGAAATTTTAGACTGGAAATCTATACCTTTTTTTTATGTTTTACCGAGGGCCAATGAGAATGCAAGCCGCTTTGCTAGGTTTCATCTTGGGTGAGCTTAACCGAAGCCATGTCCGAATAATTTCGAGGGGGTGTTCTCAGCGGGTTTTGCGATTTTGTATATTTTCCTGATCCGAACGACGTGGTCAAGCAGCTGGGTGTTGTCAGTGTACGAAATAAGGTGATGTTCGGGAAAGTAACAGGGCAGGTCGTTGGTGAAGAGGCTGAAGGCCAAGCAGGCTATAGAACCCTGGGGGACACCGTGGGCGAAGGGACGATCTCCCAGTCCCCTCTCACCATCTGCCTCCGACCACCCAGATAACTGCCAAACTTGGTGAGGACGATGCGGTAACATCGGAGTTTTTGAAGTGCACCGTGGTCGATACTGCCAAAGGCTTTACTCAAATCCGCTGATATGATGGTTGAAAGTTCGCCTCTGTCGGTGTTGAAATTGATTCGGTCAAAGCATCGAAGGGCGCAGCGTCGAATACGGCATAATCCGTGCAGTGGCGAGATCTGTAGGCATATTGGTGAAGAGACAGAATGTCGTCTGGTGAGAAGTACTCAGCGAGTTTGCGTCACAAAATGCTACCAAATTTTCGAAAAATGGGACAAAAGCGAAATGGGCCGAAAGCTTGATAGACTATCTAGATCATCCAATCACAAGTGCCGCACCGAGCGGGCACATTGCCGCACCAAGCGGGCCCTGCCGCATCAAGCGGGCACATTGCCACACCGAACGGGCACCGCGGCTGCACTGATCGGGCACCACGGCTGCACCGAGCGGGCACCACGGCTGCACCAAGCGGGCGCTACCGCGAAACGGGGCCGCCGTGCGTAGCATATGAGCCCGGTTTGGTATATTCACCAAGGTTGTGCCATGACACGACCTCGCCTGTTCATGAACTGTATCCTGTGTTGGAAATATACGAGTGAAAAACGACACGAAAAGGAGTCCAGGGGCAGAGCTCTGATCTCTCAACCGCGAAAGAGGCTGTGTGTTGTCCTACCGGTTCCCGCCGCCGCTACAAATCCGTTGAGCAACTGGCCGTATAGCCTAAAATGAGCTGGTACGTCGTGGAAGCTCTAATAAAAAAACGGCACGAGATAGCAACGAGTGTTTTGAATAGCTACGTATTGCATTGGTTTGCAAATCGAAGCTACTTGGCGCAGAGTATATTAAAGAACGGGTACACCCAAGTTTAGTATATTCTCAGATCTAGTATATAGTGTGCCTTGGTGACGTCACAGCTAGAATATGCGATATTCTACTAGAATTTGGTGGATATCTGGCGGATTATAGAATCCTATAGTAGAATATTCCAAATCTAGCAGATTCCTGGCAATTGGCGATAAAGTGCCGCAACCGCTGCATAAACCTCACGTTCTTTATTTTTCTTAATTTTCGATACATTTTCATTAGAAAAGAGCATATGGTACTATGGCATGCTTTACTTTCTCCTGTATTCAGCTGACACGAGAAAGCAAAGGATGACATGAAAAAGAGTACAAAGAATGAGAAAGAACGTTCAATTTCATTTTACAGCAGCTTCCTTTTCTGCCGAAGCTCGACGCAAGACTGGCCAGGCCCCCACGAAGTGGGTTTGGTAGCGGGTTTGAAGGTTTCCCTTCACCATTGGTTTACATGCAATTTTACCGTTTTTCTATACGCTCTCTTGCATGTTTTATGGCCATATGGCCATAAAACATGCAAGAAAACTATGTCAAAGTGGCCATTCTATGGCCACTTTGACTATACCAATTGAAAGAACTATTCTTCAGCTTCAGCAAAATGTATCCGAAACGACCCAGTAACAATTTTCCTGCCTAACAATGTGCCGTTTCCGGCAGGCTGACCATCAAGTTCCTCCAGAATAAAGGGATTTTTCCCGATATTGGTAGGCTCCCTCTACCGTCCGTTTTGGCTGGTGTTGTCACCCCCGTTCGAGAGCGGAAGAAAGGACAGACGGGGGGGGGGGAGGGGGAGCTAAGTGCGCCATAGCTTCTTCCCTTCAGTGGCAGGAGAATTTCCGAAAAGTAACCACAGAAGACCGCCTGAAATGATCTGACCGCTCCTAGACCGCAATAGGAGGCCCTTTGTCGTCATAAGAGGTCCCATAGCCGCCACAGGAAGCCAATAGCTGCCACAAGAGGCAGGAACGGATCCAGGAATTGTCATCTGGGGAGGGGACACGTGCTTTGAGTGGCGCCACCGCGAAAGCAGCTTGAGGGGGTGTCTTTC
Organism: Ashinkailepas kermadecensis; assembly: GCA_034440615.1. NCBI lineage: Eukaryota > Metazoa > Arthropoda > Thecostraca > Neolepadidae > Ashinkailepas > Ashinkailepas kermadecensis. Next base: position 472,947 of record JAOTOM010004948.1, read on the forward strand.
CTGCCAGAGGCTCCTGTGGCTGAAAAAATCGAGGGTGTTGGGGTGCACTCGAGCCTTCGAGGAGGGACGCGTTTTCCTGGTCGAAGGGACGCCACCTTTCATGGGGGGGGGATGTGCCACAACTTCCCTCCCTGGATCCGCCACCGACAGGAGGCCCCATATATCCCACGTAATATATATTTGTGCATTTGTGTATATATATATATATATGTGTGTGTGTGTGTGTGTGTGTGTCTGGTGCATGAATGGTTCAAAGCAATCTTCACCAATGAGCCGCAAGACATTATGATTATGCCCTTTATTTGCATGCTTACGGTTAAGCCTACACATGAATGGATGCACGCGTTTGGTTCGTGGGTGCATATGCAGTCTGTATATATTGGTGGTAAATAGTGAAAATAATTGGTGAGCAGGGGGTGTTTGTTGATACCCGCTGATGACATCTGTTCGCTATGTCTGTGTGCAGGAAGCTGGCTGCATCTGTCATTGAGGATGCAAGTCACAAATTGGAAAATTGCATACAAATGGTTACCTTCGACCCAACTGCAGATGTAGCGTCCTGCTTGCGTGGTTCATAAAACTCCACGAATACGAATATATCGAGTGCGAATATGTTCTTCGTACGATTTTCACGTGTATTTGCGCATACGTATTTCAAGTACGAATGTACCGCGAATTTATAACGTAACCAAGTAACAACGGCAGCAGCACGATCACCTGCGTGGATCACCAACTATGATTGGTGAAAAAATGCAGACATGAACTCACAATATAAGAATATTTCACCTGTAACTTCGCCTGCTTTCATTCATCACTCGCATCGCAGCCGTAATGTACGAGTGGTCTGCGCACACGTGGTGACCGTCTGTCACGGCGCGGCTTGAACTTGATCCTATGTACTGAACTGGGGCGGCAAGGGAACACACGCCAGCGGGTAAGGCTACCACTGATGGTGGCCTCAGCTGAGATACCCCTCGCGCAAATGACGTCGCAGGAGCCGACGGGACGGCTTCGGGAACGGACACAGCAACGGCACCATTCGCGACCTGATCTGGCGATAATGTGAATGACCTATCAGCGGTCCGCGACCTGGACCGCGCACGCCTGACCCGCTACAGGTTAAAACTGGTTACAACTGCACAACGCCACAAGACTGCTGAGAGAATCAGTCAAAATAACATGTAAAATATCGTCGTCAACCCCGATGTATGCAAGAGTTTTGCTGATGGCCATCAACTCCGCAGTGAAGACCCTGGCGTGTGGCGGCATTTTACACAAATCCTATAATTGTTGATGGAAAGAATCAACCTAAATATAGGCATCACTCACTTGTTATCTCATGATAGCCTCTCCTTTATACTAAGTTTGAGACATATACTTAAATTACACAGGTCAGGACATCGAGCAATCGTGCTCCAATCACCTAAACAAAACCTATATAATGCCATTCCAAAAACTTAATGCCTTTCGTCAGAAAAGTTGAACATGTGTTCCTATGACAAGAACTATGCTATTTTTTCAACAAAAAGGATTATGCTTGTATTCCAGACTAAGTTTTATGACAGAACAGAAGAAATGTACAAACTGGTTAAAATATTTTATATACAGCGCACTATATACGAGAAGAAAAAAACTTGTTCAAATGTAAATGTATTTAATGGATGCATTTGTCACCTGATATCATTATTTGTCCATTCTGTAAAAAAAAATGTAGCTCATAAATGCACCATTTCAGTCAGCAGATCTGACTCAAATCATCTATTTCTCATACCTTTGACCCTAACTTACTGTAACTATAACTTAGTGGTAAATGTTTGACATGAGGGTGTTATTGTGATTGTTATTTCGGTGCACAAAGAACATATTTTTTACCCATAAGCACAAAAATTGGTTGAAAAGCAAAATAATACCAAAAAGGAGGGCTTTCAATACAATAACTAATTATTTAAATCCTTAGAAATTGCAACGTAACCTAGCATAAAATTAGCTAGCCTAATCTATTTTCTCGAGAAAAGCACCAAAATCTTGAAATAAAAGGACATAACCTAACCAGGCCTATCCATATTTTTCTTTGGTGGAGGAAAAACATTGTCAACATGCAAACGAAGCAGGAAAACACAACAAAGTAATCTTGCAAATGATATAAACATCAATAATACAAAATCTTTCAGGATTACCCAGGGTTTTGGCTGGTGGGAATATTATGATGGGAATAGCTGATGGTAGGAGATATTTCCTTCTCTGCAAAGAGGCAGGGTTGAGCAGTTCTTTCTTTAGGTTTCTTCTCTTATCAATTTCTTTGAAATGCTTGAGTATACTCTTGGTTCTCCAACATTTGAGAACTTAGACATGTTTTATTGTATGCTAGGAAATTTTGCTATGGCAGAATCCTGATAACAATGGTGTAACCAGATTTCTTCTTTATTAAAGTTGCCTGCCCAGTGCCACCTCTATGCTCTGGTACTGCACAGTAAGGCATGACACCTGAAACAGAGATGTGTTACATTCAAACATTATATCTAGATGCTGAATTCATACTACAGGAAATCAGACTGCAAATCATGGAAAGTTTCAGGAAGGCATTCATGGCATGATGATTGTATTGTACATAAATGTTAAATTATGCATGTATCGTCAATAATCCATGCGAAATTAATCAAGGAATAATGCACCATGCCCTGGGTCTAGCTGGCCTAGAAAAAGCTATGTTTTCAACAACTGTTGTGTGTCAATGTAGGTAGATAGGTACATGTTTGGAAAATAGGCTGCTCCTGGATTGTTTTAATCAGAACACTATCCTGTCCAGAAAATTGTTTCTTGTTTTCTCATCTGGAGGTTGAATCTCCTAAGTTACCTCTTATGTTTGACAATGAGCTGCTGTGATCAAGTAAGTGCTCAAAATTCACCGAAAGGGTTGCAAATTGAGTTACAATGCATAAGGTTTGAACAAAATATTATCCATACTGGATGACTACAAAATATTCCTCTCAACATGCAAGATTACAATGCACAAATCCAATCTTGCCTATGCATGATAAAATATGTGTCGGAACAAATGTTCACTGGAAAGAACAGGACAAGATTAATAACTCAGTCAGCGGAAGATAAATATATCTGCTTGTAGAGGAAGCAAAATAAAAGTAACCATTGCGTATGATTTGAGAAAAGTCTTCTGCAACCATATTGATACCATACTAAAAACCTTCGGATGACGTCATGCGGGCTTGAAGGGAAAACTTCGATCTACCTTCTAGTAAAGGTATCTTGAGACTGGCCTTGAGGGCCAGCCGGTCGTCATGGCAACGACTTAGGCCCCGCCCTCCGGGAGTCGGCCGGCCGGTTTTGTGTAGTGTCCTCATTTACCGGCAAGGAAACATACTTTTTCGGTGTGATACAAGTAAAAACGATCTGGATTCGTGTGTAGAACTCTTCAGGCATTTGCATGGTATCAAATTTTATCACGTACAGTTAAAATTTCCTGCGTAAAGCCGTGGCAAATATTGTCCATTTTGGCTTGAGATGCACGCAAAGTGCTCCCAAGTATCGCCTTGGTTACGTCACAGGCCCGGAACAACTTGGCCCCCGACTTGGCGCGCTAGTAGCGAGTTTGATTTTGTGTAATTTCCGCTGTAAAGATGATGCAGAACCAACGTATGGCCATAGCGAGCTCATTTAGGCTTTCATTTATCAAATGTAATGATTCCAGGGGAGGGCGTCCAGCAGCAAGATTTTCCCTCAACGGGCAAAGCAAATCCAACCGAGGATGAAGAAGACACTGGTTTTGAAGTTGTCTCTGCTCCTCCGATTGGTTGTATTGCAGTTTAGTTGATTTTCTCGTAGAGTCAAATTTATACACGCATAGCCAAAAATTTCGGCGCTTCGCGCGACGAGAGCGTTCCCTTTTTCGTGACATTTCTTTTAGTCGGGCCTCCCTTACCTATTTCTACAGCACAGGTTGATCGCATAGATGGACACTTTCTAAAGTTATTGGTGCTGCCACATCGACTTTTATATCAATTTTTTCCCACGCACCACAGTCATGCCGGAATTATTGTCCCATTGTCGAGAAAGGGTGACCATTAGACCGATTGACTGATTTTATTTTGTTTGGGTGGGGCAGCGACTGCATTATTCATGTTGCGCCCATGGGCCCATTGCTGGCGTTAGACAAAAAAAAACGACTACCATTCGGCAACCGGAGGTATCACCTGCCACTTAGTACCAACTTCCCTACCTTGGCGCTGTGTACCACGCTACTAAATTTCCCCTGTATCCATGCTTTCTGTATGATAGAATGGTGACAATGCAGCTTCGGAGCAAATGAACAGGACGTTCTTGACGTCACTTTTCTGCTACAGCAGAAGCGAAGGAGCGTCAATCATGCATACATGAGTCGAACATGTCACCCAATTGTAGATAGTCGTGTTCGCAGAGGTGCGATCAAGGGGCTGCCCCCCCTAGTGAAGGAAATTACACTAGATTAACAATAAATTTTGCGACTTGCACAACGCTAAAAGAGAAATTGTCGGGGCGAAGCGAGCCGACTTTTTTTATCGGCTCCGCTCCCCCCCTTCGTTCAGAAAATTCTGGCTGCGCGACTGCATACTTCTGGGGCTTCAAGGCTTCATGTGAGCAGCTTAGATGTCCGAAACGCCAATGAAACTCCACTACATCTCTAGTTCCATTTAAAAAAAAGCAGCGCCTGCTATATGGCGACGAGTGGTGCTCCTCAGATTGGTTCGGGTATAGACTGCCGACGAATGTCATTCGTGAGTTGGTCACAAACTCGCCACCTTCATTGGCCCAGAGAAGGCTCTTCAAATCCATAGACGATCACTCTCTCCAAATACACCTATAGAGTGTATCCGTTGACAGCCACTTCTGGTGTCAATAATGGCGATTGGCTCACCATTCGTGATGCTAAATATTGAGGCTGGTGATCGGCATTCAATTGCCTTTGGGAACCAGAGCATATCCTGACATATATCTTGATTCCGCATCTCCATGAATGCCCATGGCCGATGCACCCACAGCTAGCCCAACTGTTATTGTCTGCTCGTATTTCGAGTATGCGGCTCGCTGTGTCCGACGCCCGAACTTGCTCGATTTGGCATCACCAAGCATCCGTCTGCACGGCCTCCGGCGCACCTCCAGCCACGTGACCTGCGCTGAGCGGCTGCACCGACAGCTGGGGTCGCCGACCACTGCTGATCGCGCACCGAGCTGGAGGAGGTCATGGCATCGCACGGAGCCGGCGCGCTTGCGTTGTGTGGGCTGCTGCTGTTGTGCACCACCTCAGCGGTTGTCGGCCGCTACCACTGCCCCGAATGTGACAAAGAACGTAAGTCATGTGGCAAGTGACACTTAGTCTTCATACCAAGGTTGGGGTCGTCTGGGCGCTGTATAACCCATGCAGTTGATGCGTCCCTAAACCCCAATAACAACAAGGTTGGGATCATCAATCTTCGGAAAGAAATGCAACCCGAGGAGACGGATTGTTCCCGGCATTCGTCTCGAGGGGTACAATCAGCCTTTCTAGAGGGCAGCGTTTTACAGCTCGAGGGGCGCCCCGCAACCGCGCTCAATGTAATGGCGGCGCCGATGGATGACTAAGGGAGTGTGGATCATGATGGTTTGCTCTTATGCACGATGTTCGTGCATGAAGCATGGGCGTAAGAACATGGAAGTGCTGTTTGTGGCCAGTGTCTGTGCTGACGGCGGCTACTGTTTTTGGCCAGTGTCTGTGCTGACGGCGGCTGCTGTTTTGGCCGTGTCTGTGCTGCGGCGGCTGTGTTCGGCCGGTTTTGTGCTGAGGCGGCTTGTGTTGTTCGGCCGGTGTTTTGTGGGGGCTGCTGTTTGTGGCCAGTGTCTGTGCTGACGGCGGCTACTGTTTTTGGCCAGTGTCTGTGCTGACGGCGGCTGCTGTTGTTCCGGCCGCCAGTTTCTGTGCTGACGGCGGCTGCTGTTGTTCCGGCCGCCAGTGTCTTTGCTGACGGCGGCTGCTGTTTGTGGCCAGTGTCTGTGCTGACGGCGGCTGCTGTTGTTCCGGCCGCCAGTGTCCTTGCTGACGGCGGCTGCTGTTGTACCGGCCGCCAGTTTCCTTCCTGACGGTGGCTGCTGTTTGTGACCAGTGTTCGTGCTGATGCGGCTGCTGCTTGCAGTCGGTGTCTGTGCTGACGGCGGCTGCTGTTGTTCCGGCCGTCGATGTCTGTGCTGACGGCGGCTGCTGTTTGTGGCCAGTGTCCGTACTGACGGCAGCTGCCGTTCCCACAGCGGCGCCCGAGGCCAGCTCGCTGCTGGTCAGTCCCGGCTGCGGGCTGGGCTGGCTGGCCAACTGCTCTATGCCGGTCGGCCGGCGCTGCCGCGGCCACGACGACTGCACCAGCGGCCAGATGTGCTGCTCGGCGGCCAACTGCCCGGGGGTGGCCGTGTGCCGGGACCGGCCGCACGCCGCCAGCTCGGCGCTGACGCTGTCGACCGGCAGCAGCGTCACGCTGCGTCTGGACGAGCTGGCGTGCCGCGAGGTGGGCCAGTGCCCGGCGGCCGCCTGCCCGCGCGTCTGCGCCGCGCACGAGGTGTGCGCGCTGTTCCGCGACCAGCCGGCGCCCGCCTGCACGTCGGCGCTCGCGCTGTGCGGCAGGTTCGGCACGGTCGGCGCCTGTCCGGACCTGCGCGGCGCCGTCGACGTGCGCATCGAGTGCGCCGGCGCCGGCATCGCGTGCGTCGTGCTCGACGGCTCGCCCACCTGCCGGCGCAACCAGTGCCGTGGCGGCCGCACGTGCTTCGTCGGCTCGCCGGCGGCCGGCGTCGCGCACTGCGTCGACCTCCAGCCGTGCTCGTCCAGCCCGTGCGCGACCGGCCAGCAGTGCCACGAGCAGCAGCCACACTGCGTCACCACGCCCTGTCCGCCGGTGGCCGTGTGCTGGCCGAGCACGGCCGGCCACCCGGCGTACCCGTGCCGCTCCAGACAGTGTCCGACGGCGCAGGTGTGCGTGCTCGGGCCCGCCGGCGACTCCAACGCGCGCTGTGTGGCGGCGGAGCCCATCATATGTATCTTGGGGTAGATCTAGTTTGTGACCGGGTCGTCGGCCCAGTGACCGACCCGGCTCGGCTGTGGTCGGCCCAGTGACCGGCCCGGCTGTGGTCGGCCCAGTGACCGGCCCGGCTCGGCTGTGGTTGGCCCAATGACCGGCCCGGCTGTGGTCGGCCCAGTGACCGACCCGGCTCGGCTGTGGTTGGCCCAGTGACCGGCCCGGCTGTGGTCGGCCCAGTGACCGACCCAGCTCGGCTGTGGTTGGCCCAATGACCGGCCCGGCTGTGGTCGGCCCAGTGACCGGCCCGGCTCGGCTGTGGTTGGCCCAGTGACGGGCCCGGCTGTGGTCGGCCCAGTGACGGGCCCGGCTGTGGTCGGCCCAGTGACCGACCCGGCTCGGCTGTGGTTGGCCCAGTGACCGGCCCGGCTGTGGTCGGCCCAGTGACCGACCCGGCTCGGCTGTGGTTGGCCCAGTGACCGGCCCGGCTGTGGTCGGCCCAGTGACCGGCCCAGCTCGGCTGTGGTTGGCCCAATGACCGGCCCGGCTGTGGTCGGCCCGGTGACCAGCCCGGCTCGGCTGTGGTCGGCCCAGTGACCGACCCGGCTCGGCCGTGGTTGGCCCAGTGACCGGCCCGGCTGTGGTTGGCCCAGTGACCGACCCGGCTCGGCTGTGGTTGGCCCAATGACCGGCCCGGCTGTGGTCGGCCCAGTGGCCGACCCGGCTCGGCTGTGGTCAGCCCAGATTCCAAGTTTGTTGATTAAGTTTATGTTGTCGTTTAGTCTGTTAAATATTCGTAGCTCTCTGTGCCTGAATAAACCTCCTCTAGAATAGTCTACCTAAGTTACTCGGTGGTAAATTCTACAGAAATATATTTGTGATTATACCAATAACCACGACCAGCCTAATTCTTACTCTCTGGCGTTATTTTTCTCCGGCGCGAGGGGGAGGGGAGGGGAAGGAAGCAAGCACGGTTAACGAATCAATACATATTCGATAGAGCATATTTAAAGTTCGGGTCCAGCGCCCAAGAACTGTAGGACAGATGTTTTCTGTTGAGTTTCAGGAATTAAATGTTGCCGGTTGTTCACTTGGCCAGTGCCGTCTTATTCCTTTTGATGCACAGGCATAAGCATAACCGGTGGTTCTTTGGGCACATCGAGGTGCTGATCCGGAAGCTAGTCCAATATTTAGATAAATGTTGCACCAGTCAACGAATTTTCGTAGCACTGGACTGCCTCTTGGAATCATGTATAAGTTGGTATTTGCATCCGGTACGTTTAAATCTTTCGGAAACATTCACGTTTATGCGAATGATGAACGTTATTTGGGATGACCCTTCTGGAAATTCATGAGCTTTTAGGGCTCCAAGCGGCTCCGTTGTCGGATGGTACATTCAAAGAGAAAGACAATTAAGGTTTCAGCACATTTCAAACGCATGACACGCGCTGTGAGGAAATAGGCGCTCCAACGCAGTAACGCAGGGGGTGGGGTGGGGTGGGGGCGCCCAATCACAAAGTTCGGAGCGTACTATATGCTGACAACTCATCACTTTTCCACAGGATACAACATGAAATGGATATAGCCGGGGACTTAATTGAACAGCAAATTGTCAGATTGCATGTGCTTGGTGGGCGTGTCATGCTGCCCGCAATGCTGCGTTAAACATGCGCGAGAATCCATGTTTTCGAACTTTACATTGTTATATAGGGGAGAGTGGGGTAAGATGCCCAGGGTTTATGGAAATTGGCATTGTGACCAAATTAACCCCCAAATCCTGGATCTCTGAATGTCTACACGAAGCCCAATCATTTTTATATCCACTGGAATGCACGGGATCACTGAGACTTGTCTCGTTTTCTCATTGTTGAGATTTTACCAGAGGCATGCAAAAGGGCGTCTTACCCCATGGGGTGGGTAAGATGCCCCATGGGTATGGGTAAGATGCCCCTGCCCTGGGCATCTTTCCCCATTGCCATAAAATGCAAACTTTATCGTTCATGATTTCGTAGGCACTTCAACCGGCAGACGCATTCCTTCCCCTCACTGAAAAAATCAACCAAACGTTCATGTTTTATTCTGAGTTTGCCAAAAGAAACGCTTTGGTACCGAAATCACCAGCCACCCGTGAATTCTTCTTAAGGTAGAATTCCACCAGGCTGGTGCCAACACATCACCATAGGGCATAGCATGCTTTCACAAGTTTCAATTCAACTTAAAACATACGCTGACAGCACAGATCAAATGTATTAGCGGCACAGGTCACAAGTGTAGCCACCATCGCCGTTAGCTTGTACGTCGGTACAGAGCACACAGGCCCAGCCTTGGCAGGCTGCGCACTGAATCCACTCTTCACACGACATGATAAATATCATGCCACAGATAATGCACCTGGTGTCCTCTGGTTCTTGCGGCGTTGCAGATTTGCCAGCTTGTTGTTTTTTTTTGCGATCCTGGCTTTGTCTGTCTTGTCCCCTTCTTTTTAGCTGCCTCTACTTTTTCTTTTCCCTTCTTCATTTTTCTTTCTTCAAGCATTTTCTTGTTGGGAGACGACGTGATTACTGTGGCTTGTTCAGCCCGACGAGATCTCTTTCTCTTTTCCGCTCGCGGAGTGGTGCATAACATATCTAGAATGCTGATTGGTGACTGCTGCGCGCTCTCCTCGAGACCGGCAGCTGTGGCGCTCGAGCCCGCAGGCTCCGGCGCCGGTTCCTGAGACGGCTGCACTACGTTCTCATCGAGACCGGCAGCTGTGGCGCTCGAGCCCGCAGACTCCGGCGCCGGTTCCTGAGACGGCTGCACTATGTTCTCATCGAGACCGGCAGCTGTGGCGCTCGAGCCCGCAGACTCCGGTGCCGGTTCCTGAGACGACTGCAGCACGCTCTCGTCCAGACCGGCAGCTGTGGCGCTCGAGCACGTAGACTCCGGCGCCGGTTCCTGAGATGACTGCAGCACGCTCTCGTCGAGACCGGCAGCTGTGGCGCTCGAGCCCGCAGACTCCGGCGCCGGTTCCTGAGACGGCTGCACTACGTTCTCATCGAGACCGGCAGCTGTGGCGCTCGAGCCCGCAGACTCCGGCGCCGGTTCCTGAGACGACTGCAGCACGCTCTCGTCGAGACCGGCAGCTGTGGCGCTCGAGCCCGCAGTCTCCGGCGCCGGTTCTTGAGACGACTGTAGCGCGCTCCCGTCGAGACCGGCGGGGGAATCGGGAGCCTCCTCCTCAGTCATCCGTGCGAGTGCAAAATCATCCTCGGTGAAAACCATGCCACAGGGCCATATTCCTGAGGCTTTAAATCCATTGATCGCCCGCTCCATGGTAGCAGATCTCGAGTAGGCAGTGCTGAAGATCTGAGCCAGCTCGTACTCGGTCACGCGCATACCTGGATGGGCACGCATCCAGGTGTCCACCGCGTTGTTGTACTCGCTCTTGAGGGACTTGAATACAGCCACATCTAGCGGCTGCATTCTATGAGTAGAATGCGGCGGCAGTGTGATGATTGTCACGCCGTTTTCCCGAGCTATGTCGACGACCTCGAGCGACTTATGGCTGTGATGGCCACCGAGGATGATCACGTGTTTGTCCTGCATTGAGGGCTTCACCACCGCCAGGAAATGGTGGAACCACGTGAGGAAAACCTCTTGATCGGTCCATCCAGACTTAGTGCACGTTCCCACTGAGCCTGGCGGCGCACCGTTCATCAGGCTTTGAACCATCTTCATCCTGCCGAAGACGAAGACTGGAGGTAAGTACAATCCAGCCGCGTTGACTGCGCACAGAACAGTGACAGTCTTGCCGCGCTCTCCGCTTGTGATTTTCCCGACTCTTTTAACGCCTTTGGAAGCAACGATCTTCCCTGGAGTTTGTACGTTGGTCACCCCAGTTTCATCCATATTCCATACTTTCATGGGCCCGTAGTCGCCTCCGTCGAGAACTGATTCGAATGCGTCGAATAACTTCTTGACCTGAGGTCGGTTGAATCCGACGGCTCGGGATAGGCTTGTGGCTTCTGGGCTCCTGATTGACAGGCTTGGGTGGCGACGCAAAAATCCGTAAAGCCAGTCTTTCCCAGCCATCATGTGCTTTGTCGAACCGCACTTTCATGTCCATCTTCTCTGCGAACTCGTAGGCTAGACGCCGTACGTCCAGTGCTGTGAGCCCAAAAAGAAGTTTCTCCATTTATTTGATCTTTTGTGCGAGTTGTTCCTCCATTTCCTTTGGAATGTCTGTAGACCTTCCCAGACTTCCCGGGACCAGCACCTTCTTGTCTCGGTGGCGACGCAGTGTTTTTTTCTGGATATCTTGTACATTTTGGAGACCTTATGCAGGGAAGATCCACTACGTATGGCTTGAAGTACTTGCTTGAGACTCTCTTGGCCATAGGAGCCTCGGTCCGAGGTCCTGGTTCTGGTTCGTGCCACGTTACGTGACCCTGAAAATGATATCGGAATTAGAAAATTGTTGGTGGAAATTGATACAAACTGATTAGGGTTGTGGCTAGGTATTATCTGATGGTGTTTGCCAAGGACGCATGAACCGGGGGTGGTGAGGGGAACAGGAAAGGCAGAGCCTCCCCCCCCCCAACCAACTTTAGTGATTTTAACATTGACCACATGGCGTTGACTGAAAATATTCTGCCAAAAATAGTTGTTTGGCCCCCAACTTTGAAACAGTTCCCGCGCCGCTGGTGTTTGCTGCACATATTGGAACAAACTGGAAACACTTTGGCAAGCCTTGAAATAATGTGCAAGGGTGATGCTCTTCGCCAGGTACAAATATTTTCACACAGTCTGGCGAAATTTGGTGCATATAAATTTGTATTATAGTATTCGGGTAAAGTCAGTATTATTATCTTGATTAATTGACTGGGTAGATCTGTTATTATCTGGGTATTATCTGTTATAGATATGGGTAGATCGATTAATACAGACACTTTCACATTTAGGTAAGTATGTCATCTACGAATGGCCAAGGTCGTAACAAGCAAGGAGGGGATGGCATTCAAGCCCCCAATTTGGAAAAGCCTGGCACCAAAAATGTATAGATGTTACCCGACACGAAAAATGTACGTGGTAAATTTCAGACCGCGGCTTCCCAATCCCTTGTGGGTTACCCCCCCCCCTTCACGAACACTTTCAATAGTTCGTACGTCCCCGAGGGTGACAAAATAAATATATAAAAACATATTCGAGGTATGAAAGCTAATTAGCTACATATTAAAACATGAATGTCATTCGTAAACTACCGGCGGGAAAGACGCCCCATCTACGGGGTAAGATGCCCCCGGGGGCGTCTTTCCCCATCGATATGTAAGTCGATGTGGGGCGATGTATCGGAATGTCTTATCCACCAATGTCGAAATTTGGTCGCACGCAGCGTGCAGAAATAGGGCGATCGTGGCGCACTGGAGAATAACACCCTAAAGAGGCAAAATATATCATGCTCCGCGATGGAAAGTCCTACAGCACGCAAGTATATTATTTGGACAGATATTTGTAACTATTTTGTTAAACTTTCATGATCGAAAACGTCAAAAAACAGAGAAACACTCAGCGCTCGTCACGCACTTCCAGCAACGGACCAACTTTTTGCGCAATAAACAACCGTGGCTTCTGCTTCCAATCAAGAACTTCAGATATGTTCTCTCGTTCTTTGATCAGCCTATAGAGGGGATGGGGCGTCTTACCCGGGGGGCCTTTTCCCCCCCCCCCCCCCTACCCTTCCCCTAATACACCCACCCACCCATGGACAAAACTTTTTTTTTCCTCCCCCTCCTTGTTGGTGGATGTTTATTTTTTTTTTTTGGAGGCAAAAAAAAATAATAAAACAAACACCCCAACCAAAATATTATAAAAAACACCAAAAAAAAACCATTTTTTTAAAGGGCGCCCCCCACAAAAAAATAATAAAAACACAAAAAAAAAACCCCCTCAAAAAAAACACAAAAAAAGAAAAAAAAAAAAAAAAAAAAAAAAAAAAACAGCGGGGTATGGTGGAAAAAATAATTTTATGGGGAGAAAAAAAAATATTACAGGAAAGCGATGCCACCGAGCAGTGGCATGCCAAATGGGAGGAAGCATTTTCGCGCTCAAAGGTTGCGGGCCCCAAGAATCGCGCCGAGGTTCGGACAAATTGCGCCGGGCGTTCTAAAAATCCATATGGCCCACAAAATCACACAGGAACCCCCAAAAATAGCGCAGGGGCCACATAAAATGTCACCAGGACCCTTAAACGTACCGAGCCCCCTATAAATCACATTGGGGCCCTCACAAATCTCTCCAGAAATTCTAAAAATTACAATGGCTCTCCAAGAGTGGGATCGGGGCACCTGAAAATACCGCTAGAGTCCCCGAAAAGTCACGTAGGGCCCATGGAAATCAGACTGTGGACCCCGAAAGGTCTGGCCTGGGCCCCTGGAAATCACTCTGGGGGACAAAGTATCGCCGTTGCCCCTGAAGATGACTCTGGGGTTCCAACAAGACAGGCCGGGCCCCTGAAAATAACGTTGGGGGCCCAAAATGTCGTATTGTGGTCCCTGGAAATCGCGCTGGAACACCCCGAAACTCGGACCGGGGACCCTGAAAATCACGCTTGGGCCTCAAAAGTCCGAGCCTGAGCCGCTGAATATCACGTTGTGGGCTCACAAAAATCATGCTGGGGCCTTTGAGAACCAGGATATGACCAGGATAAAAAGACGCGTCGGGCCCCTGAATATCAAGCTGGGGGCCAAAAAGGTTGGACCGTGGCCACTGAAGACCGCATAATCAGCGAAAAATATGCATGGAAGCATTACACTCTTTACAAATTTATTCCTTTTCAGGAAACAGTATAACGTCAGAGTTGTATCTTGTAACAACTGTTCTCTTTACAACCGAGAAGTGCGCTAGTTTCGGTGACATCTGTTATTTCTAAACAGCAGAAAGGAGCCGGCTATTTTTTTAAAAATTTAACCATGCAGTATTTTGATAGACGTGCCTTGCAATAGGTGCTACCATAGGTCGTTCACCATCGGTATACCTACACGGGTACTGGATTGAGAATGTAAGAATTGTGTTGCTATCTTATCGATAAGCTTGGGTATTTGGAACAAGCACCCAGACTCAAATCAGAAAAATGCATATACCTACTTACCTACTGGACTTGTTGAAGCTTACCTACCTAGTAGGTACCTGGTGACTTTCCACCACCATATCATTTCCTTGAAAAATCGCATAGCTATCAGTATAGGTATAGATATGCAGGTATCGAATCACATCAGTAGGTTTTACACAATCCAACATCAGTATGTTGAAAGTGATCCAACATACAAATATTTTAGATGATCGGGCATCAGTAAATTTGCAGTTTAAGATAATTTGTGAAATTCTTTGAATTTCTTGATCCAATACAATGCTTATGGAAGTGGTTAGCATGATGCAACCACTCATTTCCTCTGCAAATACATACTTTTCAGTTGGAAGACAAATAGCAATGAAAAAGTGCTTGGGGTTGGGTTCCTAATGTAACATGAAAGGTAATGCTCAAAATAATAAAAAAATGTAGCATAACCTAATCTAATCTAGCCTAGCCTTTCATGCAAGAAAACTGAATATTTTTAAAGTGGGAAACCTTCAAATAATCATTTTTTTTTCTAAAAAATAATCTAACCTAATCTAGCCTGACTTTAGGCATGCATGCATGCATGCAAGACTTCAAGCATTCTAGGCACTAAGAATGCTTGGGGCAATAAATAGGAATGTATCATACAAAAGTGAGGAAGTCATCAGGAAGCTTTATTGTGCATATGTCAGGCCACATCTGGAATATTGTGTCCAAGCTTGGTCCCCTAGTTATGAAAAAGATTGTTGGCTTTTAGAGAGAGTACAAAAGAGGGCAACAAAAATGGTGAATGGTATGGGCAACCTGGCATATGAGGAAAGATTGAAGAAATTGAATGTTTTCACGTAGATATAGAAGGCTGAGAGGTCTCATCGAGGTCTTTAAATTTGTTCATGGTCAGGAACAGGGTTATCTCAGGGAACTGTTTGAATTTAACAGAAATGATGCAATTAGAGGTCATCAATTCAAAATTAAAGTTAATCACAGCAGGACAAGGTTAAGACAGTCCTTCTTCACCAACAGGGTAGTAGAACACTGGAACCAGCTGCCAGAAACCATTGTCAGTAGCAACACACTGAACATCTTTAAGAACAGCATAGACAATCATTATAAGAATAGGGGGCTTGTTTTTCTGTATTCCAGGGAGAGTTGATCAACACATTTGGTGGACAACTGGTTCAGTGTACAGAGTGCAACCAAGAAGGGCCCTTGTGGCTCATAGTTGCACTGATCTTTTATGTCTTTATGTCTTTGTCTTTATGACTTGTTTTTTTTAAAAGAAAAATATATAGAAAATGATATTTCCTTCAAAATTAAATATATTCATTATTAAGAATATTTCATTAAATTGCAGTTGATTCCCCCTCAATTAAACCTCAACAACAATAATGACCACTGGTAAATTTGTGCTTTAAGGTGTTTATACCCATTGTGCTACCATAGCCAATCTCATCAGTATCACATTCCGAAGGAAGGTGCTGAATCCACTGCTAGGTATACCCTATATAAAGTCATAAAGCATTTAGACTTAATAAGAGACCCAAGGGCCCATCCAGTTAAGTCTGTAAATGGAAGATACCATAAGCCTGGTAAAAAACCCACCCCAACCATCCCACATCCTGAAGAAACCAGTCCACCAATATCCCACACACCTATCAATGCCTATCTACCCTAAAATAAGGAGACAAATTTGAAGCAATTTATGTTCTTAAAATTTTACAAATTGAAAAAAACCTAATGCAACCTAACCTAACATAAGCTGCTTTTGACAAAATGCAACTTCCATTTTGTGGATTTTTGTTGGGATTTTTTTTTCTCACAAATTTTCTAACCTAAATACCTAAACTAGTCTAAACTAGTCAAACATAACCAATTTGTTTGCTTTGTGAATGCAAATGTGTATAAAACTTGTCTTGTTACCACCTTAAAGCAAAATAATACCCAACCACTTTCATCAACACATGACTATGTTGTACACTGCACAGTGTGCATCATACATCTTGTAGATGCCAGAAGGTGATCAGAGTAGAACAGCTTCATTTGTCATTGGCATGTTCAACCTTGAAAGAAATTAATGTGCTATTTGAAATGACCATGCAAAATTAGATCAGAACATGCCCAGGAAGCAAAGCATTATGATAAAAGTAGAAACCACTCACCCACTGTACTGCTACCCACCCACTGCTGCAAGTATGTGTGTCAAAATGCTAACTAACCACCCACTGTGTTCAACTGGTGCAAGTATGTGACTTGAAGTGGCAACTAACCACCCATTGTTTTCTAATGGTACCAGCCAAATTCTGCAATTAATAATGATTTATATAAAATATTTCTTGTACTTATTGACTTAATGTCAGACTGGCACCAGCGAGAATCACTCTAGTAGTCAGAATCAGACTTTCTGTAGTCTGGATGTCTCCCATTAACACCCATACCATTGTGT
Organism: Ashinkailepas kermadecensis; assembly: GCA_034440615.1. Taxonomy (NCBI): domain Eukaryota; kingdom Metazoa; phylum Arthropoda; class Thecostraca; family Neolepadidae; genus Ashinkailepas; species Ashinkailepas kermadecensis. The sequence continues at coordinate 489,517 of JAOTOM010004948.1, forward strand.
GTACATTATTATTTTTTTATTTATAAAGAGCTTGTTTTTCAGGGACCTGTCAGCCTTCTCAGAAGATAAATTCGATGTGAAGCAATGGGTTGGAAATGTCTTCAAATCACCTGAAGTGAAGGAAAACCCAGATGTGAGTGAAATTCAGCTGGATAAATGTTTGATTATTCTTGACATGTGGCTAATGTAAGCTGAAGAGATGGCAATCACATGATGTATTCCAACATATTGATGGTCATGTGTAAAATTGAGTGTATTTGCATGTCTGGTTTATACTGGTAATTGCAGAATGTGTGACTGCCCATCCCATTTTGTTGAGTGGGCCTTGTGAGGTCTGCTCTTGGGCCATGACATTTTGCAATGAAGGGAAAACATTTTGATGTGAATGAACACTTCATCATCCCCCTGACTTGACAATGTGTTGGAACATGGCTGCTAGGAGGCTACTCTGGGTCTGGAAATATAAGAACCCTAAATAATTTAGTTAGCATGTATGGTGCTGAAACTAAGATTAATGCAAGGTTGAATGAACTAGCTACATTTATTCTATTATCAGTCTAGCACATCCTTGGAAATTGAACTCACACTCAACAAATATGGAGGAATTCCATTATTTCTGCAACTGTTTATTTTGAAGTCCTGTTCTTGCTGGGTGTGACAAATAAATCACATTGCACCCATATCTTGACGTGAATGGATTCTCGATTAATTTTTATGGACGTACATCATTGCAGTTTAAATTGATACTCAACCAAAGTGAGAGAGTGCAAACAATTTTATGTGAACTCGGGCCCATGTATTCCGCAGGGTCATGCAGCAACTGTTGTCATGAAGCTGCAGCTGTTCATTCAGGAAGTGAACAACTCGCTCGATGAAACCAGCCAACAGGTATTTACGGAAGTGCCTGCATCACGTGTTCCCGCTCGTGCTCCTGACGTATCAACAATTAATGGGTTGATGGATGTGCTGATACGAGGTCAGACAGAGGAATTGTATGGAATCTGTCACCTGCTTCTGTAGGGGAGGTTGAGGTGCCTCTGGAGTCCCCACCCTTTTCACACGTTGGAAGTATTTCAAGTACTAAATGTATATTGTAGGCAGGTCTGAGTTTCCTTGGCATTGGAAGTCTAGAATTTTCCTCGCTCCGCGATAACTGGTTCCAGATTCAGTAGCTTCTTAAATTCGACAGTCTCCAAAAGCACCAGCCATAAATGCCCTTATATTTATTGGGCTCATTATTAGCCAATACAGCAAACACTTGAGTAACAGTTTCAACAGTTTCTCCAATCCCGCAGTGACACCAAACGTTCCAGCATCCGCATCTTGTAACAGGCTACACCTTACTAGCCACGACAACCCAACTCCGCCTCTCGCCTCTGTCTCTCGCCTCTGTCTCTCGCCCAATTGTTATGGGCGCTGTATGACCAACGCAGTCGATGCGCCCTTAAGCCCAAATAACCAACCATCTGTCTCTCGCCCACGCGTGACCTCCTCGACTGCCCCGTGACAACTGATTCCTCTGGGGGCTAGCCGCACGCGCGAAAGGGGCACCGGCCACACCCGGCGGACTTCCATTGGTCGAGAGCATCTACTGCACCAGACAGCGAAGAGAGGAGCACCGGCCACACCTGGCGGATTGCCATTGGTCGATCGCACTTCCGACCAGCCCCCTGCCCTACATGTGCCGCATGGTACAATGGTAACATGGGTGTCACAGTGACATGACACCCGACTGTGTCATGTCGCAATGGCAGTCTCGACCGGCCGACCGTTAGCTTGTCGTGTGGGAACGGATGCTGACCAGTCACAGCATGTCGCCACTGCGGCCCGTCGTGTCAAGACTCAGCGTGCTGGCAGGTGCCGACCAAATGCTTGAGATCCGCTCGGAGCTCGGATCCCAGGATGCATGGGAGCGAGTAAGCTGCTAAACGCATCCGAAAGAGGGGGTCTGAAGCTAACTTCGTTGCAATACGGAAATCACTTTGATGTGATATATATATATATATATATATATATATATATATATATGTATATATATATATATATATATATATATATATATATATATATATATATATATATATATATATATATATATATATCATGTACGGCTTAGGTATGACTACTTGTGAGTGATGCAGTGAGGCGTACGGGCATCGTTGCGGCCATACATCACCCGGTTTGACGCGAGAAGTTGCCACGTTGAGTCGGCCTGAGCTCGGCCGTCCCACCGTAGCTGGCACCTGCAGGCATTGCAGCTTACGCTGCTCTGTCCAGTGGGCATTTCAGGTGCATGGTGGCCCAGGTAACGTGACAGTATAACAAGTATGCCATGAGCTGCCGGCCTGTCACCCCATTTTTTGTCGCCTAACACTTCGTCGTACGGAAGGAGTTTGACAGTTTTGATAGCCCCTGAGGTGTTTGTTCCTGTCACTGCATCTGCACGACGCTTCGTTCGGAGCCGTTGTCGTGTGAGCCTGGATGTGGACTGCGCCGGATGAGTGTGACGACGGCTGGCCAGGTGCTGCAGAGTCTGCCGCGCCTGGCGCGGGACGTGGACGCGCTGAGGTCGGACTCGTTGTGGTGTGAGCTTGGATGTGGATTGTGCCGGCTGAGTGTGACGACGGCCGGCCAGGTGCTGCAGAGTCTGCCGCGCCTGGCGCGGGACGTGGACGCGCTGAGGTCGGACCCGTTGTGGTGTGAGCTTGGATGTGGATTGTGCCGGCTGAGCCTGAGTGTGACGACGGCCGGCCAGGTGCTGCAGAGTCTGCCGCGCCTGGCGCGGGACGTTGACGCGCTGAGGTCGGAGGCGTCCCGACTGCGCGAACAGATGAGCGTGGCCAAAACCGACATTGTTAAGGTGAGGGTCCGACAACCACGTGGTCCCGTGTCAGACCCTAGCGATGCCAGCAGAAGTGTGTCATCAGCGTCTCTGTTGTCAGGGCACATGCCATGCTGTTCAAACTATCAGTTCGTGGTGATCTTCGCTAGGAGATAATGCAGTTCATTGGCTGTGTTAACCATCTGTTACAGTTGTCTTTGATTAATGTGGTGGAAATTGGGCTGGAGGGGGTGGGGGGCATCCAGGAATGTTTCCACGTCGTGGCATTGCCACTCTTTATACATTCACCATGCTGTGCAGTTCTGGAATGCATTTCTGCTTAAAATCATCCCATATTCCACAAATTCTGGAGGGATGGGGTGCACAAAGCGACGACCCTGGGTGTAACTAGATATGCAACTCGTTTTTGTCTGATTCCTAAATGTAAAACTAAACCGAAGATTAAGACACATACTTGTGCTCTGATGCTATGATATACTCCTTGACATAGCCACTTTGAAGGTCCAAAACATGCCTGAAAATATGTAAAACTACCAAGTACCTTTCCAGCTTTACAATGGCATGCTGGTATATTTATTGATAATTGTTATGCATTATTTTCTTCAACAATTTTTTTCCTGCAAGAAGATGGAGCCAGATAGGAACGTTCAGCTTTAATATTTGCTGTCCAAGGTATCTTCTGTCCCTCTTGCTGGTATGTTTGTTTTCCATGCATTCCCATCAGATGTTCGCCTCTTTCTGATGTATCTATTGTCGATGTGCCTGCCGCCCACCAGGTGTTCTCTTCCGTCAGGTATCGCCGTCGTCTGTGTATCTATTGTCGATGCGCCTGCCGCCCACCAGGTATTCTCTTCCGTCAGGTATCGCCGTCGTCTGTGTATCCCCATCATCTGTTCTCTTCCCACCACGGTGGGGGTATCGCCAGTACGTACACGTCTCCTCACCCAATGTCTTCGCTCGTCACCAGGTGGAGCAGGAGACGGCGCAGTCGATGAGTACACTTACCCAGTTGGACACGGTGAAGACTCGCATGGAGCAGACGTGCCAGGCGCTGCGCGAAGCCGACAACTGGACAACGCTATCGGCAGATGTCGAGGAGGTGTGTGCTGGCTGTCTGTAGATGTCGAGGAGGTGTGTGCTGACAGACTGTAGATGTCGAGGAGGTGTGTGCTGGCTGTCTGTAGATGTCAAGGAGGTGTGTGCTGGCTGTCTGTAGATGTCAAGATGTGTGCTGACTATGTGTAGATGTCGAGGAGGTGTGTGCTGGCTATGTGTAGATGTCGAGGAGGTGTGTGTTGGCTATCTGTAGATGTCGAGGAGGTGTGTGCTGGCTATGTGTATATGTCGAGGATGTGTGTGCTGGCTATGTGTAGATGTCGAGGGTGTGTGTGTTTGCTGTCTGTAGATGTCGACGGTGTGTGTGCTGGCTATCTGTAGATGTCGGGTGTGCGCTGGCTATCTGTAGATGTCGAGGTGTGTGCTAGCCGTCTGTAGATGTCGGAGGCGTGTGCTGGCCGCCTGTAGATGTCGAGGTGTGTGCTAGCCGTCTGTAGATGTCGAGGAGGTGGGTGCTGGCTGTCTGTAGATGTCAAGGTGTGTGCTGACCATCTGTAGATGTCGATGATGTGTGTGCTGGCCGTTTGTAGATGTCGAGATGTGTGCTTGCTATCTGTAGATGTCGAGGTGATGTGTGTGTAATGTAGATGTGTGCTGGTTGTCTGTATGTTGTGGTCTGTCTGTATCCGCTAGCTGCCGGCAGTGGGAGGAAATCGTCCATGAGCTTTTTCATGGATGGTGAGACTCGTGAGAGGAACATCAGACAGGAAAGCAGCTGATGTGTGCCGCGGTCCAGACCCAGGATGGGGGCTTTACCCAGGATGAGAAAGGGTCACTTTTGTTCATGGGCAGTAGTGTTGTATAGCGCATTCCTATAAAAAATGATTGAACTTAAAGTGCTTCGCTTTGAGCCTGCACTGAAAAGACTCGTGTTGAGGCACTCGCGAGTACACGATCCGGTACTCACGGTTTGCGTGCGAGTGGCTTCACGTGCATGACTGGTGGTATATCATGCCACATCACAGTCTGGTGACTTGACTGGTACATCGTGCATATAATGCTGGACCATGTCATAATTTAGCTCCAAACTTAGTTCGCGATGGTATGTGATAGTTCCGAGCGTATTGCGAAGTTCAAACACGTGTATATAGCTGTCGAGAAGATGTGCGCTGGCTAATCTGTAAATGTGGAGGTGTGTTTTGGCTATCTGCAGATGTCGAGGATGTGTGTGCTGGAGTCTAAATACTGAAGTGTTAGCTCGCTGTTTACATTTGCTGAGATATGCTCTCCTTTATGAGGGGACGAGTGGTCTAGGGGTAAGATGCTCGTCTCACAATCGAAAGGTTGTGGGTTCGAGTCTCACCTGTCGCTACTCTTCGCCCGCGACCAATCGGCGTGAGAGATTGGCGACGTTACATGACTCAACGGTCGACGTGTCGTAAAACCAATAACCAACTAACCAACCTCTCCTTTATGTATGTTGGGATATGAGGTCTGCATGAGGAGCTGAGAGACTATGCGGTTTAAATTGAAGGATGTTTGCTGTGATGGTGTTTTGGTGTGAATGCTACGGATGGTTATGGTGTAGCAGGTTATTCAAGAAATGCCAATTCATGGCTTTCGTCGGCTCTAGCTGGTTTCAGCCATCGGTTAGCACCAGGTTTGGCCACTGTCATGGCCAGCGCTGGTTTTAGCCGGCTTTGTGTGCACCTTGGTCACCGTGATGATGGATGAAGTAGTGTATTCACTTGAATGAGAGTGTGACGTTGTTTGGTGTCGTGCTAACAGGCTTTGGAGAGCGGCCACCGTGTCTGGATAGAGTAGTGCATTCAGCTGAATGAGATTGTTACCTGGCTTTGTGTCGTGCTGACAGGTGTTGGAGAACGGCCACGGCGTCTGGAAAGAGTAGTGCATTCAGCTGAATGAGATGATCACCTGGTTTGGTGTCGTGCCGACAGGTGCTGGAGAGCGGCACCCTGCAGCAGATGGCCAACAAGGTGGCCGCCCTGCAGCAGAGTCTGTCGGTGCTGGCGCACGTCTCCGACTACGAGGAGCGCCGCCAAACCCTGGAGGGCCACCGCAACCGTTTGGAGGCCAGCGTCAGCCCGCATCTGGTGGCCTCCATCACGGCACGGGATGTCGGTGAGGCGAAGCGGAAAGTCGATGTCCAAGGCCTTCCTTACTGCGTGCTGAGCTGTGCGGTGGCTCGATGCATTTGTGTGTTGAAGTTAGCAATGTGAATATAATACTCATTCTTTTCTGAGGAGGAAAGAACACTTCTATATAATGTTTGCAAAATATCACTGCGTTGTCCTTTGATGTTTTGTCTGCAGCTATTATTTATGTGTTGCCCCTCTGGTTAAGACCTCTGGTATAAAGTACTTTTAGCAAGTTGCTACCAAGCCTGGTTGAAGCGCTTCACCGACGCCGGTTGTCGGGTGAAATGAGCACCTGTAGTCGATATCGCTGTGAACAGGTGGCACTGTTGTCAGCCGCCGTGCCGTGTGGTGTACCGCAGCGGGCCTCTTCCCCTGTGTCCGGCAGGCCACAGTGTGGAGCTGGTGGACGTGTTCCGCCAGATGGACCGGCTGCCGCAGCTCGAGAAGTACTACGTGCGCTGCCAGCGCGGAGAGCTGCAGCAGGCGTGGAGCTCGCAGCTGGAGGCGCGCCAGGAGGAGGGCGTTCTCGAGTGGCTGTCGATATTCTCCGAGACGCTGGTCGACACGTGGCACACGCAGGTGGGGAGAGTCTGTTGTGCCAGCCGGCGCTCCCCGAGTCTGACTGGATCCTGGCGTGGCAGTGGATGGATAGATTAGAGGACCCCAGGCGTTTGTATGATTGGACATAGACCTGCCAGTGTGTTTGTGTGCGTCAGACTCTTCGGCGTGTGTTTGTGTGTGGCAGACCTGTCAGCGTGTGTGATTATGTGTGACAGACCTGTCGTAGGGTGTTTGTGTGTGGCAGACCTGTCGGAGTGTGTTTGTGTGGCAGACCTGTCGGAGTGTGTTTGTGTGTGGCAGACCTGTCGGAGTGTATTTGTGTGTGGCAGACATGTGCGTGTGTTTGTGTATGGCAGACCTGTCGGTGTGTGTTTGTGTGTGGCAGACCTATCAGCATGCGTGTGTTTGTGTGTGGCAGACCTGTCAGAATGTGTGGCAGACCTGTCAGCATGTGTGTCTGTGTGTGGCAGACCCGCTGGCTGGAGCAGGTGATGCCCCACCTGTCGGCTGCCAACACGCTCTGCTGCGTGCTCGCCGACACCCTGCACACTCTGCAGCCCAGTGTGGCCACCTGTCTCGGTAGGTGCCGGCCACTATGGCCAGGTTTACAGGTACCCGACACTGCAGACCGTCCGGTGGCAATCCAACACTGTCCGTTAGTCTGTGGATGCCGGATATTGTAGCCCGGTTAGGTAAGCACCACTGTGGTCCGACCTGCAGATGCAAGACTGTAGACAGGTTTGTAGGCCGGCTTCGGCATATGACTACTTGAGGGAATTTATTGATAATTTAATTTAGCTGTGTCCGTTTACCCCAATGCATGATACGGCTTGTATACCACAGTTTATCAGGCATCATATTCAGAATTATTAAAGCTGCATTGTGACCATCATATATCATATTTATCGGAGCAAGGCCCTGTACCAGGCACCCATGCCCATAGATATTCATTAATACCAGCACAACACACACACGTACATGCACACAAGATGTAAAATTCAGATCTTTAGGTGAAAAACGACACCATCAGGAAGTTGTTTTGAACTCCTCTGGACAGTTCTGACTTCTTGAATTGATTTCCATTAAACTTCACAACATACGATTGTATTAACTGTTGTTGTTTTCAACATATTGGACTTCTGGGATCATATTGTCAACTGTTTCGACGTCTTCAGGAGTGCTGACGGCTTCGCCTGCTTCCCTCCACTCTACGAAAAATATATTCCAGTACACTGCATGTTTACACGACACATTCGCTAACATATATACATATACACACATGCGCTTACGCGATCATCCTTGTCAACCAGAAACACGCGTAGATGGCGTCGCCATTGTACATGCCACCGCGCTTATGTTCGAGGCTCGAAGTAAACCCTGAGCCAAAAATTACAGCCTAAGCAGAAAATGCACCGTTCTGCACAAATGTACGCCAAACTGAGACTTAAATGAATGAAAAAGATATAGACAAGTTAGAGAGAGTGCAGCGCAGAGCAACTAGACTCATCAGTGGAATAGGTGACTTAGAATATGGAGAAAGGCTTGTGGCATTAGATATGTATTCACTGAAGTATAGGAGATTAAGGGGGGACATGATTTAAATGTACAAAATTGTCAAAGGACTAGATCAGGTCAATTTAAATGGTGCTCTTCAGTTTAGAGTATCACATAGGGGTCATCAATTCAGGTTAGACAAGTTGAGGTGTAGGACAGTTAAGCGACAACAGGTCTTCAGTCAAAGGGTTGTTGATCAGTGGAATGGGCTGCCTGCTGATGTGGGGAGTTCCTCATTGAATGTATTTAAAAGCAGGGTGGATACATTTTTTAGACAGGAAAATCTTGTTTTTGAGTTCTAATTTGTGATGGATGGGGTGAGATGTATGTTAAGTAAGTGTGCACGGCACAGACCCCTTTAAGCAGGCATGGATGCAATTTGAAAATTATTGATAAGGCATTCAATCCACATGTGTTAAGAGAGATCAGGGGAATAGGGCTGGAAAGCTAGGGTAGATAGGCATTGATAGGTGTGTGGGATATTGGAGGACTGGTTCTTCAGGATGTGGGATGGTTGGGGAGGGTCTTTACCAGGCTTATATTATCTTCCATTTACAGACTTAACTGGATGGGCCCTTGGGTCTCTTATTAAGTCTAAACGCTTTATAACTTTATATAGTGTGTACCTAGCAGTGGATTCAGCACCTTCCTTCGGGATGTGATACTGATGAGATTGTCTATGGTAGCACAATGGGTATGATGGGAGGAGTTTGTAATTGTTAGTGTGTTATGCAATAGCAAGTGAGTCTCTTATTAAGTCTAAACGCTTTATAACTTTATATAGGGTGTACCTAGCAGTGGATTCAGCACCTTCCTTCGGGATGTGATACTGATGAGATTGGCTATGGTAGCACAATGGGAGTGTGTTATGCAATAGCAAGTGAATTGGTGCTAGATAGGCTGCGATATATAGCTTCCTAGGAACTTGAGATAGGGGATTGATTGGGGTGAGAGTATGTACATATCTAGTACCTTTTCCAGATAGGCTTAACCCAGATGGGCCCCTATGGCTCTTATTAAGCCTTAACACTTTATGACTTTCTGACTTTATAATGCAATAAATATAGTAACACTGTGCTTGCTAGAAGTATGCTCTAAGAATTGACGATCCTCTGACTGAGGAAAGAACTCTTCAAAAGTAAGTGTCAATTTAGTTTCTTCAGTTGGCGTGGATGATCCCTTGTATGCCTAACTTTGCCTTGTTAAACATTGCGAAACGGTATTGGTTTAAAACGTTATCATAATACACCTCGATTAAACTATCCTTTTTCTGTCTCGGTAAGAACATATCGAACAAGCTTGAACGATCAGCATATTCCACATTGTACAACCCTCCCACCATTTTGGTAGCCCTCCTCTAAACTCTCCCATTTGGTAAGGTGGGTGAGATCAACCTGAACTAATTGTGTTATCTGTATTTTCAATGGCTCCGAACAGTTTGATATTGTCTGCAAACCTGAACATTTTACCCTTTTATCCGTCCTGGAATTTTGTTTGCATAAATAATACTATGGGTCCCAGAGCGGATCCCTGCGGAACTCCACTACACACGTTCTGCCAAGACGATGACTGTCCATTTAATACTTCCCTTCTGCATTTTGTTGTTAATTTTTTTAACCTGTCGCGAAATTCCATGCTTTTCAGGTGAATGAATAACCTTGATGTGGAACGTTATTGAAACATTGCTTAAATATGCATATGTAATACCAACGGGAACGGCGCCATCAAGGGGTGCTCTTATAAATCCCAAGTGTTCTAATACATTAGTGACGCAGGAACGTCCCGATCTAAAACCATGCTCAGTGTTGTCAATTATACGTTCCCAATATAAATCTCAGCTGTTTACTATTTCGGTCTTCACTATCTTCTCAAAATTTTACAAACCATAGATGCTAGACTAACTGATCTATAATTTGAGTTTGTGACTTTGATTCCTTTTTCAAAATACACGTAATATCACCTCTGTCCAGTCATCCGATATCTCAGCGAACTTAGAAGATTCTATTAAGAGTAACGCGAAAGGGAGAACTAACTCCTCTGCTAGTGTATATAAAATGGTACGAAAATTGTACCAACAAGACCCTTTTTTAACGTATCCACCTCTCCGTCTTCAAATGAGCTGATTCATAGCGGGGTATGATGTGTATCAGGAGGAAGCGTGTCCAGCTGATTGTCACTGAATCCTTGTCCATTGCTGTAATCATGGCCTGTTTGCAGCCAGCCATAAGCTTGACAGCCAAAGGCTCATGTTTTTCCAGGAGCGTGACTTGAGGGATTCAAGAAGCTAATTCGTGAGATTACAACGCGAAAACATATTCAATACACTCGAGAATATCGAAATTATTACTCGTGATATATCACTGGCTGTTCCGCATTACAAAATGGCTCTTTCAGGAATGCAATCCTGAAGACCTTGGCTATCGGGCTATATGTTTCATTCGACATTATTCTGACTGCACAGGACATATGATTTGAAGATCTCGCCCAAAATACGTCTTCCATTTAAAAAAGCCTGAATCTAGCATGATTAAAGATATGAAGTTTACCCATATATTTTAAAGATACCCCGGTGTGTGTATCCAAATGATCTTAGCATTATTCATATTAATATTATTTTCTCCTTCCAATGTTATCAATTTCCAAGCACGCAAAGCACGGAAGTAGAAAATAACATCATACTTATAGGCTGCTTGATTGTGGCCCCGCTCGGGCCAAACGTCGCCCTCAAATCCTGATGTTGACTTGATTTTGACTGTGTACTGAAGTACAGTACATATTTATACTCAGCCCGGCACTGATGTTGATGACCTGATTTTGACTGTGTGTGGTGAAGCACAATGTAGATTCATACTCGGCCCGACACTGATGTTGACTGGATTTTGACTGTGTGTAGTGAAGCACAATACAGATTCATGCTCAGTCCGACACTGGTGTCGACTTAATCTTGACTGTGTGTAGTGAAGCACAGTACAAATTCGCACTCAGCTCTACACTGATGTTGACTTGATTTTGACTGTGCGTGATGAAGTGCAGTGCATATCCATACTCAGCCCGGCACTGATGTCGACTTGATTTTGACTGTGTGTAGGGAATCACAGTACAGAACAGTCAATTTCCGGACACTGCAAGGGCCGGTGAACGCGCAGGACACCAGACGGAGGCGAGAGAAGCGTTACCACTGTCGTGTAGTCACGGTGCTGATCGCGTGCGCTTGCGTCTGCAGACACCGCCTGCAGGGAGCACTGCGACCCGCTGCAGCTGCTGGAGGACTGCAAACGTGTCACCGACCGTCTGGTGGGCACCATCCTGCAGGCGGCCGAGACGACCTCAGGTCAGTGCAGGTGACGACCTCGGCCCAGCGCCGGCCGCCTCCTTCCAAGCCGCTCTGATTGCTACCGGCTATACAGCCCGGTAGATCCTGTTGGTCCGTTGCTGATCCGTACTGCCGACTGACCCTGTTGGTTCGTTACTGATCCGTACTGCCGACTGACACTGTTGGTCCGTTACTGATCCGTACTGCCGACTGACACTGTTGGTCCGTTACTGATCCGTACTGCCGACTGACACTGTTGGTCCGTTACTGATCCGTACCGCCGACTGACCCTGTTGGTCAGTTACTGATCCGTACTGCCGACTGACCCTGTTGGTCCGTTACTGATCCGTACTGCCGACTGACCCTGTTGGTCCGTTACTGATCCGTACTGCCGACTGACACTGTTGGTCAGTTACTGATCGGTACTGCCGACTGACCCTGTTGGTCCGTTACTGATCCGTACTGCCGACTGACCCTGTTGGTCCGTTACTGATCCGTACTGCCGATTGACACTGTTGGTCAGTTACTGATCCGTACCGCCGACTGACCCTGTCGGTCCGTTACGGGTCTGTACCATCGACCGGCCCTGTTGGTCCGTTAAAGGGACCACTTCTAACAGCGCACGTGCCCGTGATGGCCGTTGACAGCCAGGCGAGTGCCGCCCACCGCTGCAGGCTGTTTGACTAGTATCGCTGGTCGCCGACAGGTGGCAGTGCGTCCGCAGCGGCCGCGGCGGCGCTGGTATGTGCCGCCTACTCGCCTTACGTGGCGCACCTGAGCAAGTACGGCCGGTACCAGGAGCAGACGCTGGTGCCCGCCATACAGGCGCTCGGTGAGTGGTGCCACTGTACTGACAACACAGATGTGAGACGTACAGGCCTCGGCCTGCCATACAGGCCCTCGCTGAGTTGAGCCTCTCTGCTGACGACACAGGTGTGAGACATACAGGCCTCGGCCCGCCATACAGGCCCTCACTGAGTGGAGCCACTGTACTGACAACACAGATGTGAGACGTACAGGCCTCTGCCTGCCATACAGGCCCTCGGTGAGTGGTGCCACTGTACTGACAACACAGATGTGAGACGTACAGGCCTCGGCCTGCCATACCGGCCCTCACTGAGTTGAGCCTCTCTGCTGACGACACAGATGTGAGACATGCAGGCCTCGGCCCGCCATACAGGCCCTCACTGAGTGGATCCACTGTACTGACGACACAGATGTGAGACGTACAGGCCTCGGCCTGCCATACAGGCCCTCGCTGAGTTGAGCCTCTCTGCTGACGACACAGGTGTGAGACATACAGGCCTCGGCCCGCCATACAGGCCCTCACTGAGTGGAGCCACTGTACTGACAACACAGATGTGAGACGTACAGGCCTCGGCCTGCCATACAGGCCCTCGATGAGTGGAGCCACTGTACTGACGACACAGATGTGAGACATACAGGCCTCGGCCCGCCATACAGGCCCTCGCTGAGTGGAGCCACTGTACTGACGACACAGATGCTCAGTGAGCGGATCCATTTACAGGCCCGTTCATTCCCCCGTCAGTGCTGTGCTGGTGTCCAATCATGCTCAGTCTGCTGCAGACCCATTTGTCTCCGTCGCTGACCGTCCCCAGTGTGTTCCAGAGCTATTTCTCGGCGGCGTACGGCTAGACTGGGGTGTTTCTGTACCCAGTGCAGACTGCATTGTAGAGTGACAGTGTTGATTGTGACTGAAGCGATCAACACGATCTTTAGAAGATACATCCAGGTGCTGATTGTTTGCAGGCGGTGTTCAGGGCGTCAATGATTCACCTGACTATTTTGCCGATAGTTGACTGATATCGTTTTGTGGTCTTGCAACAACGCTCATCCATGGTGCCTGCATGGAGTTCACTACTATTGATGCTTGCTGGAACTACTACTAATACAGCTCGGCCACAGTACTGGCAGCTATCTGTACCTAACACTGGCTCTGATTTAATTAACAACCACGCATACTTAGTCGATTGGAAGAAAATGTGTGAACAAATTTGCAGGGCGAGTTCTTGCCCAGCGAGGCTGAGCCCCGCATGAGCCAGACGGGAGGTGGAAGCGATGACATGTCACCGTCGTGTTGTGTCGCCTCGTCTCGTGTGCTCTGTGTCACTGTCGTGTGACCGGACGTCATGGCCGATGACATGCCACCGTCGTGTTGTGTCGCCTCGTCTCGTGTGCTCTGTGTCACTGTCGTGTGACCGGGTGTCACGGCCGATGACATGCCACCGTCGTGTTGTGTCGTCTCGTGTCGTGTGCTCTGTGTCACTGTCGTGTGACCGGGTGTCACGGCCGATGACATGCCACCGTCGTGTTGTGTCGCCTCGTGTCGTGTGCTCTGTGTCACTGTCGTGTGACCGGGTGAGCCGGCCGATGACATGCCACCGTCGTGTTGTGTCGTCTCGTGTCGTGTGCTCTGTGTCACTGTCGTGTGACCGGGTGTCACGGCCGATGACATGCCACCGTCGTGTTGTGTCGCCTCGTGTCGTGTGCTCTGTGTCACTGTCGTGTGACCGGGTGTCACGGCCGATGACATGCCGCCGTCGTGTTGTGTCGCCTCGTCTCGTGTGCTCTGTGTTACTGTTGTGTGACCGGGTGACCCGACTGTCTTCAGTGCCGACCTGCTCCGACCTGCAAGAGCGCGTCGACGCGGTGGGCTCGTCGGTCAGCAAGCTGATGACGCTGCTGCACGCGTCGCTCGACAGGTGTCTGTCCTTCACCTACGGCTACTGCCTGCCGCAGCTGCTGGACACGTTCCTGGTGAGTGGTCGTCGGCGCCTCACGTTGGGCCCGGCTCTGCTATCGGCTGCGCTCAGGCCAGTGGGCGGCTAGGCTGTGTGTCACCCCTCGTTGTTGTTGTTGAGTTGCCCGTCAGCCAAGCGTCTAGGCGACCTGACCAGTGTCCTGGAGAAAGCGCATCGATCGTAGGGGGTCTGTCCAGAGAGATTCCAAGCAACTCCACGGGTCGTTCTGAGAGGTTGCAAGGTTGTACATTCATTCATAACATGTGCCGACGTTTCTTCAGGCAGGCCGCGGCGTCGGCACGTTTCTGGTGATCACCTCTCGTGAAATGTGACCGCGATCACTGTGTGGTGGTGCTGTTTCTCCTCACTTTACATGGTTGTAGTGCGGTCGTCATTTGCTTGAAGTGGGCGATTTATTTTAGCTCGCTTCTGTGTGGTTAGTGTGGTGTCAGCCAGCTGTCGGATTTGTCGTTATTCACGAACCACCCTTCAGCGGAATGTATCGGGTCTGACAAGCGTTTAGCGGGCTATCGGCCGGTGTCGGCACAGCGCTCTTTTGCGCATCAGTCTAGTGTGCGGCTCAGCGAGTGCTCACAACCAGCCGGTTGTGTCCGGCACTGATCTAATCCTAATGTGACTGACCAACCCAACCAGCGTGTGTCCTAATCAGTCGAATGTGCTGACGTTCTGCACTATCTGAGCACAAACTCGGGACGACACCGCGAAAAAGTCAGTTGAGACGGTCGGGTGTGTAGCTCATTTTAGGGTTGAGACGGTCGGGTGTGTAGCTCATTTTAGGGTTGAGACGGTCGTGTGTGTAGCTCAGTTGAGACGTTTGAATAGCCAGTTCAGTTAAGATGGTTGGGCGCTGTATAACCGCGTAGTTGATACGCCCCAAGCCTCAATCACAACAGTTGAGATGGTTGGCTGTGTAACTCAATGGGGCGGTCGAGTCGGGTATGTAGCTCCGGTGAGATGGTCGGGACACCTATATACGATACAATGCGCATGGTGATGGAAATGAAGTACAAATCAATATACAGTTTGTCTGCATTGGGGGGGGGAGGGTAATATAACAAAGTAACACTATTAATGCCACGAGCTTCAGCTTTGAACCATCGTCAGTGGTGTCGTAGCACAGGTCGAAGATACAATCAGAATTGAAAACACTATGAGAATGACACCGAATTCAAAATGCATCTTCGGTTCCGTTGACAAAATTAACCCAAACCAAAAGCATTTCTACTGAATGTTGAACTATAACGCTACGAACTACATCAGTGAAATGTACATTTCTCAACCAACTTACTGTGGGATACAATGTAGTTGTTTCAGCGCCCAGCATTTAATCACGCGTGTTCCGGTTGTCAATTGAATACCTTGGACCGGATAATCCCACCCGCTCACCATATTGTGGCTCGGCGACATTCCTGGCCACGCGACTGCTCGGGGATTGTCGCTTGTGACGTATGAGGAACACGGTGCGGTCAGGTGGATAGTCGTGTGGCTCCCGTGACAGCATGCTCCAGGATGGTCGCTTGTGACGTTTGAGGAACACGGTGCGGTCAGGTGGATGATGGTGTGGCTCCCGTGACAGTATGCTCCAGGATGGTCGCCTGTGACGTATGAGAAACACGGTGCGGTCATGGGATAATCGAGTCGCTCCCTTACAGTGTGCGTTCGAGACGCTGCTGGCCGCTGTTGGGGCCGCCGCGCGACAGCTGGAGGCGCAGCCGGCGGCCGCTTCAGATTGGCTGGTGTTCCACGCCAGTCTCCGCCTTGTTCAGGCCATAGGTGAGCCCCGGCCACTTCTGATTGGCTGGTGTTCCACGCCAGTCTCCGCCTTGTTCAGTCCATAGGTGAGCCCCGGCCGCCTCTGATTGGCTGGTGTTCCACGCCAGTCTCCGCCTTGTTCAGGCCATAGGTGAGCCCTGGCCTCTTTTAGGCGGGGTCTACAGTAGTCGGATAATGTCAGTAAATGCTATTGGCTTAAACCAGTTGGAATGACGCGTGAAAATGGGGCTGAAAATGGCTCGCAGTTAGTTTATTTTGGCGTCAGTTTCTACTGGAACACTTAGCTGGGCGGCAGCGCACCCTTCTGCGACCAGGTCCTGGCAGTCTGGCTGGGTGTGTAACCGTATACACATGTGCTGTTGGATCGGAAAGACTGGCAGTCTGGTTGAGTGTGTAACCATATACACATGTGCTGTTGGATCGGAAAGACTGGCAGTCTGGCTGAGTGTGTAACCGTATACACATGTGCTGTTGGATCGGAAAGACTGGCAGTCTGGCTGAGTGTGTAACCGTATACACATGTGCTGTTGGATCGGAAAGACTGGCAGTCTGGCTGAGTGTGTGACCGTATACACATGTGCTGTTGGATCGGAAAGACTGGCAGTCTGGCTGAGTGTGTAACCTTATACACATGTGCTGTTGGATCGGAAGGACGGCGCGAGCGCCAGTGGCCGTTCGGCTTGAATTATGTTGAAGAAACCTACCCAGTGGCATAGTTTCCGATACCCAGTGCCATGATGTCCTGTGAGAGTCCACAGGTGGGTGGTAATGCAAGCTATTTGCCCTGCTGAATTTGTCCCTTCAAAGGTCTTCAGTGCTGGTCCTCTGGGATTACGCGGCCCGGTGTCTTGTTTGTGAGCTTTTGCATTCAGACCTCTTGGGCGTGATGGCTTCGCTCTCAGCTCACCAGAGTGATTTACGAGTATCTCTATATTTGGTGATGTGTCTTCCCTGGGATGACCTGGTGACTGTCCCAGGTGGCCCTGTGACCTCTTAGGTCACCCAATTATGAAGTGGTGTGGTGACACTGACGTGACCTGATGTGTGTACCTCAGGCGACCTCATGACCTCCAAGGTTACCCAATTATCAAGTGGTGTGGTGACACTGACGTGGCCTGATCTGTGTACCTCAGGTGACCTGATGACACAGACCAGTCGACTGGAGGGTCGTGTGGTGACGTCTGTGACTCAGCCGGCGGGCGCGCCGACTCACCTGACTCCGGCCCTTCTGCTGTCCGACCACGACCAACAGCGCTACCTGAAGCTGGTCGATGCGGTGACGGAGGGTAAGTCAGCTGGTCGACACGGTGACGGAGAGTGGGTCATCTGGTCGGCACGGTGTTGGAGGGTGGGTCATCTGGTCGGCACGGTGACGGAGGGTAAGTCAACTTGTCTGAAGCTGATCGACACGGTGACGTAGGGTGGATCATCTGGTCGTCACGGTGACGGAGGGTAAGTCAGCTGGTCGACACGGTGACGGAGGGTGGGTCATCTGGTCGGCACGGTGTTGGAGGGTGGGTCATCTGGTCGACACGGTGACGGAGGGTAAGTCAGCTGGTCGACACGGTGACGGAGGGTGGGTCAGCTGGTCGGCACGGTGTTGGAGGGTGGGTCATCTGGTCGACACGGTGACGGAGGGTAAGTCAGCTGGTCGACACGGTGACGGAGGGTGGGTCATCTGGTCGGCACGGTGTTGGAGGGTGGGTCATCTGGTCGGCACGGTGACGGAGGGTAAATCAGCTGGTCGACACGGTGACGGAGGGTGGGTCAGCTGGTCGGCACGGTGACGGAGGGTAAGTCAACTGGTCTGAAGCTGATCGACACGGTGACGGAGGGTGGGTCATTTGGTCGGCACGGTGACGTAGGGTAAGTTAACTGGTCGGCACGGTGACGGAGGGTAAGTCAGCTGGTCGACACGGTGACGGAGGGTGGGTCATCTGGTCGGCACGGTGACGGAGGGTAAGTCAACTGGTCTGAAGCTGATCGACACGGTGACGGAGGGTGGGTCAGCTGGTCGACACGGTGACGGAGGGTGGGTCATCTGGTCGGCACGGTGATGGAGGGTAAGTCAACTGGTTGGCATGGTGACTGAGGGTGGGTCATCTGGTCGGCATGGTGACTGAGGGAGGGTCAGCTGGTCGGCACGGTGATGGAGGGTAAGTCAACTGGTCGGCACGACGACCTTAGTCGTCGTGCCGACTGGTTTGGATTTATGCTTGGGAATCTGGAATCTGGAGGGGAAAACTGCAGAGGAATACTTTCGGTAATCAAATTTGGAGAGGATAATTGTTTGTCTGTTGCTGATATTAGAAGCTGCTTTCAGTGAATGTTTGGCATTGCTTTCAAGGGCAATATGTTTGCAGCCATTTCGAACGGCACCATTTATTTTGACAAGAGGGGAGGATAATTTCCTGGACATGATGATGCTCTGTATGTCAAGGATCCAAGACAAATCTGTATTTCCAACTATGATTGAGAGCGAGTCATCTGGTCAACATGGTGATTGAGAGGGAGTCATCTGGTCGAAATAGTGATGGAGTCTGAGAAAGCTAGTCGACACGACGACGGAGGGTGAGTTATCGGGTCAGAACGGTGACTGGGCCGATGGCTCGATTCCTAGGATGACTGCGAGAGTGACGCATTCGCCTTGGCGCTGCTATTCCTCAGAGTCGGTGGCTCTGACTGTGGGGGACGGGCCGCCGGCCGACAGGTGGCTCTGACTGTGGGGGACGGGCCGCCGGCCGACAGGTGGCTCTGACTGTGGGGGACGGGCCGCCGGCCGACAGCTGGCTCTGACTGTGGAGGACGGGCCGCCGGCCGACAGCTGGCTCTGACTGTGGGGGACGGGCCGCCGGCCGACAGCTGGCTCTGACTGTGGGGGACGGGCCGCCGGCCGACAGCTGGCTCTGACTGTGGAGGACGGGCCGCCGGCCGACAGCTGGCTCTGACTGTGGAGGACGGGCCGCCGGCCGACAGCTGGCTCTGACTGTGGGGGACGGGCCGCCGGCCGACAGCTGGCTCTGACTGTGGAGGACGGGCCGCCGGCCGACAGGTGGCTCTGTGGGGGACGGGCCGCCGGCCGACAGCTGGCTCTGACTGTGGGGGACGGGCCGCCGGCCGACAGCTGGCTCTGACTGTGGAGGACGGGCCGCCGGCCGACAGCTGGCTCTGACTGTGGGGGACGGGCCGCCGGCCGACAGCTGGCTCTGACTGTGGAGGACGGGCCGCCGGCCGACAGCTGGCTCTGACTGTGGGGGACGGGTCGCCGGCCGACAGCTGGCTCTGACTGTGGGGGACGGGCCGCCGGCCGACAGCTGGCTCTGACTGTGGAGGACGGGCCGCCGGCCGACAGCTGGCTCTGACTGTGGGGGACGGGCCGCCGGCCGACAGCTGGCTCTGGCTGTGGAGGACGGGCCGCCGGCCGACAGCTGGCTCTGACTGTGGAGGACGGGCCGCCGGCCGACAGCCGGCTCTGACTGTGGGGGACGGGCCGCCGGCCGACAGCTGGCTCTGACTGTGGAGGACGGGCCGCCGGCCGACAGCCGGCTCTGACTGTGGAGGACGGGCCGCCGGCCGACAGCTGGCTCTGACTGTGGAGGACGGGCCGCCGGCCGACAGCCGGCTCTGACTGTGGGGGACGGGCCGCCGGCCGACAGCTGGCTCTGACTGTGGAGGACGGGCCGCCGGCCGACAGCCGGCTCTGACTGTGGAGGACGGGCCGCCGGCCGACAGCTGGCTCTGACTGTGGAGGACGGGCCGCCGGCCGACAGCTGGCTCTGACTGTGGGGGACGGGCCGCCGGCCGACAGCTGGCTCTGACTGTGGAGGACAGGCCGCCGGCCGACAGCCGGCTCTGACTGTGGGGGACGGGCCGCCGGCCGACAGCTGGCTCTGACTGTGGAGGACGGGCCGCCGGCCGACAGCCGGCTCTGACTGTGGAGGACGGGCCGCCGTCCGACAGCTGGCTCTGTGGAGGACGGGCCGCCGGCCGACAGGTGGCTCTGTGGGGGACGGGCCGCCGGCCGACAGCTGGCTCTGACTGTGGAGGACGGGCCGCCGGCCGACAGCCGGCTCTGACTGTGGAGGACGGGCCGCCGTCCGACAGCTGGCTCTGTGGAGGACGGGCCGCCGGCCGACAGGTGGCTCTGTGGGGGACGGGCCGCCGGCCGACAGCCGGCTCTGACTGTGGAGGACGGGCCGCCGGCCGACAGCTGGCTCTGACTGTGGAGGACGGGCCGCCGGCCGACAGCCGGCTCTGACTGTGGAGGACGGGCCGCCGTCCGACAGCTGGCTCTGTGGAGGACGGGCCGCCGGCCGACAGGTGGCTCTGTGGGGGACGGGCCGCCGGCCGACAGCTGGCTCTGACTGTGGAGGACGGGCCGCCGGCCGACAGCTGGCTCCGCCCGCCGTGACGCTGTCCGCCGGCCGGCCGCCAGGTGACGCCGTCCCGGTGCTGGAGCCGTGTCAGAAGCTGCTGGACGCCACCAATGAGCAGGTGCAGCGGGCGGCGTTCCACGCCATGTTCTCGCCGATCCGCGGCCAGCTGAAGGCGGTGGACGAGTGCGGCTGGCACGGCCGCCGCCCGGGCGGCTCGCTGGCCGCCGACCTGCCCGACTTCAGCTACACGCCGCAGGAGTACATTACCCAGGTACCAGTACACTGCCCAGGTACCAGTACATTGCCAAGGTACCAGTACATTGCACAGGGACCATTACGTTGCCCAGGTACCAGTACATTGCCAAGGTACCAGTACATTGCACATGGACCATTACGTTGCCCAGGTACCAGTACATTACCCAGGTACCAGTGCACTGCCCAGGTGACAGTGCATTGCCAAGGTACCAGTGCATTACCCAGGTACCAGTACGCTACTCAGGTACAAATACATTGCACAGGGACCAGTAAATTACCCAGGTACCAGTACGTTACCCAAGTACCTGCACATTACCCAGGTACCAGTACATTACCCATGTACCAGTACATTGCTCAGATAACAGTACATTACCTAGGTACCAGTACATTGCACAGGGACCATTATGTTGCCCAGGTACCAGTACATTACTCAGGTACCAGTATATTACCAATGTTCCAGTACATTACTCAGGTACCAGTATATTATCCAGGTATCAGTGCATTACCCAGGTACCTGCGGCGCCACCAGTGACAAAACACCGACAAACTCCTGTTGTAATTCGCACCCAGTTACGAATGCTATTTCACCCCTGCTTGATAATGCCATCGAGAAGCTTCCCCCTCCCATATTTTCTGCTTCTGTACTCCAATCGCAATCTAGGTTGTAGCATTCCAGGGAAAAGAAATAGCACATTAAAGGCATTTGCTGCTGTCACTGGGTTCAAGGTAGGCCGGACCTTGATTGGCAAAACCTAGTTTATTTTTAAATCCTGCGCTCGCTTTATTCGTACTTATATTTTCCACTCTTTAACTATATTCTCAAGAGCAGTTTTCCACTCTGGCACAGACGCTCTATGATGCTGGGACATCAGGCTGCACTGTCCCTGCAGTGTACCCCGTCCCGCGGTATGTGGCCCACGCCGAGACAGGCTGGCCGGTGGCTGGCTCCCGCGGTATGTGGGCTCCCGCGGTGTGTGGCCCACACCAGGACAGGCTGGCCGGCGGCTGGCTCCCGCGGTATTTTGCCAACACCGGGATAGGCTGTCCAGTGTCTAACTAAAGGTGCCTCCGCCGACAGGTTGGCCAGTACCTGATGACGCTACCGCAGCACTTGGAGCCGTTCATGACCCAGCATGACCCGACACTGGGTCGAGCCCTGCAGACCGGTGCCATGCCCTACAGGTAAGGAAGGTCGTCTCACAGTTGGTCTAGCCGGTCTGGGAGTAGTCTGACTAGCTTGGGGTTGGCAGGTGGCCCTACAGGTGTTCTGACGGTCCTAAGGGTGGTCTGACCGACCTGAGGGTGGTCTGACCGACCTGAGGGTGGTCTGACGATCATAATGGTCGTCTGACCGACTTGAGGGTGGTCTGATCGACCTGAGGTGGCAGGTGGCTCTACAGATGGTCTGGCGGACCGGTGGGTGGCAAACAGCCCTCGGAAGGTGAGCTGTGCGCGGGCCGTATACTCCACATACCGGAGCCCTGGGTCTGCGCGACTTGGACCCATCCGGTAAAAAGCTCTGGACTGGAGTGGCGAATCTATGCAGGCATTGGAGACTCAGGTAATCTGGGCGTGGATCCAGTTTGGACGAAGCAAGCAGGTCGACCTCAAATGCTTCTATCCATCCAGAGTTGGATCTAGGAGTTTGACCCAGGTGGTGAAATCAATGCGATGCAACCTATCGTCTCGATAGCCGAACTCGTAGGGCTCTATCCAGCATGGGCCTCTGTGGTGACAGGACACGATTGAATGTACTCGGCGCACTTGCATTTAGGCCTCCTGCTGGAGAGTCTGCTGCCACCTGTCCGGACAGGGTCGGCGATGTGGCAGTGGGGCTGTCGTGGTGTAACATGCAGACCCTGACTGGAGAGTCTGCTGCCACCTGTCCGGACAGGGTCGGCGATGTGGCAGTGGGGCTGTCGTGGTGTAACATGCAGACCCTGACTGGAGAGTCTGCTGCCACCTGTCCGGACAGGGTCGGCGATGTGGCAGTGAGGCTGTCGTGGTGTAACATGCAGACCCTGACTGGAGAGTCTGCTGGCATCAGTCCGGATAGGGTCGGCGATGTGGCAGTGGGGCTGTCGTGGTGTAACATGCAGACCCTGACTGGAGAGTCTGCTGGCATCAGTCCGGATAGGGTCGGCGATGTGGCAGTGGGGCTGTCGAGTTGTCACATGTGGTCCCACTGAACTTGTGGTTGTAGACTCACCACTGGACTGGAATGGACCGAGCGGCCCGTTCGGAGTCTACACATTACGGCCAACTTGTGTGTACTCTGATTCCCCAGCAAACGTTTGGATGACGCAAAACTTATGTGAAGGAAATGAAACAAAGGACAGAAGGGAGTGAGTGGATCAGCTCTGCTGTTTTTAGCACGGCCTTGAGCGTAAGCAGTAGCTTCCGCTAAAATCAGTAGAATGAGTAGAATGTTGACTATGACGGCTCACGTCTTTTGTT
Source organism: Ashinkailepas kermadecensis (assembly GCA_034440615.1). Classification (NCBI taxonomy): domain Eukaryota; kingdom Metazoa; phylum Arthropoda; class Thecostraca; family Neolepadidae; genus Ashinkailepas; species Ashinkailepas kermadecensis. The sequence continues at coordinate 512,646 of JAOTOM010004948.1, forward strand.
TTTAAATCACCACCTTGCACTTTTCCCATGTTGGGTTCAGTGGAAACACAGTGATTGCCTTTTTATCTAAATCGATCAATATTTATGTGTCGCACATCGAGCGTGAAAGTTTCAGGTCTGATGGTAAATGGGCCGCTTTCGAGCTTATTATCGAATCAAGGTAGACGCCCCGGTAGCGCAGTTTGTTAGAGCGCTGGCCTGCTGTGGTCTCCCCTGTTCTGGGGACACAGGGTTCGAGCCGCTTCGCGCGCTCGCATTTAGCCCCCGGTTGGGAGGGTCAGTTGGCAGCTGGCCCGATAAGGCCGGGACGAGTTACCGGACGGCCGTGTCGGTGCATTGACGACACGTTAAACTTTCGGTCGAATTTCTGTCGTTGAACTGGAATTCATGGATCGGGTGGTGGGGTCAGGGTTCACGCAACAAGCTCTGCTTGTTGCGTGAACCCTTTATGAACCCTGGTTCATAAAGCCACCCCAGCAGGAACTCGGATTAAATTTATAAAAGAAGAATAAAAAAAGGTAGAATGCTAAATAGTCAAGTCTGAATAGCGTGTCAAACTGCGATATCGCTCTTCCACACCAATGATGTAAAAACCGGAGTGTGCTGCACTACGTCACCAGTGCTGACGTATCGTGTCGACAGCTGTGATGTGGGAGGTTGTGATGCGATGCACTACGTCACCAGTGCTGACGTCACGTGTCCACAGCTGTGACGTGGTGGGAGGTCGTGATGTGATGTATTACGTCACATGTCCACAGCTGTGACGTGGTGGGAGGTCGTGATGTGATGTATTACGTCACGTGTCTACAGCTGTGACGTGGGAGGTTGTGATGTGATGTACTACGTTACGTGTCCACAGCTGTGACGTGGTGGGAGGTCGTGATGTGATGTATTACGTCACATGTCCACAGCTGTGACGTGGTGGGAGGTCGTGATGTGATGTATTACGTCACGTGTCCGCAGCTGTGACGTGTTGGGAGGTCGTGATGTGATGTATTACGTCACGTGTCTACAGCTGTGACGTGGGAGGTTATGATGTGATGTACTACGTTACGTGTCGACAGCTGTAACGTGGTGGGAGGTCGTGATGTGATGTATTACGTCACATGTCCACAGCTGTGACGTGGTGGGAGGTCGTGATGTGATGTATTACGTCACGTGTCCACAGCTGTGACGTGGTGGGAGGTCGTGATGTGATGTATTACGTCACGTGTCCACAGCTGTGACGTGGGAGGTTGTGATGTGATGTACTACGTTACGTGTCCACAGCTGTGACGTGGTGGGAGGTCGTGATGTGATGTATTACGTCACATGTCCACAGCTGTGACGTGGTGGGAGGTCGTGACGTGATGTATTACGTCACATGTCCGCAGCTGTGACGTGGTGGGAGGTCGTGATGTGATGTATTACGTCACATGTCCACAGCTGTGACGTGGTGGGAGGTCGTGATGTGATGTATTACGTCACATGTCCACAGCTGTGACGTGGTGGGAGGTCGGAGCGAGTCCGAGTCGAGCGTGGTGCACTACATCATCAGCTGTCTGTCGGAGGGCGCCTGCCAGGTGTACGCGGACCACATCATCCGGATCCAGCACATCTCGCCGGGCATGACTCGCCAGCTGGTGGCCGACATAGGTGGGACTGGGCACAACAGGCAGACAGAGAGACAGAGAGACAGAGCCAGAGAAACTGACAGATACAGAGAGACAGAGCCACAGAGCGGGATACGAACGTTAGGTGTTCATGAGTGTTGCGAGTAAGTGGGTTTGGATTCTGTGAAGATCGATAATCTCGGTGGAATTAACGTAAAGCTCTCTGAGATCTATCATGACATGACATCTATCAAGTTGCAGAATATTAGCAGAAAGTTCCGACGAATTCATTTTCTTTTTGTTCCATTTGCTCCGCTTGAAGCTGGCATTCGGCTTTTTTTCTCTCTCGATTAAGTCGAGTAAGCATTGCAGTGTGCGTGCTCATGTGCGCGTGCAGCTGCGTGTACGTGTTAATTTGACTCCCTTGATGTTGTATGAGATGTTCTCAAACCTATAAAGAGTCTGTTTGATAATTCACAATTTCGAAGAATTGATGATCACACATTGTGTTAAACATAAAGGTCACCGATCTTTGGATGCTACATGACCGATGTAGTCGATGCGCCCTAAAGCCCTAATAACTAACTCACCGATCTTTGGAGGTCATCGGGGTAGATCTGGACAGCGGAATGTATGTCATGGCAAGTTATGTCCTCCACCAATAGTGTTCCAGGTTCCAAGTAATTATCAGGTCACAGCACTTAGATGTAAAATGAGCTGTCTCGAGAGTACCGACGACACAATATTCTTTTAAGATCATTAGAGTCACCGGTTTTTATTGGGAAATTTGGGAAGCAATTGAAAACTTTCAGAGTTTTTACAACATTTTCTGGTTTCTTTTCCCAGCATACCCGACAAAGGGTGGGGGCGGGGGGGGACATTTTGCTTCGCATTGGTTCGCCAATTACCTTTTCAGGAGCACAGTTTGTTTTAAATCCGTAATCTTACAGTCCTAGACATTTTTTGGTGCTTGACCTTGTCGGCGACCTTGACCTTCAGACATGTCATGGTATTGGATTGAAATGTTTAGTTTGCATATCATCGATATTGAATTACCAAATTGCGTCCGTTCCACAAGGGTTTGACAATTACGGTAAGGACAGAGTGACGTACTGCACCTCAACACTAACGTATTTGATATAATCTGGAAGTTCAACCAAAAGAGGTAAACGATATGTTCCAAATGACATGAAAGTTGAAGGATTGAGCTGGAGCTAGTTCATGCTGCTCACCGCATCTCTATCTAGCACATACAAAAATATAGTGGAGATGGGGGGGCGCAGGTTGACCCCATCCCTTTGCAAGGGTTAAAAAATGCTGCCGCACGAAGGGTTATTAAATTCGACCCAACAAGTTTATTACTCTGATGATGAAGACGACACTTCCAAACGTTGCTTTCAGGAATGCAATTTCATCATTTGAATTTCACAACCGCTCTGCTTGGGTGCAACGTTAACGTGTATATTTTCCTGTTCCATGCGATTTCCTTTGTGCCCTACTACGTTGGTTATGTGCTCTTCGTTTGCACCCCACTTTGCGCTACTTCTCTATGGATGGTTTTGCACGTGTGCGCTGTTGTTTTTGCATGTCTCCCTGCGTACCATGTGCTCCGTTATTTCTGTACGTTCCCCCTGACCACACGTACCCTGTTCCGGTGTTTGCTAGTGCAGCTGACCGTGTTGTATGTGCGCCAGACTATCTGGGTAACGTGCTGGACGACCTGGGCCTGCGGCTGGCCGAGGTGCTGCACTCGCTGCTGACGCTGCTACGCTGTCCGGCCGACGAGTACGGCCGGCTGAGCAGCGGCGCGGCGGCCCGCTCGGCGCCGCTGCCGCCGCGGCTGGTGGCCGCCGTCAGACAGATGCGCGCCCTGGTGGCCGAGTCGTGAACTGCCGCGGCGGTCCACCGCTCCGTTCCGCCCCGGCCCGCTTCGTTCCGCCCCGCCCCGCTCCGTTCCGTTCCGTTCCGCCCCGCCCCGCTTCGTTCCGCCCCGCCCCGCTCCGTTCCGTTCCGTTCCGCCCCGCCCCGCTTCGTTCCGCCCCGCCCCGCTCCGTTCCGCCCCGCCCCGCTCCGTTCCGCCCCGCCCCGTTCCGTTCCGCCCCGCCCCGCTTCGTTCCGCCCCGCCCCGCTTCGTTCCGCCCCGCCCCGCTTCGTTCCGCCCCGCCCCGCTTCGTTCCGCCCCGCCCCGCTTCGTTCCGCCCCGCCCCGCTTCGTTCCGCCCCGCCCCGCCCCGCCCCGTCCCGTCCCGTCCCGCCCCGCCCCGTCCCGTTCCGCCCCGCCCCGCTTCGTTCCGCCCCGCCCCGTTCCGTTCCGCCCCGTTCCGTTCCGCCCCGTTCCGTTCCGCCCCGTTCCGTTCCGCCCCGTTCCGTTCCGCCCCGTTCCGCCCGCCCCGCCCCGCCCAACCCTGCCCTGCCCTGCCCTGCCCTGCCCTGCCCTGCCCTGCCCTGCCCGGCCAATAGCCAGGAGGGAAGCTGACTGCTGTCCTGTGTAGCACCATAGCACACCGGGTGCGTAGAGGAGCACGCCAGAACACAACGGATGCCCAGGAACACCGGGCCGTTCAAGGGCAGGGTTCACACCGAACGCTGGCCCACACCTGCAGGCTGAAACGCCGGGAGAAAACGTTTGTGACGCTTCTCCGGTCTGAGCGCCACAAACCGGCGGTCAGGTCGGTGACGTTTGGCGAGTGTCGTGCTGCTGTATTGGGTGGTGACCCGGCCTGGGTCCGCGCTATGTGGGACAGTCTGCTGCTGTGTGTGTGTGGCGGTGTCTGGAAGTGGCAGGGAAGCAGCCTTGCATTGTGCCGCGGCGGGCACAGGTAGTTCCGGCTACTGTAACATCACGTCGACTGACACGGTATGAACAGCAGACAGTGAATCCGCCCAGGCTCTCCGAGCGGTACAGTACCCCGTCCTCGCCCGGTCCGTCGCCAGTGGGATCTAACCTCACCCGACACCTGATCTGCAGGGTCCGGCCCCACCTGGCGCCTGACCTGTTGGATCCGGCGCACCTGTCTCGCTGTCCGTGAGAGGGTCCGGTACTCGTCCGAGTCTTCGACCCACAGGGGTTCGGCCCCGCCTGCCTGTAAAGTGCACCAGCCCCGCCGCCGCGCCTTGCGTGAAGGACGCCCAAGCGGGCCTGCCTTGTACTGTTAATGATGGATATTCCGGGGGTGCTGAAGGAGGTAACATTCCCGCTGCGGTAGTGAGGTGGTTGTAGTCGTGGTGATTTCATATATACGTGCACGATTCAGTCGCTGTTATGCGAGCATGTCACGTGGTTGCTGTCATGTAAAGGTCTGGTTGGATACTGAGCTGCCACAGTGTGTTGCACTGCGCTGTGCGTTGTTTTTGTTTAATATATAGCGTATTACGAACAATCGCCATTTGTTTCACTATGGTACGACCACTAGTTGCATGATATCCAACCAGTGTAGACTACATGAACAGTTTGACCTCAGCCTCACTTCGTCATGTATTTCAACATCAGTGGAGAAAAAATCGTGCGACACGTATGCTAGCAATCATTGTGCATGATAAGATCAACACGTCGCGTGAGTCAATTTCTCAGGTTGTGCTCACCTCAATGAAATTGCGAACATATCACGGCTCTGCTCACTCAGATGGACTTGCTACTCCCGGCCGCTCGCCGGAGAAGTTGCAGTGATGTCTGGTGACGTTGTGTCGCAGTGGCGACAGCACACTCGTACCAGCCGTGTGTCGCAACTGGGGCGCAGATGTCCCGTGTGGATACACCGTAGCTGGGTGTTGCTGCCGATGGCCGCCAGGATCGCTGCCGTCTAAGTGGCCGTGAGGAGCGTTTTGTACTCGGGCGTGGGCAGTGTGTACATGATCTTGGACTGTGCGATGTTCTTGGCGTCGTGCCAGTCGAGTTCGCCGGCGATGCTGTGCTGCAGCCAGAAGGTCATGACGAACTCTGACACCTCCTCGAACCACACCTGCCGCCCAACACGGCACGTCACCATTCAATGTAAACTGTGCCAACTGAAACCTCCTCAAACCACACCTGCCTCCCAACACATGTACACCACTTCCAATGGTCTAAGCATGGGCAATTCCGAATTTAACAGGGCATCCGGGCATAATGATTTCGCGTACTTACATAGAGTGAATGCTTGGCCCACTCCCTGTCCAGGGCGTTAGACAGTCGGTCCGACAGAATGATGGACTCCCTCAGCAGTCGGAACGCCTTGTCCGTCTTCCCGGTGAACATGCAGAAGTAGGCACGCATGTGCAAGTACCTGAAAACACCGCACACACGTCACCACGCTCAGGTCCCAGTGCACGCCATGACGACATCACTACATGCCTGAAGGCTGGCAAAGAACATTTTGCCGTAATCTTGTCGACGCCTGAAAGCAGGCATTTGCTGGGAATAGACAATATTCTGGCGACGATGTGGATTGTAGTCTCTTTGCCAAAGGTGCGCCATGCAGTGTTGTTGATTGCACTGCGGGATGACATTGCAGTACCAGTGAGACATACACGGCTGTGGAGAAAGTCGCTTCCTAAGTCATCAGGTCGCGATTGCTAGTGGTGCCATGACTCCACTGGAGGGCTATGTCTCCAGACACGACCACACCAGTACTGTCGCAGTGATGTCGCGGTTGTTAGTGGTGGTATAGCACAACTTGAGAGCTGTGAAAGCGAACACGACCACACACCAATACTGTCGCAGTGATGCCGGGGTTGTTAGTGGTGACATGGCACCACTGGAGAGCTATGTTTCCAGACACTACCACACACTAACGGTGTCGCAGTGATGCCGGGGTTGTTAGTGGTGACATAACACCACTGGAAAGCTATGCCTTCAGACACGACCACACACCAACGGTGTCGCAGTAGCAAGCTGACGCTTCTCACAACGCTCGGTTGACGTCTGCTGCCATACTACTGTAATTGTCGGCGTTATCATCAGCTCTGACGTCACTACAGGTAGGTTAGTACTTAGTTGTTAGCTGGCACAGGCGAAGTCAGTTTTCCAACGAATAATGTAGATACTGTAAGGGATGTCAGAGCCGTGCGGGGTCGTCGACAGGTGGGGGGTAAGGTTGCTGAGTAGTTGGAAACTACCCTGGCCTCCACGTAGAAATTCATTGCTTCACATGCCACATCCATTATGCAATTTCAGTAGCACAATCTCCTTCGTTTCTGAGATTGGTGAGCGGAGAGGATCTAGCCCCGCTGTACATTGTCCCTCCCGGGTTAAATATATATTGTAAGTAGACACCCGAGGGTTGAAAGTGTTATGATTGGGTCTGGCATGATCCACCTATAAGTCGTAACTAGTCTAGATACGAACCGTCCGACCTGATCTTGAATCTGCCTCCAACCGAATTTGAGTTCCGCCGACTGACCTGAGCTCGAGCACCGCCGACCGACCTGAGGTTGAGTTCCGCCGACTGACCTGAGCTCGAGCACCGCCGACTGACCTAAGGTTGAGCGCCTCCGACTGACCAGAGCTCGAGCACCGCCGACTGACCTAAGGTTGAGCGCCTCCGACTGACCTGAGCTCGAGCACCGCCGACCGACCTAAGTTGAGCGCCTCCGACCGACCTGAGGTTGAGTTCCGCCGACTGACCTGAGCTCGAGCACCGCCGACTGACCTGGGCTTGAACACCTTGTGGAACTCGACGGCCTTGTCGAGCTCCTTGAGGTTCTGCCGCACGACGGGCTCGTCCTTCTCGGTCTCCTCGTACAGCTGCTCCACGATGGTCTCGCACAGCCGGATCAGTCGCGTCTCCACCAGCTTGCAGAGGCCGTGCACGGCCACCACGCAGCGCGCCTTCACCGGCTTCACCTGGCCGCCGGGCAGCAGTGACGAGGTCACACGGCGCGGATTCGTGGCCTCCGTCTGGCCAGGATAAATGGGTGACGTCATTACTCAGCGCGGATTGGTGGCCTCCGTCTGGCCAAGAGAAATGGGTGATGTCGTTGCTCGGCGCGGATGCACGGCCTCCACTTGGCTACGGACAACGAAGGCCGTGATTGTTAAACTGGCAACCACCGACTTGGCCTGTTGATGGAGAACGGGCGACGGCCATTGCACAGCTGGTATCCAAGGATTTAAATTGGTCACGACCTACACAGCTGGCATGCACGATTGTGATGGTTCGTTGTCAGTCGGGGTGTAGCGTCTGGAACGCGACTACCACACAATGGGCAGTTGAACTGCACTAACATATTTATATCTGCTGATAATAAGCTCTATCACATCATAACTATGAATATGTATGCAATTCATCTTCAAACACCGGTCGGTGGCTGGTGTAATATTACCCACTGAAGTGACTGATGATGTTGAAATCAGCTTCGTTAGGCGTCAGACACAATGTTAATACGGACATCGGAGGGATCTCCAGTAAAGAAAGAAAACAGGTAGGTTCCTGATTTGGTTATTGGTTTTACGTCACGTCGACCGTTGAGTCATGCAGCGTCGCCAATCTCTCACGCCGATTGGTCGCGGGCGAAGAGTAGCGACAGGTGAGACTCGAACCCACAACCTTTCGATTGTGAGACGAGCATCTTACCCCTAGACCACTCGTCCCCCGGTAGGTTCCTGATGTCATTCAAGAACTCTGAGATATGCGCCCGCGACAAGCGCGCCCGGATTCTCACTAGTGTGTGCGCGAAGAGTATAGTTACAATTTATGAGACTGTCTCCATAAAATATGATGCGTAGTGCATTTATGAATGTTAGCTTGCATTCAAACGTCAACTTCATTGCCACTTACAGTGGTATATTGCGCATATTGTTACTTCGCGTATTGTCTTCTGGAACTATTTTCCACCATAAACGGCGGGCCGCCGGCGCGGTGGCGACGCCCGCGGCCTGCGGCTAGTCCCCGACCGCCCGTCATCCATAATATGGCGGGGCGCGGAACCATACCCTGAATGTTAATGGTCCCCAATGCCAAAGTTACATTACAGCGTAGTTCTTCGATTTGTGGACATTCATCGTCTGATGTGTGATAATGCGGCAAACAATTTAAAATTCGTGCATATATCACTGACGGCCATATTTTTTTGGGGTCCAAATCCGGAACATAATTTTTCCCTGATCGCAACTGAGCTTAACGTTCGACGAATTCATGGCACAGTGCTGCGACTTTGTAAAAGTCCTCGCCCGTTTCTCAGATATTGCGGCAAACAATTATAAATTCGTGCATGCGGAACCCACGACTAGGACCGCCGCCCGGGTCGCTAGTTGTTGAGTATAAGATCAAATTGATACTTTTTGTAAAAGTACCTTATTGGGGTAATCAACTTCAGATGTTTTTCTTTACATGCATCGTATTCCGGATGTCCTTGCGCGAAAATTGGTGTCGGCATTTTAGAGTTGAAAGTAGCACGTCGTCAATCCACTGATGTTGCAAATCGCATCAATGACGGCATCGTTTTGGGGATCCAAATCCCGAACCGAATTTTTCAACAACCTGACCGCAACTGAGCTTAATGTTCGCCGAATTCATGATATTATAAGGCGGTGTTGCGACTTTTTGAGATTCGTGGGCCGTTTGCTTGATATCGTGGCAAACAATGACAAATTGGTAGATGGATCAATGACGGCATTATGCTGGGGGTCCAAATCCCGAAGCGAATTTTTCAACAAAATGACCGCAACTGAGCTTAATGGTCGCCGAATTCATGATATTATCAGGCAGTGCTGCGACTTTTTTCTTATTCGTGACTCGTTATCTTGATATCGCGGCAAACAATTACAAATTCGTGAATGGATCAATGACGCCATTATTTTGGGGTTCCAAAACCAGAAGCTAATTTTTCAACAAATTGATCGCAACTAAGCTTAACGTTCGCCGAATTCATGGCATTACAACGCAGTGCAACGACTTCTTTACATTTATTGCATGGTTTCCTGGTATTGTTCAATTTATGACAATGTCAGTCCACTCTGCCTATAGTTTCCCTCGCCGGCCGATTGGCGGCGCTAGTTTCGCCGCCCGACGGCCGCCGGCTAATGTCCGCGCTTGACGCGTAACGTCATCATCAGCTGTGTTGTTGATGCGCCGTTGCGGCCAAATAACTAAGTCACCGAGCGATAAATACTGCAGGTCACCATCCTCGCAGACGTACAGCGGTGATCTCCCACATGCGGCGTGTAGTCGATGGAGGTACCCGGTGTGGTACCTACACCGTAACACAACTGGTATTTTGACGATAATCTTCACATCACTATCAGTCTACCTCATACATCGCAACTCAGCTGAGCAGTACAGCCATGCCGCGATAAGCAACAACCCTCACTGCCTCCTATTCTTACACTTCACATGAGTTAGACAAGGCAGAGGTGATGCGTATAACGTGCAGCTTCAGTGATCGGCGTTCAGCCGACAACCTCAGCCACAGTTCCTCTCCAAACATTGTCGGTTAGATTGTAGCTTTACGACGCACTCAGCAGCTGGGGCTATGTGGCGTCGCCTGCCTGTCACCCTGGCAGGAAGGCGGGCATTGCGGGGAATCGAACCCCATACCTCTGTCGTGCAAGACTCTCAGCTTAACCACTGAGCTACCGACGCCCTCTCCAAACATTGTCCGAGAACACAGCCGACACCCTCAGACACAGTACCTCTCCTAATATTTTCGAAGCACACAGCTGAGTTGTGTCACACTTGTTGCAGAATTATTCAAATTCGTCCAAAAATCGGAGATCACCGAATGGCGCAAATTATCTCCTCAACTCCTATTTACTCCTTCCCTCTGCCATCAGGTATCGTATTCTGTCGCGTGGCACCTTGTACAAGTGTGCTTCGGTTGCTCTCATCAGACCGATGAAGGACACAATAGCGACATTCCCACCTCACCTCAGACCGGTGGAGGACACGATGGCGACGGTCCCACCTCACCTCAGACCGATGGCGACGGTCCCACCTCACCTCAGACCGGTGGAGGACACGATGGCGACGGTCCCACCTCACCTCATCAGACGGGTGGAGGACACGGTGGCGACGGTCCCACCTCACCTCAGACCGGTGGAGGACACGATGGCGACGGTCCCACCTCACCTCATCAGACGGGTGGAGGACACGGTGACGAAGGTCCCACCTCACCTCATCAGACGGGTGGAGGACACGGTGGCGACGGTCCCACCTCACTTCAAACCGGTGGAGGACACGATGGCGACGGTCCCACCTCACCTCATCAGACGGGTGGAGGACACGGTGGCGACGGTCCCACCTCACCTCAGACCGGTGGAGGACACGATGGCGACGGTCCCACCTCACCTCATCAGACGGGTGGAGGACACGGTGGCGACGGTCCCACCTCACCTCATCAGACGGGTGGAGGACACGGTGGCGACGGTCCCACCTCACCTCATCAGACGGGTGGAGGACACGGTGGCGACGGTCCCACCTCACTTCAAACCGGTGGAGGACACGATGGCGACGGTCCCACCTCACCTCATCAGACGGGTGGAGGACACGGTGGCGACGGTCCCACCTCACCTCAGACCGGTGGAGGACACGATGGCGACGGTCCCACCTCACCTCATCAGACGGGTGGAGGACACGGTGGCGACGGTCCCACCTCACCTCATCAGACGGGTGGAGGACACGGTGACGAAGGTCCCACCTCACCTCATCAGACGGGTGGAGGACACGGTGGCGACGGTCCCACCTCACTTCAAACCGGTGGAGGACACGATGGCGACGGTCCCACCTCACCTCATCAGACGGGTGGAGGACACGGTGGCGACGGTCCCACCTCACCTCAGACCGGTGGAGGACACGATGGCGACGGTCCCACCTCACCTCATCAGACGGGTGGAGGACACGGTGGCGACGGTCCCACCTCACCTCAGACCGGTGGATGACACGATGGCGACGGTCCCACCTCACCTCATCAGACGGGTGGAGGACACGATGGCGACGGTCCCACCTCACCTCCTCAGACGGGTGGAGGACACGATGGCGACGGTCCCACCTCACCTCATCAGACGGGTGGAGGACACGATGGCGACGGTCCCACCTCACCTCAGACCGGTGGAGGACACGATGGCGACGGTCCCACCTCACCTCCTCAGACCGATGGCGGCGGTCCCACCTCACTTCAAACCGGTAGAGAACACGATGGCGACGGTCCCACCTCACCTCCTCAGACCGATGGCGACGGTCCCACCTCACCTCCTCAGACCGGTGGAGGACACGATGGCGACGGTCCCACCTCACCTCACCTCAGACCGGTGGAGGACACGATGGCGACGGTCCCACCTCACCTCCTCAGACCGATGGCGACGGTCCCACCTCACCTCACCTCAGACCGGTGGAGGACACGGTGGCGACGGTCCTACCTCACCTCCTCAGACGGGTGGAGGACACGGTGGCGACGGTCCCACCTCACCTCAGACCGGTGGAGGACACAATGGCGACGGTCTCACCTCACCTCATCAGACGGGTGGAGGACACGGTGGCGACGGTCCCACCTCACTTCAAACCGGTAGAGAACACGATGGCGATGGTCCCACCTCACCTCCTCAGGCCGATGGCGACGGTCCCACCTCACTTCAAACCGGTAGAGAACACGATGGCGACGGTCCCACCTCACCTCCTCAGACCGATGGCGACGGTCCCACCTCACCTCACTTCAGACCGGTGGAGGACACGGTGGCGACGGTCCCACCTCACCTCAGACCGGTGGAGGACACGGTGGCGACGGTCCCACCTCACCTCAGACCGGTGGAGGACACGATGGCGACGGTCCCACCTCACCTCAGACCGGTGGAGGACACGGTGGCGACGGTCCTACCTCACCTCCTCAGACGGGTGGAGGACACGATGGCGACGGTCCCACCTCACTTCAGACCAGTGGAGGACACGGTGGCGACGGTCCCACCTCACCTCATCAGACGGGTGGAGGACACTGTGGCGACGGTCCCACCTCACCTCCTCAGCGACAACGATCCACTGGTCGCACTCGATCCAAGAGTCGGTGCGCGCGTGCCACAGCGCCATCGTGGCGGCCGTGTAGAACTGCACCTCGCGCTCCGTGCTGACCGAAGGGTCCGAGTAGGTCTCCGAGACGAACTTCAGGCACGTGCTGACGTCTTCCATACTGAACCTGCAGGTACAGGCACACCTGTCACACCCGCCACACGCACACACATGCATACACACCCACACATGCCGTGCGCGTACACGAGAGCATACACACGCAGAACATGCCAACGGATGTTTCCCACACAACCACGTGTGGATCATATATGCGTACGTCACAAGTTCGTCAACCGGTTGCACGACGATGACCTGTGCTACCTGTGAGCCCATCATCTCGATGGCCATGTCAAGACCGGCTCACACGCCGCCTCCATGACCATGTCGATACCAGCTCTCACCCTGACTCAATGAACATGTCGATACCAGCTCTCACCCTGACTCAATGACCATGTCGATACCAGCTCTCACCCTGACTCAATGACCATGTCGATACCAGCTCTCACCCTGACTCAATGAACATGTCGATACCAGCTCTCACCCCGCCTCCATGACCATGTCGATACCAGCTCTCACACTGACTCAATGAACATGTCGATACCAGCTCTCACCCTGACTCAATGAACATGTCGATACCAGCTCTCACCCTGACTCAATGAACATGTCGATACCAGCTCTCACCGTGACTCAATGAACATGTCGATACCAGCTCTCACCCTGACTCAATGACCATGTCGATACCAGCTCTCACCCTGACTCAATGACCATGTCGATACCAGCTCTCACCCTGACTCAATGAACATGTCGAGACCAGCGCTCACCCCGCCTCGATGAACATGTCGAGACCAGCGCTCACCCCGCCTCGATGAGCACGTCGAGACAGCCGAGGTAGTACCAGTGTTTGCCGAGCACGTGACTGCTCTCATCGGCCACTTGCAGGACGCGGCGCGACAGGTCGACCATCTCCTGGACGGAGAGGCGCAGCAGCAGACACTGCTGCAGCATGATGGTGGTCGTCATCTCGCCTTCCGTGTCGTGGATGCGCCGGTTGATGCGCAACGCGATGTACCCTGCGTGACGCGAGCACACCACGGGTCCGTCACACACCGACCCGTCACACACCGACCCGTCACACACCGGCCCGTCACACACCGGTCCGTCACACACCGGTCCGTTACACACCGGTCCGTCACACACCGGTCCGTCACACACCGGTCCGTCACACACCGGTCCGTCACACACCGGTCCGTTACACACCGGCCCGTCACACACCGGTCCGTCACACACCGGTCCGTTACACACGGGTCCGTCACACACCAGTCCGTTACACACCGGCCCGTCACACACCGGTCCGTTACACACCGGTCCGTCACACACCGGTCCGTTACACACCGGTCCGTCACACACCAGTCCGTTACACACCGGTCCGTCACACACCGGTCCGTTACACACCGGTCCGTCACACACCAGTCCGTTACACACCGACCCGTCACACACCGGTCCGTCACACACCGACCCGTCACACACCGGCCCGTCACACACCGACCCGTCACACACCGGCCCGTCACACACCGGCCCGTCACACACCAGTCCGTCACACACCGGTCCGTCACACACCGGTCCGTCACACACCGGTCCGTTACACACCGGTCCGTCACACACCGGTCCGTTACACACCGGTCCGTCACACACCAGTCCGTTACACACCGGTCCGTCACACACCGGTCCGTCACACACCGGCCCGTCACACACCGGTCCGTCACACACCGGTCCGTCACACACCGGTCCGTCACACACCGGTCCGTCACACACCGGCCCGTCACACACCGGTCCGTCACACACCGGCCCGTCACACACCGGTCCGTCACACACCGGTCCGTCACACACCAGTCCGTCACACACCGGTCCGTCACACACCGGTCCGTCACACACCGGTCCGTTACACACCGGTCCGTCACACACCGGTCCGTCACACACCGGTCCGTCACACACCGGTCCGTCACACACCGGTCCGTCACACACCGGTCCGTCACACACCGGTCCGTCACACACCGGTCCGTCACACACCGACCCGTCACACACCGGCCCGTCACACACCGGTCCGTCACACACCGGTCCGTCACACACCGACCCGTCACACACCGACCCGTCACACACCGGCCCGTCACACACCGGTCCGTCACACACCGGTCCGTCACACACCGGTCCGTCACACACCAGTCCGTCACACACCGGTCCGTCACACACCGGTCCGTCACACACCGGTCCGTCACACACCGGTCCGTCACACACCGGCCCGTCACACACCGGTCCGTCACACACCGGTCCGTCACACACCGGCCCGTCACACACCAGTCCGTCACACACCGGTCCGTCACACACCGGCCCGTCACACACCGGTCCGTCACACACCAGTCCGTTACACACCGGTCCGTCACACACCGGTCCGTCACACACCGGTCCGTCACACACCGGTCCGTCACACACCGGTCCGTCACACACCGGTCCGTCACACACCAGTCCGTCACACACCGGTCCGTCACACACCAGTCCGTCACACACCGGTCCGTCACACACCGGTCCGTCACACACCGGTCCGTCACACACCGGTCCGTCACACACCGGTCCGTCACACACCGGCCCGTCACACACCGGTCCGTCACACACCGGCCCGTCACACCAGACACCGTCGGTCTGACGTCACGACAGACACCGTCGGTCTGACGTCGCGGCAGACACGACTGTCAGCGCCGTCTGCCGTTCTGAACGGTACTCACAGCCACAGCAGTCACTGGGCGACATTGATCGGGGGTCAAGCGACCTTTTAGATGGCCAAAGTCTCCTCCAGGGTCATTTTTATCCACCGTGCGTCCATAGGCCAAATGGTTAAGCTACGATCTGATTGCGGGGGGGGGCATTCAATGCTTCGGTAGGTTAGCAACCCCCTTAGCGTATACAAAGTGATAACTCTGCTCACAGGTGAGGCTACAGGATATTCAAAATGCGAGTGGTCTGCTGTCTACCCGTGTGTGTGTGGGGGGTGGGGGGTGGGGGGTGGGGTGGGTGGGTGGGGGGGGGGGGGGGGTAGGAGAGCTCTCGCTCTCTCTACCTACCGTTGTCCAGCGCGTCGAACAGTTCCCCGCCGGCGATTTTCATGCGCAGCACTATGGTGTAGAGGCTGGCAGCCGTTGCCATGTCATCCTCCTGCATCACGGCGAACAGCGCCTCCAGCTTGGAGATGGCCAACTTGGAGTAGTAGGAGGCCTGTCCCAGTCGACCACGCGCCATGCACGCCTGCAGTAACACTTGGACAGTGCCAGCCAGCAGGAGGGCAACAGCAGTTGGATCTGCATCACGAAGTATTTCGTTGGCGGGGGTACGAGCCGAATGCTTATCGACTGGACTTTCGACACCGTACAACAGCTAGTTGTTTTCGTGGGGTTCTTGGTGTGGAGAGAACTTGCAGCGCATATTTGAGGATCAATCCGAGCCGCTGAAGTCCAACACACTGAAGTTGAACACACGCTGAAGTACGGCTAATCTCGTCGCCGCCATGATGCTGGTGTAAAATGTGCAACACGAGTCAATGGGGAAAGCAGGACGCCTTGCGCTCCTCGCCCCTCGGCAACCGATTTCGTTATTTCAGTACATCAGCATATGAGTCACGCTTGCGTGCAGTAAGCCGGTACCATGGGCCATGCTGTTCTGACCCTATGTATGTGATGATTTTATGTATTTACTGATCCTATGTATGTGCCGATCTTATATATGGGCTGATTCTATGCATGTGCTGTTCCTTTGCATATGCTGACCTTATGCTTGTGCTGATCCTATGTATGTACTGATCCTATGTATGTGCTGATCCTATGTACATGCACGGCGCTGTGACGAAAAGTCAAACACCAGAATGCACTAATGCGTTCACTTGTAAAATACTGAAGTGTGCTGTGATGAGGTCACCTGCATGGTATACAGTGATGTATACAGTGATGGGTTCATCTGCATGGCACTGTAGTATACAGTGACGAGTTCACCTGCATGGTACTGCAGAATACCGTGATGAGTTTACCTGCATGGTACTGCAGTGTATAGTGATGAGTTCACCTGCATAATACTGGAGTTCCTGGTGGTGACATCACCTGTATAATGCTGGAGTATGCGGTGATCAGCTCGTGGAAGTCGGTGCTGGCCGCCTCGGCTATGTTCAGCTGCATCAAGGCGGCCAGGTAGCAGACCGATTCGTTATGCTTCAAGTTCAACACGGCCACCAGGTGATTGAGGCAGTTGGCAGCCTCAACCTTAATGGGCGCCATCTCCTGGTCGACATAGCCTGCCAGCCCACAGGCACCTGACGTTGTAACCGATATTAATGGGCGCCATCTCCTAGTCGACATAGTCTGCCAGCCCATATATACCTCACGTTAAAACATACATTAATGGGCGCCATCTCCTGGTCGACATAGCCTGCCAGCCCACAGGCACATTGGGTTATAACCGATATTAATGGGCGCCATCTCCTAGTCGACATAGCCTGCCAGCCCACAGACACATTACGTTATAACCGATATTAATGGGCGCCATCTCCTAGTCGACATAGCCTGCCAGCCCACAGGCACATTGGGTTATAACCGATATTAATGGGCGCCATCTCCTAGTCGACATAGCCTGCCAGCCCACAGGCACATTGGGTTATAACCGATATTAATGGGCGCCATCTCCTAGTCGACATAGCCTGCCAGCACACAGGCACCTGACGCTATGCCCGATATTACTGATTCAATAATCTCCTCGCAATTCAATTCCATAAATAGCACCGCTACAAGTGAAGGCGAAATCTGTTACCGGAGGGCTTGCCTGCGAAGTAGTTAAGGGGCGCTATGTTCCCCTCTGAGATGTCGAAAACTAAGCGGCAGATTTTCTTTTGTGGAAGGCGGCCATGTGATATGATTTACATTGATGTTGTCAGATAAAATATGAAAAATATTAACCGGCGGATGCGGGAGCAAAGATGGGTGAATATTGGGAAACGTTCCAGACCACACTGCTCCCACACTGCTCACAATGAATTTTGTCGTGTATTACATCATTCTAGTTCTACCGCCAATAGGAACGACTTTTCTGCTGAGGTGATAACAACTTGGTGACCATGCTGAGTGACTTGGAACAACCTAGTCAAAACTTCCATCCCAGAAAACTTCCTCTGGTGCCACTTTTGCTAAGATATACACGAAGTACTTTTCAAAGGTGTAGAAGATCCGCTGAGATCCTGAGGCACCTCAATGATGACTTGGCTTGCATCCAGTGACTTGGATAGGAAGTGTGTTAAATTTACCTCACCACTTTTAGTCGTATCCGGAAAGCAAGAACTAACATAAACGCCTTATAACAATTATTGTCGACGTAACTGATGAAAAGCACGTGAATGGACGCACTTTGGCAGAGGCATGCCTTCCAAACAACTAGTCTGCAGCCGCCTTTGGCCGACATACTATTTACAAAGTTCCAAAATGTCTACCGAATATCCTCCTTATGCTCATGCAAGAGTAAGAACCTTAATTTCAATACCTATATGCGCCTACAAAATCAGACCCAGCCCTGCATCTTACTCGTTCTGCATCCGCCTCTGGTAAGAGTGCAAGTTCCAAGCTTTCAGATACTCTGCACGATATCCGCATAAATGCTGCTACAAAGTGTTCTGAAGCCAATTTCACTAACATCACAAGCTGTGTATTAACACCAGATTTGGTGCGAATATACTTTTAGGCAATCTCATGTAATTATATTTAATTTAATAAGATTGAATTACCTACATTTAATCTTATTCGATATTTAAGTCACTAACAGCTGGCTGGCAGTCCGCTGATGGTGACTTAAATACCTTGCTGATATAAAGAAAGTATGAGGGCTAATACTTGGAGATTACCTAAAGGAGCATTCACACATAATTCGGCGTGAATACACAGCTTGTGATGTTAGTGAAATTGGCCTCAGGTAATGTCCCAAGCCAACTGAAGGTATCAGAAGGAAGCAATTGTTTCCTTCGTCTTCCTCCTTAAAAAATCGCCTGCAGCCGCTCTCGACTTAAGTGTAGTCACGCTCGACATGTTCTAAGATGTTATCAAACCTCCAATTATTGCTGAGGCAGCTCTATAGTTCCTCAGTATCACAGATTGTGTGCATTTTAGCAATGATCCCTTTACCTAATTTCTTACCTACCCTGTATGCGCCTCTGGTAGACAAAATCATTACAACATCTCAAATCATCTAGCAAATAATCTTTGAACATTGGCTGGTAACATGGGCGCTGAATGACCGAACTTAAAATTATGGTCATTATAGTCATTAATTTCACTGGGTGCCAATTATTATAACGAGATGAACACGAGAACTTTCGACTATATGTGCAATCAGCACGTAAATATACCAAACGGCTTTCGGAAGCGTTGACACTATTTAGCAGTTAGTTCAGCTGCAGCTGCAGCAAGTTCACCTTGTTAGTGGTGCTTTGCACGCATGAGGGAGTTGCACGGCAGCTTGATATGCCACCGGACTGACAGAGAGGCACCTCTCACCCAGGTAGTGCTGAGGGAACACTTTGTGCATCAGCTGGGTCAGCTCCGCCGACCAGATGTGGAAGATGTTGACGTGTGTGGGAAACGTCACCTCCAGCAACTCCAGCGCCTCCCTGGGAAGAACGGAAACATGCTACCGCAACATTCGCGTCATTGGTGAAGACAATGCCAGCGCCTCCCTGGGAAGAACGGAAACATGTTACCGCAACATTCGCATCATTGGTGAAGACAATGCCAGCGCCTCCCTGGGAAGAACGGAAACATGTTACCGCAACATTCGCATCATTGGTGAAGACAATGCCAGCGCCTCCCTGGGAAGAACGGAAACATGCTACCGCAACATTCGCGTCATTGGTGAAGACAATGTCGTTGTGTCTTACAGGGCACCTTTTTATAGGGAAAAAAAACTATGGGGCGATATGCCCCCATTCCCTCCCATGCGCCTCAGCCCCATATGATTTTGCTTCACTCGGGGGGGGGGGGGGGAAATCATACTTTTCGCAGGTCAGCGTGCTCCACTGGTAAATCAAGGTGACCCTAACGAAGAGCAAAAGTAAGGTTAGGCCTTCTTCGGTCTGACGTTCATGTACGTAGCGAACGTGGAGAAAGCAGGAAAAGTTGTCCCCAGCGGCGCAGCCAGGGGATGCCCGCTGACCCCCCCCCCTTAGCGATCAAAAGTACACTAGGTCAAACAAGAAAGCTTGAGATTTTCACCGTGCAACATCATGCATTTTCGGCTCGCAAAGCGCGCTAATAGCGCTCTCTATTTCCTAACATTTGTTTTCTAGTCGCCCCCTCATGAAAATCCTGCTTCGCCCCTGGCTGTTCATATCCTTAGATGCGAATCTAAGCACCAGCCCTGTGACGCTACGTGGGAAAAAGCGACTTAAAAAGTGCATTGCACCCCCACCGCACCGTCCCACAACAAGGTCCCACAACACTCAGCTCGTTGATACTTATGAGCATTTGTATTTGCGAGATTTAACAAACCGATTCCATAAAATGGATTAATATTTGGTTTGTGTCAGAATACAGTCAGATACATTTCACAAACATGAGCAAAAATGAAAGCGGCAAGACAACAGTATACAGGGGAAAACCGAACACGTGAAGTCAATTTATAAGACGTTGTTCAGCATCGCGACGAACTCGCCATGTGTCCGAGAAGCGGAAGTGGCCGGCGGCAGTAGGTTCCAGGCCGAGGCTGCCCGGAAGGAGAAGGTTCTACGTGACATGCTGAGGCGGAAAGGCGGTGGCTCCAGTGCCCCAGCCACCATCGCACGAGTGGAGCGCCGGGAGACATCCGACCGCCGGCGGAACAGAGAACGGATCGCCTCGGGGGCTCGCGGATCATTCAGGGCTCTGAACACGGCGATGTTGTCGCGGTGGGTGATGAGGTCACGGACACTGCGCCAGCCCAGCGTTGCCACTGTCGGCGAGATATGATCACGACGACGAGCCCCTACGACGATCCTAGCCCCGAAATTGATCGCCTTCTGCACTCGCCCAAGGTGACATTGGGCAGCCCCGCCCCAGACAGTGAGGCAGTATAGGATGTATGGAAAGACGTCAGACTGAATTAGGAGTTTGCGTGCTTCGGGTGTGAGATGGTGACGGATATTGTGGAGACAGAACAAGGTGGAGTTGCACTTTTTGACAACGTGGGATATGTGCTCCTCCCAGGATAGGGTGCGGTCAATGATGACTCCCAGCATCTTCACGAATGGCGAGGGGGTTAGGACGTGACTGCCAATGTTGAGTTTGTAGGATGTGGCTTTTTTAGGGATTGGGTCGTGCCGACAAGCAGTAGGGTAGTTTTAGTGGGGTTCATCTTCAAGGAGTTGGATGTGAAGTAAGACTGAATAGCAAGGATGGTGTTCTCCTGCCGGGATTTAAGAACGGGTAATTCATCAGGATGTGCAGAGTCTAGCAGCTGGGTGTCATCGGCATATGATACCAGACGTCCGTATGGAAGGTACGCTGTCAGGTCATTCATGAAGATGCTAAACAGCAAGGGACCAACCAGGGATCCCTGAGGAACACCATGGGATAGCGGAAGGGATAAAGAGCCGCCCCTCACCACCTGCCGCCGGTCAGTAAGGTAGCTGTGAAACCACCTCGGGTCGACGCCGTACCACTGCAGCTTCCGCAGGAGGATATCATGGTCGACGCTGTCGAATGCTTTGCTTAGGTCGATTGAGATGACCGAAGCGATGTGACCAGTGTCGACACGACGTGTGATCCACTCGACAGCGTCGACCAGGGCGTCCTCCGTCGAATGGCATGGCCTGTATGCATACTGGGAGGAGGAAAGAATGTGATTAGTGACTAGATACGAGGACAGCTGGATACATACTACTTTTTCATATAACTTGGATAAGACTGGCAAAATAGAGATTGGACGAAAGTTACTGGCGACATCGCGGGGCCCTGATTTGTGCAGTGGAACAACCGAAGCAGTTTTCCACGAGGTAGGGAACACGCAGGAGACGACAGAAGTGTTAATGATGTGAAGTAGGTGAGGCTCGAGAACCGGAAAACAGTTGCGGAGAGCGTGCAGTGGTACGCCATCGACGCCAACCGCTTTCGACGAAGACATCTCACATATGGCTCTGAATAGTTCGGGCAGGGTCACCGGGTGTAGCCGGAGGCCGGTGGTAGTCACACAAGGTGGTCGCGGAGGGATGAGTGGAACGCCGCGGTTGCCAGCAACGAGATCAGCGGCAATGCGTGGGCCCACGGAAGCAAAGTGACGATTAGATTCGTCCGCCACCGTCGCTGCCAGGGCCCTCACGGCCCCCTCCCCTCCCCCGGCCGGTCGGAGCGCAAAGTTCCGGATGTGGCGCCAGAAATTGGCACGGTCTGTTAGCATTTGCGCACACATAAAGTCACGCCTGGCTTTTGCAAACGCACATTTCACACGGTTTCGCAGCCTCCGATAAGCTACCAAGTAATAATCCGTGCGATAGCTCCGCCAAGACTGAAGAAAGTCCACCCTCCGCCTGGTCACGGTCACGCATGAGCTGCAGCAGGTACGGACTGTCACCTACCCACGGGCAACATGCCCGGCGGGGGTGGACGGTCTTGAGGGGACAATACTCGTTCACCGCCACATGCCACAAGTGCATGAACTCCTTTAGTTTCGCGTCCACCCCCGCTGCCCGGTACATACTGCTCCAGTCCGCCTGCAAGAAATGAAGGCACAAGGCGTCCCAGTTAATCTTGCGCCAGGGGCGATAGGTCAAGGACGCCCGGCGACACCGCAGCCCGCGGTAGGGTACGCGCACAATGATTGTCAGATGGTCAGCAATCGGTATGAGCGGCAGCTGAATGGCCGACTCAATATCCGGGACATTGGTGATGATATGGTCCAGCAGTGTTGCCGTCGGCCACAGATGGGTCGGCTGCCGGCCAAGCTGAGAGAGGCCGAGATCCTGCAGCACCTGTCCGTAGCGACGAACACCGGGGCATTGGGTGGGTTCAATCGAGATGGTAAATTCTCGCAGCTTGGGCTCGAGTGGATTAATCTAAAGTAAACAACTCTACGCCACTATTCTGTTGACGGACCTCAGCTAACGCAAGAGCTGTAGCAGACATCTCACAGTGACGGCCATCGGCCTGGCTCACCTGAGATGGGACAGCGAGTCCTCCAGCATACCCATGTTCAAGTAGGCCTGGCCCATGAGGTTCTCAATGTGCGCGTCCTGCCACCACACTGGGATTACGTCACCGTCGTCTGGGTCCGGCAGCGGGCGCACTCCTGACGTCACACGGTCGACTCAGTCCCAGTCGGACTGACACGCAGTGCGGGTGTGGCTCGTAAAGTCTACTTTCAGAACATCTATGTTCGGAAAATCTACGTTTGGAGATCTATTTTCACTAAGCATACTTCACATCACCTAGTTTCACAAGATCTACTTTAAGAGGGACGACGTCACAACACATACTTGAAGAGAGATGTTCACAGAATCTACCTAGAGTTGTAAATTTCCACATGACCCACTCCACGCCCGAATGCTAAAACATGCACATACAGTATAAACGAAGATTTACGCTAGCGCCGTATATACTACACACCACCCTGATCGCAATTTTAACCCCACAGTTGCAACCACAACACGAATCCCACAGTCACAACCAGGGTGCTAATTCCACAGTACTATTGAATCTCTATCGTGCTGCCCGGGTGGTATGATAGAGCTTCAATTGGAGACTTCGGATAAGAAGGTGGGTGGGGGGGCAGCGTCGTACTGTCTCCTCAGGATGTCTCTTATGATGAATTTGTGACAAATTAAATCCAGACTGGTGACTCCTCAACAATCCACTTGCGTTCACAGCACACCACCACCACGGCTGGAGACGCCAGCGCATCACAGCTCTTGACAATCCATCGGCGGACACCAGCACCTGACAGGATTGAGGAGCACACCACCTCCACGACTGGAGACACCAGCACATCACAGCCCCTGCCAACCCAGCGGCGGACACCAGCACCTGACAGGATTGAGGAGCACACCACCACCACGACTGGAGACACCAGCACATCACAGCCCCTGCCAACCCAGCGGCGGACAACATCACCTGACAGGATTGGGAAGCCACCACCTCCACGACTGGAGACACCAGCACATCACAGCCCCTGCCAACCCAGCGGCGGACACCAGCACCTGCCTATTTTCATTTCGTCCACCAAAATCTGCGCCTCTCGCAGATAGACCAGGGCTTGGCTACTGTTTTGCAGCATGATGGCCGCCTCGCCGGCGGCGCCCAGGAAGAACACCGTCTTGCCCACCAGGTCTGGCAACGGAAACGGCCGTCATGGTGAAGCGTTCCATGGCACCTCAGTCACTGACACTGACGACGCCATTCGCGCGACTCACACCGTACACGACACGAGCACGGACTGGTGCGTGCTCGGACCGGGGACGGGAACGGTCCAAATGCTGGAGGAGACACTTCGCCAGAACGTGATTCTCTCCATGCAACGCCCTGGGGGTTAGGGTTGCCAAGTATTGGTGGGAGGGGGATGGTGTCGTGATCCTACTCCCATGGCTTTGTGCGCTAAAACGCCTACCACGGTAGACAAAATGTTGAAACAATTGAAAGGGCGTACAGACTAACTGTAGGAACCCGAATATTCGCATGCGCTGAGATAACCACTGCCAAACAATACAATCAGAACAACTTGGCGAAAACAATGCAGAGCATTACTGGCGTTTTTCCAGTGTCGAATGAGCTGCGGGTAGACGGTGGCGAGCACCTCGGTGCAGCGGCAGGCGCGACGATCCAGCTGATCGCTCTCGTCGTCATCGTCGCCGACGTCCGTCGCGAACGACGACGAGCGGCTCCGGTCTCGCTGCGCCCACAGACACGAGCGTCGACCGTCAGGTGCAGTCACACGGACACCACAGCTGCACCACGACTACACCACGGCTGTAACACGGCTGCACCACGGCTACACCACAGCTGCACCACGGCTACACCACGGCTGTAACACGGCTGCACCATGGCTACACCACAGCTGCACCACAGCTACACCACGGCTGTAACACGGCTGCACCACGGCTACACCACTACACCACAGCTAAACCACGGCTACATCACGGCTGCACCACGGCTGCACCACAGCCGCACTACAGCTGCACTACAGCTACACCACGGCTGCACCACAGCTGCACCACAGCTTAGTGCATAACACAACTGTGTAACTTTGACAATGCACCTTATTCTCTTTGCCCATAAATGTATAATTGTGCTGCTTCGGCGCTTAGTGTATCGAATTTAATTCTCAACATATCTCTGAGCATTCAGCAGACGAAAAAGTGATCTGCCAATGGTCCTGTGAATGATCGTCAACGTTCACAACAGATCATATCCGATCCCATTCGATCATATCAGAGAGAACCGTAGACACAGCTCGATCGATTTCCGCACAAGTTGTTTGTCGGAGTACCGGTATTGACATTCCCCAACGGTTGACGATTAACTTGGAAGCAGGCGCTACAGGTCCAGGGAGTACATTCTCACCCTGCTGATCGACGAAACACGACCGCCAGCTCGTGCTACCTCCATAGATCGCTGCTGGCTGGAGCCCTGCCAGCACACAAGTTGAGTGTGTCACACAAGCAGGCTGCCAGCCGCCATACCAGCACAAGCAGACTATCAGCCGCCATACCACCACAAGCAGACTGTCAGGCGCCATACCGCCACAAGCAGACTATCAGCCGCCATACCAGCACAGGCAGACTATCAGCCGCCATACCGCCACAAGCAGACTATCAGCCGCCATACCACCACAAGCAGACTATCAGCCGCCATACCACCACAAGCAGACTATCAGCCACCATACCAACACAAGCAGACTGTCAGCCGCCATACCACCACAAGCAGACTGTCAGCCGTCATACTACCACAAGCAGACTATCAACCGCCATACCACCACAAGCAGACTATCAGCCACCATACCACCACAAACAGACTGTCAGCCGCCATACCACCACAAGCAGACTGTCAGCCGCCATACCGCCACAGGCAGACTGCCAGCCGCCATACCACCACAAGCAGACTGTCCGCTACCATACCACCACAAACAGACTGTCAGCCGCCATACCACCACAAGCAGACTGTCCGTCGCCATACCACCACAAGCAGACTGTCAACCGCCATACCGCCACAAGCAGACTGTCAGCCGCCGTACCAGCACAGGCAGACTATCAGCCGCCATACCACCACAAGCAGACTGCCAGCCGCCATACCGCCACAAGCGGACTGTCCGCTACCATACCACCACAAGCAGACTGTCAACCGCCATACCACCACAAGCAGATTACCAGCCCAGTGCAGTGCAATGCTCTGTTCAGAGCTCAGTGCAAAGCGGTGCACCATGTTCAGAGCCCAGTGCAGTGCAATGATCTATGTTCAGGGCCCAGTGCAGTGCAATGATCTATGTTCAGGGCCTAGTCCAGTGCCCTATATTCAGAGCCCCAGTCGGTCTGCCCAGCCACCTGGCCCGCTCATACCACGGTGGCCGTCAGCCAGTCCCGCTCACCGTGGAACGTTCGCGACCCTTGGGAACCACCTTGGCGTCCCTGTGGACGCCCGACTGTCTGGTCGTCTGCTGGCTCGACCTCCAGCGCTTGCCGCCGGACGCGGCTACTACGTGAGACGACTCACGCACCGACAACTTGACCGACTCCTGCCGACAGTCGACCGTCCGACTAAGCGCACCACACACAGTCACACCGGCTCACGGCTCACGGCTCACGGCCCACGGCGGCTCACGGCTCACAGCGGTTCACGGCTCACGGCTCACGGAGCCACACCGGCTAACGTGCTGGTGTGATTCTGCAGTGCTTGTGTAACTGCGGCGTACATTTGTTTGTTACTGAGAAGACATTGATTGAATTACAGTGGACGTGCTCCATTTTGGTGTTTCCCCATCATGACGGTCTGGTGATGGTGCCAAAACTATCCGGTGATTTCATTATGCTAAGACATTTGTCACACCCTAATGTAACAAAATGCTTGCGCTTTGCTCATTGTTCAAGTTTTACATTTTCAGAAACACCGTTCACTTCAGCCGGACAAGCGTTTTAAACCTCAGACAAAACCTAGATACATCAATGGCACACTCACCCGGGAACCACCAACAACTCCAATGTATGCTGAACACCACCACTCACTCCAATGTATGCTGACACCACCACCCACTCAAATGTATGCTGACCACCACCACCCACTCCAATATATGCTGATTACTACGACCCACCCTAATATATGCTGACCACCACTGTCGCAGTGAGAAGGGTCACGGGGACACTGCCAGCCAGCCCCCACCTGAATAAAAATCAGGACTTCTTTCCACTATGTAGGAGTTCTGCAATGTGATTTTAGGGTCACCCCTGCAGCATGCAGAGAGGGGCACCCCAGCCGTTGCAGAGACACCACTGCAGTCTGCAGAGGGCGTCCCAGCACTTCTTGGGGCGTCCCAGCTGTTGTAGAGGTGCCCCAGCAGTTGTAGAGGCACCCCAGCAGCTAGGCTATGCCCACATACCCAGCGTCCGCCACTACCCATGCCCATACCCAGTGACCGCCACTACCCATGACCATACCCAGTGACCACCACTGCCCATGCCTACACCCAGAGGCCGCCACTATCCATGCATACACCCAGTGATCGCCACTACCCATGCCTACACCCAGTGACCGTCACTACCCATGCCCACACACCCAATGACTGCCACTATCCATGCCAACACATCCAGTGACCGCCACTACCCATGCCCACACCCAGTGTGACCGCCACTACCCATGCCCACACCCAGTGTGACCGCCACTACCCATGCCCACACCCAGTGTGACCGCCACTATCCATGCCAACACATCCAGTGACCGCCACTACCCATGCCCACACCCAGTGTGACCGCCACTACCCATGCCCACACCCAGTGTGACCGCCACTATCCATGCCAACACATCCAGTGACCGCCACTACCCATGCCCACACCCAGTGTGACCGCCACTACCCATGCCCACACCCAGTGTGACCGCCACTACCCATGCCCACACCCAGTGTGACCGCCACTACCCATGCCCACACCCAGTGTGACCGCCACTACCCATGCCCACACCCAGTGACTGCCACTACCCATGTCCACACCCAGTGACCGCCACTACCCATGCCCACACCCAGTGACCGCCACTACCCATGCCCACACCCAGTGTGACCGCCACTACCCATGCCCACACCCAGTGACCGCCACTACCCATGCCCACACCCAGTGTGACCGCCACTACCCATGCCCACACCCAGTGTGACCGCCACTACCCATGCCCACACCCAGTGTGACCGCCACTACCCATGCCCACACCCAGTGACCGCCACTACCCATGCCCACACCCAGTGACCGCCACTACCCATGCCCACACCCAGTGACCGCCACTACCCATGCCCACACCCAGTGACTGCCACTACCCATGTCCACACCCAGTGACCGCCACTACCCATGCCCACACCCAGTGTGACCGCCACTACCCATGCCCACACCCAGTGACCGCCACTACCCATGCCCACACCCAGTGACCGCCACTACCCATGCCCACACCCAGTGTGACTGCCACTACCCATGCCCACACCCAGTGACCGCCACTACCCGTGTCCACACCCAGTGACCGCCACTACCCATGCCCACACCCAGTGTGACCGCCACTACCCATGCCCACACCCAGTGACCGTCACATGCCATTGCCGTGACGGCGGAGGCGTGTTCTCACGGAGCCGCTGATGCCGTGCTGGAAGTCGCCTCCTCCGCAGCTGCGGCAGCGGTGCGCGCGACCCTCCAGCTGCAGCGCCGCGTTGCGGTGCAGGTGCTGACGCTGCCTCTCCATCAGTGTTTCGTAGGCCAGCTCCTGCAACGGCAGCAGCGCCGCGGTCGGCGCGACGGCCAGCCGCCCACAGATGGACGGCGCCTCCCTCCAGGTGTGCAGGCGGGATCTCTTTTAGGTTCCCATCGTACACTCGACGCGATATCTGCGACCGGTACTGTACTACCTGCACTCGCTGCGCTCAGTGACAACGGCAGTCATGATTTCTATCCTGGACCAAAGAGATCTATGCAGTCCGACCGACGTTGGCGATTAAATTGATTGTTGCGCACCTTTTCCCTGGGAATTAGTGCAGCATTTAGTTATGGGGGCGCATACACTGTCTACTCTAACAGATTGAGCCTAAAATGACATCCGAACCTTCACCGTGGTGCGGCCACCGACCAATCAATAGAGGTCATGATCACGGGATTATAGGTCAGGATGGACGTGCACCCTTCGAATTGGCCTGCTGTGCGGTGGTGTTGTGGCATCACGAGATCATGTCAGTGCACTGGTGCAGTATGTTTCCCGCCGCCCTACCCTCGGGTGCTACTCACCTGCATGATGACAGAGACGAAGCGCATCAGTTGACAGTGGACGTAGGCTGGCTCTGATCCGGAGCGAAGCAGCATCGCTGTCACGTGCAAACAGATCGTGTCACCACAACTGACACCTATGTACAGGGCCACCGCACACATCACCGGATATAATGCGACGATAACACCACAACTGACACCTATGTACAGAGCCACCGCACCCATCACCGGATATAATGCGACGATAACACCACAGCTTACACCTCTGTAAAGGGCCACCGCACACATCACCGGATATAATGCGACGATAACACCACAACTGACACCTATGTACAGAGCCACCGCACCCATCACCGGATATAATGCGACGATAACACCACAACTGACACCTATGTACAGGGCCACCGCACACATCACCGGATATAATGCGACGATAACACCACAACTGACACCTATGTACAGGGCCACCGCACACATCACCGGATATAATGCGACGATAACACCACAACTGACACCTATGTACAGGGCCACCGCACCCATCACCGGATATAATGCGACGATAACACCACAGCTTACACCTCTGTAAAGGGCCACCGCACACATCACCGGATATAATGCGACGATAACACCACAACTGACACCTATGTACAGAGCCACCGCACCCATCACCGGATATAATGCGACGATAACACCACAACTGACACCTATGTACAGGGCCACCGCACCCATCACCGGATATAATGCGACGATAACACCACAACTGACACCTATGTACAGGGCCACCGCACACATCACCGGATATAATGCGACGATAACACCACAACTGACACCTATGTACAGGGCCACCGCACACATCACCGGATATAATGCGACGATAACACCACAACTGACACCTATGTACAGGGCCACCGCACACATCACCGGATATAATGCGACGATAACACCACAACTGACACCTATGTACAGAGCCACCGCACCCATCACCGGATATAATGCGACGATAACACCACAACTGACACCTATGTACAGGGCCACCGCACCCATCACCGGATATAATGCGACGATAACACCACAGCTTACACCTCTGTAAAGGGCCACCGACACATCACCGGATATAATGCGACGATAACACCACAACTGACACCTATGTACAGGGCCACCGCACCCATCACCGGATATAATGCGACGATAACACCACAACTGACACCTCTGTACAGGGCCACCGCACCCATCACCGGATATAATGCGACGATAACACCACAACTGACACCTATGTACAGGGCCACCGCACCCATCACCGGATATAACGGGACGATAACACCACAACTGACACCTATGTACAGGGCCACCGCACCCATCACCGGATATAATGCGACCGTTAGGCGTCATGAGCGGACATAATGCCGGTGGCACCGCTCTGGTGGTGGGTTTGTGAAGGAACACCAGCAGAGTGGGTTTGCTATGATTAACGCTATATTCTAGTTTCTGGAGGAGGTGCAAGTAATTTCCAATGGTCAAATTTGAACAACATTGAAACAAGCTCTCTTATGACATGTAGTTCGTTTTATTATCAAATCATTTCGCCCTGTCACTTTGCCCTTAAAGTGAAATTGGAGCAATTGGCCACTCAACATCTTGTAATAAAAACGTATCATACATTTTCTGTGTGATGTGCTGACAATTTCCAATGTTCGTAACTAAACGAAAATCGAACGTGCTACATTTTATATCATCTTGAATGAATTCCATGAAGGTAGAACCCTGTCACTTTTGCACTCAATTCCAGAATTTGTGTCTCAAGTTATCACATTTTATTCCTTTAAATTGTATATCAGATGTTCTACATTACCGAATTCATTTCCAATGGTATCAAATAAACCGACATAAAATCAGTTGCCTTTTGATGTCATACTCAGCTACTTTTATAGATAACTAACCCTGTCATTTTTGCACTCGAATTCCGGATTTGTGTCTCGAATTATCGCATGGTATATCTTTAAATTGTATATCAGATGTTCTACATTAGGGAATTCATTTCCAATGGTCTCAAATAAAAGGCATAAAATCAGCTGCCTTCTGATGCCATACTCGACTACTTTTATAGATATCTAACCATGTCATTTTTTAAAACTCAATTCCATGATTTTTGTTTCGAATTATCATATTGTATTCCTTTTAATTGTGCATCAGATGTTCTACATTAGCAAATTCATTCCCAATGGTCTCAAATAAAACAGCATAAAATCAGCTGCCTTCCGATGCCATACTCGACTACTTTTATAGGTATCTAATCCTGTCATTTTTGCACTCAATTCTATGATTTTTGTATCGAATTATCATATTGTATTCCTTTAAATTACATATCAGATGTTCTACATTATCGAATTAATTTCAAATGGTCTGAAATAAACCGGCATAAAATCAGCTGCCTGCTGATGCCATACTTGACTACTTTTATATATATCTAACCCTTTGACTTTTGTACTCAATTCTAGGATTTCGGTCTCGAATTATCATATTGTATTCCTTTTAATTGCATATCAGATGTTCTACATTAGCCAATTAATTTCCAATAGTCTCAAATAAACAGGCATGAAATCAGCTGCCTTCTGATGCCATACTCGACTACTTTTATATATATCTAACGCTGTCATGTTTGCACTCGATTTCAGGATTTGTCTCGAATTATCGCATTGTGTTTCTTTAAATTGTATTTCAGATGTTCTACATTAGCGAATTCATTTCCAATGGTCTCAAATAAAACGGCATAAAATCAGCTGCCTTCTCATGCCATACTCGACTACTTTTATAGATATCTAACCCTGTCATTTTTGTACTCAATTCCATGATTTTTGTTTCCAATTATCATATTGTAATACTTTTAATTGTACACCAGATGTTCTACATTACCGACTAAATTTCCAATGGCTTCAAATAAACCGCCATCAAATCAGCTGCCTTCTGATGCCATACTCGACTACATTTATAGATAGCTAACCCTGTCATTTTTGCACTCAATTTCAGGATTTGTGTCTTGAATTATCACACGTATTCCTTTAAATTGCATGTCAGATGTTGTACATTATCGAATTAATTTCAAATGGTCTCAAATAAACTGATATAAAATCAGCTGCTTTCTGACGCCACACTCCACTACTTTTATATATATCTAACCCTTTGACTTTTGCACTCAATTCCAGGATTTCGGTCTCGAATTATCATATTGTATTCCTTTTAATTGCATATGAGATGTTCTGTATTAGCGAATTAATTTCCGATTGTCTCAAATATACCGGCATACAATCAGCTGCTTTCTGATGCCATACTCGACTACTTTCAACGATATCTAACCCTGCCATTTTTTACCTTTTACCATGAAGCTTTCCGGCATTATTGAGGTTCTGGCATGACTCGATGCACGTCAAGCGCCGACGGTTGCTGCCCAGAGGATCAGAAGGGCGCCGAGCGGTGGCACGACAAAAAGTAAAGTTCCGCCCTTCAACAATACTAAGGAACTCTGCCACGCCAAAATGGTGTAGGCGAAATTCACGGTTGTAGATGCATTCTTTCCATTCAACGCCCATAAGCGTAATGCTTTTTTTTAAAACAACATAGAGAAAACCTGTCGGACTCAACTGCAGTGGTGGCGGAACTTATACCAGGCACATCGCTTTTCGCTTCAAAAAATGAAAATCTACCTGTAACTTTGGCGTTGGGCCCCAATCACAATCAGGGAATGGTCCGCGCCCCCAAGCGCGCCACGCCACTGAATGTCGGGCGGTCGGGGACAGGCCGCGTGCCGTGGGGCCCGCCGGCTATGGTGGAAAATAGTTCCATAAGCTAATACGCAAAGTAACAATATGCGCAATATATCACTGTAAGTGGCAATGAAATTGACTTCTGAAGGCAAGCTAACTTTCATAAATGCATTTCACATCATATTTTATGGAGAAAGAGCCTCATAAATTGTAACTATATTCTTCGCACACACACTAGTGAACATCCGGGCGCGCTTGTCGCGGGCGCAAATTTCAGAGTCCTTGGATGGCATCAGGAACATACCTGTTTTCTTTCTTTTCTGGAGATCCCCGATGTCCGCATTAACATTGCGTCTGACGCCTAACGCGATAACACCACAACTGACACCTCTGTACAAGGCCACCGCACCCATCACCGGATATAATGCGACGATAACACCACAACTGACACCTCTGTACAGGGCCACCGCACCCATCACCGAATATAATGCGACGATAACACCACAACTGACACATATGTACAGAGCCACCGCACCCATCACCGGATATAATGCGACGATAACACCACAACTGACACCAATGTACAGGGCCACCGCACACATCACCGGATATAATGCGACGAAAACACCACAACTGACACCTATGTACAGGGCCACCGCACACATCACCGGATATAATGCGACGATAACACCACAACTGACACCTATGTACAGGGCCACCGCACCCATCACCGGATATAATGCGACGATAACACCACAGCTTACACCTCTGTAAAGGGCCACCGCACCCATCACCGGATATAATGCGACGATAACACCACAACTGACACCTATGTACAGAGCCACCGCACCCATCACCGGATATAATGCGACGATAACACCACAACTGACACCTATGTACAGGGCCACCGCACCCATCACCGGATATAATGCGACGATAACACCACAACTGACACCTATGTACAGAGCCACCGCACACATCACCGGATATAATGCGACGATAACACCACAACTGACACCTATGTACAGGGCCACCGCACACATCACCGGATATAATGCGACGATAACACCACAACTGACACCTATGTACAGGGCCACCGCACACATCACCGGATATAATGCGACGATAACACCACAACTGACACCTATGTACAGAGCCACCGCACCCATCACCGGATATAATGCGACGATAACACCACAACTGACACCTATGTACAGAGCCACCGCACCCATCACCGGATATAATGCGACGATAACACCACAGCTTACACCTCTGTAAAGGGCCACCGCACACATCACCGGATATAATGCGACGATAACACCACAACTGACACCTATGTACAGGGCCACCGCACCCATCACCGGATATAATGCGACGATAACACCACAACTGACACCTCTGTACAGGGCCACCGCACCCATCACCGGATATAATGCGACGATAACACCACAACTGACACCTATGTACAGGGCCACCGCACCCATCACCGGATATAACGGGACGATAACACCAAAACTGACACCTATGTACAGGGCCACCGCACCCATCACCGGATATAATGCGACCGTTAGGCGTCATGAGCGGACATAATGCCGGTGGCACCGCTCTGGTGGTGGGTTTGTGAAGAAACACCAGCAGAGTGGGTTTGCTATGATTAACGCTATATTCTAGTTTCTGGAGGAGGTGCAAGTAATTTCCAATGGTCAAATTTGAACAACATTGAAACAAGCTCTCTTATGACATGTAGTTCGTTTTATTATCAAATCATTTCGCCCTGTCACTTTGCCCTTAAAGTGAAATTGGAGCAAGAAATTGGCCACTCAACATCTTGTAATAAAAACGTATCATACATCTTCTGTGTGATGTGCTGACAATTTCCAATGTTCGTAACTAAACGAAAATCGAACGTGCTACATTTTATATCATCTTGAATAAATTCCATGAAGGTAGAACCCTGTCACTTTTGCACTCAATTCCATAATTTGTGTCTCAAGTTATCACATTTTATTCCTTTAAATTGTATATCAGATGTTCTGCATTACCGAATTCATTTCCAATGGTATCAAATAAACCGACATAAAATCAGTTGCCTTTTGATGTCATACTCAGCTACTTTTATAGATAACTAACCCTGTCATTTTTGCACTCGATTTCAGGATTTGTGTCTCGAATTATCGCATTATATTTCTTTAAATTGTATATCAGATGTTCTACATTAGGGAATTCATTTTCAATGGTCTCAAATAAAAGGCATAAAATCAGCTGCCTTCTGATGCCATACTCGACTACTTTTATAGATATCTAACCATGTCATTTTTTAAAACTCAATTCCATGATTTTTGTTTCGAATTATCATATTGTATTCCTTTTAATTGTGCATCAGATGTTCTACATTAGCGAATTCATTTCCAATGGTCTCAAATAAAACAGCATAAAATCAGCTGCCTTCCGATGCCATACTCGACTACTTTTATAGATATCTAATCCTGTCATTTTTGCACTCAATTCTATGATTTTTGTATCGAATTATCATATTGTATTCCTTTAAATTACATATCAGATGTTCTACATTATCGAATTAATTTCAAATGGTCTGAAATAAACCGGCATAAAATCAGCTGCCTGCTGATGCCATACTTGACTACTTTTATATATATCTAACCCTTTGACTTTTGTACTCAATTCTAGGATTTCGGTCTCGAATTATCATATTGTATTCCTTTTAATTGCATATCAGATGTTCTACATTAGCCAATTAATTTCCAATAGTCTCAAATAAACAGGCATGAAATCAGCTGCCTTCTGATGCCATACTCGACTACTTTTATATATATCTAACGCTGTCATGTTTGCACTCGATTTCAGGATTTGTCTCGAATTATCGCATTGTGTTTCTTTAAATTGTATATCAGATGTTCTACATTAGCGAATTCATTTCCAATGGTCTCAAATAAAACGGCATAAAATCAGCTGCCTTCTCATGCCATACTCGACTACTTTTATAGATATCTAACCCTGTCATTTTTGTACTCAATTCCATGATTTTTGTTTCCAATTATCATATTGTAATACTTTTAATTGTACATCAGATGTTCTACATTACCGACTTAATTTCCAATGGCTTCAAATAAACCGCCATCAAATCAGCTGCCTTCTGATGCCATACTCGACTACATTTATAGATAGCTAACCCTGTCATTTTTGCACTCAATTTCAGGATTTGTGTCTTGAATTATCACACGTATTCCTTTAAGTTGCATGTCAGATGTTGTACATTATCGAATTAATTTCAAATGGTCTCAAATAAACTGATATAAAATCAGCTGCCTTCTGACGCCACACTCGACTACTTTTATATATATCTAACCCTTTGACTTTTGCACTCAATTCCAGGATTTCGGTCTCGAATTATCATATTGTATTCCTTTTAATTGCATATGAGATGTTCTGTATTAGCGAATTAATTTCCGATTGTCTCAAATATACCGGCATACAATCAGCTGCTTTCTGATGCCATACTCGACTACTTTCAACGATATCTAACCCTGCCATTTTTTACCTTTTACCATGAAGCTTTCCGGCATTATTGAGGTTCTGGCATGACTCGATGCACGGCAAGCGCCGACGGTTGCTGCCCAGAGGATCAGAAGGGCGCCGAGCGGTGGCACGACAAAAAGTAAAGTTCCGCCCTTCAACAATACTAAGGAACTCTGCCACGCCAAAATGGTGTAGGCGAAATTCACGGTTGTAGATGCATTCTTTCCATTCAACGCCCATAAGCGTAATGCTTTTTTTTAAAAACAACATAGAGAAAGCCTGTCGGACTCAACTGCAGTGGTGGCGGAACTTATACCAGGCACATCGCTTTTCGCTTCAAAAATGAAAATCTACCTGTAACTTTGGCGTTGGGCCCCAATCACAATCAGGGAATGGTCCGCGCCCCCAAGCGCGCCACGCCACTGAATGTCGGGCGGTCGGGGACAGGCCGCGTGCCGTGGGGCCCGCCGGCTATGGTGGAAAATAGTTCCATAAGCTAATACGCAAAGTAACAATATGCGCAATATATCACTGTAAGTGGCAATGAAATTGACGTCTGAAGGCAAGCTAACTTTCATAAATGCATTTCACATCATATTTTATGGAGAAAGAGCCTCATAAATTGTAACTATATTCTTCGCACACACACTAGTGAACATCCGGGCGCGCTTGTCGCGGGCGCAAATTTCAGAGTCCTTGGATGGCATCAGGAACATACCTGTTTTCTTTCTTTTCTGGAGATCCCCGATGTCCGCATTAACATTGCGTCTGACGCCTAACGCGATAACACCACAACTGACACCTCTGTACAAGGCCACCGCACCCATCACCGGATATAATGCGACGATAACACCACAACTGACACCTCTGTACAGGGCCACCACACCCATCACCGAATATAATGCGACGATAACACCACAACCGACACATATGTACAGAGCCACCGCACCCATCACCGGATATAATGCGACGATAACACCACAACTGACACCTATGTACAGAGCCACCGCACACATCACCGGATATAATGCGACGATAACACCACAACTGACACCTATGTACAGGGCCACCGCACCCATCACCGGATATAATGCGACGATAACACCACAACTGACACCTATGTACAGAGCCACCGCACCCATCACCGGATATAATGCGACGATAACACCACAACTGACACCTATGTACAGAGCCACCGCACCCATCACCGGATATAATGCATCACATGTTCGCCTACGAGAGGCACCGATAGATCTGGCATGTTGGTCTATTATGCCCATCACACATACAATATATGCAATATATTGGTCTATACTGTACCCATCACACATACAAACACACAGAGACACCGCACCCATCACACTGCTCACCTCTACACCACGCAACTGCTGGTCATTCAACAGTAGGTGCAGATAACGAATGCGCTTCAAGAAGTACCACGATCTGATCGGAGTGTGAAGTTACTGAGTTGTAGAATACATGGATGCCATGGTCCACATTCCAGACCTGACCCAGCTTGATTCAGTCTTACGTTCGCCTCATATTCAGCACTGTGTAGTCGATGAAAGATGAGCAGCAGGTTGCCACTCTACTGCCAACCTCTTCAGGCACATCTCGGTGAAATTTGGACAGGCTGATTGTGGTCGACGAGAACTAAATTGAGAGGCCTACACATGTAAGACTGCACTATGGAAGCGCCGGCCCGGCAACACCGGGTTCTGCATGGCGTGTGGACTGACCTACGACAGGTGGCACCTCGCAGTCCGGCAACACCGTGTTCTGCATGGCGTGTGGACTGACCTACGACAGGTGGCACCTCGCAGTCCGGCAACACCGTGTTCCGCATGGCGTGTGTACTGACCTACGACAGGTGGCACCTCGCAGTCCGGCAACACCGTGTTCTGCATGGCGTGTGGACTGACCTACGACAGGTGGCACCTCGCAGTCCGGCAACACCGTGTTCTGCATGGCGTGCGGACTGACCTACGACAGGTGGCACCTCGCAGTAGCACTCGATACTCTTGGTGGTGACGGGCGCCCCGGTGTGCGTGGGGTGCGAGTCATGGTCTGGCGGGGGCGTGGCGCACATCACTATCCGCAGCTCGAACAGACGCTGCGTCGCCGAGCGAACCTTGCGGGCCTGTGAGGTTACGGTGGGGCGGCCAGTGAGGAACAGGTCCGGTCAACATCAGTCTCTGGCCCCTCACTGAGCTGGTGGTCAGGTAAGTGCCAGCGTCACTGAGGAGGTCCAGTCAACACCAGTCTAAGACTCGATACTGAGCTGGTGGTCAGGTCAACACAGGTGTCACTGAGGAGGTCCAGTCAACACCAGTCTCAGACTCGATACTGCGCTGGTGGTCAGGTCAATATCAGTGCTACTGAGGAGATCCGGTCAACACCAGTCTCAGACCCGTCACTGAGCTAGTGGTCAGGTCAACACAGGTGTCACTGAGGAGGAAATCTGATCAACGCCAGTCTCAGACTCGACACTGTGGTCAGGTCAACGCTGGTGTCACTTAGGAAGAGGTCCAGTCAACATCACATTCATTGAGGAAGCGGTTTAGTCAGCATGCTCTATGTTACGAAGGTGGCGATTTGCTGGGCAATAGCGACGAGACCAAAGATAGCGGGGTGCTGTTGGAAGCATGCGGCTATGGCTATGGACAAGCTACGGCCACCCCTGTTGTAGTAGTGCACGTGCATGCTACGACAT
This sequence comes from Ashinkailepas kermadecensis, assembly GCA_034440615.1. Lineage (NCBI taxonomy): Eukaryota > Metazoa > Arthropoda > Thecostraca > Neolepadidae > Ashinkailepas > Ashinkailepas kermadecensis. The sequence continues at coordinate 551,689 of JAOTOM010004948.1, forward strand.
CAACCACGGCACTTCCTATTTAGCTGCTGAATCTGTGTGGGACCACTGAGATGTCTTTGACGGACCTTGTTTTGCTTACAGCCAAGCAGGCATGCACCGATCCCAATACCAGAAGCCAAACCACTGCGCATCAGCCACATAACCTGGAAGTTGGGAATGATGGCCTCCAGCAGCGGTCTCTCGAAGACGTTCCCGAGAACAGCTCCGCACTTGAGAAACATCTGCTCGAACGGGTTCAGTTTGTCGAATGTGGCCATCATCATGCCTGCAGACAGAGCTCGCTCCAATGCGTGGTCTGACAATATTCCCGGATAGCACACGTGGTGAAGAGGTCACAGGTAGGCACAGGACGAGAGGGTGGGGGCCTGCTAAACACTACACAAGTCCCGGCCCGGCTGTGTGTACCGTGTGCAGTACCGTGTGCAGTACGGTGGGGAGGCCTGCTGAACACCACACATGTCCCGGCCCGGCTGTGTGTACCGTGTGCAGTACCGTGAGCAGTACGGTGGGGAGGCCTGCTGAACACCACACATGTCCCGGCCCGGCTGTGTGTACCGTGTGCAGTACCGTGAGCAGTACGGTGGGGAGGCCTGCTAAACACTACACAAGTCCCGGCCCGGCTGTGTGTACCGTGTGCAGTACCGTGAGCAGTACGGTGGGGAGGCCTGCTGAACACCACACATGTCCCGGCCCGGCTGTGTGTACCGTGTGCAGTACCGTGAGCAGTACGGTGGGGAGGCCTGCTGAACACCACACATGTCCCGGCCCGGCTGTGTGTACCGTGTGCAGTACCGTGAGCAGTACGGTGGGGGAGGCCTGCTGAACACCACACATGTCCCGGCCCGGCTGTGTGCCGTGTGCAGTACCGTGAGCAGTACGGTGGGGAGGCCTGCTGAACACCACATGTCCCGGCCCGGCTTGTGTGCCGTGTGCAGTACCGTGTGCAGTACGGTGGGGAGGCGTGCTGAACACCACATGTCCCGGCCCGGCGTGTGTGCCGTGTGCAGTACCGTGAGCAGTACGGTGGGGGAGGCCTGCTGAACACCACATGTCCCGGCCCGGCTGTGTGTGCCGTGTGCAGTACCGTGTGCAGTACGGTGGGGAGGCCTGCTGAACACCACACAAGTCCCGGCCCGGCGTGTGTGCCGTGTGCAGTACCGTGTGCAGTACCGTGAGCAGTACCGTGAGCAGTACGGTGGGGAGGCCTGCTGAACACCACACATGTCCCGGCCCGGCTGTGTGTACCGTGTGCAGTACCGTGAGCAGTACGGTGGGGAGGCCTGCTGAACACCACACATGTCCCGGCCCGGCTGTGTGTACCGTGTGCAGTACCGTGTGCAGTACGGTGGGGAGGCCTGCTGAACACCACACATGTCCCGGCCCGGCTGTGTGTGCCGTGTGCAGTACCGTGAGCAGTACGGTGGGGGAGGCCTGCTGAACACCACACATGTCCCGGCCCGGCTGTGTGTGCCGTGTGCAGTACCGTGTGCAGTACCGTGAGCAGTACGGTGGGGAGGCCTGCTGAACACCACACATGTCCCGGCCCGGCTGTGTGTACCGTGTGCAGTACCGTGAGCAGTACGGTGGGGAGGCGTGCTGAACACCACACATGTCCCGGCCCGGCTTGTGTACCGTGTGCAGTACCGTGTGCAGTACGGTGGGGAGGCCTGCTGAACACCACACATGTCCCGGCCCGGCTGTGTGTACCGTGTGCAGTACCGTGAGCAGTACGGTGGGGAGGCCTGCTGAACACCACACATGTCCCGGCCCGGCTGTGTGTGCCGTGTGCAGTACCGTGTGCAGCGTGTGCAGTAGGGTGTGTCGATGGAAGCGGATTACATTTGGATAGCAATAAAAGCATGCGCAAGGGCCTAAAGTTATGAGAAAAGTACAAAAACCCCGAATTAAATCGGTTTTACCTTAGGCGCACAGCCGATTTGTGAAAAGCATGTCGGCTCCAGCCCGCTAGCCACGCGTCACACGCGATTCTCGCCCCACCGGCCGCACCGACGATGCTGCGTCGCGGCGCGCGGCGTGACTGCCGTAGAGGCGAAAATCGCCTGCTATTGACGGCCTAGCGGCCATGCTGCCCTCAGTGCTCTGCATTACAAACGACTTTGTCGTCCAGAATTATGTTCTAAAGTATGCATATAGCTATACAGACTATTGCCACCACATTTGCGATGCCAGAATGGTAGTGGCAAGTGCCAGCAAGCTCCGGCGGTGCCAGTAAAATTCATATGAACACATGAACGAATAGGAGCAAAAGAGAAACTTCGGACAAGGTTACACCCACTTATATTACACAATAGATGCAAATTTCGTACGGAAATGTGGGAAAATTGACAGTGGGAACCATTTACCAATATAACAAAAATGAAGGAAACAAATTATAACTATCAGGTGCTACGGATTCGGTAAATGTTAGGTATGTCGAATTAGCCAATTCAAATTTAATAAAACCTGGCGCACGGAAGAACTTTCATGTGTCAACAAAACAATCATGGATGTGATTGCATAATAAAACAAGCAAATTCCAGTCAACAACCAGTTCGGATCACTGGCAGATCCAGGGAGCAAAGGGGGGGGGATTTGTCCCCGCCAAAAGATTTGAAACTGGGTCATAAACTATGTTTTACTCGATTTATGGCCAAAATGCTTTTTGTTTCTACCACGGGACAACAATAGCCAGTTCTGGATCAGCCAGTGGTTCTGAAGTCACTGTCACTAGTATACAGTTCTTCACTACTGCCTACAGTTTCATGTCTTTTTGGAGGCAAAGTTTGGCTGTGCCGCTCTGTGGGTCAGGCGGGCACAGACGAAGCCGTGTCGAGCCGTCTGGCCAACAACGGAGCTTGACGCCTTGCTTACCTCCCGAATAGCTCTCTCAACGGCCTGCGTATGTACAGGATAGTGCTTTATCAGGATAGGCGAGGCCGCGAGCTCTTCAATCTCACTATCCGGCACGTCTCGAAGAAGCGGTGGTTCCGTTATAGCCACCGAGTCCCAGTCAATCAAGTCCACGTATGTGGTGGCGTCGAAATTCAGTTTCGGAATCTCGTATGGCTGGACACCCTCCCTCGTGATTCTTCGTCGACATCCCAGAATCATCTCCGACGCCCGTTGACGAATGTCAGCGTCTGCATCAGCTGCCATGGCCAAGAGAAGCTCCTCCGGGTGACCCCAAAACCCGTTGCGCTGGACGACTGGACTGACGATCACTTGATCCTCTGCGTCGAGCGTTCTTAGCAGCCGGACTGATTCATAGAGGTTTTTTGAACCTTCTGTGCAGTGAGAGTGGCTCTTAATCAAAAACCACATGGGCGCATAGTGGTTGACGATGAACTTGACGAGACGGCGCAGAGCGGCTGAAGGTCTTGTGGTTGCCACATACAAGCGAAGTATGCGGCATGCGAGGGTTAACCATCGCGCGTGGTTGACGGGTCCTGGCTTTGCACGAGCGACGTCTTCGGGTACAGCGCCATCTTGCACTGCAATGCTAAGCTTATGCAACAACTTCTGATCCGCACTGAGGTCAGCCGCCATGGTTCCATTCAGTTCAGTTACTTTCCCCGAGACTAGCTCAAAATCTGCAAGTGACATATTCTCAACGTCCGCCGATAGATGTTTGGCTAAATTCCCGCTGAATGATCTAGGACCGGTGGTAATGCCGTCGACAGTCTTGAAAAGCTCTCTCAGATTCATTTCATTGGCATGTAACATGCAAACGAACCAATGCACAGCTTTGTCTCTTTGAAGTTCGAAGCGTCGGCAAACACCCGAATGCACCCCAGTGTTTACAGCGCACCCATCGCAGCCTAGCACTTTCACACCTGCCCCGTACTCACACGCTATCGATTCGAGTTCCCTGTGGATATCAGCTGATTTTCCTGATACAGGCGTAAAATGGGTAAGGTACTGATCATTCGGCTCGGATAATACTACATAGTGCTCCTCCTGAATTTCCAACTTGCCGCGCATATTGGTGTCGGTTACCAGGGTCGCATCCTTACGGCCATCAAAATACAGCGCAGTCAATCCGTCTTGCAGGATATTCTCTGTTCTTGCACTTGCTTCATTCTGTCTGGCGGTTCTTCGAGCCCTCCACAGTTTTTTTTGGCGTCAACAGCAGTGGAGGTACTATCCTTGGTTAACCGTCCTATATCCACCTGGTACGCATTTATGAGGGCAGCCGCTGCTCTGTTCGATATTCCGTACCGATCTGCTACCAAAGCAGACTCTGCCAAAACATCTGTATTCACGTCAGTAGTGGGCAGATCGGCTTCAAATTCGTCTTCAGATTCTCTCTGGTTACGATCAGCGCAATCGTCATCTTCGGAAAGTTGTTGAGGATCTGAACAGAGCTCTGCACTTTCTTTGTCTTCTATGTCGTCTGCTTTGCTCTTCTTTGGTTCTGATTCCTGTTTTTAGTGTGTCCCATCGGCATTTCCGTTTCTGTCTTCGCGTACTCTCTTTTCTATCCACCGATCCAATTTGCAGTTTCCTCGGGCCCCGCTGATCGTACAGGTACGGTCTTTCCAATGCCGGTACTTTATGCTCTTTTGCACAGGCGCAGTCCATCGTGAAATCATCTCTTATGGTGTACTTGCAGATTGCTATGTCAAGAACTTTGTCGAACCACTGATGGAGCGAATCCAGGGCAGTAACCCTGAGTGTGCTCTTGGAGCTGCTGCGCCATTTTGAATAGCACAGTTCTATCATTGTTTCTATCCTTCGATCTGAAACCACTGGAATATCCTCCATTGTCCAAATGTCCCGGAGCGTCTCGGCAGCCGATTTAAATGCGGTGCGAACCGGAAAGTTGCCGTCATTGTGCTCATTACCCAGGTCTGTGCGTAATTTACGTACATAGTTGACCACGTCCTTCCTTGTGGGCAGCACATTGCGTCTCAGATCACTTGGGTGGCCGATAAGAAAATGCTTTGTTTTTTGTCTGCCCCGTCTGCCCGATTTGAATGGTGGCATGTTACCTCTTTTCACTGCGATATATCGGTCTAAAATACCTTCTCCAGACCAGATAACTTAAATGCAATATGATTTGTTTACAATCGGGCTTCGCTGAACAATAATAAATATCAAGAACATTAAAACTACTTAGGTACAGTACCAATCTGATTTTGGAAGGTAATATGGTGGCAAGCGTGTTATTGCTTAATAACTCATATAACTAGGATTTAAAAAAATATATATTATGCACTGCCTGCATCGGAACAGAATTCTGGTCGACAGAGTAGTTTGTAATGGCAAGCAGCGGCGCGACCGCACCTCCGCTAGGCCGTCAATAGCAGGCGATTTTCGCCTCTACGGCAGTCACGCCGGGCGCCGCGACGCAGCATCGTCGGTGCGGCCGGTGGGGCGAGAATCGCATGTGACGCGTGGCTGGCGGGCTGGAGCCGACATGCTCTTCACAAATCGGCTGTGCGCCTAAGGTAAAACCGATTTAATTCGTTTTTTTGTACTTTTCTCATAACTTTAAGCCCTTGCGCATGTTTTTATCGCTATCCAAATGTAATCCAAAGGAAAAACCCCCAATGTGACACACCCTAGTGTGCAGTACCGTGTGTAGTACCGTGTGCAGTACCGTGCCGCCCGGCACAGCCGCTGTCTGTAGCCGGCGCTTACCGCGCATGGTATCCGGTATCGGCAGGTTGGCGAACACGAGGCCCTCGGCCAGCTCGCAGATCATGTTCGAGCCCGACTGACGCACGTCAGGATGTGGCGGCAGCTCCTCGTCCTCGGGCACCGCGTCCATCTCGGTCATCACCACATCTGGCAGCTGTCGACAGCACACCGCGTCCATCTCGGTCACCACCACATCTGGCAGCTGTCGACAGCACACCGCGTCCATCTCGGTCACCACCACATCTGGCAGCTGTCGACAGCACACCGCGTCCATCTCGGTCACCACCACATCTGGCAGCTGTCGACAGCACACCGCGCGCGATCACAGCCCGCTCAGCTGACGAGGTATACGAGTATGTTCTGTGTATTTGCTGGATACTGCTGAGGGCATTTCACCGCCGTGGATATATGGGAGCGGAGACTGGTCAGTGGCAATCAAGACCGGTACACGACCGGTGATACCTGCTGATAAAAATCGGCACATGTCACTGTGCTTAGAGGTTTGCAAGTATTCGTAGTATGAGTTTCCACGAACTTTCTTTCTAGCTATTGATCTGATGCATTATTCCACGTTGCATCTCCATCTTATTACAAACCGTACAAATGTAGAAATGACGAAAATCTGTGATGATGAACTGGACACAACACATATGTACATGGCAGACTTAGTTCGTGCTTTCCATTCATCTCTTCCTCCTTACCCACCGTCTCTCTCTCTCTCTCTCTCTTTCTCCCCCTCTCTCTCTCGCTCTCGCTCTCGCTCTCGCTCTCTCTCTGTTTTCTCTATCCCTCTTTCATGCCGACCTTGTCTCGTCCCAGGAGTTTGTCTATCACGCTTGATCTCTTCCTTTGATTGTGTGATTTCTTCCCACCGTCAGATATATCAGCTTCTGCCTGCGGAGTATCAATGCATTAATCACATGAAAAATCATCTAAATCATCTAAAAAAAGGTAGTTAACCCATGATACCCGCCGTGGAGAATCCAGAGAGAGAGAGAGAGAGAGAGAGAGAGAGAGAGAGAGAGAGAGAGAGAGAGAGAGAGAGAGAGAGAGAGAGAGAGAGAGAGAGAGAGAGAGAGAGAGAGAGAGAGAGAGAGAGAGAGAGAGAGAGAGAGAGAGAGAGAGAGAGAGAGAGAGAGAGAGAGAGAGAGAGAGAGAGAGAGAGAGAGAGAGAGAGAGAGAGAGCGAATTCTGGGCTCATGAAGAATTCCTCCGAGTCGACAGAGAGTCTAGCTGCCGGAGGACTTCGGACCGTTAACGATGGCCTCGAGTTATGAAAAGCATTCAAGCCGCTCAATATCGTTAAGAGACTTTGTCATAGCCACATACCCAGAAATGCAAACGCAACCGTTTCAGATAGAAGCACCCACGATTTTTCCTCAATCATATCAATCAGAAAAGCATCCTGTCTCGGGAATCGATCCCGACAGTTTCAGCCATAGGCTGAGGCCTCGGCCACCAGGGGTAACCGGCGGATACATGGTTGGCTGAAATACAGGTAATAGAGGTAGATCCCCTTGTGCACTGGACCGTACTGTTCGGCTCAGACTAGTCGTGCCCCATTGGCAGCTGGGGTGGTTGTTAAGGTACCTGGGGACCTGGGGGGGGGATCAGTTATGGACAGTGGCTGGAATGCCAGGGCACCCTGAGTGGCCACCGCGGCATGGGTGTAACATTCGGAAAAAGGCTGTCACGGGAAGCGGCCGGTACACATTGGTGATGCTGGCTCACCATTGGTGATGCTGGCTCACCTTCTTCTAGAGGGACACTCTGCACACGGATCGGCTTCGTCGCAGATCGTATCGAGCTGCCAGGTGGAAAGGAAAAGCCCTCCGATCGATTTACGCTCCAACTGCGAAAACTGTGCCTTCCGGTCTCACCAATATCTGCTCATTTGCTTCTTCAAGGTAGTTCACACATCACGTCGTAAATATTTTAGTGTTAACATTGGGAAGTGCGTTAATCCGAACGATCAGCACACTTTGTGGCGCCGCACAATGTGCTGTGTCCGTGCCGGGCCAGCTGGCAGCAGGGCGGCTTACGGCGCCGACGGCTGGTGAACTGACTGCCATGGACTGCTTGCGGGCCTCCATCTGGGCCCGGTATACCGGGGCGGAGTCGGCACGGTCTGCCCGCGCGGCGTCAGCTGATCCTCCCGCCTGCCAATCCAGACCCGACTGTGAGGCCAATCCAGCACCACGTCCGACTGAGCGCGCGGTCTCCGACGCGTCACAACCACCAGACTCGCGTGGGGAGACTCACAGGACGGCTCGGCGACGTCTCCTAGACATGTACCGCGGGCTGGGGCACACTGGGTGGGTGATCGGGCAATGACATTGTCGTCTTCTCACAGGACGGCTCGGCGACGTCTCCTAGACATGTACCGCGGGCTGGGGCACACTGGGTGGGTGATCGGGCAATGACATTGTCGTCTTCTCACAGGACGGCTCGGCGACGTCTCCTAGACATGTGCCGCGGGCTGGGGCACACTGGGTGGGTGATCGGGCAATGACATTGTCGTCTTCTCACAGGACGGCTCGGCGACGTCTCCTAGACATGTACCGCGGGCTGGGGCACACTGGTGGGTGATCGGGCAATGACATTGTCGTCTGATTTATGGTTGACAGGATGTGCATGGGAAGAGATGCATTGCACTGTTCATGGTTCACACATCGCACTCATTCAATCACATGACCATGACATGCAAATGCAAAAAAAAACTACAGCTTGTTGTCCAATGCGAGCCACAAAACTGAGTTAAATGATTGGGGTGAAAAAGAAAACAAAAACACGTCAAGGAAAACATATTCCAAAAGCTGGAGAATGGGAAATGGCTCATCCACCATCGCTTTGACCTTTATTTCATTCTATCTGCAACGCAGTATTCCATGATGTTGCTATGCACGGGTGGCCCCCGACCACGGTGCACACAGTGCCAGTTGCGGGTGTCAATATCCGACCAGAAGCAGTCATGGATCCCCTGCATTGTGCTAACTTAGTATCAATGATTATACACACAACGTACCGTCAACGAAGACCGCGCTTCCGTCGAGTATTTCATTCTGCATGTAAACCCAGCTAGATCCGCACATCACACCAGTCATGTGCTAAGCCAGTCAGTCGCTCCGAGTCGCCCGCCAGGGAGAAGTACACCGGAGCACCTGACAGGCGGCACTTCGCTGTACCTCTGTGCCGTCGGACCGGAGCCAGTTTGGTGTCTCGCCTTCAGACTGGACCTCTTGGTGACAGGAGACGGAGCGGCGCACAGACCGCACCCTGTTTGGCGTCTCACCATCACACTGGATCGCTTGGTGACCAGAGACGGAGTGGCGAACGAGGTTCGCCTGTGCTTCTTGCCGGAGGCTTTGCTGACCAGCGGCGTCACGCGTAGGAACTGGTTCTGGAACATGTCGGCCAGCAGCTGCTCACACCAGCCGGGGACGCCGTGCGACTTCTCCTGCAGCAGTCTGCAACAGTGCCACGGCCGCCCCCGTAAATCCGCCGATATAGTCGTATACCAAAGTGCAGCTGTAGCTGGAATAATGCTGTAGATAGACGGTCATCTGTACAGTCTGTGGCTTTATAACAAGCATAGATTTCCAGCAATAAGAAACGATTGCATTGCTGATAATGTGTTTTTTACGCGTCTGCTGTGTGGTCACATAGCGTTGCCAATCACTCACGTCGATTGGTCGCGAGTGGACCATGCGAAGGGTGATACTCGAACCCACAGCATTCCGGTTGGGAGACGAGCGCCTTGCACCTAGGCTGCTCGTTCCTCACAATGGCTTGCAATATATGACATGCATGTTACAGTACCTATTCTGGCACGTGTTACTTGTAGGCGTTTGTTAAAGGCTGCTCTAAAACACGCCATATTTATGGCGCGTATTGTCATCGCTACAATTATGTCACATCCCGGTCCTCGTGATGAACATACATTCCAGTATGCATGCATGACGACGTATCACCTTGTTGTAGTCATAATGTTTACTAAACTAGCATACGGTGCCATCAAATTCGAATGTTCATATCCGCCAAATGCCATTAGAGATACATCTAAATGCTACAACACCGTCCTTCGGATTTGCGCAGTCTCGGAAACTAAGCTGTGCATCACATCTCGTCACTTACTTTACCACCTCATGCGGAACGCCCTTGACCTCCAGGATCTGACAGGCTAGCGCTGTCAAGAGTTCGCTTTCCAGGCCTTTCATGCGCACATGTTTCACCCCCGGGGACTGTCAAAGAGATAACTCCACGTTACGTGCGACACGCGAAGGATGACATACACGCTGTTATTCAATAGTTCAATGCACGGAGCTTTGGCACGTAGGATGCTCCATGCCAGACACATCAATAATAACCAGATTCCTTTGTACTATCTTTCATGCTTTCATGACTCGACTTTTGCTGACTGGTGACGCGGTGGACAATCCAAAAGCGCCAGGCAACGCAAGCCTCCATTGTGCACGTACGCTAATCAGCAGAAGCCGATGAACGCCGGCATCACGTGTTCTCGACTGAAATTCTGAATGAGAGGATTTGGAAGGTGGATATACTCATTGACTGATTCTTGGCTTCACCGGACGCCGCGTCGACTGCTGCTGTCAAATGGCGTCAAACAGTGTCTCCAATCTGTCTCGCCAATCGATCGCGTCACGCCAATCATTGCGTCACGCCAATCGATCTGTCACGCCAATCGATCGCGCACGAAGAGCGGCGGCAAGTTGGAACAGAACCCGCAGCCTTTCGATTGGGCGATGACCACCATATCCCTGCACTTGCCACTCACTAAGCATAGGCTTGGGTTCTATTGCGACGCGTTCAACTGATCATACAATATGACGTCGCCGCTCTCTCACGCCGACTGGCCTCGGGGAGACAGAAATATCAAGCGGCCAGCGAGCTCCGAACCCGAGACATGGCCTTCACGAGTCCAGCACGCCGTCCGCTCGGCCACCGGCTGCGCCGGACACACGCGCTGGTGACGGGCGTACCCGCAGCTGCGCAGGACACACGCGCTGGTGACGGGCGTACCCGCAGCTGCGCAGAACACACGCGCCGGTGACGGACGTACCCGCAGCTGCGCAGGACCCACGCGCTGGTGACGGGCGTACCCGCAGCTACGCAGGACACACGCGCCGGTGACGGACGTACCCGCAGCTGCGCAGGACACACGCGCTGGTGACGGGCGTACCCGCAGCTGCGCAGGACACACGCGCTGGTGAAGGACGTACCAGCAGCGTCTGCGCTGCCACGTCGGGCAGCGGGTGCAGCGGTGACGGTGGCATCACGGACAGCACGCCCAGCACCGACTCGGTGGAGGCGGACAGCGTGCCCAGGAACGACCACGTCTCGTCGTCCACGAAGTGGGCGTTGTCGATGATGAAGATGACGCCGGTCGACACGGCCGCGTACTGTCGGACCGAACGGAGCGGGTCACTGGGACATGGTGCAATGCATCACATACATTGCCAGCGGCGTTGGTCTCCGGAATCGGTAGGGGGTGTGCCGTTCGGAAAATTGCTGTGCTTGCTGATAAATATCTTTTACACATACGGAGGAGAGAAGTTACAAGTTACATCCTCCCTGGAGAAAGAAGTGAGGAGAGAGAGAAAAGAAAAAAAAAAAAAAAAAAAAAAAAAAAAGAGAGAGAGAGAGAGAGAGAGAGAGAGAAAGAAAAAAAAAAAAAAAAAAAAAAAAAAAAAAAAAAAAAAAAAAAAAAAAAAAAAAAAAAAAAAAAAAAAAAAAAAAAAAAAAAAAAAAAAAAAAAAAAAAAAAAAAAAAAGAGAGAGAGAGAGAGAGAGAGAGAGAGAGAGGGAGAGAGAGATTGGGAAAATTGAGGCGAACTATAAGTACAATATGTAAAATCGGCACCAGCCTTGCATGATGCCCATGCTGACTACACTAATTACACTGCGCTGGTTTATGGCCGCTGAACGGAACAGAGTAAGCGCCAAGCAGGCAGTGCAGTCGAATGTCCGTGCTTGCCAGTCACAGGCGTATTGCCTTGAGTACCACGCATCCTCAGGCATGCTTGCAGAGCTAAAATGATCTCGAACGCGATACCTTCACCAAATTGCTTTACTGAGGACACAGACAAAACCATCACCCCCCTCTGGGACTGGCTCGAAACCCCGGGATGCAAGCCAAGCACTTTAACCATTTGACACCCAGGAATGACAATGACACTTCCGGTGCAAAGCGTATGACAAGCTGCCCACGCACGGAAACATCACTGCAACCCCCTTTTCCACCCACCAGAGAAGCTATTGTGCTTTAACACACAGCGTTAAAGCACATCAGTTTTACACCCTAAAGGGTTTATAAGACTGATGAAAGTAATCTGGGATGACTCTTTTCAAATCACTTTGACGAGCTTTCGGGGCTCATAGAGCCTCCATCGTCAGATCAGAGCCGCTCACGACGTAACTACCAATGTCTGGATGCGATGGCCAAAGTCACCTAACGATAGCGACGAGCATTCGCCAGGTAACAACCGACTCGGACCAGCCAGCCCAAGCGGTTCTGCACTTACGTCAACGGGTCTGATGCTGGCTATTGACCGTCGTATGGAACCACCTGCAACTACGAACACCACCAGAGCTCAACGGTGCAGTCGTTCCCGACGCCCACGTCAGCTGCACCTCAGCTGTGCCGGGCAGCACGCCGAGGCTGACATCACCAACACGTACTTCGTGAACGATCTTCCAGAGCAGGTCCGTCATCAGCCTGCTGCGCGACGGACCGTCTGTTTGCGCTATGCGCGGGTTGACTGGCAGCTTCAGTTGGAGCAGGTCGTTCAGCAGACACAGGTCGTCACCGACACGCTTATCCTGTAACAGCACGGTAGTTACCGACCCGCTTATCCTGTAACAGCACAGTTCGTCACTGACCCGCTTATCCTGTAACAGCACAGGTCATCATCGTCCCGCTTATCCTCTAACAGCACGACAGTTACCGAGCCGCTTATCCTGTAACAACACGGATCATCATTGGGCTACATATTCTGAAGCAACACGGACCATTACCTGGCTACTTATCCCGAAACAACATGTACCATCACCGGGCTACGTATCCTGGATCAAAACGGGGCCGCAGTGGCTCAGTTGGCAGGGTGTCGGACTATTTATCGCAAGATTGTGGGTTCGCATCCCGCAACCGGTGGGATCACCGAGTCCACCTGCGACCAATCGGCATGGCAGGTTGGCGACGCTACATGACCTAGCAGTTGAATGCGTCGTGAATGGACCCAAGTTTTTTTCTTCTCCTGACGGAACACGGACCATTACCGGGTAATTTGTCCTGCAACAACACGAGCCATCGGTTCCTGGTCCCCCAGTGAAGGGGCCTTTGGGCTAACTATCCTGGGAGAACACAAGCTATGAGATGGTCGACCAAGCCCCAGTTTTCGCCGCTCTGAACATTTCATTAGCGCAGCTAGGAGTGCCACGTGTGCCCGTTACCTAGATGTGTATCCGGCCCGTGCATACTGCCGGTGGGCTGTACCGCAATCACGCTCCACTGGCTTGGACCCCCCCCCCCCCTTACGCTTGGAAGCATTTCTCAGCACAGCACTTTTGTTTCAACAAAGTAGATGTTCAACTCGGATGCGAGGACGCTCATTCTTTTTGCAGATCACTCCAGCACTGGAATATTTATTGTTGAATATTCTGCTCCCAGTTAGTCTATTAAACAAGACGCGACACAGTGTGTGTACCTGCTAGTGTTTTTCTGAACATGGCTGGCTACTTGTTGGTTGTGTTCTCACTATGAGCCGGTTCAGTATAAGTACATGTTCATGTTGTTCTCACTATGGGCTGACTCCGCGTATGCAACTGTTGGTGGTCTTCTCACGATGCACTGGTCCGGTGTGACTCATTGGTGGTCTTCTCACGATGAACTGGTCCAGTGTATGCAGCCGTTGGTGTTGTTCTCACGATGAACTGGTCCGGTGTGACTCATTGGTGCTGTTCTCACGATGAACTGGTCCAGTATATACCCGTTGGTGTTGTGCTCACGATGCACTGGTCCAGTGTGTGCAGCTGCTGACAGCATGCTTACCTTTAAATGGTCCAGTATGTGAACTTCCTTCTCTTTAGCTGTCCGGTATTGGTGTAGGCCCATCAGCTGGCTGAAGAGGGTGCTCAGACCGTACCCACTGTTGCCGCTCAACTGCAGACTCATGTTGACCTGAGCCATCTGCCAGACAGACGTCACCCGTCACTCGCCACAACTGGGCCATCTGTCACACAGCCACCCACCCGTCACCCGTTACAGCCTGGCCAGTCTGTCACACAACCACCCACCCGTCACCCGCCACAGCCTGGGCTAGTCTGTCACACAGACATCCACCCGTCACCCGTCACAGCCTGGGCCAGTCTGTCACAGTCTCCGGCAGTCTGTCACAGCCTGGGCCAGTCTGTCACCGTCTCCGGCAGTCTGTCACAGTGTGGGCCAGTCTGTCACAGTCTCCGGCAGTTTGTCACGGTCTGGTGCTGTCTGTGGCAGTCTCGGGAAGTCTACCACAGTTAGGCGGCAAACGTGGCCTGTTGTAACTGGCAGGAAATCTCCAGCGATTCTATTACATTATTGCATTGCGTTACAGATGAAACTTGGCAGTCATGGGCATCACAGCGGTGGGCCCGTCGGTCTACTTTGAACCGTCACAGTTGTATTTGTATCGTATTGTATTTGCGAATTTAACAAACAATTTCCATAAAATGGATTAATATTTAGTTTGAGTCAGATTACAGCCAGATGAAGATAACACTTCGCAAACAACAAACACAAACAGGGCAGCCACTCTCTGAACAAGCCAACCTCACCAGACAGCCACTCGCTGTCCAAGCCAACCTCACCAGACAGCCATTCTCTGTCCGAGCTAACCTCACCAGACAGCCACTCCCTGTCCAAGCCAACCTCACCAGACAGCCACTCTCTTCCCAAACATCACCAGACAGTCATTCCCTGTCCAAGCCAACCCCACCAGACAGCCACTCTCTGTCCAAGCCAACCTCACCAGACAGCCACTCTCTGCCTAAACCTCACCAGGCAGCCACTCCCTGTCCAAGCCAACCCCACCAGACAGCCACTCTGTGTCCAAGCCAACCTTACCAGACAGCCACTCTTTGCCCAAACCTCACCAGACAGCCACTCACTGTCCAAGCCAACCCCACCAGACAGCCACTCTCTGTCCAAGCCAACCTCATCAGACAGCCACTCTCTGCCCAAACCTCACCAGACAGCCACTCCCTGTCCAAGCCAACCTCACCAGACAGCCACTCTCTGCCCAAACCAACCCCATCAGACAGCCACTCTCTGTCCAAACCAACCTCACCAGACAACCATTCTTTTTTCCGAGCGAGAAGAGGGCGTCCAGCAGCCGGCTCTTGCCAATTCCGGACTCGCCCTCGAACACGATCAGCCGCACCTCCGAGACCTGTCACAGAGTCACCGGTCAGCCGCACCTCCGAGTCCTGTCACAGAGTCACCGGTCAGCCGCACCTACGAGTCCTGTCACAGAGTCACCGGTCAGCCGCACCTCCGAGTCCTGTCACAGAGTCACCGGTCAGCCGCACCTCCGAGTCCTGTCACAGAGTCACGGGTCAGCCGCACCTCCGAGTCCTGTCACAGAGTCACCGGTCAGCCTCGCCTCCGAGTCCTGTCACAGAGTCACCGGTCAGCCGCACCTCCGAGTCTTGTCACAGAGTCACGGGTCAGCCGCACCTCCGAGTCCTGTCACAGAGTCACCGGTCAGCCGCACCTCCGAGTCCTGTCACAGAGTCACCGGTCAGCCGCACCTCCGGTCTGAGTCCGTCCACAGGGTCCTCGGTCAGCCGCACCTCCGAGTCCTGTCACAGAGTCACCGGTCAGCCGCACCTCCGAGTCCTGTCACAGAATCACCGGTCAGCCGCACCTCCGAGTCCTGTCACAGAGTCACCGGTCAGCCGCACCTCCGAGTCCTGTCACAGAGTCACCGGTCAGCCGCACCTCCGAGTCCTGTCACAGAGTCACCGGTCAGCCGCACCTCCGAGTCCTGTCACAGAGTCACCGGTCAGCCGCACCTCCGAGTCCTGTCACAGAGTCACGGGTCAGCCGCACCTCCGAGTCAGGTCACAGAGTCACCGGTCAGCCGCACCTCCGAGTCCTGTCACAGAGTCACGGGTCAGCCGCACCTCCGAGTCTTGTCACAGGGTCACCGGCCAGGGTCACGGTGGAAACTATGCCAGAGCCGTGTGAAGTCAGAGGAGTGGTTCTCTATTTCTGTGAGGGTGTGGTTCTAATTTTGTGTAGGACCATATTTAGTCGCGGGATGGAATTAATTAGAGAGGGACTATCTGGGATCGGAGAGGGACCGCATAAATTTGTCGAGGAATCGCATTAAGCAAGATAAGAAGCGTCTTAGCCAAACGAGGAGCGCTCTAACGTCTAAAAGAGTCGGTCTTTATCGATTCAGCAGAGGACGGCCCTCTCTGGAAACCGACTGTGGGGGATGCGTCCCCACGTCTCCCATGGTGGCGTCGACCACACACAAAAACAAGTCACTGTGGTGCAAACGCACCACGACCTCGTGCTCGGTAAAACATATGTTGTGATAATTTTATGCGAACACAACTGCCAATGAACGATCGAATGCCGGTGTACCTTGATACGCTGGACGTTTTCGGTGAAGTTCCTGAGTTCCGACTTCCTACCAAGCAAAGGATATTTGTATTGTGGCTGCTTCTGTCCGAACTCCCTGAAAATAATGTCAGAATCGAAACATACTCTTACATAGGAGGCCATTATTAGCATATGGCTGCATTTAGCATTGCTTGTTTAGGGTAGCATGGGCTTAGCAAGAAATGTATGGTTCAGTATCATGTGTTGTTTTGAACTTGTAAAGAAACATCCATAAGTGCAGTGCATGACATCGATAATAGAGATCCACATCGACAATCAAGCATGCAAGCAGAGGTGAAGTTACCTATACCTTTAGTGGGCCCAATCCCCACCAAATAACCTGATGACGATAAAGCGATGAATTAAAGACAAGTGGACCTGGAAAGATGCGCTGTGTAACGAAGCTCGTTTTGGGCCCCCTCATTTAATGTATTTGGCTCCCATGTGTACCGACTCGACGAGTCGGAGCGGAAACCATCGGCACCGGGCACGTGCCGACCTCAGCTGTTTGGACGTCGGCCGGCCGGGGCGAGGTTCACGCCACCGGGCCACGCCCGACCGCATACCATTCACGGCGTTGAACCGAGAAGGCCCGGTCAGAGTAGGCCAGTTGGAAGTGTCGCGTCACTGTGTTGTCGACCAAGGATGATTTACCATGTCAGCCGGACATTAGAGGCGTTGCTTCCTCTCCCCATGAGCGACCTGTACCCCGTTCTCTCGCGAGCGCCGGCCCTCGAGCCGTCAGTTCCCCCAGACAGACGGTGCACGCAGACGTACGTGAGAGACTCAGGTGGAAGCTGCAATTGGACTGTCGAGACTAGGGAGATGTAGCCTGTTACAAGATGTGGAGGCTGAGATGTTCGGTAGCCCGGTTGGACGGTTGCCCGTCACCGTCAGTCGTGATTGCGTGCTGATTCGGAGGCTGTGACTGTGTGAATTTTGGTACGACTGTTGGACTCTTGACTGTTGCACAAGTGTACGTCGTTTTTGTTCATTTATCAGTCCTGTAAAATATAAGGGCATCCATTAACGGCTGTTGGTTTGAGAAGCTGTCCGAATTGAGAATTCGGAAACCGAGAGAAGCTATTGAATTTGAGAAGTAGTTATCGCCCAACCGAGGAAAAGCTAGACTATCACTGCCAGACACAGGACTTGCCTACAGCTGCAATACATGGTGCCTACAGACTTAACGAAAGATCGTGTAGCAACATATGACAGGCAAGGCCACGCACCCACTTTCAGAAAGATACTCCTCATGCCTTTTCGAGTTCTAAAATTTGTGCATTTTTGCTGCAAAAAGGAGCGATGAAGTCGAATTCAGCATCAAAAGCTACCTTAGGAAATAATTTATTGCAAAAATGTCGCCTTGGATTATACCAGATCACCTGGATAATTTTGGCCTGTTATATCATCTGTCTTATTTCTATAAATGTCCCATACCGTGGGAAAAAGAGTGTTGACCTCGACTCCAGAGTTGAAAACTACCTTCGAAGTCAAATGTCTACAAAGAGACGATCAACTTAGAACAGCTAGTGTCACCTGGGTCATTGCACTAGGGTGATCCCGAAAGGGTACAAGCATTGCAATTCACGTATGATACATGTCAACTTATGTAACAAGAGCATGTAATAACATATAGCTACCTTAAAAATAGCGATCAATGTCATTTCAATAATTCGCCATTTCTACGGGGAGAGGGGTACAACAAGCACACATTTGAAATTCTGACTCCGTAACGTGACTGAGTTTAATTTCGCGTATATCGGTGACCTTGGTTTCTCAGACAAAACTTCTGATATCCAAAGATCCGACGTGCAAGTTTCAAAAGGCATGACAAAAATGATGGCGTTTGCTCTATACATTCGGCGCCTGTCCTGGAAAACAAACATTAATGGGGACGCTACCTTGTCCGCCAGGCAGTGCTTTAGGGCTAAAACAATACTTAGCATTGGTTTATTGCATAATATGAAAAGAAGCAATTCGGTGATTGAAAGCATGGCTACTAGATCATCCAATTCACGGGCAGCCTGACCGACAAATCTCATGGTTGTAGCTCGTGCTGTTCAAAGCTGGAGTCACTCGTCAAAACAGGCATTCGTGCACGATCGTGTATGGGTACTCCACTCAGTTGGCGGTCACACAGAAGTGGCCGGCTTTTCAATGGAAACGCTCGTCAAAATATGCATTTGTGCACAATCGTCTGTGGGCACTCCACTCAGTTGACGGTCACACAGAAGTGGCCAACTTCTCAATGAAGTGCACTCGCCGGCTGTGCTGGTTTAGAAGTTGTGCTACACCCCAATGTGCTGTGGTCCAGGCTCCTGGGGACGGGGCACCGAACACGTGCAGCACGTGCAGCACGTGCGGCCTGTGAGCACCCATTGCCCACCACTGTAAGCCATCTATATCCGGAGGATAGCGCCAATGACACTGACCCAATTTTTGTGAAAGGGAGTGACCAGTCCCGAGGGATAACTTTGGCAAATACCGGGTACGTGGGAAATAAGGTAGCAAGCCCAATGATAACTGTATCAGAAATCGGCGACATATTGCGAGAGGAAGGTGAGCAATGTGAGGAAATAATTATCGTGTTTAGTTGACATCCGCCATCAGAATAGCATGCATCAGTATGCACGAACACATCCAAACACTCGTCCCGTGGCAAATTTTGCTTCAATGGGTAGATAATTCGACACGGATGACATGCACATTTGTTATAAAGTGTCTTGTGAAGCTCGATAAGATTTGCATAACACGTAGCAAACAGATCAGCCTCCGCTCCACCGTAACGTATCCTGCTCCACCGTGACGTGTGGACGCCAACCATCACTCGCATCAAATCATGCGCTTACCAAGTTTCTTCCCATGATGAAGTCTGGAATCAATGGCAGCAATGTCACGCAAGTGTCAGGTAGCCGATGACAGTGCTCTTGGCTTATACATCACCACGCACTGCTTCCGGGGCGGCGAACAGCGACAGCACGCACAGTATGCGTCGTTCCTCTCACCCGTCCAATGCCAAGAACTGGAAGATGGCGCCCGGCTGTGGTATGCCTTTCAGCGGCTTGAACTCCAGCCTCTTGAATTGCTGTATCGGCAAATGCGAATGGTAGTAGGTTTCCTGCGACGGCACAGCAGAACATTACCTACATATGCAAGCTAGGTTTTGACATCGGGACCCAAACAATCGTCTATCTCGCTATGCACGCTTCTAGATTGAACCATTTAGCTGTTGCAAATTACGGTGCTTACTGGCCAATGGGGGCAGCAGATACATGCTGGTCGGTAATGATGTTGAACTCTTTTAAGGGTATTTCTACTCAAATAGGACTCGTAAGTAAATCGTACAATCCACAATTCGTAGTATAGGAAAACAGGAAGGTATCGTTCTTTCTCACTGTAAAAGTACTGTTTAATCAGTAAAGTTTTCCAAGGGCGCAGCCAGGATATTCTTAAGAGGGCGGCCGATCAAAAACAGAATACCATGAAACAGCCTCCTTCGGCGCGCGAAGCGAGCCAAAATTTCCTGGTTTTGTGTGGTGAAAATCTAAAAAAGTATTCCTTGTTCAAGTGAATTTGGTTGATAAGGGGAGATGGGTGGAACCTTTGTCCGCGCCTCTGTTTCAACATATTAATAACTTTCACGCGGTGCTTTTGCATGCTGATGGACCGGTTTTCCATGCATCGTCTCAAGTCTGATGTTCATCTTCTAAATAACGATGTGTTGTTCTGCCAACCTTGATTGGTAATCAGGCACCACCTGTTATGGCAAATTCCAACCATTTGCTGTTTGCTACTGTCAGCGAGATCCCCACACCACCCCTGCACACAGTATGCAATTGATTTTCGTACCAAATATGTTTGCTTGTATTGGATCTACCTCATCGATTTTCCTGACAAAGGCGAGCGAGGGGGACAATAGGCGCAATTGACAGGCTACTGTAGTTTGGCTGCTGCATTTTGGCGGACATTTCGTATCATCCCGGATTTAAATTACTTGGGGATTCCAAACATAGTTCAAGATGCTTTGGCCGCCCCGGTAGCTCAGTTGGTTAGAGCGCTGGCCTGCACTAGTCTCCCCTGTCCTGGCAACACAGGGTTCGAGCCGCTTCACGCGCTCGCATTTAGGCTGGGAGGGTCAGTTGGCAGCTGGCCCGATAAGGCCGGGGACGAGCTACCGGGCGGCCGTGTCGGTGCATTAACGGCACGTTAAACTTTCGGTCAAAATTTTTCCGTTGAACTGGAATTCGCGGATCGGGTGGTGGGGCCAGGGTTCACGCAACAAGCTCTGCTTAGCAATAGAACCCTGGTTCATAAAGCCACCCCAGCAATAACTCGGATGAAATTTGTTTAAAAAAAAAAAAGACTGTGTACTGAAGCTTGTACATTATTAAGTATGTAAATACATTTGCTAGTATTACTAACAAATTAATTACGTTTATTGTATACGTTATTCATTTCTGTGCTAGTCAAGGTACATCAAACAGGATAGAAAGGATACAGTCGAATATATTTTGGTAAGTGGGTTTCTTCGCTTAAACAGGATGGAATACGACCCACAATTTTCGGACGTAGCTTCAAAATCGAATCGAAATGAAGCTCGTTGGCAATGCTGACAAGCCGTCTTCTTCCCCTAGCCAACATAAGCCGATGCTTAACAAGAACTTCGTTGCCCGCTATGCTTTCCAGCTTCTCAATGTCCATTTATCCGCCAGTTGTCATCTCCACAACACATGCCAACGAATGGAATATTCACTGCGTCTAGAGTTCACGCCACTTTCCTTTTCTTTTCATTTTCATGTTCACTATCTGTTTGCAATTAGCATTCTGGAAAACCGCTGTCCAAGTGAAATATGGAATTTCAATCAATGTAACGAGTAGTTAACTCAAAAGTGTTGCTATTATGCTTCGGGCTAAACGAAAAACAATATTCGACAGCGTGTTGCATGGTAGTACGAGACAACGGCTGGGTAGTTTGCCATGGGTAGGCCCACTGTTTTACCTGGTCACACGAGACAACGGCTGGGTGGTTTGCCATGGGCAGGCCCGCTGTGTTACCTGGTCGCACGAGACGACGCCTGGGTAGTTGGTCATGAGTCGTGCCGCTTTGTTCACCGTTCGGCCGATCACCGTGTACTCGTGGCGTGCGGCGTGGCCGATAACACCGCAGAACGTGCTCCCTGCAACCGCAGGTGGCCGATAACACCGCAGAACGTGCTCCCTGCAACCGCAGTGCACGCACACACACACACACACACACACACACACACACACACACACACACACACACACACACACACACACACACACACACACACACACACACACACACACACACACACACACACACACACACACACACACACACACACACACACACACACACACACACACACACACACAGTCACGTAACTTTGATTTACGGGGACACGTGTGGTATCACATGTTTATGGGGACTTGAGCTTTAAAATGACTTGCAGTCTGAACTTGAAGAGAATGCAACGTAAAAGTGATGTGAGAGCAAAGCGTGTATCACAAAGAACGTAACCAATTAGTAACTTCTCGATTCAAGAAAAGGAAGCATCTTATTCTGCCGATTTTATTTTGGGGGTTTATGGGGACATCCCGTCGGCCAGATCAAAGAGCGGTGGGCGGGGTGTGGGCGGGGCTTACCAGGTCCCCATAAATATGGAAATGTTGAGTATGTGCTTTTGGTCCCCATAAACCGGAAAAATGTGTGTGTGTGTGTGTGTGTATGTATGCTTGGTCCCCAGAAAACATGGGAAAAATATATATGCACTTTGGGACCCCATAAGCTACGCAGCATACACACACACACACACACAGTGAGTAGTCTCCTTTTCACCCCACATAGCGCACACATACATGCAGACAAAGTTGTCAGTTTTTCTTAGGGGTCGCTCCAATGAAGGCTAATGCTTTCTCGCATAGTCCATAGAGATTTAGGGAAGCGTACAGTGGACATTCTAGTGCAACTGTAGTGTGCTCAACCCTCTTTAAATAAAAATCAAATGGTTTTATCTCCCCTTTGCTTTTCACAATAGCGTTCGAACCACTCTAACCAGCAAGATAACAAACGGAGAACTAGCGACATGAAAAACGGCATATGGCACGTCACATTTCGCGATTGATACGCAATGGGCACGTTGGGGTACCGGGTGACTTCCCAGATCACCATAAAGTCATATTTGGCAAACAAAATCCACGTCTAGTCGTCGTTTTTTCACTCACTGTGAAAAACAGTGAGAGATACGGGATTAAAACGTTCATTTTTGTATTCCAGAATATATTGGGATAATAACGATGTGCGATTTGTTACATTTCAACCAGAACATGGCCAAAGGGAATGGACGGGGTGCTTCCCCCCTTGGGAACGTACGTAATCGTCTACGAGGTTACCATGGCAGAGAAAGAGGCCAACAACACCTTTCGCAGCCATCAAGGCTGTTGTCGGGCCCCTAGGAATGTATACAAGTCCGTACATACTCTTTTACGGGTTCACCATGGCCGAGGTAGAAAGGCCAGCAACATTTTGCATAGCCACCGAGGCTGTTGTCGAGCCCAAAAGAACGTCTACAAGTCCCTACGAACGTTTACAGACGCTTCAACGCAAAAATCAACGGGCCCTCACGAACATCCACGAGCCCTTACGAACTCCTACGGGCACTTGCACGAGCCGCCGGGCCCTTATGAATGTCTGCGGGCCCTACAAATGTCGCAGGACGTTCGAACGTCTACGGACTCTTATGAACGTCCACGGATTCCTACGAATGCGTAAGGGCTATCACGAACGTCTTTGGGCCTTTACGAACGTTTACGGACCCTTACGAACGTCTGCAGGCCCTTGCGAGTGTGTACGGGTACCTACGAATGCGTGCGGGCCTTACAAGTTTATTTACCCCCTACCGGTTACTGAATCGACGTCCTTTTCAATAGTTTTGACATTCTGCATCCGGACGTATGTTCAGGTCTGCATTCCCGATTTATAGCAGTGCCATGCTCGCATACAACTTTAGGAGGTAGGGGTCCGACGATCCGGGCTCCCAATGATGATTAAAGAAAACTGTTTTTAAAGAAAATACTTCTCGAAATAAAGTGACCGAAATTCGGGTAAATTAAAAGAAACTGGAGTTAGTCCGGGCCCCTCCGCAAAATCCTTCCCCTCATTTGACAATTCCTGGCTCCATCTCTGATTTCAACACAGCTGAAGGATCAGATAGGTAAGTTCAAAGTTTCGACTGTTTTTGAGACTTCCGAAGTCATGCTACCATGCATAGTGGTAGTCATAGTGGTGGTCGAAAACATTATTTTATAGAGTCCAGGGATGGAAATAGACGCCGAAATCAATTGTAATGTTCACATTAACCCTAGTGACTGTTGAATAAAAAAGAGCATGAGGCCAAGATGGGTAACTGACATCGGAAGCATACCTATGTAAAAGGCTAGGGTTGTCCAGTAATACACGAAACCCAACATTGACCATTTGGGATAGTGAGGTGAGATTAATTGACTACTTTCGCGACATGAGAAAACAAAACCTGACATGTTCCACTTATGATATCATAAGTCTTATGACCTGATCTGACATTTTCACCTTTGTTACACTATAAGACTGGAAAATGATGCCCAATCAGCTATGCTAAGCTGCGACGAGCTTGCACGGGCCGTTTCTTCGTCGTCAAAAACCATGGGGAGAGGGATAGCAACCCCAACCCTGCACAGACGATTGCTAACGTAGGTCTTCAAAAAATATCAAACTATAAAATAGCAGGCATGCCGATGGACGGCTGTCGCGACGGTCGGCCCGTGTCCCGTCCGTGGACTTTGCACCCCCGATGCTGTATTTACCAAAGGATTTTTTTAATGGTTGTGTATATGATACGCTGATCAATTTTGAACAAAGTCCCAAAATGTCATTGCAATATTCATAACGCTTACAAGGTAATGCCGAAAAACAGAATAGATGGGCGGATTCCACCCACTCCCTCCGCTAAACGTTTTAATGAGAGACATGGTCATCTTGGGCCCATTCTTCTCGTGCGACGTCCATATGCGTCATGCTAAACTTCACCTTCACAAATTCAAGGGGGTGTGTCTCCCCATCTTCGCTCTCTGACTCTGGCGCTGGCCCTGTCCTCAGGTATGTGTGACCCACCCACGATCTCAAACAACATTATCTTCGGTAAATTACTTCGTCCACGCTTTCCCAAACATTCACCATTTTGTGGGTAAAATTGATTCATCAAGAAAATTTGCTGCTAGATATACTTCGAAGTGAAATTGTCGAACCTGGTATAAATCTACTCCAAAATGTTCTCTAGGTTGATGATGATGATGTTGATAAGGTTGATAAATCCCTGGAGCAGGAAGTACGCTCAAGCCTTCCTGGAGGGGCGCCACCTTTCCATGCGGATGGGATGTATGCCTTCAGTGCTCCTCCACACCTTGCATCCGCATTTCATTTCAAGATATTTGGGGATATTACCTCGTGTTCTGGTAGCAACAGTCCGCGGAAACCACATATCTTATATTATTTTTACCGTAGGTTATTCAAAAACCCGATTGGTTTGATGCCAGGGAAACGCAAGCTGATTGGTACAGTGGTCGAGATAGGATACCCCATTGAAGAATGCGTTGGTCTCTTTGCAGTGATATTTTATTCGTGAAATAGGGTGGAATATGCCACTTTCTGAACATTCAATCCACATCCTTCTCCAAGAAGTATCGGCATCCTGCTCCTTGATTAATGCTTATCAAGTCTTCATGTTTCCTTTCTAACAGTATCTCGTTTCTAAATAGCATGTGCATGCTCTCGATGAGGAATGGTGATACATGAATATTTTCCAATGCAATTTCAGGTAAAGGGATGGCCTATAATGTGATATGACACACAATATCAGTTTATAGCATAGTTATTATTCTCCCTATCCTGAATATAGTTCTTCTCAAATTATGAATCTCAAAACAAATGATAAAGGTCTAGTCATAAGTACCTGTACTATTGGCTCAAATTTTAGTCTGAAAGACATCAAAAGCATTTTTAAATGACACTAATTTCATGGCAATTTTCTACATCCTGCTGGGCTCGTTTCCACATCTCACACCTAACGAAAAACCATTGTCTTAACTCTGTCTCTTTGCCCTCTGGATTCGTTTGGCCCAAGACCAGGTATACCATGTATACAGCAATAAAACATGTACAAACATTTTATGGAAGATGATTTTGTAAAATAAATCTTGGTTTTGATTTTCCAGCTGATGTGTCGGAAATTTCAACGTAATTTCGCTACATTTGTATTAATTATATTTCTTGTGACTGTGTGCACATGCTTCCTTTCCCCACTATCACCCAAAGCCATGCAATTTTTTTTATATAACAATCTATTCTGCTTTTGGTTTGTCGGGTGATTAGCGAGGGTCGCGCAGTGTGTTGAAGTGCATGAAATGCAATGTCTGAAAGTGCATTTGGAGGAAGGCACCAATATGTCCTCTGTAAAGTTATCGAGGAAAAAGGTCAGGTGTGGCTACCCGAACTGCGCCTTTAATGGCATGTGCTACATTCTTGCGCGTCACCAAAGAGCAGTAGGTAGACCGTGAAATGCCTGGCCGCATACTGGACACCGGCTTCGAGCTTAATTGAAGATATTCAAGCTTGGCACCATCCTGAGGTGAGACCAGGTTCCAGGGCCACAGGTTCTAAATGGCAATTTCGCTAAGTATGTTGGAATGCTATGCACTATGCAGTAAGTAATGCCCATTCACCTCCAGGCAAAAGGAAGTGTCCCAGCCTGTAAAAGAAACCTTGTCCTTGGCTAATTGTAATCTGATGTGCAAACGAAGCATATTGGGTAAATTTGCAGCTTAGGGTACTTTCTGATTTCTTGGAATTTCTTTTTGTAATGCAATGCTTATGAATGTGCTGAGCATGATGTGACTACATACTTCCTCTGCAGATGCATACTTTTCAATTGGGAGGTAAAATAATACCCCAAAAAAAGGGACTTGGAGTTGGGTGATATAGCATCAAAAGTAATGTTCAAAATCAAGAAGAAGCGATGTAACATAACCTAACCTAACATAGCCTAACCGTCCATGCAAGATAGCAAATAGTTGTATGGACAATTTCTGAATGACTTTTTTTCTTTAGAAATTTCAAATGAAAAACCTATCCCAGCCTAACCTAACCTAAGCTAGCCTGAAGTGATTTTAAAGAAAAGAAACCACAACATATCAACGCCAATGCTTTTTATGGCACTCAGCGATACTTCTACACTTTGGCTGATGCACCCTTGAACTCAAGCAATGGACTACTTATGTGCTATGCATAACTAACAAAACACTATGAAATGTGCTGGATTATTATTATTATTATTATTCTTTTTTTTTTTTTTTTCGGGGGGGGGTAATTTGCCATGTTGCTAGGAACACTCCGTTGTAGAGAAGACTTCTTGCTGCTTATTGCTTGTTTGTTGGCATTGCATGTACTGAAAAATAATTGTCTAATTTAATCTTCAGCGAAGATTTTGTGTGGGAAGCCTTGGAACTACTGTGTCCAAATCCATACATTTTTGGTAAAATGACCCATGACTAAAACAGATTTGCAACGTAGTCAATGCACGCATATTTATGTGCATCTATATCACATATCTTGTCACCAATACATCAATGACTCAGGAAAATCAATGTTTGCACTCCCAAAAGTAATTAGGTAGTGATCTGGATCTTCAGTGGTGATACCGTGCGCTGGTTTGAATATATTTATGTGAAGATAAATGCGGTTGCATTAAATTATACTACCTCATTTTTGCCAAGAGTAAATATGGAAGTCGAGGAATTCATGGGCAAGTTTCTAATCTGTACCTGGTGCATTAAAGGGGTAAAAACGTGGAAGAAAACGATCGAAACTTAATACCTGTATTTCCAGCACCGAGGCCATAAGTGAATGCTGAACAGTGATAGCACTGATTAAAATGAATAATTATGGTGTTGTTGATTTCGCTTTCCTTAATTTATTTGATGCATAGTGCTGTATCAAAGTTGTTTTTGATGTCAATGTGTTCATTAATCATCCACAATTGAATTTTATGCCTGCTAGTTTTCATATAATGCCAAATATCTGGGAATGTAGCATGAAATATAAAACCGTGCAACCACCGGTCGTGGAGCAGATAATCTGACCACGTAATTTTGGTTGAGATGATATAATGTAATGCTTGAAGATGAACACTAAGTTTTCAATGGTGAATCTCGTAGTGGAGTGATGCAAATTACAACTATTGTGTGTCATGTGCAATGTGCTACATATTATTCAAAGATGAATAAAACAAACATTGCCCATGACTACCTTCTGTTGTTTGCTTTTGATTAGGAACGTATGGACCCATTAAGCTGTGCATTCTTAAACCGCTTTGGACTTTTGCTGTTTTCTATGAAAGCCTGTCAGTGGTATTGAGGAGTCATCTTAATACAATGTGCTACAATGCTAGTATTGTGCCATGTATTGGTCTTTTAGTATAGCTCGAGCCACATTCTGCTGAAAATATCTAATACTTCAACTTCCAAGTTTTGGCATTATTGCAGTTGCAATTCATACTTTTGATGGCTGCCCATCATGGATATGCTTGACCTATCAACCAATCAATATCATTGATCACCTGCTGTTCTTAGGATTTGATATGTCAGAAATCTTGGAATATATATATATATATATATATATATATATATATATATATATATATATATATATATATATACATACATACATACATACATACATACATACATACATACATACATACATACATACATATATATATATATATATATATTTTAAAATATATTTTTTTTTTTTGTTTAAAAAAAATAATTCTTTTTTTATAAAAAAAATACATTTTTATTTTTTCAATATATAAGGACAAAAAAATATATTTTTGTGTGTGTGTGTTCTATACAACATTCTCTCTTCTTTTTTTTTTTAAAAATTAAAAAAAAAAAACCCAAATATACTTTTTTAATTAGTTGTCTCCCAAAAAAAAAAAAAAAAAAAAAAAAAAAAAAAAAACACCCAAACACCCACCCACCCCCCCCCCCCCCCCCCCCCCCCCCCCCCCCGCCCGGGGGCGGAAAGGAGAAGAAGCAAGAAGAAGAAGAGGCTTGACAAGACCTGGTTATCACAACCGGAGATTAAGCCACAGAAGCTGTCCGCCGTTTCAAGCCCCCACCCGCCCTTCCCAGCTGTCTCGTAGGTGTCCTTTCCAGGACATCTACGGGAAGCTCCGCCCCCTCCGCCACTAGTCGGTTGTCAGCCGGATTAGCCGGCCGACGCCGCTAGTCGGTGCTCGTCGGACTAGCCGTCGCAGCCCCCTCCCACTCCTCCTCGGCCTAGCGGTGCTCACGGGCATCGTCGGGAAACCGAGTTGTACCGGCGGCCAGCCTCGATTGTTGTTTCCCATCCCTCCCCATAGGTTATAAATCGGTCATAGGTATCTTTCTGGTTTAATGGATCGGGCTAACGTTCTCTGAGCGTGACTGCCCCCGCCTCTGACCGATTTTCCCATCCCTCCAAAACTCTGTGTCTTTCTTCCCCTTTCACACGCCAGTTCTTCACATCTCTCCTTGCAGCATCCCCTCAGGGTGCCTTTCTTGCTTGCACCCCTTCCGGGCGCCCTTATCCACACATACACTCCACCCTCTCCCCTCTGGTGTAAGTGCACCTGCCCTGCCCCGGTATGCCCGGGAACACCCAGCCCCCTCGGAGGACGGAGGACGCCGCCCCCGGCCTGGGAACACCCAGCCCCCCTCGGAGGACGGAGGACGCCGCCCCCGGCCTGGAGCCCGCCTGCCCCCTCCCCGCGACCCCCGGAGGGTGAGTCATTCGTGTTGGTGACGAGGAAGGAGGGATCGTGGGCCCGAACCTCCCCGTTTGCGGTAGCACGGGAGCTGGATGGGTGGACAGGCGGAGTTTCCTCGGCGAAGGTCCTCCGCTCTGGTGCCCTGCTGGTGCGGGTTAGGGAAGCCTCACAGGCACGTGCCCTCATGAGCCTGAACCGGTTCCTCGGCAAGGACATCACGGTTGAGATCGCGGACAGGCTCAACCTGGTTTATACCACCGCTTACGCCCCGGAGCTGGTGGATCTGTCCGAGGAGGAGCTCCTGGACGAGCTGCAGTCGCAGGGAGTGTGCGACGTGACCCGTCTCGGTCGTCGCCCTCGTGCGGGCCCAGTCCTGAAACTGGGCTTCCGCACGCAAGTCCCGCCCACCCACGTCATGGCGGGCTACTTGCGCATCCCTCTCCGCCCCTGGACCCCACCACCGGCCCGATGTGCCTTCTGCCAAAGGTACGGGCACCTGGCAAAGGCGTGTCGCTCCAGGGAGCCTGTATGTGGGCGATGTGCCGAGGGGCACACGACGGATATGTGCGCGTCCGAGGTGCCACGTTGCGCCGCCTGCCTGGGCCCCCACCCGGCCGCATCCCCACGCTGCCCTGCGTGGCTCGACGCCAAAGAGCGTCAGCAGCGGCGACTCACCTCACAGGGCTCCTCGCCGCCCGCCCCACCGATGGTGTGGGCCCGGCCCCACTTGGCCCCAATGTGGCCGACTCCGGCTGAAGCGGGCTCCCGCCCCAGGTCTGGAGGGTCGGGTCGGTCCGACTGCGACCCGCTTCCCTCCTCTCCTTCCCCGGCCTCTCGCCCTGCCCCCTTAGCGGGCCCCTCCGTCCCCGGTCCCCGCACCGCCCACAGGACGTCACCCAGCCGGCCATGCGCCCTGCCCCTGCCGCGGGCCCCGCCAAGGCAGACACCGCCCACCACTGTCGGGCCGCGAAGCAGACCGCGGCGACCCCAGTCACCGGGTCCTCTAGCGCTCAGCCCCTCCACCGCCAACAGGCTGCTCCGACCAAGGCTCGGGCGTCTTCCACACCGCCCCCTCAGGGCCGTCGCCTCCCCACTCTGTCCCCGGAATCGAGTGCTCGCTCCCGTTCCCCGAGCCCGGACCGCACTGGGGATCCAGAGCCCCTCTCCACGTCACCAGGGTCGTCCGCCTCCTACGAGACGGATGACCCAATCACGCCCTCACCGCCACACACACGCCTGCGAGGGCGTGATCATCACCACACAACACAACACTAATGCAGACACCCACCACTGAATTCTTGCTCCAATGGAATACGAGGTCCCTCATATCCCATTGGGCAGAATTCAAGGAATATATCATCAGAAATAAACCATTGATTGCCGCCGTTCAGGAGACCCGATGGCGCGACAATGACCCATATAATTTTAATATCTTTGGTTATTCCCTCTACACCGACAATAGAAATTCTACACCCCGCGGCGGCGGGTCGCCTTATTTATATCCGACACCCTCCTTCATCGTCAGATCCCCATTGTAAATAACCTAAATTTTATTGCCGTTTCTGTCAAAATTGCACAACTAGAGCTTACTATACTCTCTCTCTATCTCCCACCTTCTCCTACACTATCCTTATCTTCTGTGACCGACCTATTCGGTCTCCTCCCTCACCCCTGTCTGGTGCTGGGAGATTTTAATGCCCACCACCAGGCATGGGGCTGTCACACCACATCACCTCGCGGACACCACATCGAAACACTCCTCAACACCCACAACATGGTCTTTTTAAATGACCAAACACCCACACACAACACCGACATTGCCCCGTTCCGTCCATCTGCCATCGACCTATCTTTGGCCTCGGCCTCCATCTCACCCCTCTTTTCTTGGCATGTACAACCCGACCCCCTCTTTAGCGATCACTTCCCTATTCATATTATGCTCGAACGCTCAGCCCAGGCTAGAGATTATTCATTTCTCCCCGCTGGAATGTTCGCAAGGCGAAATGGCCATCTTTCTCCCAGGAAATTGACACCGTCTTCCCTCCTCATTCACACCCCCCAATATCAGCTTTTCTTGACACCATATTACTCGCGGCAGAAAATCATGTCCCCCACACTCGTCGCTCCCCCGGCCGTCATCACGTGCCGTGGTGGAACGACGAGTGTCAACGCGCCGTCGCTCTGCGGCGGCGGGCTGAGCGAAAATTTCGCAAAAATCTCACCACCCAAAACATGTTAGAAGCCCGCGAGGCTAAAAAACGTTGTCAGCAGATTATCCTTAGCGCCAAAAATGCAGCTGGCAACTCTATTCAAACTCATTCAACCGTTTTACCCCCATCGGCCAGATTTGGACCAAAATTCGCTCTTTCTCAAATGGCAGACCCCCACACCGCGGATTCCCACAACTGACAATTAATCAACGCAGCATCACAGAACCCTCGGACGTCGCGGAACACTTTGCCACCTATTATGCAGACATCTCCTCAAATACGCAATACTCGCAACAAACCACCGACTTCCTCCAAACCACTCTTGCCACCTGCAACTTTACCTCGGACAACTCGGAACCATATAATGCCCCCTTTACTCTCTATGAACTAAATTTATCCCTATCCAAAGTAACAAACACCGCGGCTGGCCCTGACCAATTGGCATACCCCTTCTTCCAAAATTTATCCGACTCCGGCAAAGACAACCTCCTTTCGGCACTAAACCAACTATGGACTGACGGCACCTTCCCCTCTCCTGGTCCACTAGCACTATCATTCCTATCGCTAAACCCCGCAAACCTCGCGACCTTCCCTCTAGCTATCGACCTATCTCTCTCACTAGTTGTGCCTCTAAACTTTTTGAGCGCATGGTCAATGGACGAATCAGAGTTCACCTTGAAAACAACGAAATTCTCACACCCTTTCAAAGCGGCTTTCGACCCAGACACAGCACCACTGACAACCTTATTCTATTAGTTGACTCGATTCAGCGCGGTTTCATGAAAAAACATGAAACCGTGGCACTCTTTCTCGATTTAAAAGCCGCATTCAATAAAGTACACAGCTCGGCACTCCGAATCAAATTACATCGTATTGGCATCCGAGGCAGGATGGCAAAATTTATCACCAACTTTCTCGCTAATAGAACATTCACCGTCCGCTGCGGCAATATCCATTCTCAGTCCAAAAAGTTAGATCAAGGCGTCCCACAAGGCAGCGTGCTATCCCCCCACCCTCTTTCTTATCATGATTAACGATGCGCTCGCTGACCTCCATCACATAGCCCCCTGTCTAAAATACTCCATTTACGCCGATGATTTGGCCATATGGTGCACGCACCCATCGGCAGACAATGCAAATCATATAATGCAGCGCGCCATGAATCAAATTGATTCCTGGTGCTCCCTCTGGGGACTGCAAATCTCCCCACCAAATCCGTCACAATGCTTTTCTCCCGGCTCACCACGTACATTCCACCTCTTACACCACTCCGTTACCGCGACCAAATTATCCCTCACCAAACCACCTTCACCTATCTTGGCATCGTACTAGACAAAAGTCTTTGTTTCGGCCCCCATATTGCTTATCTAAAACAACGTTGCGCAAAACGTCTAAATCTCCTGCGCTGCATCTCCGGTCGCGACTGGGGTGCAGACAGGGCCACACTCAACACAATGTATATTACTCTGATTCGCTCAATCCTGGAATACAATGCGTTTATCTTCGATAATATATCCCCTTCACACATCACAACACTTGAACGCATACAGAATAACGCAATACGCCTCATCACCGGAGCACACCGCACCACGCCCATCACTAGTCTCCGGGCTGAGGCCCACCTCCCCAGCTTACAACACCGCAGAATGCTTCAACTCGTCAGATACCACTTTCGCACCACAACACAACACAACCACCCTGCCACCCTCGCACTCTCTAATCCTCCCGTTCGACGTACATATAATAGGAACAAATACAATATTGCCATACATTTAGACCATGTCCTCACATTCGCACTCAAATTCCCCAACGTAATCCCCGACAAATTGCCTCCTCTAATCCCGTTTTGGCACATGAAACACCCCAAACTTGAGTATCTCTTTCGGGAAAACAAAAACCTGCTCACCCCCATCGAAGTCCAAATTAGATTTTTGAATATCAAGAGGCCCACCCACAACACACCTTCTTCTACACGGACGGCTCACGTACCAGCAATGGTACGGGAGCCGCCTGGTGCGGTGGGCCCGACACTGGTCAAACCAAATTAACACTTCACCATTCGGTTTACACAGCAGAACTAGTCGCCATACTCACTTGCCTACAACACATCATTGCGCAACGCATTACTACCCCTACTACAATATGCACTGACTCACGATCCTCCGTGGACGCCCTCGCCTCAATACACAACACCACACACCCCACGCTCCACGCCATCCGACACCTCTACAATGCCAACCACGCACACCTTCCACTCACACTGCTCTGGATCCCTGGACATAGGGGCATCCCGGGAAATGAACGGGTTGATGGTCTCGCCCGCGCGGCGATCGACCTCCCCCGATAACAACGGAGCCCCAGTACCCCCGGAGATCTTTTATCCCTCACAAATAATCTGTTCAAAAGTATATTCAGGCCTGCTGGTCACACAACACCACACACCTACACACCATCAAGCCCACACTTTCCAGCTGGCCCTCCTCCAATCAGCACACCCGTCTGAACGAGGTGGTTCTCACCAGACTTCGCCTGGGCCACACCGATTTGACACACAATTTTCTTTTTCATAGACCTCACCGCCTTCCACTTTGTACCACATGTCATGTTCGCCTTACTGTCACTCATATCTTACTTGACTGTCCAGCATATGCTCTTCACCGTCGCTATATCATGCAATATGTCGCCAAGATCCACTCACAACTTTCGCTTCAAGCTCTCCTCGGGAATGACCACCCAGAACTACTTGATTTACTCTTTCGCTTCCTCCAGGACACCAAACTCTCCGAACTGATATAAAGCCTCCGTCGCATTTTCCTTTTCCAAGCTAGCCTGATAAAAGATATACGACACGCGCCACACTCCGTACTGGCTGTATGACTCCGCTCCACATCTCTTCTTCTCCGTCGTCGCAAAACACGTCCATATAGGTTATCTCACACTAGGTAGACAGGATCCGATCCAATTTGGCTACTACGGACGGACTTCCTTTTAAATTGCGCTTGGTTTTTTACCCTCGGGTTTTCCAAGCAGCCTGGTTTTCCCCTTTTTAGGGGTTTCCAGGCTTTAACTTAAAACATACACTTACACACACAAGGTCGGGCCCGACGCCCACGACTCGCCCTGGGCGTCGGGCCTCCGCTTCGCTTTTCAGGTCACAGGTGGGCAGTGGAGCCTCTCCGGAGGTTACGATGCTGCCCACCCTCCAAATGTCCTTCCATTGTCATGAGTGTCTGTATGTATGTATATGTACCTGTATGACATGCGTGTTTCGTCTCTACGCCATATTTCTTGTTTCACGGCGTCTCTCCTTTCTTGACTAGTTGGTATAACCGGATGTCACATAAGCCGGATTAACGTAACTCCTTCTTTAACGTAGCAATCTCTAGCAGATGGCACTTTGCCTCAGCTAAAGATTTAGGGGGAAAAAAAAAAAAAAAAAAAAAAAAAAAAATGGACATTGCACTGAATAAAATTGCGTTAGTTTGTTATTTGTCATACGCGCGTCTGATATCATATCAGACGCGCATGTGACAAATAATAAACCCAAGGTACCTTTACTAGAAGGTAGATCTAAGTTTTCCTTCAAGCCCGCATGACGTCATCCGAGGGTTTTTTCTAATATGGTATCAATTTGGTTGCAGAGGACTTTTCTCAAATCATACGCAATGGTCACTTTTATCTAGACCCAGGGCATGATGCATTCTTCCTTGATGAATCTTCATGGATTATTGATGATACATGCATAATTGAAGTTTTATGTACAATACCATTGCGATCTGGGAATGCCTTCCTGAAACTTTCAATAAGTTACCGGCTGATTTCCTGTAGTATGAATTTAGCATCTAGATGTAATGTTGGAATGGAACACATCTCTGTTTCAGGTGTCATGCCTTACTGTGCAGTACCAGAGGATAGAAGTGGAACTTGGCAGGCAACTTTAATAAAGAAGAAATCTGGGTACACCATTTTCATCAGGATTCTGCCTAAGCAAAATATCATGACACACAATAAAACATGTGTCTAAGTTGTCAAATGTTAGGGAACCAAGAGTATGCTCCAAGCATTTAAACGAATTGATAAGGGAAGAAACCTGAGGCAAGAACGGTTTAACCTTGCCTCTTTGCAGAGAAGCAAATGTCTGCTACCATCAGCTATTCCCACCATAATAGTCACACCAGCGAAAACCCAGGGTTATCCTGAAACTTTTCTGTACTATTGCTGTTTACATCATTTGCAAGATTGCTTTGTTGTGTTTTGCCTGCTTTGTTTGCATATTGACAATGTTTTCCCTCCACCAAAGAAAAAGATGGATAGGCCTGGTTAGGTTACGTCCTTTTATTTCAAGATTTTGATACTTTTCTCTGAGAAACTAGAGCAGGCTAGCTAATTTTATGTTGGGTTACCTTGCAATTTCTAAAGCTTTAAATAACTAGTTATTGTATATGAGCCAATTGAAAGCCCCCTTTTTTGGTTTTGGTATTATTTTGCTGTTCAACTAAGATTAAGCGTATGCAATGGAAATGAGTGGTTACACTATCTTAGTCATGTTAATAAGCATGAATTCAAACATCTCCATAAAAACCTTGTTTGTGATCTAGACTGGAAGTGTGCCAAATGTTGTGCTTGTTGGTAGAAAATATGTTCTTAGTGCATAGAAATAACAATCATGATAAGACACTCATGTCAATTATTTACCACTAAGTTATAGTTACATTGGTTGGTTGGTTATTTAGGCTTAGGGGCGCATCGACTGCGTTGGTCATACAGCGCCCATAACAGTGTTAGATGGTACTGATCGTCTTAAACGGCCCAACAGTTGTACACGAACCTAAGGAATACAGGCAAGTCATTCCGATATTCTAGTTAATTAGGTCGTGTTGCATGTCAGTGAGGTGTGTAAATTGCTCTGAAGTCGGCATCCGAAAGAAAGCGAAAAAGCTGTCCCGAAGTTACCGCACGCGAGTGGTCACCCAAGAGATCGCGGAGTGACAGCGACCGCACGACTCCAAAAAGGCGTTTGCGATCATCGGCGAGCAGAGAGCATGAAACCAAAACGTCACGCACTGACAGCGGTGCGTGACATCGAGGGCAGTTTGGCCTGTCCTCTCCCCTGAGCAGATGATGGTGTGTTGCGTGAGTGTGCCCAAGCCCAAGGCGGCAGAGGACGACCTCGTCTCTCCTTGTCCTGCGGTAGGACGAGGTCCACTCTCCTAGACGTGGTTTAATCGTGTGTAGTTTGTTGTCCTGCAGAATGTTCCAGATATTCTGCAATTTTTCAATAAAAAAGCCTTGATTGAACGGTGATATGCCCTCGCGGGGAGCGGCATAGACCGGCGGTATGGGGCTTGGGCTGCACGTTTCGCAGCAGCATCCGCTGCCTCATTCCCCACGATGCCGACGTGGCTCGGAATCCAACAGAGGGTAATATCCCTTCCAGCTTGAGCCAGTGATGTGAGACGTCGCAGAACATCCTGTACAATGGGGTCATCCTGTTAACTGCCTTAGCTCCCAAAGACTGCTGAGAGAATCTGTAAAAATGACATGCAAGGCATCCCGCCCTACTTCAATAAAACTGAGTGCCTTGATGATGGCAACAAGCTCTGAGGTGTATACCGTTGCATGGGGTGGAAGAGAGAAAGACCGCGATATGGAACCGATAACAAATGCACTCCCAACACCAGCATTAGTCTTCGATCCGTCTGTATATATCGGCATGTATCCGTCATAGGAGGCTATGTGCTCTAGAGCATGCGAGCGACGATCGTGTTGTGTTGCATGTGCCTTCTTTACCACGGAGAGCGACATGTCAACTGTCGGATGGGCCACCTGCCAAGGCGGTGTTTGTGGAAAACCGACCCACATAATTCCCCGCAGTCGGATATCGCTATCCTCGAAGAGTCTGCGCATTCTGACGCAAAGGGGGTGCCATGCATAATGCGCGCTCGTCCAAATGTTGCAATCAAGCGATGGGATAATACATACGCATACGCAGGATGACCAGGGAATTGGTGCACGTTACAGGCATAGCGCATCCCGAGCATTTCGCGACGGAGCGAAGTGGTGGCTCGTGGGTTTCAGCCAGAAGGCCCACAGAAGGTGAAGTGCGGAAAGGCTCACAGAAGCTGAAGTGCGGAAAGCGCCGGTCACAATTCGGAGCGCCGAATGGTGAATCACATCCAGTGATCGCTTGCTTGTTGTACAAGCGCTGTCATATATAAAACATGCGTAGTCGAGTTTTGGCACGAGAGAACGGTACAGCAGGAGCATAGTTTTCCTGTCTCCTCCGTAGGACGTGCGCGCAACCATCTTCAGTAGGTTTAGCGATGT
Organism: Ashinkailepas kermadecensis; assembly: GCA_034440615.1. NCBI lineage: Eukaryota > Metazoa > Arthropoda > Thecostraca > Neolepadidae > Ashinkailepas > Ashinkailepas kermadecensis. The sequence goes on from JAOTOM010004948.1 coordinate 589,409, forward strand.
AAAACATTTCTCTCGAAGTGTTTTAAAAATGTTCCTTATAACTAAGACGGGCGTCAAAAATAACTCCTAAGAACCTGGCAGCGCGCTGAAAGGGAATTGGCTCCCCATACAGCTGGAGAGCAGGGTCTGGGCAGCTCCGGCGGCGCCGGCAGAAATGCATTCCAACAGTTTTTTAAATGGAAAACCGAAACCCGTTCTTAGAGCTCCACCTATCCAAGCATGTTACCGCCAAACTGAAGCTGTCGTGCCATTGACAATGCACTGGATGTGCAGCGCCAAATCGCGACGTCATCCACGAACAGTGATCTGCCAATATTTCGTGGAAGAGAGTCGCAGATATCATTGATCATGGTAGCGAACAGCGCCACGCTTAACACGCGCCCTGGAGGGCCTCTGAGAATTACGCGCACTGGAGGGGGGACGGATTCCGCCCCCCCTAAGATCTCGGCTCCTAGTAAAGCTGGAGGAACAAAATTCGCAGGATGGATGGGTACGGTAGTGAACTCCATTGTCTACAATTTTCGTGACCTTAGGTCAATATCTTCAAGGTCAAATGAGGTCAGATTATCAAAATTTTCCGGTTTTGTGTGACTTGGCTTGTCATCGTTATGGATCGCTGTGATTGTGTTTAAATGCTCAAAAATTGGCATCAATGAGGTTTTGGACATTACTAATGATGCAATGCAGATGCTAGACCCAACATTTGACCTCAGGTCACCTATATAGCACCACTTTATCAGGTCAGTTACCTGTTCCAGTTACCGGAACCGGCCGCCCGCCCGACTGCTCCGTCGGGCAGCTCGGAGCAATCGGCTTCGTGAAGAAGGGAGTGAAGTACATGAATAAAGTATGGAAACGCAATGACAAACAGTATAAATGACAACCAGTAGTGCATTTATGGCAACATTCCAGTTGATCAAGTTTGGTTCCATTAACCTGTCATGAACTTGACCTGACTTGACCTTGGTGACCTAACATGACCTTGAAACTATACAGCATATCAATATGCATCAAACAAGTCGCTAGTGTTGCCTAGAACACTTCCCTTTTGTCAGTATACTGGAAGCGCATCAGCGCCGATTTTTGTGGTCTGGCGCTATAACATTTTTTGAATTTAGCGGCCCTAACATGAAAAATTTTCGTCCGATTTCCATTTTTCTTGCTTTACACGACGCGCCGTTGATTTCTAAGCAGGTACACCGAACATCGCGTATATCGACCGGTAAAATCTGCAGTTATTTGCGAAAAACCGGAGGGGTGGGCGGATTTCGCCCCCCCTCCAGTGCGCGTGTTAATACACTACCCTGTGGTATCCTATCCATTTGTGGGTATCTGTCTGACAGACGACTTCCGATCCGCACACGATAGAAGCGCCTGGACAGAAAGTTCTGGAGAAAGAAGCCCATAGATCCACGAATTCCATATCTGAAAACTTTCATCAGGATGCCGTAGCGCCAGGTCGTGTCATACGCTCCGTGAATGTAAAAAAATACTGCACCAATATGACGATTTTCCTGAAACGCTGCCCGTACCACGGTATCAAGAGCTAAAAGGTGGTCAACGGTGCTGCGGTTTTTCCTAAAACCACACTGCGCGTTGTTTAAAATGCCATGTCGTTCAAGAAACCAGGTCAAACGCACGTTTACCATCTTCTCCATGAGCTTACAGAGTGATGATGTCAGTGATATTGGTCGGTAGCTCGCCGGGTCTGCACTGTCTTTTCCAGGCTTTAAAATTGGAATCATAATGGCCTCACGCCAAGTGGGTGGGAAATCCCCATTCTCCTACAGCCGGTTTAGTGTTGCCAGTACGGCATCAAGTGTACATGATGGAAGATGCTTGAGCATGTCGTTGTGTATTAGGTCGTCGCCTTCGGATACGCTCCGAAGGGTCGCAATAGCGGAACGCAGCTCAGCCAGCGTGAATGGCTCGTTATAACCTATGCGCTCGGAAGTAAAAAAGTTCAGTGGCTATCTCTCGCACATGGCTTTGTGGCGTGTGAATGAATCGTCATCACTGTAGCACCTACATCGGTTCGAAATTGTGCACGCCATCTCATTGGCCACGTCGCCCGGCTGGGTGATGTCTCGGCCGGCGACTCGTAGTACTGGCAGAGGTGTATAGTTGTATTTACCGGCTATTCGCTGAAGTCTCGACCAGACCTGTGAGACGGGTGTGGAGCGACTTAGCCTGTTCACATAGTTCCGCCATGAATTACGCTTAGCTTCCCGGATAGTGCGTCGAGCATTAGCTCGAGCCTGCCGGAAGGCGATGAGATTCGCCGTACTGCTCCTTCGGTCAAAGGCTCTGTAGGCGCGTCTTCTAGCCCGAATTGCCTGGCGACACTCTTCTGTCCACCAGGGAACGGGCGCACGACGGGGAGTGCCCGAGGTGCGAGGGATGGACTTAGTGGCGGTCTATACGAGCAGGTTGGTGAGTGCTTGCACCGACATAGGGGTGGCACCAGGCCTCACGGACAAAATCTCCTCTAGCTGCGTCTCGTATGCTGACCAGTCGGCCTTCTTAAAATTCCATCGACATGGTCGCGTCCCGAATACTGCGCCATCCTCGTAATCTAGCCACACTGGAAAGTGGTCACTGCCTAGGGGGTCGTCGGCCACAGACCAGCTAAAAAAAATGGTGCGAGTTGTGGGCTACACAAACTGAGGTCCAGAGCAGAGGTATGGTCCGAGGGCAGGGTAAGGTGAGTCGGTGTTCCAGTGTTTAGAATACATAGTGGTGCGTCGTGCATGAAAGATTCCAGACACCGACCCCGTGCGTTAACATCCTGGCATCCCCATGCCGTATGATGAGCGTTAAAATCACCTAGTATTAAGACCGGCGGGGGTAACTCGGACATTAAGCGGAGTAGTTCAGTTGGCGGGAACCCCGCACCGGGCGGCAAATACAGTGAGCAGATAGATATAGGACGGCGGTTAAAACGCACTCTTACTGCTACGGCCTGCAGCCTGGCGTGCAACATTAATCTCTCCGCCGCCACGCTATGGTGGACAGCCAGCAGTACTCCACCGTGCGCAATGGTGTCTGAGGGCATGTCAATTTGGAAGACTGAGTAGCATTTTAGGCTATAAATGTAGTCCGGCGTCACCTTGGTTTCTTGTAAACAGATGGCCGCCGGGCAGTGACGGTTTACGAGCACCTGGAGGTCTTCTGTGCTGGTTCTCAGCCCCCTACAATTCCACTGTAAAATGGACCGCAGTTCATCCATTTAAAACGGGTTAAACTAGGTATGGAAAATATAACAGACAATATCACAGGCGGGCGAGTCTAAAACAAAAGGAGCTGCTAAGATCACCGCCAGCACACTATAAAGGTGGAGGAGCCGACTTGGTGTCGACGGACGCCCTCGGGCGAGATCTGGGGTGTTCCCCACCGGGCGGTGATGGTGTCCATGGGGGATCTCGCTTGCGCCTCGCTTACGTCCCCCGAAGGCCAGGGTGCGACTCTGTCGCCACCATGGGGTGGAGTGGGGGCGGGACCATGACCCTCCCCGTCTCTGGGGTACATTGGGGACTGGCTCTGGTACTTGGGGACAGTGGAGGTGTCGCCTTGGGAGGCTCCCCACCAACTCGGGCGCTCGGCGACGACTCCCTGGAACTGGTCCGTGCTGCCCGACCAGACGCACCCATATCCGGCGCCCCCCTGCGGACGTCGACCGGGAGATGTGGTCGGGTCGCCGGAGGAGCGACCACCGGGACTCGTCGAGAGGTCACGCCAGACTCCCCTAAACTAGTTGGTGGGGGTGGGAGAGTTGACGTGGATGGTACTGGGATGGACTGGGCTGGTTTGGGATCGGTGGAGGTGGTGGGTAAGGATTCCAGGTGGTTAACGGAGGGCCTGGCGGGCCTCTTGGTTCGCTGGATTAGTTCCCACTTCTCCGGAGCTCTATCCGGAGAAGGCGTCGTCACGACCGACCTTCGAGGCCGGTGGCGGAGAAGCAGCGCGCTTTTTTTGCTCTAGGGATCTCTCTCATCTGGTTTGGTGGTGTCGTTGGCGAAGCGACGGGACGCCGAAGGAACGAAGGAGCGCACACAGTTGCGCGATCAGTCCGTTGGTTCTATTTTCCTCTATCTGGAATGGGACTGATGTGGTGGTTTTTACTTTTGACACGTAGGATATTGTTGGGTCAGACTGGCCATAAATGTCCCGAGCCTCACGAAAGGTTATTTTGCGGGCGTGCTTAATTGCAATTATTTCCTTTTCTTTTATGTAACTCGTACAGGTGCGGTCAAAGGAAGCATGAGGAACCTGTCCCCGCCCACAGTTTACGCAGTTGAGTGTCTCGGAAGTGCACTGCTCGGTGACGTGTTCAGAGGAAGCGCACTTACCACATGCTGGATGGTTCCTGTAAAACGAGTTTGTGTGGCCGTACCTTTGGCATTTAAAACACCGCATCGGGTTGGGAAGGAATACTCGTACCTTGACACGCAGGTACCCCACTAGTATCTCAGATGGTAAGTCTGTTGTATTAAAAGTTAAAATGATGTTGTTCGTCGTAATCATCTCTGCGCCTTTCCTGACCTTCATCTTTCTCGCACCCGTGACTCCGAATTTGCACAACCCGTCAACGATCTCGTCATCTGGCACGTCCCTCAAGTCATAGCAATTGATTATTCCACGCGATGTGTTCTTGGTTTGTTGAGGTTCTACTTTTATTTGTATGCTCTCGTCCATCCTCCGGTCACCTTTTCTTACACCGTATATAAACTCGGATGTATGTAACGCTTTCTCTGCCTCTTTCGCTACCGCAAACTCCACCTCCAAAGAGCCATCCCTCAGCTTTTCGCAACGAACGATCTTCCCGAACCGGTCACAACCGGCTCGTCTTTGAAAGGGGGAAAGAACGGCGATATTTTTCGTCTGTCCACGAAAGATGAGGATACGAGGTGTATGGGAGATTTGGCCTCTACAGCTACCCGAGTTAGAATCAGTCCTGTCGGCGCCGAATGAGCGGGTGGTCTGGTCACCACGAGTGGGACCAGGAGTGGCTTTTTGTGTTTTGGATGCCATAAAGTGTGTGTTTGTTTCAACTCCTCGGGCACCTCACCACATAGGGGCCCTACTGGGGGGACGCCTGGGTCCCGCAGACGGGAGGACGCCAGGCGCCCGAGGAGCTATACGGGGCAGGCGGCGCCTTCTCTCTCCGGCCGGGAGAGAGAGAGACTCACCACCCCGACCGGGATCTAGCGCCGCCCACCACTTGACCCCGGCCGGCCGGGCCGGCGGGCACTGGGAGACGACCCAGGCCCCCGGCCCGAGGCGATCAGACACTTGACCCGTATGGGGTCCTACGGGCCCGCCTGCCCCTTCGGGATATCAGGACCAAAGAGGCGTGTTGGTCCTCCGTCACAACTAGCACCGTGCGACGGGGGACCTCAGCCTCCAGGACTCCGTCAACCCCGGGAGTGGGCCTAGGGGGCGCGACTACCCCGATAAAACTGAGCTGGTGGGCAGGACCGGGGAAGTTGTCCTACCTGCTCCTGTTAGGGAGAGTTGGTGTTGCGGGGCCAGGTGAAGGACATGGACGTTGAGATGAGATGGGCATAGGAATGGGAGCGTATGGATGGAAGGACGAGTGAGGCACTCTTAGTATCGCCCCTCGCCGCGAACCGATGACCTGGTCCGCTGGGTCCTTAGGGCCCGCAATTCCCCCCACCACGGAAAGGTGGTGCCTCGTCGGGGGAGGGTTATAGTTACACTAAGTTAGGGTCAAAGGTATGAGAAATAGATGATTTGGGTCAGATCTGCTAACTGAAATGGTGCATTTATGAGCTGATTTTTTTTTAACAGAATGGACAAAGAGTGATACCAGGTGACAAATATATCAATTAGGTACATTTACATTTGAACAAGTTTTTTTTCTCCTATATATGACGAAAATGTGTACTGGATATAACACATTTTAACCAGTTTGTATGTCTTCTGTTATATCTTAAAACTTAGTCTGGAATACAAGCATAATCTTTTTTTGTTGAAAAAATAGCATTGTTCTTGTGATAGGAACACATGTTCAAATTTATTGATGAAAAGTATCAAGTATTTCGGAATGTGTGGCATTATATGTTTTGTCCAGGTGATGGGAGCACGATTGCTCGAAGTCCTGACCTGTGTAATTTAAGTAATGTCTCAAACTTATATATAAAGGAGAGGCTATCATGAGATATTAAGTGAGTGATGCCTATATTGAGGTTGATTCTTTCCATCGACAATTACAGGATTTGTGTAAAAATGTCTAACATTTTTGATCAAAATGTTATTTTTCTGGTGTTTTCTGATGTGATTTCAACAAATTTGACACTCATTCATTTGGAAAATGAAAAAGTCCCAAGATATAAGCACTTCAAGTTCAAGTACTTCTATCTAAGAAATCAGTCCAAGACAATAATTTGACTACGGATACATGCTGTCCCACCTCATCACCATATGGGAAGTGTGGGGAAAGGGTTTTGGATGTGGTGGTATATAATAAAAACAAAATACAATTATCAATCAAAACTAATGTAACCTACCCTAGCCTACCGATGTTAGACGGCCTAAAACTTACCGATGTTGAATCACTTAAACGCACTGATATTGGATTACTTAAACCTACGGATGTTGAAGTACCTAATATGATTTTAAAATGTGATTTCCAAAATAAATCGTAGAGGACTGTCCATAATAGCCACTGTACGGGGAGGGCATACATCGTGAAATAAATAAATAAATAAATATGAAGACGTCAGCCTTCCACAGCCGCCGGCTGCCAGCGACCATCATGCAGACAGCGGGTCAGGCGTGCACGGTCCAGTTCGCGGACCGCTGGCAGGTCATGCACATAGTGACCAGATCAGATCGCGAGTGGTGCCGTTGCTGTGTCCGCTCCCGAAGCCGTCCCCGTCGGCTCCTGCGACGTCCTTTGCGCGAGGGGTATCTCAGCTGAGGCCATCATCGGTGGTAGCCTTACCATTTCAGGCGGTCTTCTGTGGTTACCTTTCATAAACTCTCCTGCCACTGGGGAGAAGAAGCTATGGCGCACTTAGCCCCCCTGACTGTCCTTTCTTCCGCTCTTGAACGAGGGTGACAACTTGAACACGTAAAATGGACGGTAGAGGGAGCCTACCGATATCGGGAACAATCCCTTCATTTTGGAGGCGCTTGATGGTGAGCCTGCCGGAAATGGCACATTGTTAGGCAGGACGATTATTACTGGATAATTTAGGATACCCTTTGCTGAAGCTAAAGAATAGGTCTTTCAATTAGAATACGTCAAAGTACTCTATATTGCCATAAATATGAAAGATAGCGTAAAGAAGTCCGTAAAATTGCATGTAAACCAATGGTAAAGGGAAACCTTCAAGCCCGCTACCAAACCAACTTCGTGGGGGCCCGTAACAAACCAACGCAATTTTATTCTGTGCGGATACCTATTGCAGTGCAGGCCTGGGTGCTATGTTGAAGTTAGGTGATGTGTGTCAGGTATATATGATTTAGGTTGTGCATCATGCTGATGTGGATTTAGTATTATACACTCATTGCTTTGCATATGCATTGACAACCATTCATCTCGTTAATGTTTTTTTTATTCAAATTACTTTATGCACATGCACATGCATTTATCTGTATATATATACCAACCATTACAGTTCATGACGAATGATAAATAATGTGAGGGGAAACAAAGTTATAGCAAAAATAATATATTCAACAGATGTTTTGATGTTAGAGCATCTTCGTTGGTGTCTAAATAAATACTAATTCCCTTCTTTAATTAGACACAGATGAAGATGCGTTGACATCAAACTGTCTGTCGAATAAATTATTTTTGATATAACTTTGTCTTCACATCACATTATGTATATATATATATATATATATATATATATATATATATATATATATATATATATATATATATATATATATATTTACACATACATGTGTGGGCAGTGCACACCGAATCATATGGCTCATGAGTCTGAATTGAGTCGAATCAAATAATTTTGACCTGCTCTGAATCATGAGGTGAATCGGATCTCAAGATCTATGAGTCAAATGTGAGTCGACCCAAAAATTTAAGTCGAGCACAAGTCTGTCACCAACATCACACCAGCGTTACTGCCGGACATCCCTCGCCTGTCGGACCCTCAGTACAAGCTCTGGTGACGTCACTTGGGCTGTTGTCAGATGTGATGATGTCACCACCTGTGAACCGAACAACGAAATCGTCATATCAAACGTGTATATATTGGTACGGAGACCGATAGTTGGGCGGGCGGTCGGCGTGGGCCACGATTGAGCCCGACCCATTGAGGAGCTCGCCATGCATGACTAGAAGGGAGCCGTGGAGTCACAGGTCTGAGATCTGGCACCGGATATTGAAGAGTTTCCGTCCCACACTCAGCAGACGCCTCAAGCTCCTCGACATGTGTGAACGGAGCGGTGTCCGGACGCCGGAGATGGGGAGGGTCCGCTCCACACCCAGCTGACACTTCAGGCTCCTCGACAGACGACCTGGCGTCTGGAGATGGGCAGGGTCCGCCCCACACCCAGCTGACACTTCAGGCGCTCTTCGACAGATGACCTGGCGTCTGGAGATGGGCAGGGTCCGCCCACACCCAGCTGACACTTCAGGCTCCTCGACAGATGACCTGGCGTCTGGAGATGGGCAGGGTCCGCTCCACACCCAGCTGACACTTCAGGCTCCTCGACAGATGACCTGGCGTCTGGAGATGGGCAGGGTCCGCTCCACACCCAGCTGACACTTCAGGCTCCTCGACAGATGACCTGGCGTCTGGAGATGGGCAGGGTCCGCCCCACACCCAGCTGACACTTCAGGCTCCTGGACAGATGACCTGGCGTCTGGAGATGGGCAGGGTCCGCCCCACACCCAGCTGACACTTCAGGCTCCTCGACAGATGACTTGGCATCTGGAGATGGGCAGGGTCCGCCCCACACCCAGCTGATGCTTCAGACTTCTCGACAGATGATCTGGCGTCTGGAGATGGGGAGGGTCCGCCCCACATCCAGCTGATGCTTCAGACTTCTCAACAGATGCTCTTGCGTTTGGAGATGGGGAGGGTCTGCCCCACATCAAGATGATGTCTCAGGTTTGAGCGCGGAGGGATGCTGGGATGGGCGCAGATAATTATGGGTCGATCTCTGGTATTAATGGTTGAGGACCAGCCATACCAAATCAACGCCTCATCTCCACAGGGCGTCGGGGAATGTCCCAGCATGGCCAGGCATCAAAGACGCGATTGTTATAACACACGCACCTTACTACACATAGGACATATCCATCCGCAGGTAAGATAATAATCGGGACACGTCGAAAGACAGACGATGCTAGGATGCATTAGGGCGACCACCTCACCACAGCTTCACAACGGCAATGAAAGAAAACTGCCTGTCTCCATCTCTTTGTGCAGCTATCGGCGAGACGTATCAACAGTTTGTGGTGTGTGCGTGGCGCCAACAATCACGATCTGCTCTGCTGTTGCGGTAGAAAACTACATGCATATCAAGGTCACTGGTTTCGTCTCAACTGTGCAGTGCTATACAATGGGACGGACGCGTGATGTGTGGAATGGACGATGATCACAGTGAGGCATGCTTGTTCGCTGCAGCATCTCATGACGTAATTACCCAATGATATATCCAAACATGTACAAAACACGAGGTCACATGCAGATGGAATTAGCCAAACCATCCGGCTAAGCGTCCAGCAAATCCACCTGCCCTGCAGAGCAACACTTCCCTCTGCGGCAGTAGTGAAATTTCCCAACACGGTAACAGATGCATTGCTAGCCAGCTACGGGACAATGCATAGCTGTCGTACCAACATGGGGCAGTGATGAGCGCGAGGAACACTTCAACTGCTATTTTGTCACTCACAGATCAACCGAGCAGCCGTCCAGCTGCCCACAGACCAGCTGTCCCGGCTGCACTGCAGCCGGCAGCTGCACCGTTTAGTGCCGTATCACAGATGGCGCTGCGTGCGCAGCTAGGTCACCGCGGCCAGTCCAGGCGGTGCTGTCGGCCAGTGGCGCAGCCTCTGGCGGCCGCTGCCGGACCTCACATGGCCGTCTCGAGCGGCTGCGACCGCGTGCGGCCCTGCTGGAAGTAGTCGTCGGAGGCCAAGCTGGGGTCGCGTGGGAACGGGTCGGCCGACCTGGCAGCCAGCACGGCCGGCGGCGACGGCGTGGGCCGCGCCGGCACGCCCTGGTACACGGGTATGGTGTCGGACGCCTGCGAGCCGGCGTCCTCGCCGAACGGCCGCTTCAGCTCCAGCGTCGAGTCGCTGCCGGCCGACTCGTCGCCGTCGGCCGGCTTGGTGTCCGAGTCGGCCGGCAGCGAGGCGGCGGCACCGGCCGCCTCCCAGGGCGACGGGCCGCGCGACGTGAACGTGCTGCGGTCCAGGTAGCCGCGGTTCTCGTAGCCCATCTCGAACGTGGGTCGCACCAGCGCCGCCACGTTGGCATTCTCCAGGCGCGGGTCCAGCGAGAAGCGCGCGTCGAACGGCGTGGGCTCGGCGTCGAACGACGAGCGCGTCTCGTCGAAGGACGGCTTCGCGATTGAGTCAACACTGCCGCCAGTGGCGCCGTCGGGCATGGGGTTCGGCTGCCGGATAACGAATGGCGTTAGTGTTGCATTCAGGCATTGCGTTCGGCTGTCAAATAACAGACGGCGGTAGTGTTACATTCCGACATTGGGTTCGGCTGTCAGAAAACAGATGGCGTTAGTGCCACATTCCGAAGTTGGGTTCGGCTGTCGGATAACACATGGCGTTGGTCTTATATTCCGACATTGGATTCGGCTGTCGGATAATAGACGGCGTTAGTGCTACATTCCGACATTGGGTTGAGCTTGCAGGATAACAGATGGCGTTAGCATTCCGTGCCGACATTGGGTTCGTCTGCAGGAAAACAGATGGCGTTAGTCTGCATTCCAGCATTGGGTTCGACTGCCGAGTTACAGATGGCGTTAGTGCGGGACTACGTCTGAACTCAAGCATTTCAAATCCTTGCAATACCTATTACTCCGAGTTTTCCCGATTATTCAAATCTCCGAATATTTCAAAACCTGAAAATAGCGGAGAATAACTTTGATACGGACGACTGTCCGACTGACCGGCCGACTGATCTACTGACCAGTCGGCTGACCAGTCTGCTGACCGACCGGCTGATCGGCCTGACTGACCGGTGACCGATGACTGACCGGCCGACTGACCGCTCGACTGGCTGCCTGACTGGGGTGGAGTTGTCGACTCACATTGGGGTTTCGGCGGCGGTAGCCGCTGGTGCCGGACACGTCTGAGAAGCTGCTGGCCAGAGAGCGCGTGCTGCGCACGCTGCTGCGGATGCTGTTACGCCGCTGCAGCTTCTCGCGGTGCCGGTGCCGAGACTTGACCACCCACAACGCCAGGATACAGAGCAGAAACAGCACGGCGGCGGCGCCGGCGCCCAGCACGCCGATCACCACGTCATCTCGAGTCCAGCCCAGCGGGTCGGCGTACACGTGTGGGTCTGCGGAGCGCGAGCGGAGGAGTCAAACTGCCGGCTGTAGGCTATGGACGGAGCACAAAGGACAAAGGAAACGCTAACGGCGTCTGGTGTCTACATACCTTATGTAGTTATCTAATTGTGCAGTATGTAAAATCAGGTGAACAACATAACCATTGTTCATTCTTGTTAACTGCGAGGGACAGGGACATCGATTTGTATTCTTTTGTGGGGGCCATGGCCCCACCAATGTTGATCTTGGCCGCCTTGATGTTGATTTCCCCCCCAATAACCTATGCTATTCTTATGCTGAGAAGAAAGTTAAAGGAAAAAATGAGAAAAAACACCATGCTACTTACAAAACTTAGTTGATGCCAACCAGCACGTTTTGTACTGAAATGAAACATATTTGGATGGGATAGTGGAATGACTCTCCACTGTTTGCTGCAAAATTGAAAATTGTGTGGAAAAAACAAAGGAGTTGGATTTCCTTCCACTTTGCAAGCACAACTTACACCATAAAATGTCGAGATTAGCTGATGCTGATGCATTTTAAACCAGCTTGCCTGAAAAGTCTGCAAAGCCACTAGACAACAATTGCATTGTCATAATGATGATTGCACACATGACCAATGGCAAAGGCACATGCATATGGAGCTTGAACTGAATTCATTCCATTCTCAATTTCCATTCATTGTCAAACTTGCACACAATCCAGTCCAGTCAACAACAATCAGTTTTCATTGAAATTGTGGACATACAAACTTTGGTTATCTTCAGCAGCCAACCATCACACTATAAGCTTGATATTTACGTAGGTACCCACCTATATCCCAATGACAATGTGCATATATTCAATAGTGATACGGAGCACCCCAGTCTCGACCTGCACCAAGAGCCACATGTGAGCCAAATATCTGCCAGCTTATGATACCATGAAATAAAAAAGTCAGCAAGAAGCTCTATGCACACTATTATAATTGCTATTCTTGAATAAAGCAATAGGTAGGTACTAAGCCGTAGCTTACAAGACTTCCTAAACGAACCTTGTAAGTTATACAAGGTCAAAGCCCATCACCAAATGTGTCTGGAGAGACTTAATATACACTAGCGCGCATGAAATGCCACAAATCGTGATGAGCGTTCCTCAGAACATCCACAATCGTCGAATCCAAAGATAAAAAGTCCAGTTACAGAAATCCCAGCGCCTCAAGTCTGAATTTGTGGTTGCGGTCGACAAATGTGACGGAGATGAGACATTTGTGGTGCAATTGCGCGCAGTGTTTAATCCGGAGGCCAATCTCATGTGACGTCGTACTGATTCGTTTTCTGTACTTCGCACCTTCTGATGTATCTACAGATTGGTGTGATTTTAAACAGTGAATAAATAGCTTGCTGATATTTAATTCCCAAAGGAACAGTAGTTGAAGAAGTTGGTAGGTAAGCTTGAACAAGTCCAGTCTATGCCTTTTTATGATTTGTGCTCAGGGTTTCTATGTTAATACCACATAACTACCATGTTCGTCTTCAAGAAGAGCTGATTTCAGTTTACTTTCATTAATATTTTCAGTCCACTGCGCTTAGTGCTTTTTTCTGCCCAGGATTGGGGCACCTAGTGTTGCATTTCCGTCCAGAGGTCGGCATACCTTTTGGTAAATTTACAGCTTAAGGTAATTTCTGAATTCTTCAATTTTATTTTAATGCAATGTTTAGGAATGTGATGAACATGATGTGACCACTCATTTTGGTAAATTTGTGTTTTAAGATGTTTTTATGAATTCGTGGAATGTATCATTCAATGCAATGTTTATGAATGCGACTCAGATGATGGGACCACTCATTTTCTGTACAAATGCTTACTTTTCAGGTTGTGAGCAAAATAACACCAAAAAAGGCTTTGAATTAGGTGACATAGGACAACATAAATATTTTTTTTTAAGCAACATAACCTAACCTAGCCTAGCCTAACCTGCCTTTGGAGACCTAACCTAACCTTGCCCAACTTCCCATGCAAGAAAGGAATTGTTTTCCATTGACATTTTCGAGGCATTTTATAAAATATTTCCAACTTAAAAAACCTAACCTAAGCTAGCCTGAACTGGTTATTGTTTCGTACAAAAATCATTAAAAAAAAACTACTTCCCAACAAATGATTTTTCTAACTAACAACAAAAGCCTAACCTAACCTGAATTAACCAAGCCTAACCCCTTGTATGCTTCATGGAGGTAAAATGTGTGTACAACTTGTCTTGTGGTTACCTTAAACTGCGATATTACCTGGCTTTTTGGGTAATTTTTCAGCTTATGGTCCTCTCTAACTTCTTTGAATTTCTTCTTTAATGCAGTGTTTATTAATGTGCTGAACATGATGTAACCGTTCATTTCCTCTGGACATGCACACTTTTCAATTGTGAGACAAAATAACACCGAAAAAGGGGCTTGGATTTTAGTAACATAGGATGCAAATAATGTTCAGATTGAAAAAAAAGATGTAACATAACCTTACCTAACCTAGCCTAGCCTTCCATGCAATAAATGATTTTTTAATGCACAATTTCCAAACAATTTTTTGGTTCTCAAACATTTTCAACTTAAAAAGCATAACGTAACCTAATCTAGCTTGAACTGTTTTTAGGGGGAGGGGGGGAATCCGCACGGGGGGAGGGGGAATCCGCACGGGGGAGGGGAAATCCGCACTGGAGGGGGGCGGAATCCGCCCCCCTCCAGTGCGCGTAATTTTCAGAGGCCCTCCAGGGCGCGTGTTAAAGTACTTATATCTCAATAAGTGGTCAGTTCATTAACAAGACAGCAAATTCACTCAAATAGCAATCAAAACACCAAGTGGCCCACCCTTTTTTGCAAGTTTAAAATCGATGACAGTGCTTTCTTGAATCATGTTTAAATCGCATGAAGGAAATGTATTGCTGACACTTGTAAGGAACTGATGTGTGTAATGATTAATTAACATTTATAAGGTACTGATGTTTGTACACAAAATATAGCTCACTATTCTATATAGCATGGGAAGTATGATGCCATATATCATGGCTAATTTATAGGCAAAATGTTATGCAGCGGATTTCCTGCATTGTTACTTAGTTATTTGCGCTTTAGGGCACATCGACCATGTTGATCATATAGCTCCCTGCATTGTTGTTAACTGATATATCAGTATGTTTGCAAATTCACTGATGAGTGAATCCATACCATTCCCACTGGGGTCTAAAAGCTACATTATAACATTACTTCTACAATGCATATCACAGAAACCCATCTCGATTGTCTTACTCACTCAGGACACCATATAAGTCAATTTATGAAAATGTTACTTCATCCCCTGTATTGTTAATGTACACAGAAGTCTTTTGAACCGTATGTTATGTCCTTCACTGTGTTGCTCCATCCACCTCCAACTCCAACCCTGACCAAACTTCAGGAGCGCATCCATCTCCAAAGCAGCCTGTGGAAGAAGGTATGTATTGCAGAGTAACTACTGTGATCTGAATTCCATGGTATCCCTGTTGCCTTATAATCCATCCTTGCCGATCCATGTAGCAGATGTATGACTTTCCTCAAACTGTCTGGAGAACTGGGGAGTTGAAATCACATGTGAGTGATGAAGCAGATGAACTATTCATGGATTCTTATGCTGCATCATTGCATGGCACAGTGACATACCGAATGGGGGGGGGATTGTGGGATGTTGCCTCCCCCCCCCCCTCCTGACAGGTTGCGGGGCCCCCAAGAATCCGCCGAGCTCAGGAAACAAAATGCGCCATGCTCCCTAAAAATCCTGCTTGGTCCACCAAAAATCGCACCGGGGCTCAGAAAAATCACATTGGGGGCCCCAAAAGTAGCGCAAGGGCCCCTGATAATGACGCTGAGGCCTCAAAAGTTTGCACCTGGGCCCCTGAAAATCACGCTGGGGCCGCAAAAAAGTCGTGTCGGGGTTCAAGAAAATCACGACGGGGCCAGAAACGGTCGGGCCGGGGCCTCCTGAAAATCACGCTGAGACTGGGGGTACTAAGAATTTTTACCTCGGCCCCTGAAGATCACGCTAGAGGCATGACAGGTCGCACCGGGGCTCTAAAAGTCTCGTTGAGATCACCCAACAAATGAAGCCAGGGAAATGAAAAACAGTTCGGACACGGAAAATCAATCTGGGATCTCAACAATGGTTCCAAAAGCCCACAAAACGTGTTGGGCCTCCAAAAACGTGTCTAAGCCACTCAAACTCGCACAAGGGATCCCAAGTGACCATGTTGCCCCCAAAATCGCACATAGACCCAAAAAATCCACGTCGCTTCTTTTGAAAATCTCACTGGGGCCAAAACGTCGCGCCGGAGCCCCACAAGTCGCAGCTGGCTTTCCAAGAACCAATATATACACAGAATGTCACCCTGCGGACACAAAAATTGCGTCAAGGATCCACAAAATAAGAAGTCGTCGGACGCCGGAAAAGAAACCTGCTGGGGCACGGAAAAAAAACGCACCGGGAGCCCGAAGAATCGTACTGTGGTTCAAAAATATATTGCGGGAGGCTTACAAAAAATAGACTTCACCACAAAAATCACAAGGGGACTCTATCGAATCGACCAGAGCACCGGAAAATTCAGAATGGGTCCCGAAAGAAAATTATCCGAAGGGCCTTTCTACTCTCGATCGTGCAATCTGCGGAAAAACCACGTTGAGCAGCCGCAGTGGCGTACTAAAGGTAAAAATGTCCCTCCCTAATGTTAGGCACTAAGGAAATACTTTCACCCATCGTCATCACAGTTCAGGTCTGCTGTGCTCTGATGCTCCATCAAGGCCGGTGTGTTTTAGCCTGCATCTGATCGCTGAAGTATTTTTATTTAAGCCGGTGTGTGTTTGCTGGTGTGTGGAGTGAGGAGGAGGGTAACGGAGCCCGAAGAATCGTACTGGGGTCCAAAAATATCCTGCAGGAGCCTTACAAAAAATAGACTTCACCACAAAAATCACAAGGGGACTCTATGGAATCGACCAGAGCACCGGAACATTCAGAATGGGTCCCGAAAGAAAATTATCCGAAGGGCCTTTCTACTCTCGATCGTGCAATCTGCGGAAAAACCACGTTGAGCAGCCGCAGTGGCGTACTAAAGGGAAAAATGCCCCTCCCTAATGTTAGGCACCAATGAAATATTTTCACCCATCGTCATCACAGTTCAGGTCTGCTGTGCTCTGATGCTCCATCAAGGCCGGTGTGTTTTAGCTTGCGTCTGATCGCTGAAGTATTTTTATTTAAGCCGGTGTGTGTTTGTTGGTGCGTGGAGTGAGGAGGAGGGTAACGGTGACGGTGACGGTGACGGTGACGATAGATGCGATTCCACTATATGGCACTGCAGTCGCATGCTATTACTCAGAGTTGTGTTGTTGACATGTACTGTGCACTGTTCTTTTAATTATGTGACTTCACCAGTTATTGAACGATTTTCCTCGTTGGTGAGGATGCTGAATAAACATAAACATACGCATCGTCGAATACAAATCAGAAGTTCTGAGATCTGAAAATATAGTGGGAGAAATCAGATGAGTTTTTGTGGGGGGGGGGGGGAGGGGATCTATGCGTTGACACCCCGGCGAGGGCATATGTTCTCGCAGTCCCTGATTTTTCCCCACAGTGGAATGGCTTCACCCCCCTCACTATGAATGCCTACCTATTCCTAAGAAATCATACCGAACTTGCTGTAACGAAATGCTGTGTAACAGAACATGTATTGTACGTACTTACCAGAAAATATAAAGGAGTAAAATACTATTGCAATCACGTAACGCTTATATTTAGTGTTACCTTGGCTGGTAACACGTATAAAAAGAACTAAAATTACCTTACTCTAACCGAATCATTTTGAACACCACGCCGACACGTTGGCCTATTTTACGCAAACTTATGCAGCCGCAGTCTACGAGTTTATTGTCTCAAAACCAACGGCTTCCACCATGTGCGAGTATTTCACTCGAAATATCAAGCAACCGTATAGTAATAATACTGTATATTGGTAAAACATGCATGCGCTGGAAATAACTAGACACATTGGCATGATTTTGTTTTCTTTACAAAACTCAAGTACTAAAACCGAATACCTGCGAATTGCTTACGCCGTTCGATATTGATATAGATGCATTGTAAAACTATTATCAATTCAATTATTTCCTTGGTGTAAGCTTCTGACATGCCAATTATCTCTAAATATACCTACTGTAAGAATAAGGAAAGCCGTAGAAATAAGATCTTCAGGGGTTAGCTGGAGCCCGTGTAAGGGTTAAGTGGATGCAACTGGTAGTGGGCGCAATGATAATTTCGATTACCATGAGAAGATATTTAAAGTGTTGCACTGTGAGATGCATCTCACATGCACTGTGAGAACGAATAGCTACAGCCCGCTGAGTTTCCACATTTCTTCAGACATCTTCCTTGCACCTCTACGCCGACATCCTTTTGACCTGGGTCACTCCAAATGTCGGACAAGATTCAAACCAGTACACTTTGTTTTGCATGGAACTAACAATTGAAATAAAACGCATACTGGCAGTACATCTCATCAGGTCCAACAATCGTGCTTCCTACGGTTTTCGGAAAACGGTATTATTTTGCGTGCGGTGAAGTCAAGTTGCATGCAAACCTATGGGAGTGACACGCCTTTGTCATTTACTGAGGGCTCTGGGCCTGTAGTAAGTTATTCCCTTATCAACAGACCGTCCTGTTGGCCTCATTAACTAAAACTGTGCGCTAATATACGTTGCCAATAGCATTTCAGATGTCATCTGTTGCGATGGACATCGCTTGGTTTCTTTTTGACCCGAAACGTGAACTAGGGCAATTTGTAGAGTCAATTCAGGTAGAACTGACTGTCTTACTCTATGGCAAAGTATATTTCCGGGGATTTATCCGTATCACATCATCATCGTGCTTTGCCATAGGAAACAAGACCTCTTTCTCTCCCAATGACCTAGAAGCCGAATATGTGACCTGACTAGGTTGCAAAACATTGTTTCGGGGTCAAAATGACGTCGACGAAACCCTGTTACTATTATCTAAAACTGTATAATGAACATAGTGTTATTGATCTTAATGTATCACACTATTTCATAACATAATAGTTTCCGGCAAACCCTCCAACGAAAACCTCTGCGAGTGGGATCCCATAGATTAGCAGGGCGCGGGCTAAAAGGGGTCAATATACTGACCTGACCTGGCTTCGTCTATTATATTTGAATGCATAATATGAGGGTTCTAGGAACACTAACAAACATAACAAAGGGAACTAATCAATAGCAGTGTTCTATATATCTTATCACGAAGCAGTGACCACTTAACCCTCTCGGGGGGTTGATATGCGCCCCCTCCCGAAGGTTTTTCGCGGACAGTGAAAGAACAGCGCGTGGCAGCGCGCCGAAATTTGGCATACTTTTTCCCACATCAATTTGGCATGTTGTGTCAAAATTTTTAGGTCAGGTCATCTAGGGTCAACGAGTTAGTCAAGGTCAAGTGAGGTCACCTCCAGAAAAGTTCAACCAGTCATCACGCTTTAAGGGATAAAGATATTTTAAGGAAACTTTCAGCGTTTGCTTATCTTTAGGGATGAAATAAAACATACCAAAATATTTATTTTTCTTCTTTGATGACATTAGTTTTGCAAATTTTCCGATTACAGCCCAAATCGAAGATTCTGGCTAAAATAAGCATTTTTTATGAGAGTAAATTGACTTCAAACAACGTTTTGCTGTGCGCTCTACCCATTAGAAAAATTAAAATGAAAGAAAATTGAAAACGAAAAAATTTTAACTTCCAAAACATTAAAATTGTGATTTTTTTTGTGGGTAAGATTTTAAGGCCATGATCGATTCCCCTTCCTTTTCTGATTCCAAATCATTTTTGTTTTCAAATCTCCCCGGAAATGAACTGGGGGATACAATTTTTTTGGTGGTTTCTGGCCCAACTCATCGAGCGCTTTCCAATGACACTTCTTTCGTTTTCGTGCGACACTTAGGCCGTGTTCGGGCGAGGGAAAATCTATGATAATTATCCGGAATCGTGGATAATTTTCCGGATTCGCGTTCGGAACAACCAACAGGGAAAATTATCTGGGAAAATTTTATGTGTTCAGGGAGAATCTCGGATAACTTTCAGAGCATGGTCGGCAAACCAATAATTTTCCATTCGCTACTTCTGAACACCGGACGCGGTTTGCTTTGGACGAATATGGCGGAGGCAGGCGGCGACCCCGGATTCTCGATGCAAGTTGCACTGTATTCAGTAAGCATTTGCTAGTTTTCAGCAGCATGTTGAAGCTATTTGTTATTATGTAGACGTGGTTTTGCGTTGAGTCGTATCTCGAGAAAAAAAAACAGCGTGCCAGTTTCGGAGGCAGAACTGGCGCAACTTTTTCAGAAAGATGTGCTATGAACAACGACTAAGTAAGGTAAATTTTCAAGTAAATATGGACATGTCATTTCTGGTGATCATTGTGTAATGGTGTGCATGACCAGTTTGACCCTCTCGGATCATCGACTTTCTCACCCCCTTCAACGTCTTGGATCCATGGCTAAGGGATATTGGGCTGACAACCACCCCGTGACCTCCCGTGACGCTTTCTCATTCATGGCGCGTGAGGCGAAACCGGCGGATAATATCGGAGGAAACCGGCCGAACGCAGATGGAAAATAGTCAGGGAAAATTATTGCTCGTAGAATTATCCAACCGGAGAAATTTCCCTCGCCCGAACGCGGCCTAAGTCTGGAGATTAGAGGGGGGGGGTATTAACCCCCGAGACAGGGTGTGAGGATCTGACCGGAAAGACCAGAAAGGGTTAAAGGTGGTGTCAGATTTGACCTTGGACATGACTGACCCAGAACTAAAATCATGCATGCGTTGAATTCGTCTGACACCGAATTCCACTGCATTATGAACCGTACACATGAGTGAAGAAGTCACATTAGATAACGTTGGATTTGGGGGGGGGGGGGAGTCTTCTTGGGTAAGTAATATTATTTGACCGGGGAGTAATTATCTAGCAACATATGACGGAGACCCAGGGCGACAGAGCAGGATGGCAGCCTAACGCGATTCTTGAGATTTGCTTTGTACTGACTTCTTCCTCTTACATCTTGTTAACGATATCAATCCAGCTGGGTATCTAAGGCCGTGCATTCATCGAATGTCTGATGTGCTTAGGTCCCGTTTCTCCTCAGCTATAGCTGAGTTCCCACAGATGGAAACCTGACGAACCACACAACAGAGAGCTTGGCGCGACCAATATCTCACCCATTTCACAGAGGAACGGAAGGTGCAGGTCACACGGCCCGGTGAGCACGCGCCGCTGCACGAAGAAGCTGCACTGGCTGACTATGTCGAGGTGCTGCACCCAGACGCGGTCCAGTCGCCAGTTGTAGTGCTCCTGCCTGTGTCGGATGTACCGCACCAGCTGGTCGTAGTCGGTGCGCAGGTACGGCATGGACGCGTTGTCGTCCTGCCACGAGCGGATAGGCGTCACACAGCCGGCGGTACACACAGAGAGGCGTCACACAGCCAGCGGTACACACAGAGAGGCGTCACACAGTCGGCGGTACACACAGAGAGGCGTCACACAGCCGGCGGTACACACATATAGGCGTCGCACAGCCGGCGGTACACAGAGAGGCGTCACACAGTCGGCGGTACACACGGAGAGGCGTCACACAGCCGGCGGTACACACGGAGAGGCGACAGCCAGCCGGCGGTACACACAGAGAGGCGTGACACATCCGGCGGTACACACAGAGAGGCGTAACACGGCCGGCGGTACACACAGATAGGCGTCACACAACCGGCGGTACACACGGAGATGCGTCACACAGCCGGCGGTACACACAGAGAGGCGTCACCCAGTCGGCGGTACACACAGAGAGGCGTCACACAGCCGGCGGTACACAGAGAGGCGTCACACAGCCGGCGGTACACACAGAGAGGCGTCACACAGCCGGCGGTACACAGAGAGGCGTCACACAGCCGGCGGTACACACGGATATGCGTCACACAGCCGGCGGTACACACAGAGGGGCGTCACACAGTCGGCGGTACACACAGAGAGGCGTCACACAGCCGGCGGTACACACAGATAGGCGTCATACAGCCGGCGGTACACACGGAGAGGCGTCACACAGCCGGCGGTACACACAGAGAGGCGTCACACAGCCGGCGGTACACACAGAGAGGCGTCACACAGCCGGCGGTACACACGGATATGCGTCACACAGCCGGCGGTACACACAGAGGGGCGTCACACAGCCGGCGGTACACACATATAGGCGTCATACAGCCGGCGGTACACACGGAGAGGCGTCACACAGCCGGCGGTACACACAGATAGGCGTCACGCAGCCGGCGGTACACACAGATAAGCGTCACACAGCGGGCGATACACACGGAGAGGCGTCACACAGCCGGCGGTACACACGGAGAGGCGTCACACAGCCGGCGATACACACGGAGAGGCGTCACACAGCCGGCGGTACACACGGAGAGGCGTCACACAGTCGGCCGTACACACAGAGAGGCGTCACACAGCCGGCGGTACACACGGAGAGGCGTCACACAGCCGGCGGTACACAGAAGCGTCACACAGCCGGCGGTACACACGGATATGCGTCACACAGCGGGCGATACACACGGAGAGGCGTCACACAGCCGACGGTACACAGAAGCGTCACACAGCCGGCGGTACACACGGATATGCGTCACACAGCCGGCGGTACACACAGAGAGGCGTCACACAGCCGGCGGTACACACGGAGAGGCGTCACACAGTCGGCCGTACACACAGAGAGGCGTCACACAGCCGGCGGTACACACAGAGAGGCGTCACACAGCCGGCGGTACACACGGAGAGGCGTCACACAGTCGGCGGTACACACAGAGAGGCATCACACAGTCGGCGGTACACACAGATAGGCGTCACACAGCCGGCGGTACGCACAGATAGGCGTCACCCAGTCGGCGGTGCACATGGAGAGGCGTTACCCATTCATGCCGGTGACATCACGGTTTGGTGAAAGTTGCCACATTTCAGACGGCGTGTAGTGCTGTCCCAAACACACTACTGCACATTTCCTACGTCCTGTCATTCTCATCGACTTCGTTTTTGCAAAGAATGACCAGCGTCGCTGCCCCCCGAGCCGTGCCTTCCGGCCACCACACTCACCAGGCAGAACTGCTTGGCCTCGCTGAAGTTCATGGGCGCCGGCACATACATGAAGCACGTGGTGTCCACTAGGCGCCATCCCGGCGGACATTTGTCACTCAGCAGCGACTGGTTGTTCATATGAAATCGACTGCAGTCAAAATTGAAACAAGTCAGTCAATTAGGCAGTCAGCATAGTCGTGTGGTCAGGCATTGCGGCACGCATAACATGGGAGCCAACTGAGACTGTAGGGTACGCTAAGGTCCCTGCAGGGTGGATTGCAATGGGCGCTGAATGACCACATAGTCGACGCGCCCAAAAACCCAAAATAATCAATGAATACTCAGCTGAGAGGATACTGCATCCAGGCTACCAGTAGCTGGTTCTCCCAGGCCACTCTGCATGCATCGTTGGCGTAGCAAGTCTTTGTTGTGACGTCATAGGATAGGCACGTGATTGATAACACAAGGTCGTCCGATACTTGTGTGGGACGAAGTGCCAACGTCGTTTGATAAAGTTGAGAAAAAAATCGATATTCCAGGAACAAGAACACTCCATAGAGATTAAATGAACGAGGTCCCAGGCATGACTGGCGGTGTCAACAGCCTGCGGACCTCCACGTGGAGTAAGGCCCCAACAGGACCGGTCCCAGGCATGACTGGCTGTGCCAACAGCCTGCGGACCTCCACGTGGAGTAAGGCCCCAACAGGACCGGTCCCAGGCATGACTGGCTGTGCCAACAGCCTGCGGACCTTCACGTGGAGTAAGGCCCCAACAGGACCGGTCCCAGGCATGACTGGCGGTGTCAACAGCCTGCGGACCTTCACGTGGAGTAAGGCCCCAACAGGACCGGTCCCAGGCATGACTGGCGGCGTCAACAGCCTGCGGACCTTCACGTGGAGTAAGGCCCCAACAGGACCGGTCCCAGGCATGACTGGCGGTGTCAACAGCCTGCGGACCTTCACGTGGAGTAAGGCCCCAACAGGACCGGGCGATCATTTTCGACCGAAAACCGGTGACACATGGCATGAGGGAAAGCGTCCGGACGGAGCCGGCGGCGGCTCACCTGAAGTCGACACGCAGCAGGCCCTGGCCGTCCAGCTTGTCCTTGATGCGGCCCTGGATGGCCAGCGTCTCGTTGTAGCCCCACCAGTTGTGACGCGCGTCCAGTGGTGTGCGCCACACCTCGTACCTGCCGCGCCGGGATTGTGCCACGGCCGTCAGTCGGCGTCGTGAAAGTAATCGAAGTGGTGCACGAGGTGTAGGCCACAGGCACTACACGTCAGAAGGGAGGGACACCAGGCATAGACCATGTGGATGGCATGCGAGCGATAGGTAACGTGGGTGGTACGCGGGACATATGCCACGCGGGTGGTACACGGTCCGTAAATGACAGGGGTGGTACAAGGGACATATGACATATGCCACATGCGTGGTAAACAGTCAATAAATGACAGGGGTGGTACACGGGGCATGTGTCACATGGGTGGTACACGGTACATATGCCACCCACGTGGGTGGTACACGGCACATATGCCACGTGCGTTGTACGCGGTCCATAAATGACAGGGGTGGTACACGGGGCACGTGCCACGTGGGTGGTACACGTAACATATGCCACGTGGGTGGTACACGGTCCATAAATGAGAGGGGTGGTACACGGGGAACGTGTCAAATGGGTAGTACACGGAACATATGCCACGTGCGTGGTACACGGTAGATATGCCACGTGGGTGGTACAGGAACCAGATGTGATACACGGTCATGGTAGTAGATGTAGTATTGATGACAGAGGCGGTACACCAAGTATACGTAGCATGGGTGGTACCCGGTGTATATATCACATGTGCGGTACCGGTGTATATATCACATGGGTGGTACCCGGTGTATATATCACATGGGCGGTACCCGGTGTATATATCACATGGGCGGTACCCGGTGTATATATCACATGGGCGGTACCCTGTGTATATATCACTTGGGCGGTACCCGGTGTATATATCACATGGGCGGTACCCGGTGTATATATCACATGGGCGGTACCCTGTGTATATATCACTTGGGCGGTACCCGGTATATATATCACATGGGCCGTAAACAGGCACATATCACAGGGATGATGTTGAGACCAGGTCACAAGGATGGTACGCAAGATGCATCCGTGATGGGTCACGGGCACCGTCCACGACTGTCGACACACCAACATACACCGACACTGAATTCAAACTGTATAAAAGCCAGAACAGTACGCCTTGACGGGGATATTACAACTAATCATCCTAGTGTATGCAACGAATTATATTTGAATACTGTCATATGCCCTGCTGAAACCAAGCTGACCACTTGCACGGTAAGCGTGCTGAACAACATTCCTTTTTCCACGTGTTTCCTTTCCGTACAGGATAGCAGCAATAGCGTACACATGCATATCAGCGGCCCTGCTTCAAGGCGGTAGTAGCAGTGCATCCAGCTCTAAACAAGACAGTGCTGGAAAACCCACCTGTAATTTGAGATTCTAAGGTCTTCCCTGTGAAGAGAGAAAGAGAGATGATAGTTGCAGTGCGCGCGACGTGCGGGTGACATGGTACACGAGCCATCGCCTCTGTCTCCAACAACATGACAAGACCTAGCTGGTAATGATGCCAAATTTTGACCGTTTTAGCCCAGCTGTCTCTGGAGCGGGTGCCAGCTGATAGCCATTCATTGAAGACCATCCGGTGTGCTAGGTCGTGGCTAGTTGTCGGGACTCGAGTGGGCTGCGCCACAGATTGTCCGCAATTGACATTACCAATACCATCGAGTGAGATACACAGTGAGCTCAGCAGTGGCCGGCGCGTGACGCGTGAGCTCGTGACGTAGCATGCCATTCCACAGGTAGCTGTGACTGTGACGTGTACTGGATAGGTGCGGATTGGTACTGGACAGGTACTAGGTTCATGCACGCGGCAGCTTCGCAGTGTGGGCGGTCAAGCCGGACGTACAACCTCACCACATCGTCCTGTCGGCGTGTCAGTTGGACACCAGACCAGCTCTCCAGACCAGCTCGCCGCACAACCTCACCACATCGTCCTGTCGGCGTGTCAGTTGGACACCAGACCAGCTCGCCGCACAACCTCACCACATCGTCCTGTCGGCGTGTCAGTTGGACACCAGACCAGCTCTCCAGACCAGCTCGCCGCACAACCTCACCACATCGTCCTGGCGGCGTGTCAGTTGGACACCAGACAAGCTCGCCGAGAAACGACAGTGTAACGGGAACACACGTCCAGAGCTTATTGCATGCCAATTATGGACCAGTGCAGGCTGGTCGCCGATGACGACGTTGCATGCATAGGTGTAAAGCATTGTACATAGGTGCAATTCTTCAGAACGGTGTATGTCATAGTCATTAGTGCAGAAATTGCGTGCCTACCACCATGCTGGGTTTTAGGGTGAAGTTTACATACACATTGTATAAGGTAAATATAATTGCATATAATTTCTGTTTAATTCGATATAAGAAACAGGCCATGCACGAACAAGGGCGTCGATACCGATGGGGGCACTGTGGTCAGTACCACACCTGGAATAGGAGACGCTCACGGTCTTACTTTTCTGATACAGCAATCTTTCCTACGTCTCTGTCTTACTCGGAATATGCTCACATCAAACGTGCAGGAACCACAGAACACAAGCGACCTGCGATACTGGGAACCCCAGCAGACCAGGAAGGCGGACCAGGGCGAGTAGTTAATAACCAGAAACAAATATGAAGAACACATAAAGCCAGCCACAATACTGACACAACGCCCACCCCCAAACACCACAGGTGTCCAGAGATGGGCGGCGTCAGTATGACGTCATGTGCCGGGGTGACGGACCACGCATGCGTCCCAACTGGTGCCCAAATACTCACTGTGTGCGGTTGACGGTGACCAGTTCATAGTCGTTGTCGGGGTTGACAAGCACGTTGTCGACGTACTGTTGACCGGCGCTGCTGGCCAGCACCGTCGTACGCTCCTCCGGGTCGGTCGCGTAGTTTCTGTGCCCGCCGACAGAGGCGTTAGCGACGTTGCAGTATAAGCGCAGGGTTATGACGAATATTTTGATCACGGGTGAGAGTGGCACGGACCTGAGGCGCCCAGTGCGGATTGGTGAGCAGCCGGCTGTCTGGTTCAGCGGATTGGTGAGCAGCCGGCTGTCTGGTTCAGCGGATTGGTGAGCAGCCAGCTATCTGTGTTCAGCGGATTGGTGAGCAGCCGGCTGTCTGTGTTCAGCGGATTGGTGAGCAGCCGGCTGTCTGTGTTCAGCGGATTGGTGAGCAGCCGGCTGTCTGTGTTCAGTGGATTGGTGAGCAGCCCGTTAGGCGTCATGAGCGGACATAATACCGGTGGCGCCGCTCTGGTGGTCAGTTTGTGAAGGAACACCACCAGAGTGGGCTTGCTATGGTTAATGCTATATTCTAGTTTCTAGAGGAGATGCAAGTTATCTCCAATAGTCAAATTTGGACAAGATTGAAACAAGCTCTCTTATGATGTGTAGTTCGTTTTATTATCAAATCCTTCACCCTGTCATGCCCTTATAGTGAAATTGGAGCAATTGGCCACTCAACATCTTGTAATAAAAACGTATCATACATCTTCTGTGTGATGTACTGACAATTTCCAATGTTCTTAACTAAACGAAGATCGAACGTGCAACATTTTTATATTATCCTGAGTAACTTTCATGAAGATTCAACCCTGTCACTCTTGCACTCAATTCCAGAATTTGTGTCTCAAGTTATCACATTGTATTCCTTTAAATAGTATATCTGATGTTCTACATTACCGAATTAATTTCCAATGGTCTCAAGTAAACCAGCATAACATCAGCTGCCTTATAATGTCATACTCGACTACTTTTATAGATATCTAACCCTGTCATTTTTGCACTCAATTTCAGGATTCGTGTCTCGAATTATCACATTGTATTTCTATAAATTGTATATCAGATGTCCTACATTAGCGAATTTATTTCCAATGGTCTCAAATAACACGGCATAAAATCAGCTGCCTTCTGATGCCATGATGATGATGAATTGCTGTTTAGGGGCACGTCGACAGCAAGGTCATTTTGTGCCCATAACAATGGCTAGAGAGAAACTAAGACGGCATGTCCTTCAAATAATCATTGGTAGAAGTAGAATATTGGTTCTCAAGGACGATATATAACATCAAAGTTTGCGTGTCGAAGAAAAGTAAAAATGTTACCGGACGTCACGGCATCCGAGTCGTCACTCAGAAGCATACGTAAGGAGTCTGTGTTCGCTCTTCCAAAGTACTGACGGCGCAGAGGTTCCAGTACTGAACAAGCTACAATGACATGGTGTACAGTAAGCAGGGCAGAACATCGTGGGCATAAGGGTCGGTCATCTCCAGACACTAAGTAGCGGTGTGTGGCTAAGGTATGTCCTATTCTCAGACGACAGAGCGCAACTTCTTCCCATCGATTTACCCGATGCGAGGACCACCACCGCCCCAGCGTCGGCTTCAGGACACTTAGTTTGCTACACTTCGAACTCCAGGCTCGCTGCCATTCTGATCGCATAAATGATGATATATACGGGTAGAGATCTCTTGGAGGAAGTCGTAGAGAAGCGGTGCGCCCACTGCTGATAGCGTCCTTTGCAGCCATGTCGGCAGCTTCATTTCCAGATACCCCAACGTGACTGGGGATCCAGCAGAAGACAGTAGTCTTACCCATGCCAGCTAACAATTCTACAACTCTTAGAATCTTGCGAATAAAATCTCTTAGAATCTTCGCACCGAGTTTTGTATGCCAGGAAACGTCGACTGTTTTTATTTTTCGATCGTTCGGAGAAGGCCCGTCCAATCTCGTGGGCGACATCCTTCGGGTTAATAATATCTTGACCACTTACGTGCAGCGTGGGGAGTGGGGTGCAGGTAAGTTTTCCGGAAATACGTTTGATGCGGGACCACACCGATGACAGGGAGGTGGAGCGATTCAATGTGCTGACGTATGCTTTCCACGATTGCCGTTTGGAATCGGCGATTGTGCGTCTCGCGTGTGCCCTTGCCTTGCGGAAAGCTACCAGATTCGCCATACAGCTGTCACGATTAAAAACACAGAATGCCTTCTTTCTAGCACGCAGTGCATCTCGGCACTTATCCGACCACCAAGGGACTGGTACGCGACGTGGCATGCCCGACGAACGAGGAATATATTGCATGGCACTTTGCAGTGTTGCGGCTGTAAAAGCCTCCATGGAAAGAAATCCTTCGAAGCACTCACCGAGTCTCTCCTCGACGTCAACCTGAAAGGAACTCCAGTCAGCTTTTGCAAGAATGCACTTGGGGGGTCGTCGACCAGCTTTCACTACATCAATGCAGGATGTCCAGACTGGAAAATGGTCACTAGTGCCTGGATCATCATCCACCGACCACTCTAAACAGGGAGAAAGTTCAGGGCTGCAAAGAGTGAGGTCCAGCACGGAGGTCTGTCCTGTTGGCAGTGTAAAATGTGTTGGAGTTCCAGAGTTAAGAATACCAAGAGGAAAATTCCGGATAATTTGTTCCAATGCACGTCCGCGACTGGTAATATTCGCTGAGCCCCAAACATGGTGATGGGCGTTAAAATCTCCACATAGAATCAGCGGGGGAGTGAGCTGATCTACCAATTGCGACAATTCTACAAGTGGAAAGATTGTTCCTGGAGGTAAGTATATGGAACATATGGTGGTAACACGTCGGTTAATTATTATCCGAGCAGCAACGGCCTGGATATTTGATATAAGGTGTACTTGTTGGAAGGGAACTGAGTGGTGGACGGCAAGAAGTACACCACCATGTGCTACAGTGTGGGTGATCACGTCCTTACGTAAAACAGAGTAGTTTCTTAGATAAAAAGGAGCTCCAGGAGAGAGCTTGGTCTCCTGTAGGCATACTACGGACGGTGTACGACGGTGCAAAATATGTTGTAACTCGTTATTACTAGTTCTCAAGCCTCTACAGTTCCATTGTAAAATGTTACTCATTTGTCAGTATATGTAAGAAGGAGTTCTAAGCTAAGAGCGTAAAAGCCCAAGAGTGACTAAGTCATGGTCTTGTAGTCGGGGGGTCTTGGCTTCGTGGGCGTGAGCGCGGGCTTCCAAACTCACTTGGTGACACGGCACCGGGGAGGGCACGCTTCGTAGCGCGATTCGGGGATGGGGAGGATATTTGGGGGTGTGTGGTTCGACGGGAAGGTGTCTCCGGTGGTCTCATAGCTGCCGCGGATAATGGTGAGGAGTGAGGAGTCGCCATTGGGCGCTGGCCCTCAGGCTTCGAATTCGAGGAGGTTGGCATATGTTTCTGATGCCATACTCGACTACTTTTATACATATCTAACCCTGCCATTTGTGTACTCAATTCCAGGATTTATGTTTCGAATTATCATATTGTATTCCTTTAATTGTACATCAGATGTTCTACATTACCGAATTAATTTCCAATGGCCTCAAATAAACCGGCATAACATCAGCTGCCTTCTGATGCCATACTCGACTACTTTTATAGATACCTAACCCTGTCATTCTTTAACTCAATTTCAGGATTTGTGTCTCGAATTATCACATTGTATTCCTTTAAATTGCATATCAGATGTTCTACATTAGCGAATTAATTTCAAATGATCTCAAATAAACTGAGATAAAATCAGCTGCCTTTTGATGCCACACTCGACTACTTTTATGGGTATCTAACACTTTGACTTTTGCACTCAATTCCAGTATTTCGGTCTCGAATTATTACATTGTATTCCTTTTAATTGCATACCAGATGTACTACGTTAGCGAATTAATTTCCAATTTTCTAAATTAACCAGCATAAAATCAGCTACCTTCTGAGCCCACACTCGACTACTTTCAACGACATCTAACCCTGCCATTTTTTACTTCTGTCATGAAGCTTTCCGACATTGTTGAGGTTCTGGCATGATTCGATGCACGATAAGCGCCGACGGTTGCTACCCAGAGGATCCGTAGGGCCGCCGAGCGGTGGCACCACAAAAATAAAGTTCCACCCTTCAACAACACTAAGCAACATTGATTCTTCCACGCCAAAATGGTGTAGGTGAAATTCACAGTTGTAGATGAATCTTTCCATTCAACCCATAAGCGTAATGTTCTTAAACAATATCGAGAAAATCTGTCGGGCTGAACTCCAGCGGTGGCCGAACTCATGCCAGGCACATCGCCTTTCGCTTCAAATATAAAAATATACCTGTAACTTTGGCGTTGGGGCCCATTCACATTCAGGGAATGGTCCGCGCCCCCCAAGCGTGCCACGCCATAGTATGAATGTCGGGCGGTCGGGTCTATATAATTACATCCAGGGTTCATAACGTCCAAAGCTTGCAATGGTTCAGGATCATAATGTTCAAAATACGAAATAAAGTTTTAAGAAGTCGAAAATATTTCGGATAGGGTGCGTTCATAGCGTCCACGGTTCATAACGTCCAAAACTGGCTTCAGATGGAGCGTTCATAACGTCCAAAAATAGTTCCTCAGTTGTCCGCTAGAGGAGCCAGCGAAGCCCTGACGGTGAAATCGTGCGGCTGTGTCTCCGCTTGCTGTGAACAGGTGGCAGCAGTGTGCGGTTATTGTCGCATGGCACCTCGCAAATGTGCTGCCAAATGTGGTCTGGTGATTTCTTCAGGTGTAAATTCTTAAATATCTCCAGTTCCTCCAGGGGACGAATACATTTCCTCAGAGGGTCGCCTTCGGTGGGAAAAATTCGTTGAGCGGGTGCAGGGGCTGCGCTTGAGAATCTGAGGGGGCAACTTTTCCACCGAAAAGAGCGCTTTTGGATGGAAAATTAGTTCAAGAGGGTTGGGGAGGGTCTTTCCAGGTCGGGGTAGCGCCACCTTACTCTGGAGAGCGGGGGTGGACTGCCGTGGGATGCTGAGGAATGCATCGGGACGTCACTGCTTATCAGTTATCAGCTATCTGGACGGTCCCCCAATGCCGGAACTCTGGACTTTGACCATGAGGGGTGCGGCTCACCGACGCGCCGGGCCGGGCATCGTAACAAGCGGTGGGGCATAAGTTTGAATGTATACAGTTCAGTTCAGTGAACACGCAGCAAAATGAAATGGGCGATACTTTGCTTTCGAATCCAGGGATATATTATTCAGGCATAAAAGCTAGAAATCCATTTTCTTAGAGCATTCGTATTTTCCCCGCGTTATTCACCATAGATAACCTCACGCCTTAGGAGAAAATACACGTAAATTGTCATGTGCGTTGCAAGGAACATGAAAATACAGGAGTTACGCCGAAATAGGGAAAGCAAGACTGGACTCAATTCTGCCGGATATGGTGCATACACGACTAGAAACTGCTTGAAATGGTTCTTGTTCACTCTGTCTAATTTAGAACGGATATGTAGAGTTTTAGGGACAAAACACAATTTTTATGTTTTACTCCGAACGATAAAATATCGAACTTCATTTCTGCACTTTTAAAATCGCAATGCGACTGTCCTGAAGGTTAAATTAGGTCATTTAAGTCACGATGTCACGATTTAAAAGAACCCGTAAGCGAAAATTGAACAAAACCAAAGTATGCAGTGGAATGTTATGAGTTCACCGATATATCCTTTTGCATAATTCGGTTTGTTCTTCATTGTGTTAAGGACCTCAAAATACACCATTGTTAGGTGGCATCTCAGAAATGCCAGAGGCTATAGCTCCTTGACCATTGACCTGATCTTTCTAAAAAGGCATAGCTGGATTCAGTGCATCAGATAACCCAATACAATGATTTTAATCAAAATATAAAATATTGGGTGTTATGCTCTTGTCGGTTTGTTGTGGATGGGCCTGCTGTAGATTCAGCCATGTTGAGACAAAAAGTTGATATTATGACACCATATGTGCATGGTAGATAGTGGACTGTGAACAGCCAGCAATATTCGTGGAGCTACTCCTAATAGCAATTGAGACTGAAAAGCATGAAGAAGGGAGTGGGACTGAATCAGCATCATAAGGAGTCAGGGTAAGACTAGGTATAGTATA
This sequence comes from Ashinkailepas kermadecensis, assembly GCA_034440615.1. Classification (NCBI taxonomy): domain Eukaryota; kingdom Metazoa; phylum Arthropoda; class Thecostraca; family Neolepadidae; genus Ashinkailepas; species Ashinkailepas kermadecensis. The sequence goes on from JAOTOM010004948.1 coordinate 622,126, forward strand.
TGCTTTCGTAAGCACGGGAGTAATATGGGTAATATTGATATTAGTGCACACTCGAAGATGGGTGTTTTGGGCTGCAATGAATCTTGCACACCGTACATGCGATGCATGGGATCCACAGGAATGAAATGGAATAGCGCAGTGGACCAAGTTAATTATCACATATCTGCAGGGGCGTCGATTTGTATCCTTTTGCGGAAGCCATGCC